>JACDQD010000006.1:14671349-15331663 GCA_019843655.1 Lethocerus indicus | reverse complement strand
AAGGAAGGTGAAGAGGGAATGATGAGCGCAGGGAGAGAAAATGATGGACGATGATAAGGAGCCTTAAGAAGGCGTAATCTTCATCTCAGCCGAATTCCCACCGGAGGCAACGAACGATTTTTCCTGCCTAACAGGAACAGTTATAAAAATATCGGTACACTTTATTAACAGTACAAAAACGTCATATCAGGTATAAACTGCGTAATTAGGCGCATATTAAATAGTTAATATAAGAAAGAAATTTAAAGGAGACTCAATTTTTCTTATAGTAATATTTAGTAAACAAAGAATTGGGGAAATTATGACTGGAACCAAAAATGAATCCTGATAGCATTATCACCGCGTGGTATCTAGTATTTTACATTTATTAAAAGACACGAGTGTATAATTTCATACTGTTATCTCCTTACTCCTGTTTCTTATTTGCGCATCTTTCCTTTTATAAGGTTAAAGGATTGATTCTCAATCGAGCTGAACTATCTAGAAAATTAGACAAGTAAAAATATTGAGAACAGAATACGTCTATATTAAAATTAATTTATTATTAATAAAACATAGATATACCAGTAAACGCTTGGCAGTTTAGCCGCCAAGGCTTCCTAAATATACCCGCCGGCCTTGAACACACCCGTCTTCCAAGCGAAGACTATGCAACATCTCCAGCACTATTATTGGGGCTCTAAAACGAACGATAATTCGAGCGCAAAAGTAATTTATTGACGAGTACCCATTGTTAAGTGGTTTATTAAAGTCATTCACCTTACTATTTAAGCCAAACCAAACCATTATACCGTACAACTATACAAGCATCAAGAGCATTTAAGACGTTCTATTATAATAACGAACGTCGCGAATAACGCTGGCTTCTCTTGAATACTGATACTTGAGTTGAGTGCGCTCTCGGAAGGATGTTCTATTTCGAAAACGGGCGGTAATAGTCTGTCAAGAACAGAAGGCTCTCGGGACACAAAGCACGGAGGAAACAGCAGGAATAAACTTTATATATCAACAGAGATAAAGGGCAATTTCTATACTCAAAGCGGAGTGGCTGCCAGAAAAACAACGCTTTTCTCAACAGCAAATAAAGGGCGGAACTGAAACAAATAATAGAAATCTCCTGTATTACATGAATATAAATTAAAATTAATATTTCAATTTCAGTCTAATGAATGGCAAAGAGGAATAACAAAAATAAATACATTTGGTTATTTAATCATGTATTAAATAACCAAAATCACACAGATTTTTAAACGTTATAACAACTACGGTTCGATGGGAAATATTTAGTGGACTTGTATCTAAATAGCCATCGTAGAGGTAGGTTGGAAGCAATGGAAATTCTTGCCACGGTAAGAATACGGCAGGATTTGAAAGAATTCTGGACGACGAGGAATGCTGGAAAGGCATGATGCCAACGACTGTAACCACAGACTGCCATAACTGCCATTCTTTATCTTTTACCATTTTTTTATACCACTTAGGGATACACTTATGCGAAGAGGTGAATGTAATAGGGAGAATTACGATGTTTAACAATTTCGTGACCGATGACGGAATTGTTAGCATTACATTAAAGACTTTTATGATCTGACATGCTAAAAGAATGAATTTATGAAAAATGATTCGAACTGTTACTCCCAAATTTTTCAGGTAGCTATCCTTATGTATCATTGCCCTCAATCGATGCCTCGTACATTTAACGAGTCTTAAATGAGCTGTAGATTACACCCTCACAAATTTGAACCTCTACGTCAGAAAAAGGGACGACTCGTTAGGGGAAGGTGGCGGAGATGATAAAACGGGGTTTGAAGATTAAATCTAAATGAAGATGACGGGCGGTGAAAAAGGAAAATGACGGGGAAGAGGCCGGCTCTCTCATCCCTGGGAGAGTACGTCTCTCGAGATATGAACGCAACGAAAATGTCACACGCTAAGTAACCAGGTGGGACTGACTCGGCTAAAATGTTGGAACGTAGGCCTCAAAATGAAGAACTCGACAGAAATACGTTCGCAAACAAACCCCCCAGTGATTACGAAGCGTTCTACAGGAAATTAAAATTTAAAAAGAGTGGAAATAAGACCACCCCAACCTAACGTAGCTGGGGACCAGGTCTAAGGGAGACTACCGCCATCGATAATGCTTTCAGCGTTATCTGCACTTGAAGCAATGGTTCTTGAAATGGGGAGTCAAATGTTTTTCCTACAGAGGGAGAAAATGAAAGAGGGAGAGAAATGGCGGGTGAGACAAATGTTTTCGGAAAGCCTAATGATCAACGTCCTTAATACTATTTCTTTACTGCCTTCTCCGATTATTTAAAAGTAGTTCGATTATTACAAACGATTTCGATGTAGTCATAGGCTAATTGAAAATATACGGAAATAATGGCAATTTACGCTCCGTTAAATCTTCTGTAACTCTCACTTCTGATAACAAGTTGCCTGCACAGTTTTTTGCGACATCAAAGTTAGCCAATTTTTTTTTAAATTAATGAATTATTCTACAATGGATTCTAAAAACCTGGCAACTTCCAACTCCAAACGCCCAGAAAATTCATTACCTTTTCTTCAAGGGTGGAAAGTCATTAATTTACGGGAAGAAGGGGAAAAAATAAGTTTTAATTTCAAACTTTCTTATATGCCCAAGTGAAGCTGGCTTATTCCTTCCTTAGGTATTCTGGCGGAAATTTATAGATCTTATTCGAAAAGTTCATTTCAAGTTAACAGATTTTTCTTCGGAACTCATATTTTTTTAAAAAGTGCGCTTCAATGTCATTTGCATTAAAAATAGGCTTAAATGATCTGTATTTAATAGAAACAAAGGATCTATGTATGCTTCAAATCATGTCTACCGGCACTGCCCCATTACGTGGGTTAGTTCAGAACGCGTCATTATTAGAATCGTTACCGAGAGGATACACGATACCAAAGACACCGTGGTCAACGCGCTGGGGCTTTGATCACAGACTGATCAAAAGACGCTCTTCCGATATCCAATAAGCGTTAATGAATATGTCACAGAGCAAAATGTAATTACGGAGACCAGGTTCATAATTGAATGAGTATCGACATTATGTAACGAAAAGAAGTAATAAACTCGAAACATTCCATGATTTTAACTCACAATATTCGCAAGAATATGAAATATTAGTATTATTATTTAAATTTACGAATATTCTATGAAACTGGAGCGTCGTTAATTTATGTTGAATATTCGTTTTGCTTGAATTCACATTCGGTGATTAATTTAGGAATTCATTTTCCAACGTTTTTTTTAGGACATAAAATACAGGACTAGGTGATACGGAAATAATTTTGGTCGATGCACAAAAAAATTGGGTGAAAATACAATGCGTACAGTTAAAACGATGTTAGATTTAATCTGTCTTCGGTTTATTTTGATAAAATTTAATAAAATAATGGTGAATCCAACAGAAATTTCCGATGTAGAGTTACGAGTTGATTGTGAAATAGTGCGGTGTGAGTATAAATTGGGTTGGAATAAAAGAGCGGATTGGTTGTTTGGCTTTCTACAATATGAAGTTGTCAACGAGTCATTTGTCAAACCGGCGGGGACGACCGCTGTTCGCCCGCCGACCATCCGGGCCCGCTTTGATGGGCCACTCTATTTCGTAATTTAGCGCTAAACGAGGAAAAACCCCGCCTAAAATATTTCAACCGACCGCCGCCCAAATTGGCCACTCTTGACATTAGCCATTCGGTTTTGTGATGTTCCCGGCGAGCGTTTCAAAGCCCGTTTAATTCTCAGGTTGCGCAATTAAGCGACGCCCCAAAAAAAGCAAGGAAAGCGTAAAAGTAAACTAATTACGAAAAATCCGCCCATCGGTTGGGAGGGAATCCAAAAAAATAATTAAGTCCTACAGTAGGGTCGAAACAGTAAAGCAAACTAAAAATAAGCCCTTAAAAATAAAACGCTATAAATAGGTGCTCTGCTTGGAAACAAAGTAAAAGTATCTATAATGAAGATTGATGGGGAGGAACCAACACCTGGAATGAACCCATGATGAAAAGGAATAAATTAGTTCAGAATTTAATGTTAAAAAATTTCGAAACACAGAAGTTAGACGAGACATCAACTGCGAAATTAAATAATCAGGTTGGTGGCAACAGTAAAATCACTTATGTCATATTAACGCGTCATAGGGAGTACAAGCACCTCCGATTAAGTGTCGACTCAAAATAGTACAAAAAAACGTACAATTATCCAATTTAATTCATAATGGAGGGTAACAAGTGCAGTGACCCACTCACCAGTTCTAGTTCAGTGTTGTCACGCTCATTTGGACTTGTAGAAGAAAGAATTGCACATGATGGGTTTCTGAGTCATTTTCGTATTTATTAAAATTAATTTTATCTAGACGATAGGCCGATTACCAATCGCCGTCCTGTAATACTCTTAACACAAGCACACCAGGTGTCTACCCTAGTACAGTCTGTTACTCAAATCGACGTGACCGATTCCGGTTATGGAACTCCGCCAGATCCTACAGTACCGAGTGATTCCAATTGCATTCCAATCTCACTATCCATGCAGACCATGCTTTCTTTGATCGTGTTACGCTTCCCAACTATACAGATGAATTCCATCCATCCAAGTTCGTTATTATAATCTAATGGGTCATCTAATAATTTGACAAACGGTGATAATTATCTGTCTTAAGCAAAACACATTTATTTGAAGAAAGTTTAGTACAATCATGTGCCAAAAAGTGTATCCATTTCATATTTTCAATTAGTGAAATGAGTTTGTCAAATGAAGTCTAAATGCGATAATGTTTTGTTATATTCCGATAGTTTTGATTAATATCCTCGATATCTGGCCGTGATAAACGCTCTTGTTCGCAGTTCGAAACGTGACTCTCAGAAGGAATGATTTTACTACAGAAGAGTCAATGTTGTCAACCGATTGGCTTACGAGGGATCTATAATTAGGCGATAGTAATGCAGTGATTCAAACCTGGCATCACACTCACTCATGGACTGGTGTGTGCATTGCTTCCAATGACTCAGAGCTAATAGCGTACCGGAATTCGACTCGTTGCAGACTTCTTTGGACAGAATCATTGAACATTCATATTGGAATATCCCCAAATATAGCGCCACAACCCTTTTTGACCCTAATACTAAACTGGTCTGAGAAAAAGAATGGCAGACACCTTATTAAACGAATCATTTTTACTTAATATACAATGTATCTAATCTGATGAAAAATAATATAATGTAAATATCTATTTCTTTCGATCTTAAGAATTTCTTCCACTGGGCGTTGGAAAGAATATCAGTTCGTGTGACAAATATCCAATACGCAGTTTTTTGATAGTTCGATTCCTGCTAGCGAGCATTCACAGCCTTTCGTGGTAAGAGATAACGACCAAGCCAAGGAGCTCATTGACAACGGCAGTCCTTTGACGGCTGTTTCCGATTGAAGAGTTTCTAATTGGGCGGCTGACTCATGAGAGGAGAGTCAGCCACCTATCGGCGGGCTTAATCTCGCTGACTTCAGATAAGTCACACTTCTCCACACCCCACTGGATCCGCCCACGTTACCACAGAACAGAACGCTCGCCTTTAATTGACTAAGGCAGTTGTCTCCTTAAAGAAAGCTTTCCATCCTACCCAACACACTCCTTGAAACAGGAATAATGTATTTCAGTATATCAATAATGTATGTTCCATTGTAAAGCAGTATTTGTTACTTAGTAAACTTATTGTGTGCCGTGAATATTGTACATCGCAAATATTTGTTATCAGTAGTTGGATTGTCGAGAGGCACTGTTTGCTCATATCCGTCAACATTTTTAACACAATCGCTAATTAAATATGCATAGAGCAACTGATTTATGACTTCGACCCTCGAATAGAATCATTAGCTGTGTAAATTGTTCCAGGAATCTATAACACATCGGTTCCAATTTAGAGAGGCAGTAATTTTATTATGTAATTGTATTATGTACGAACGCGAATAAGCTGCAAAACGCCGAGAACATTCATACGGGGTGGCAATTTATTCGTCAGCAATATTCCCGTAGTTATTAATATTTACGATCGAATTAAACGTATAATTTATGATAATATTTGACGACACTCGCTATACAATCTGCCTGTCCAATGTATTGGTTCGTTTATTTCGTGGCATATTCTTTTCAGTAAAACAAAATAACAAGGCTACATACCAAATTTTGATGCTGAGAATGAAAAAGTAATTTTGAGTGTTTAATAATTGCAATCGAGCGATTACAAAATATTACCTGTAGAATAAATCGAGCGCCAATAAAGAGTTTCAAAGAGGCCGAGGAGGGTAATCCCAGGTGTTGCTTATTATTACAGGTGAGCTTTATCATGAAGCGCAAGTCGAACAGGCAGTTGAGACCGTGATAATAACACGTTCCGGAACATTTTTCTCCAAAGGCTTCCTTTCATACAGGATGTATTACATGCGGAGCGTGCCCTTCCAGAATGTTTCTCCATTACCGACCCGCGATTACGGGTCGAAAGAGCGCAGAAAAACAAAGGGTGAAACTCCACTCCTGAAGACCACTAGTACATTCGTTCGCCCGAACAGCCAGATAAAAACGGTCGGAAGAAGTTGGGGGGGGGGGAGAAGAAACGGAGCTGCCATTAATGGGGGCCATCAATCCACCCCGTTACATAATACGGGGAACACATAATACCGATTTCTTGACGCGCGATAATGACACGCCTTTCTCCGAGGCAACATCCGCGAGAGGCCTCGGGTGACCTCCCACAATTTTAATTGATCCGCCACACGCCCTCTACCCTATCAGCCAATGGCGATCGATTCGGTCCTGGCATTAAATTAGCGTAAAAAATGAATTATTAAACAGTTGCTTCTCGTGAAAACAAAAAGGAAACAGCAAATATCAAAGCATTTTAAAAGGGTTGGTTATTTCAGAAACTAAGATTCGAACAGAATAAGTTGAACTTTGGGCTTTGAGTCAAAAACTCCCGTTTATAATTTACTCCATTATTAGAAATGTCCATTCCTTAATAACAGTTTATAATAGATAAATAGCACACAATTTACTGTACCAGGCGAAATGGTGAATGCTTTCAAGTTTTGTGGAGAGAGAAATACTTAATACACTTGTCCGGTGATAGTATTTCGTCAGGTGTAGTCCGAGTGGTCTGACAGGCCTCGTTTGTTAAAGTAGCAAGTAACAGATACAAACAATTCGCCGACTAAATTATCTTCGCTTTTTAATATCAAGTTGCCGGAGGAGCCGTATGACAGGTGCCTATTAAAAAGCTTTAAAATGATTACAGGCGCGGGCAGAACACAGCCATTCTGTGGCCGGGAGGGACACACGCACATAAGCCGGTATCACAAAGAGAGATCGAGTTAAATGTATAACCTGGGCCAGGACGGTTGTATGCTCCTACGGACTCTTCACATATTCTAAATGCAAAGGTACAGCGCGACCGCCGTCGGTGAAACGGTTATGTAATGTATGTCGTTAGCCGGACCCGGAGAGGGAGATTCCTCTGTGGTTTCCTCCGGGCTCCCTGAATTATTAATATTTTGTAAATACGCTGCTTGAAAGTGCCCCGTGGAAAGTTGAAACGACCAGTTTATACGAGGCCTTTTCCTACAGCTGTCGGAGTCCCAGTAATTCCTCCTCTGAGCTTTGTAGCCTTTTTATAACGTAAAATGTATGAGCATTAATAACGCCGCTAATAACAGAGATCTCTCAGAATGTTTATTTCCACGAGGACAGTAGCGTACCAGGATAAAAATGTAATAGCCAGCAGCAATTCCTGCAGTTCAAATTGAACCATTATAAATTAAAGTACAAACTTGTGTAACGAAAACAGATGTTCGATGGTGCCTACAGGTCTCAACCCAATTTATTCTATAAATAATGTAAAATGATGAGTTAAAAATCATGATTTGTTAAATTAAGTCAACCCAAAAGAGTATGTAAATTAATATAATAATTCTAATTTTCAAATTAAAGTGATTACAAAATTAGTCTGAGCAGAAAAATAACACCACCATCATTTTGACAAATGTATGATTAAACTGAAGGCACCATTAAACCCCAATCGTTAAGTGTTCAATTTGGCACTTATGAATATTGCATTTACTACTGATGTTAATGTATACAAGTTTATAATATGTGGACTAAAAAAAATACAAAAGATACTTTACCAATTTGATGCAAGATAATAGGACCAACTGGTGAAATAGGATATTACTATGACACTCACCTGGAACAAATAAATAAATTGTGTTATTTAGATTATTTCTCCCCCACTATAAATATTGAGAAATTTGGATCACATTCCATACGCATCAAGCTTTATACGCAGGCCCTGCTTAACGGCTGACTAGCATCTATCTCTTCATATTTTAAAACCAGATCCCCAGTAGATAAATGAAGGAAACGAGACGAACGAAAGTTCGAGAACGATATTCCCCAATTAAATTCTTCCTTTATGCCAGTACGAATAATCCTCGAATCGCAGCTTGCGTTCCTAAGTTTTCCTGAAGTATGAATAATTCGGCCTGAAGAAAGGCAGACGTTCATTCATTCACTTTAAATACGATTTTAAGTGGAAACACAGGGTCAGTATTAGAGGGCTGTCGTCCAAATTCGCCGATTTAATTAGGGTCGAGTTATAGCTCTGTAAGGGAGGGGTAATAGAAGTCCGTGAGACATGCGACACGCTCCAACCTTGGCATTCGGGGGGCAAAATTTCACAACCTCGAATACTGTCAGCAACCTGTTCGAACAAACTTCCCACCCATAAAATCAGGAAAGACGTTTAAATTTAAAATGCAAATTGAGCGAACTATAATTATCATTAACCCTAGCCCGACGGCGATTAACCTTTGCTAATCGACAAATTATCGAGCCTCCCCTTCCTAAAAGCTAAACATTTTAAACATTGTCATTTATTAAATATAAAAAATTGTATCTGCGTCGATTTATGTAGTGGGGTATACATAATGATTTATATTTCCAATATATTTTGATTCCCCAAAAACGATGGGCCAGAAGAATTCTGCCAGAAGAATGTAAGTAAAGTTGTCATGGTTCCAAGGGATGCATACATAGAGTCTCAATTTCGTCAATTCTAACATTAATGCCAACGTCCTCAGATTGTTATGTACGGCGGGAATATAAAAATACATTTTTTTGGGAGTAAAGGTCAGAATTGGGGAGCTATGGGGTCCCGTGCCAACCACTAATTTGCCTTCGAAGCCCGGAGCTACCCCCTTACCCCCGACCCGTCCAAGTCATTTATTTAGTCCCCACTAACTGCTCGGGCCAAACCGCCGCCACCTATATCATTAGGACATTAATAATGCTCGATTAGAAACGGAATAATAATGCCTCGCTCGCTCAACCCCTCCGGCGGCCATTAGGGCTCCGCGAATTATTTTCCTTTCATTTTTTCCCCCATCCTCTTATGCGCTCTGAGATCAGCCGACCGTATTACCGGGGGCTATAATTTAAAAGGTATATAATTCAAGGGTATAATTCGGGACTGATGAATATGGCAAAATCCTTCCACACCTAAGGACGGAAGACTGTTGTGTGTGTGTTTTTTTGTTTGTGGAAAAGTGTTGAACACTGATAACAGATGTACATTATAACAGATCTAGTGTATAGTATAGAGTAGAGTGTATAGAGTACATAGTAGAGTATAAACTAGATATCTAATCTGCACTGGATGCAGAATAATGCGAACAAATTGAACTTTGTATCGCATATCACTTCTCAAATCGAAAATTCAACTTAAAAAGCCTAAGAAATCCAGTGTATTACTCAATATATGAAGCTTACATGTGTCGGTGTGCTTTATTTATTTTTCCTAATGTATGCATCTCAAGGGGTACAAATCGTAAATAAATATCATTAAATAATTTTATTGCAAACCGGTGGGAATGTAAGCAGTATATATTGTTCACCGAAAACGCACACCGAATACGAATAGTACAATTTTCTAAATACCTCGGTTGAATAACAAATATCTGGCCCGCGTTAAACGAGCGACTGACGACCGCGAGCATCGGGAATATCAATGAACGAAGCAGCGCGGCGCTCATTAATTTAATGCGTCGGCCGAATTAAAAGACATTAGGCCGGATGAAAATGCGTGGGCGGGACCGAGTGAATTAGTAAAATTAATAGAGGGGACAACGGCAGAGCCTAATTGAGCCAACCGGTCATTGAGCGCACGCCGCCTCCCCTCTAATTTACATCAGCCAAGCACAACCGAGAGAGAGAGAGAAAAGCTCAGGCCAACGCAGAACTCGAGGACCAAATCATGAAATCGGATCCACCAACGGTCCCGTACCTTTCGATCGCAAACGCTTTTTTCCAGTTATCGCTCAAGACTATCCGTTGCAAACAAAAGAATTCATGACAAAAAGACTCTCCTTCAAGGGAACCAACGGCACGTACTCGAGGGTCCACAATAATAGTGTCTGTTGAGTAAAACACAAATGAATTTAATTCCAAATAGGTAAAATATTTAGTCCATCAAACATTAACCTGGATACGCCACAGCTGTCTTTTGGACGTACACATATCCAGTACAGTCTCCCGTATTTCTGGAACATTTCAGTCTAATGGATTTGCCTTAATCGCTATTCAACCGCCCAAAACTGTTCTACCGAAGCGGAGAGTAAAAGGGTGGAGTGAAGAGGAGCCGTCGGTTGGAAATATCAAAGGAGGACCCCGGGTGTATCAACACCGGTTATCGATGTCGCGAGCATAACAAAGGGGTAAGGTTAGACGGTGTGGACCTGACACAAACGGCCACCCACCACATTTACAACCTGGCACCCTTACAACTGTCCAGGCTCAAATTCAGTGATAACCACCCCACCACTCTAAACATTTAAGATAACTGTTCCCGCATTCTACCCGCATCCATAGAGACCACAATGACCCATTATAGTACAGCTGATAATTTAACTTTAAAAGATATTTAAGAATTATTTTATCAGTTTTTAATTTAACTGATTTTAAACTAAAACATGTAACATTCGTATTATATTGTTTTTAATATTCTAAATGTACATTTAATGACATCGCGATCTTATGTATTCACTGGCTGATATGGTTCAAAACTATACACAAATTTCGGTTCTATCCAACAAACTGAAATTAAAAAAAAATAATATAATGGTAACAGCCCGCCCCCACACCCACACAACTGTTTTAGTATCCCAGATAGATAGAAACGAGAATCCTAAAATAATTATATATTGGACACAAAATAATAGCGTCTAAACTGAAAAAAATTAATTTCACATTACCTGAATATAAAAAGATAATATTTGCTAAAAAATAAGTTAGCCTGCGGTTATTTACATACTAATATAGTACGATTAACAATTTGTATAACAATGCTTTTATTACCTGACGATTATCTTATGAAAAAACATTTGTTTCAAAATGTCCCGCGAAAAACAATTATCTGTAAAGCGGATAGAATATATATATTCCTTAATGGCTCGATTCTCTGAAAATGGAGAATAAATATTAAAATGGGGAATTAAGGTAAAAGGGAATGACCAGGAAAAGAGCCGGCGGGATGATGGAATTTCGAGGGCGCATCCTGCTCCCCTGGGCCGGGTAATTGCATGCAAATTACTCCGTAAACCGATCGGGTCAAAAATTGGTGCCGTCGTTATTGATGGACAGCCCGGCTAATGCCCGGCACCGCTCGACGGCTAATTTAACGCTCGCAGCGATAAAGTTTTAGTTTAAAACCCCCGTCCTTACTTCGGCACAATCTACTGAAGGAAAATGAAAATTGGGCGCTATACCGTGGCCCGTTGAGGGATCGGATGGGACCCCTGGTTGCCGGGTAGGATAGTGAGCCCCAACATTAAAAGATGTTCAAGGTTTTTCGCATTTACTGCGTACGTAACTCAGTGTATCGATATATTATAATATACTAATCGGGTGGATGAACATTTGTACCCAGTTCCCATATGGTAGACAGCAAAAAAGAATCATAAATAATTTTTTTCTCATTTGCTCATTACGATTGTCAGGGGCAAAAGCCCGATTCAGGGGGGAGGTGAAAAACTGGTCCATTACTGCAAAGTTAAATGGAAAGCTTCAATTACAGGAAATTGACAGCGAGGAATACCGTAATTTAATAATAAAAAATATTATAAAACACACTGTTTAAATCAATTATTCGAGTGCGCTATCATAATTTGTTTTGATGACCATTTAGCTTTTTTCTTCAATGTTATTATTACCTCTTACAAAAACGGCAATGACGTTTATTCAACACATTTTCAATTATTTAATTGTACCGCTTATTTTGTTATAAATGCGAAAGTTAGCCATTTTTTTTGCAAAATAAAACTTACAACTTCTAACAACGGTAAGTGATCTATATTTTCCAGAGAAGGAAAAAGCAATGGTGAACAGAAATATATGCAATTTCTTAGAGACAGCAAATATTCCGCCGAAATGGGTTCCAGGAATATAAATCTTCGACGAAAGGTACTCACGATCGTTTTATGATTCCCACGTCCCCGAATTGTAAAGCGGACTCGGTAAGTTTTCAACACCGCCCACGCAACGCTATGAATCATACCGCCCGGGTCAACGGCAATGACGCGCTTTCATCGCCCAGTCCTAATCCGTTTTAGTCGCTGTTAACGCCTGGCGGCGAGGCCCTACCGGATAAAGAAATCTTCATTACTACCACGAACTGAAGATCCCGCGTGGACGAACATTGAAAAGTCGAAACAAAGACTTTATGTAAATTTCGGTCCAGGCTTTCGGTAACGACTTCAAGGGCAGAACAATGGACCGGTGCATTGTTCCAACAGATAAAAATTAGAAAGTTAATTAGACAGTTTAAATTATAAAACAGTTGCGCATAATAACCACCAGATGTGCGTCCGCTCTGAGACAGGCTCTATTTGTTATTACTAACTCTAATTAAATGATTTATGCATCTTATATTATAAATTCTGTTTGGAAGTGTTTGTTGATAATTTGGCGGAACCTCGTTTAAAAAAGAAAACACTTATTTTAAGGCACACCGGGGAGCTAAAGCGGGACCCTGTAAGGGGGTAAACGCGGCCGCGTTAAGGTGTTCGCACAGTGGCCCAGGGAACCGAAAAATTTATAATGCGACCGGTTCCGAGGTACTATGTTATCGTCAAACTTCGGGATTATAAAACGGCAAACGAGGCGCGCCATTCTTGAATCATTCAAACGCGATAAATAAAAGATGATTTTTCCCGGGTCCGGAATACATTTGCGTTAGCGGTTCGAACTTCGTCGGGTGGTGGGGGTGGCGTTATAATAAAGGGCACTAAATCGATTGGGCCGCTTACGGTCATTTGAATTCAGCGGCTGCCGGCCATGCATATGAATGGACGGGAGGTTGCCCCCGCACAACCGACATAGATCGTAGACACGGCCGGGCACTGATTGGATATTCTTTTGTGCCCGCCCAGCGGTGTTCCATTTGCCCGCTAATAATAACGAAATAGCCACTGTTGATGGCTTACACCCGTGTATACAGATTTATGCAAAATGTTGACCCGCCGCGATGCGAGTCTGAGTGACACTTTTATTTTCCCGATCCCTCGCTCTGGAATAGTTTCGAGACAAACGTGATCCGCATAAAGCCGAGAGCACATCTCTTTATCGGGATATGTTAGCAGCCTTCTCTATCATCTCCCCAGGGGACACCCGAAGTCAATTGATGTATGACTCCAGCAACCATATATTACACTGTCCCACATAGATGACAATTGCAGGCTCACATATAATACTAAAATGTATAGTAAAAACATATAAATATAAAATACCCCTCACTATTACGGGGTGAAATATCCCTGAAAGGAGGTCCGAGAAAAGTTAATAATACGTAACTATGTTATTGCAATTTGAACTCTATATTAGTGATTGAAGAATTGAGATGGAACATTGTAAGATGGAGGGAATAGAGTTGGTAAAGTCTTGGAGGTAAGAGGGGGCGGACTCAGAGAGGAAGCCACGGTTTTCCCATCCGCTCCAGGTAATGTCGTTTTCAGAGGCCAACCTTCCTTTTCAGATTCCCGAGGAAAACGATTTCCAGTTTTTTTTCGCTAATTTCCTTTCCTCCCCCACCGATTGATTTTGTATGGGGTCCCGACTTAGGACAGGGATAGAACCAATTTGGGATTCGGAAACGCTGTCGAGCGACTTAATCGGAAGCGCAAATATATCCAGCCGAACCTCCCGGGGTAGTTTAATGCTACCCCCGGGCCCAAAAAGCGGCATGATATGCCCAATACGGACGTTCCCGAAATATAGCCCACTTCCAATCATTTTGAGACCTTTACATGATAATTCGCTCGGACGCATGGTATTATTGGTACACAAATAGTGAACAATGACTTCATGCAGAGCCATAACGAAATTGAATGTTTCGTTATTTTCTGTAACAAAATTATCGTGAATTTACGATATATAAGTAAGTTTAAGTTTCATTTCATTTTTTCCTCGCAAGAATAAGAAAGAAAAAGGCCGTCGGAAAAACACGATTACTTACGATCACCCACCATCCGATGTATACACTGTTGTACAATAGGAACTGTACACGTCCGGATAGAGACAAACAGAAAGGGAATTGGATCTAGTTAAAGGGGGAAACCGCATGAAATAGTTACCGGTTGAAATGACTGCTTAAATTTTAGAGGGTCGTGGGATGAGAATGCGGTGAAACAAGAGAAGCCCAAATATGTGAGGAATCCAGAGACCTAGGTAGAGCAAAGGAAGGCAATAGAACTGGTGGCCGGCTGGTGGCCGCAACACCGATGATAATATCCTTGCGTTCCCCCACTTTGTGATTCGGTCCACGGCGCTCCCCTTAACGCGAGCCAGAAATTGCCATATTGGCCGACCAAACGGGCTAACCAATTGCGCCCTAAGTGTTTTCCGAAAGCGCCCCACCCCCGCCCAATAATGAATACCAGTTTAACACGTTCGCAGGTAATGGTAGAACCCAAAGTATGGCTCATATTCCATATTTATTACACTGGGTGGGAGCCATAGTAAGAGCTGTTGATTTCAAAAGTATCTTTTAAATATTCCTACCTTCAAATATAAACTGAATTCTAACAACAATTAATACCACTGATAAGTTACTATATTACATCTTCTTAATGTTCATCGAAGAATATTTAATGCTATTCGGTTACTTGTTATATACAGCTAGAAATAGGAAGAAAACCACAAGAAACTAATGATATTACATATTTCCACTAAAACATCCAGGAAATCTGTGTGGCAGCGTGGGAGAGTGTCACAGCAAGAGGTTAGTTGTCGAGGAGGCAACTCCATATTCGTTGAGGAGTGTAGCGCTCATATAAAAACCATAAATAAATATTATCACTGCTCCACTGGAGAAGGGAATACACGATTGGTTCCCAAAGGAAAATTCTTAGTAACGCCGTTTACGGTTTGATACCGACATGTTAGACATGAGTCTGGTCTAAGGAGAGGTTTCGATATTTCTCGGCAAATTGGTCGGAGGGGCCGCATGGGGCAAAACAAGGAAGTGCGTGGGGCCCCCCTCAGTACCAACGCCAACGTTTTCTGGAACATGAGCACAATTGACTGCGCAATTGAAATCATTACTCGGGTATTCAATGCAAATGCTTCACTAGTAAATACACGTGTGTCCAACACAACCTTCAAATTAATTCGGTAGTCGTAATATGTGGGTCTAGATGATTGAGCAAATTAGACTTACTAATGAACGGATACAATCTGTTAATGTAATCGTGACAGATTATGAAATGAATGCGTTTAATATAAATGCAGATTTAAATATTTTTCTAGCTTTCTGGAACTATCCGTTCCAGAGATAGCAGGTACAGCTAAACATTGCCACTTCTACTATTTGGTGAAATCGATACATAACACGCGACTTTCTATTTCAACATGTAATGCAGTCAAGCACCTCTGTGTTCTCTGAATTAAGGCTTCACGAGTCTGGGTTGGGTCGCGAGGAGAAAAGAGTGCATCTTCAATTAAAAATCCCTGTTATTCATAAAGGGATGGAATCGTCATCGAGGTGGAAAACGCCGCGTTCGAGCTCTTTGCACTCTGCAGGCAAAGGTTTCTAGTTAGCGGTGTTTGTCCTGGGAATCCTCTTAATTTTTGGCTAACGTCACCAATCGGCGCTACCGACCTGAACAGAAATGACTATGATCCATGTTCACCTACCGCCTTCTGTGTTACTCTATAATCATGATAATTCGGCGGATAATTATTGAAATTGTAATCATTTAAAAAAGGAAATCTGCAACAAGGAGATGTAAACAAAACATTAGCGTTAAAGCAAATAGTTTTTTCGTGCTTTTTTTTAATAGAATTAAAAATATATTTTTCGAAACCTGATACAATCGGTTCCATAGCGCCCACTGTAAATTGGGTTTTAGGTACTCTGGTGTTCTTCACAAAATGAAACAAAACTGCTTTTGCTCTGTATTATTACATTGAGAGATATTACGGCGGAAAGTGTATGAAGGTGGTAAAAAATGAATTGTTCGGACAAACGAAATTGCCGAATCCAAAAAACGTACATTTTTTCCCCTAACCATACAAATGGTGAGGTCACTAAAATGGACACGGTAATATAATAACCCGATTCGGTGCGGGTTGCGATAAATCCTGCGGGAAGGGCTGGGAAACCGGAGATGATTTATATTGCCACGAACCTCTTTCTCCGTTCTACGTTTGCGGCAATAAATTGATACATTTAAATTGCCCCGCACAAAAGGCCGGATGAGCACAGAGGTGCGGGCGTTTATCATCTAGCGGCCGGTATTAATAAAAAAGTGGAACTCCGTACGTATAAATATACAACGACCGTAAAGTGAATAGGTTTCGTTTGTACCGGGTGGGAGATTCAGAACATAGTTTATTTGTAATCCCGCCATAAACTCGTATTCGGGAACAATACAGAAAATGCATAAACCCTCTTCTGTTCAAAGTCCAAATGAGGATTCATTTCTTAAATTACGTTTAAAATAAAATCGTGTTACTCATACATTATTGTGTCTATGACTTATTTTAAAATTTACTCTCCATATGACCTGAACAATTTTGCTTGATCAATTACGCCTTTTTGTGTAAAAAATACCCCTTTTATTTGAAATTTAGATCCCGAGGAAATTATGGAGTCGATTATTTTTTGAAGTAGGTCCCATTATTTTCTATAATTGCTTTCGCGAGTTATCGGTTCATTCGAAGCCAAAAAACACCCTCTCTACAAGGGAGAGCACAAGGGAGCAGTGTAATTGGGAAGGGGAAATGAATGAGGTTCGAAATGAAGATTGAATTCTTATTGCTATACCTTAAGACAACAAGAAGAAAATTGCTTCCCCTCACCAATTAAAAAAGAATAAATAACCGGAACCCCCGAGTTGTATTAATTACCGAATCCTTCCCCTTGGAGTTTTAACGTTTGCCCAACTTAAAAATGTTTAATTAACCGCCCTTATGATTCGAAATCCTTGTGGTTTGAACACTTCCTTCGACTGGATAATAACAGCCAGTGAGTAAATTTACATTAATAACGAACAATTAGGAAACAAACAGTACTTGACAATCCCATTTCAAAAGTAATCATACTGTGGGACATAAACTAACACAGTGGGGTCAAAATGAGCTTTACTTTTCCTTAAAGTTTAGGAAAAATCTACCATTACAACATTAAACATTTCTTGTTACATATATACCAAAGTGTTATGTTTATTTAGCACTGGAGCGTGGGAAATATTGGGGCGTAGAAGAAGCAGAAGAATACTGTGCGAATATAGAGCTAACAAGATGCACCATTGTATCGATCAGATATAATCTCATTCAAGTTATAATATTTCAGAGAATTTATCATCCTCATCAATACAAAATGATATAACTTTGGTCTTGATACGCGGCATTTTATTATTTTTTATTCGGTCATAAAAATATATTCATCGCAACCAGGACCCAATTTTCCCTATAGGATCGTAATTTCACAAACGACTGGTTTCCAATGAAGCGAATACGGGACTCCCCCGACCCGGAAACTTGGCCGGGTGAACTACGGCCCAGGCATGTGATGAACAAATGTATCACTGGTGCCAAGGCGGCCCTGCCTAAATAAGTAAGAGCAGCCCCTCATCCTCCCCCCATAAAGGATGCAGAGCCCACCGCCTTAATAACACACAGCCGGTGGCCCCCATTCCTCGGGCTACAATGCAGAATACATTATTATGTTGCCGTGAAAAATATATTTGCAGGTAATATATGTTTTCTTAAAGAGGCCGAAGGGGACTGCAGGAAACTCATGAAATATTGAACGCGGGATAATAAAAATTTCTGTGTAATGCAAGTGGATCGAGTCGCGCCTTTCTTTCTCCGCTCTAAAATATTACCGCAGTGAGTCGGGGAGGTAATATAATTATTTCCACATTATTTATTCGGACGTTGGTGTAAGTCCGAAGTTCTCAAACCTTCCCAACTATGGACCCGGATAATTTACACCGGATAATCACAAATACACTAACCAATGGCCGGCCGATTATGATAAAATTTAAAGACAATATCGTTTAATTTAAGGTACTTGCTGGAGGGTCCACTAGGGTTTAGACTTGCGATTTTCTGTCGTCAAACTGTATAAGAGAGAATTTATATGAACGTTGTTTGAAGGAACATGTTTTTTCAACGTAGCTTATATAGCCTATAGCGAAGTTATAGCTTATAGCGTAACTGACAGCTTACGGCCAGTTATAAGTTAAGGAAGAGAGAAGAAAGACCGTGCAGAAAAATATTAAATGATCCCCGAGTTGCCCAAACATTTTCATTTTCTGTCAACCTTTCCTACTCCCAGGCCAGACAATCGAGGGAAAATGGCATCGTTGATGGGATTCCACTCTTTTCGATAACAATAAAAAATCAGTAAATGTGGTGAAAGCCTTTTAACCCCAATTAACCCAAAAATTAAAAAGATTTTCATTCGTTATGAGACGAATGTGAGTGGAGTTCAAATGTGAATAGTTGTTAACAATCTAAATATTTTAATATTTCAAATACCTTGATTCCATAATATAACAACGTATAAACTGATTATAACGAAAGGAAAACCTTGTTATTTGTTGTATGTATAAAACAATATAATTTGTAGGTGTTGTCGAAATTAAACCGATAAAGTACACACAAAATAAATTGGTTGGGGCATTCTTCGTCGGGATACGGTTCCACAATTGCCAAACGGCCGCTACAGTAATAAAATTTTAAATAACAAAAAAACTTTTCCCGTTTAAATGTATTATCAACGACGCAGCCCTTTCCAGGTGAGATCACGTAGAGAGTCAATTCGGGGCTTCGGTATACGAGTAAAATTTTGACGACAGCAATTCGTTCCTTGCCGGGGCCCGTGGGTAGGCTGGCGACATAATCCAGAGGGAGGGGGTTCGTGAATTAGATATATATCGGAGGGCCATGAATGGGATAAGGGGAGTAAACAGTCGTAAAAGAATCGTTTCCTTCTGCGTCTCAGAATTGGCATGAAACGTTAACCGGGCCAATGAAAAACTCGGGGCGCGCACCGCGTTAGTCGAGATGAAGTCTTTATTATAAATTCATACTTGGGCGTATTCCACCCGCCTGCCATCATTGCAACACAAAGAAATCGTAAGGGTGGATAATTTTCAGTGCGAACGCCATAAGCACATAAGACGATCTAGCATACTATTAGACTCGTTATCAATCGATCTAATACATATTGGCATTTGAAATCACATGAATAAGCAATTTACATCGGAACACTAGATTTCCATTCGGTTGATTTTGTCCCTTCTACCAAAGAAATGATTCCAGAAAATGTTCAAAAATTAAATATGGCGAAAGTGAGAGTAGGTGGAAATGATGGAAATGGAGTTCGCTGCGGACAAAGGAACTATATACTGGTTTTCAACGTGAATAGTTATTAACATCATCCTATTATCCTCCGCAACACATGATGCGTAAACGGCCCTATAACTCAGAGTTAAGGTTTAAGGGTCGAAATACTACACTTATCCATACTATATTACAATATATAATAATTTATCCAATAGAAGAATGCACGGTGATTATCGGCCCGGGTAGTACGAGAACCGAGGATCCATTTCGACTGCGTTCACATTTGTTCACAAGTTTCAAATTCGAACTTAAAGGATATACCTCTTACTGCAAGATTATCTTGCTTGATGCTATTTAATGAACAGCACAAACTGAAATGTTTTATAATATACGAATTAATTGTAAACTATTTACGCATTTAAAAAATAGAGCTTTAAACTTCTGTTAGTCACTACGAAACTTCGTTTCTTGCTGCCTAAGGTGCAAAAAATTCAACCAAAAGGATTCTACCTCAAGGGGATTAACCGCAAAGAAACTGAGTAGGGTGTATAACTTTGTCCGTCCTGACCGATCAACCTTATTATTTGTATAGGCAGTGTTTGCCCTCGGGGTAAAAAACGCCGTTAGGAATGGGCCCGAGAGGGCGGCCATTAAGGAAGGGATTTCTTGTCAGCAGATCGGTATCGAATCCACCTTCTCGGACCCAAGCAGTTTGAGAAGCTGCTCAGCGCCAACATCTGAAAGCTATCTCAACAAAAAAACTAGCATGACCTGCATGATCGGATTTGAGGTTGACAAATAATCGGAAAGTAGAGTTAAACACAGCAAGTGAATTATACACTTAAGGTTTCTTCATAGACCCTACAGTATTTATCAGATAAAGCTGTTAATGCTATACAATTTTTTTTTATTTGGCAGACGTTTACCACCATCTTTGTATGTTGGTCTATCAGGGATAGGAATTTCATAACTTTAGCGTAAAATACTACCGTACAATAATCAAATAAATAAAATAGGTTCGCCAGCACTAAAGCCTAGTATCTGTTTTTACATTTACATTTTTCATCTGAGTTACACTATATAATCAAGTCTATAGAGGTTCTGCAATCTCCAAAGTTCTAAATGCTTGGACTAACCAATTAGAGTTCAAATAGTATAGCAAAAACAGTTAAGGGTCTTAGAGTGACAGGTTAGATACCTGGAGGTATCGGCAACGAACCATCAGGAGAGGGAACGAGGACTTGGAGAAGTTGTAGAGAGTATACGACCCGTCCCTTTTAAACTCGGCCAGAAGAAAACAAGGGTCTTCCTGGGACCTCAACAGCCTCGTTATCCCAAGAGAAACGGGAACCAACGGTTAATTAATTAGTTGGTAAACAGTTCTCGAAACGGGCCCCGACCCACCTCGCCATGCTGAACAATGGAACGAGGTTGGGCACTGAGGAAGCCGCATCGACGCTTCTCTCACAATGAGAGTCCCTCTCTTCGCTAATGATGTACCAACTGCAGAAGTTGCAAGGCTCTGACCTAGATTGGGATTAGATTTGCGGCTCGAGAGACAGTTTATTTCATTTAATGTAAATGCTTAACAGCGTCTCATGTTTCACGTAAAAAGAGTTATATTACTCTATTCGCGACAGAGAAAGAAATGGTTATAATTAAAGGGTAATCATAAATAATGGAGATAATCATAATTCCAAGATAATATAAGAGTGTCCGCGTCTGATAATATTCGCGTTCTGTAAAGACTACATACAAAGACTACAACGTAACGCGCATAACAGGAAGACGGTACGGAAGAGAAATGTAAGGTCATAATCATGAGATCGAGGTCTTGACACGTAAAGGTGCTTCTTCAGCGCCAACCAATCTCATCCAATAAAACAGTGACAACCACCGCACACCCATACAGCCATCGGCCTACTCGTAATAGCCCATCAGATAAAGTTTTACCGATGCCGGAGCACTTACCAAATTGTCTGCCGGTTATTATCCTCGTATACTCGTGTACAACCCACGCACCGACGTCCCATTATTTCGCCCTTTATCACCCGGCTTTTTTCGACAGTTACTCCTTCTGTGGAAAAAGCCAATGTCATCGCTGTGTAAGAAAAAACGACAGCAATACTGCTGCCAATATTCTAAGGTCCCAAAACCCGGGCAACATTTTACACACTCAGTTATAGTAATGTACAGTCTCATAAGTTTTATGAGCGGTTCATCATTTGTTTTTAGGATGTACCCCTCATTCTTATGCCGGGTTGCCGACCTTTTTCATTCCTCCAACGTTGGACTATGCCGCGTTGCAAAAATACCATACTCTTTTCTTTTTTAGACACAAATATTTCCTTTCGGCGTCGTGCACTGCCGCGGACCGTTCTGAAGTGAATGCGGTCTAAAAATATATTACACTTAACCGTATTCGCCCTTGGAGTCAAGGCGCACTGAGCGGCAATATTATCTGAGCATTCCACCTTCCTTTCGAGACCAATACGGACGTGCCCTTCTTCTGGCCCAGCGACATTAAGCGAAGCCGAGAAGCGAGGTACAAAGAACGCCCCCCCGACCATCGATTGATAACCGGGGGGGGGGGTTATATACGAACTTGCCCGTTTGTTCGATGGAAACATCCTGAGAATAGACCTTCCTTTTATCTGTTATTGCGCTTAACCTCACTCCCCTATGTTTCTCGCGCTTTGAAGTCCCGTCGGACGGAACGCGAGACCCAACTCCACGCTTCGTTGGGCCAAATTATTCCCTGCTTCTGAACCCCCAGTTTATTTTTGGGCTGTACCCCATTCCTTAGTCGGGATCGAGGGGTGAAACATGAAAATTATATTATCAAACGCTACTCTTGCGTTTTCTTTGGTATGTTTGAGTCAGCGCTAATGGTTGCGAACGAAGCATTTTGCAATGTCCTCGGTTTTTATAAACTTTTGGTTCAATTAGGTTTTAAACTTTCCTCTTAGAGGGTGTTCATTAAGCGTAGAAAAAATTACATATAATTAATTAAGGTATAATTTAAGGTTAAAAACGAAAATGTTTTCTAACGTACCAATAGACTGGGCGCAACTACCAAGCCGCGCAACCATACATCAATAACCGATACTACTCATACGAAGTACTGAAAGTGGGAGAATTTGAAACCATACTGATGCAGGATTTTTCCCATTTTATAAACATCGGTCAGCGCGTTTAACTACCTTAAACGTTTTTAGTCGGCATTAATGTATCCACCCCGAAATGCGGCAAATTAAAATTGCGGTCTCGCCCGCAGAATGATTATGGGAACGTTAACGTGTTCATTAGGGTCCCTATCTCTCTGGTAGAGGTGGAGTTTGTGGGCAAGTTAATGCAAGCAAACATTTTCATAATTACCCGCGTAAATTTTTATGCCCAGCGGCACTCATACCGCAGGAAAAGCTCTTTTTTTGCATTCCTGAATTGGTGGTAAAAACGAAACAATGTTTCCTGTCATATAGTGAATTTAATGTCTTAATGAAATTTAAATGACCAGAATTTATAGTGACTAGCGAAGAATGTTGGATGAAAACTTAATGTCAACTGAACTGGTATTTCGAACGTTAAAGAATGACCTCTGTTTTTAGAGTCACCTCAAATACCGTTCTTATCTGAAAAAGTCTACATACTCTACCATGTACTAATGACTGCAATTCAATATCTCTGCAACTTTGAAACGGATGGAACAGAATAGAATTCTATTATATAAATCCACAACAGAATATTGCGAAGGGTAACCACATTGATAGTACTTGAATACAAAAAAATATTAAAAGCTGTAAATCGTAAGGGGTCAGGAAGGGATTTTGGACCTTTTCTCTATTTAAATTATAATCGCCAGCCAGAATCGGGAATCTAACTGATTACGGTCCCCTCGGGGGTTTGAATGGGGAGTTAAAGCAGGAAATAGTAAAAACGTCCGACGTTATTTTTCTCGGAAACGCATTTATTCGGAGGTCGGAGGCATAAATTCGGGCGAGATGTACAGGGGCGTACCTTTTATACAGGCGTAGGGGGGAGAGTAGAGGGCAACACCAGCGTACCCCGGGCCCCACTAAATAATCTGGGCGACAGTTTAATGCCGCTCCGGTAACAAATTTCAATCTTGTCTTGTAATTCATTACGGCGACTAGGTTTCGCCCGGGGATTTTATGGTTTCGTTGGACTTTTAATCTTGGATCTGCCGGCCGAGGAAGCCGCCTGACAAATAGTCAAGACGTGTTCCGATTGGGAAAAAATTAGTGAATATTATAACGCATTTTATGTACGGCTCAAAATGCAATGAAAGTGAATGCACTAGAATTTGACTTTTTGACCGATTCGGCCGTGAAGCTATTTCCCGACACAGAACCGAAATTAAACGCGGGGTTACATCACAACCGGTCCAGCAATTTAGATCCGTATTCTGATTTGACTATTTCCTATTATTAGGAATTATCGGCACTTTAATCTGGGTGAAGCCCTCCCAGAACTGAAAGGACTCGCGAGGAACAGTATTTGAGGAAAACATTTATCGGGACCACCTGATGTTCTAGTTACTCTGAAACATAACGTCCGTTACACCTGTAGCTTGGATAGATGACCTTCGAATGCTATCTCCGAAGTATCAATAATGAACATTCGTGGGAATTTTCAGGTAATACAGACTGTAATAAATATTAACGATATTTGTTAGTACCACAATAAGGTCGTTGTTTGTGTAGGTCACCGATCAGTGTAATAATGCTGACAAAATATATTACTTATTGAAGGAGTGTTACTAATGGCGGTTAGAAACCGAAACCGGTCTAGAATAGGCGTAACAGTCGAGGGGTGAATGTACTCGCACATGAAACATGCACGGAAAGTTACTTCGCCAATTCCAGGCTGTTTTTTAATATATCAAAAATGTCCTGTTTGGATCTCTCAATATTTCATCGGCTAACTGCTGTGCGCTATCTATCATAAAGTACAGAATATCTTTCCAACTCAATTAGCGGTCTGTCTAATAATTCGGCAATTATGTAACCTCTATAATTCGTATAGGATTGATCCTATTTTGAGTATTTCTCTCATCCTGCCAGAATTCCCTCCCGCCGCACCCACACAACGGCGTAACGCATTTCAGCGTATTGAGGGCGGCTTATCATCAAAGGGCTGCCATTCGAGCAAATCCACGAGGCTATCGACATCTCGTATCGCTGTCGACATATACCGAAGCGTAATTCCAATTCCGAACGCGTCTAGGTTATAAATCGACGGGGGCCTGTCGATATTATCGTACTGCGCGCTCCATCCAAATATTCTGTCACAGTGCATTAAGAAAAACTGAACGCGGGGAAATCCGAAAAACTCTATTAAGAATGCCTCGTTGCTGGGGACCATATTTACCTCAGAGAACAAAACAGAATTTTAATTGGAAAAATAAATTCCGACGTTAAAAAAATGCATACGGGGACACAGTTACACTACAAAGATAAAAAAAGGGAGTTCTAAATAAAAGATAATACGATTTTGATATGAAACTACCGTCTTCCTGTAGTATTCCTCATTCCGAGAACGGTCGCTTCCTGTCGCCAAGAACGATAAGGGGGTCTCCTGATACGGAACAAAAATAAAATACCAGAGTAAGTGTGCATATTATAAATATATCTTCCACCAAGTTATTTTTATATTTTCCAGTGAAACAGAATAATTGCGTCAATCGTGATAAATGAAATGTAACATTAATGTATGCTACAGATGAAATATGCCTAAATCGGATCATAGGTAAGGCTGATGTGGAAATAATTTCTGTTAAATCACATTACGGTTTATATTGATAGATAAAATGAACTGGAATGAGAACCACGTATAGAATCATACAAAATAAATATGATAGTAATGTTTTAAACGATGTCTAACTTATACAGTGTCCCGGAACACTAATAATGTAGGGAAAGCGTATTCATTAATATAAAGCAACACTGATGGCGCAGTCAAGGTTTTCGCAATTAGGCTCATAGACAAAAGCGCCTAGGTCCTGGTGCCATTGTTCTCTTTCTCCAGCTAAATATTTAACTAGGAAGAAGGACGTTTTGACGAGGTCGGGCGTGAAGTAGACGCGCGCCGGGCACCGTGTATGTTGCACTGTTGCTTTGTGACTCCGAGTCTGTGTTGTGGAGGAGCGGGACAGCAGTTGCTATTGTTTGTTATTCAGAAGTGTGGACTCCTCTTCCAAACGGCGGAGGAGAAGCCGACGACGCAGTTCCGTACAAAGCTCCCTATGGGTTTTACATGAACGAGTCAATTGTAGTTTTTTCTCTTTGGGAACTTCGTTTTCCGAACGATAGGGTACTTTATTCCACGAAGATTTTCGGGTTATTAACCTAATTTTTCTGTTTACTCCGGTTTAACCGATGCTCTGTAACTTTTACACGTTCAAACATTAACTATACGTATCAAAATGCATACATAGTCAGTGGATGCAATCGAAAAAATCAGGAAGATTGCCTGATCATCACGTTGTATGTATGTTTCCATTTAGCCCTTAATTCTTTCACTAGACTTCTCCGCAAAAAAATTGGTACATGCTGACGACGCTTACTTTTATATAAATACATTTCGTTATAAATAGTGTCGGAATATGATTAATTTATAGTGCCCATGAGAATAAAAACAAAAAAGAATAGTCGCTACCAAAAACAAAGGCGGGTTATCCTAATCCATGGCCGTAAGAAAATTCGAGAGTCTCACAGCTCTTCCTTAGTCTGGAGGGGTTGTATTCAATACGGCAGAAAATAGGCCGTATCCACATTTCTGGGAGAGGCTCTCTTATACCTGGCGGTGGGCCTAGCTGGGACATAAGAGGTGTTATCGCAGGTCGGCGGGACGTAGACGGTTTTCGGTTCGGCCCCCTTCTCCACTGCCGGCCCCCGACAAAAGCTTTCGGGCCCATTGACGAGGAGATAAGCCGGCTACGGCAGAAGCCGCGCTGTCCCCTCATGCTCGAGGCCCGCACTCCGGAACGCGTGACACGTCGTTCTCCCCGCCGCCTATTCTGTAGTTGCCCCCCCATTTCGGTTTATTACGCGCCGGGACCCGTCTTTGGGGCTTCAACTGAGGCGCATACTCTTCTGTCAAATTTATTACGCAAGTTTATATACAGTCTTTCAAAAAATATGCCCGCTTTAAATTTAAATAAAGTCTTTCTCGTTATCAACGTATTATTACACCAACCAATCTCTACAAAGTACTTATAAACTTATGAACTGTACTGAACTAAATAATTCGAGACACAAATAATACACTACACTAAACTACTACACAAGGTACAATTTGCAAGGATAATAATTTACATAAACTATGGAAGCATACAATTTTATTCACAATAAAAACTGAAAAGCCAATTCGTGACTCTCGAGGTCCGAGTTTTTCGTTTCTAAGGTTGTTCCACTGTAAACTCATTATCTGCCTTTAATTTTACGGCGGATAAGTAATTTAAAATTAATACATGACGGGTACTATTAAGAAGCATATTCAGTAAATACAATACATACAAAGAGAATGAATCCTTTTGAATGTGTCGCGTGTGTAATGCGTTATTTTATCTACCCTAAAAGAACATCCATCACAAACTACGAATCAAACTAGGAATCACAAATGTAACTGGAGTAAATAGCTTTCGTTTTGAACTACTCACTTCAAAAGAGGAACATAACGTAAAGCATATTTTCTCCGGGTTTTCTAGATAAAAGCTAAGTGCACTCATAAAAATGACTGTATACGATGGTAGGAGTAAGAAGCAAGCAAAAAGGGCGGGCCAGTATTAAAACGAGGGAGCGGGAGGGGTCTTTTCCTCTTCTGGTTTATTGTTTGGATTATTCTTTCATTACTTTTTACGGCACGACCTCGGTGTCGTCTTCTCTAGCCAAGATGGCAAGATTATTATAGTATAATAGAAAACAGGGCCGACCCAAGTGTGAAATACAAATTCAGACTGGTCCGAGGTGTAACACTCTGCCCGTAACGCGGACGGTCGCCTCCACTTTTCGCCTAGTGCCGACGGTTCAGAATGTTCGAAATTGACCTGTAAGTAATAATCGAAGTTGTCAAAAAAGACTGATTTATTTCAAAACTTCTAGGACGCATCGCTCGGGCGTAGAACATAAATCAATGCACAGGTGTAAGAGCATAAAATTTAAAGGGAAAACGGCAAGGCGACATGTCGTTCGATTAAATAACTGTGGCTTCTATGGTTAATCGCATATTTTATTCAAAATGAATTCACAACATTTAATTAAAAATATTTTAAAAAGGAACTTATAATCTATAGTAGTACAATATTTCTCCAAAGGATTGTGGAATATATGTACTAAAATAATACTCAAAATAAGTTTAAATTGTAATAATTCTCATTGTCATCTATTATGCCCTGAGAATCACTCAATTTAGCAGTGAGTATGTATAGAATCTTTGAAGTATGGAGCACACATTAATATTAGGTTTGTAATTTGGTTCTCACCAATTCAATTAACACAATATTTGAAGCGCCTCGCCTCCGGCCGGGGGATAGGCACAGACTGATATGTATAATCGCAATAACGCTCAGAATATCAGCGGTCCGGATTCAGATGAGTCGCCGACGCTTTTAAGAGCTGAGCCATTAGTCCCCGAAGCTTCACAGGCACATAATCTCCCATGCGATAAATCATAGCCGCCGCCTCCACGTCGTCGGCGACGAGGGCGGGCATAAATTAATAGAAGGCCGGGGTTTTACCGGGCGATTGTTGCCACCTTCAACGGGTAATTTAACATCGACACGGGTCCGGATCTTCGCCGATATTAATTACCAGGGGGCCCCAAGTCCCCCGGTATTGTTCCCGACGGGGGGAATTTACATCTAGAGCGTGGAGGCGGAGGAGGGCCCCGACTTTGTCTCGGAACCCGCTTTTCATTGGAATAGTTTGGCCGGAACCGAAACTGTCGACTCCTACCCAACCCCAACCCCAAACTACAACCGACCCCGTTTGTCGGACCGCTAGTTGAACTGTGAAAAACGACTCGGGATAGATCCTCGGTTTATAGGAATAAGAAACCCGCCGATACCGATCCAGAGAATGGGAATAGGACCGGTAAGATGCTAGTTAAAAATAAAAATATTCGGAATTAACGGTGTATGAGGTATGCGGGGGGTAATGTCGACACTTGGATTCATGAAACTGAATTGTACTGGCTTGAGTTATACGAGGATTAATTGGATATGAACCGGGCAGTTCGGGGCATGCCCGGTCGAGACGTGCTTCGGGGATTGGCGCCGAGCAGTGTGAATTTTACGGGGAGGTGGGGGCGACTGAGAACAAGAAGAAGAAGAAAGGGGGCTGCCGACATCGCCACGGTCTCCCCAGAACCAAGGTGCCCGATTACAATGGTAAGGAGATCCTACAAAGGTCAAACTGACAGAGAAAACTTCTTTTCTCCCGCAATTTTTGCACTGAAAAGCGGTAAACTGTACCCCACTCCAATTTAAATCGAGTGATGTAGTGAATGGTTGATTTGAGCCGCAAACGTGCGTGCTTTGGACGTAATTACAGTACTCGTTTCATGACCATATTCACAGTACAAGCCAGCAACGGATGAGTCAGTCGTTTAATTACTTCAGCACCACAGACAGATGTTTCGTGCAGAGGTAGAATAATAAAAATAATGTGGATTTCATTGTTTGGTTGGGCAGCAACCGCTTATTGCTAAGTAAGTGAATGATAACTTGCAATATGACAGTTCAAAGGCAGTTCATTGTTTTATTCACATTTTATTCACGGACCTGAATATCTTTACCTGTCTGAAAATTTGGATAACTCAGATGATCAGTTTTTATTTCTGGACATATTTTCCTTAAGTATACTGTAGGTCTCAATGGGGTATAACATACTCGGTATAAGAGTAAGTTAACGGAAAAATAATGTCTACAATGGGCTAAAATTTCAGAGGACGTTTTCTCGGTGAAATTCCTTATCCGCCTGCGAATTTAAATTTCAAATTAATTATGTTCATATTAATAGTAAAACCTATACTTAAGGGGTATTTTCAATACTAATTATTTTCTGGGGAAGAAAATAATTAAACATAGTAAGATAGATAATTTCGGCCAGACAAGACTCCAACAATGTTTTCATAAAATGCACCACCATAATTTTTTTAATAAATAATAGGAGATAACAAGTAAATAATGTAGGCTCTTGCTCAATTAGGCGGCGGAATTCGCGGAGTATGTTTAAATTAAAATAACGCTCGGTGAGAGCAGGGTGTAAATATAGATTGGGTAGAGGAGCAGTGGGCGGCTTTACCTGATCGTGCTGCACCGTGACGTGAGAGAGAGAGAAAGAAGACTGGTGGCTAGGGGGCACGGGGAGGAGAAAGAGAGATAGAAGTTGTCCCTGGCAAGGTCGCCCACTCCGCCGTACCCGACATTCCTCTACCGCCGACCGAGAGACAGCCAGCCTCACAGCTGATCGGTCCCTTCACCGGCACCTTTCGAGAGCCGCCCGCCCCCCAATACCAAGAGGGGGCGCCGAATATCAACACTTAAATATATCCGGCCAACGCGAATCGGCACAGAACCATATCAGTTCGCGGTGATGAATACGTAGAATATGTACTCCACCATAAGACCCCGCTCTCGGCAACTATTTTTCAAATTAGGTCATTAGGTATTTGTTCCTTTTAGGCTGCATTTGTACAATAAGAATACGATGTGAACAGTTTCGTACTTCTCCAATTCGAAGAAAAATCTTAGCCCTAGTAATAATTGAACTTTTCCAGTACTGTTGGAATGGTCCACGAACTATGCTCGATGCCAGGGCGACCGAAGCGCAGACGAAAGTGTAAGTTGGTTCATGATCCACACCCTGTTCATGAGGCCCTTGAGGCGGGTCCTTCACGTACCACAGTCAAGAGACAGAGGTACTCCGTAGGTTACTGCCAGTGTGTAAACAAAATAAGACAAACCACTTTTTTTTTCCTGCGCACAGAACTTTCTCCATAGCAAGGTGGGGGAAACGTTTTTACCATCGGAACGTTTACTCCTGCAGTTTTTATTCGTCAAAAATCTGACAGTACACGATTACGCGCAGAAACAACAACTGCTCATGGATTTAAAGTACCCGAGTTAGAAGTTCTTTTATTCATTAAACCTTAAAAGTTAAAGGTTTTGACTGTCGGCAACCTATTGTGTCTTCAAAGCAAAGCGAAGGCATCCATGACTGGAAGCATGCACCCACATACAGATGAATAATTAATTTAATTGCTGGGCCGAAAGTCAGCGCGGCGTACTTAGCAACATGGCAAACTCTAAAACTGAGGGAGCTAAAATTTCAAGGCTCTTTCTGTTTCTTTATGTAAGTCATAAATAGTAAAATTGTGAAATGAGAAAATGAAAGAACGCCGCGGCGTCATAAATATTCAACGGTCCTTATTTCACACTTTCCAAGTAGCATTATTCTTTGTTTAAAGGAGTAAATAAGACTGTAGGCATAAAGTATTATAGCAAAAAACGGCAGTATAAACAACATTTTCGCAATTGTCCTTACTCGTAATTGTACTTACTTATGTTGTTATGTATTAGTTTGTTTTACGTCGTGTTTTATGTATACCAATTGTTGTTGTTAATAATTATTGAAAATAATTAATGGGCGTCTGCCCAAATATCGGAAATATTACCGTAAAAAGAAAGAAACGAAACAAAAGTTTCTAGTCTCATCGACTAGGTTTTAAAAGCGACGGCGCATGGTCAGTATCCCTGTTCTCATTTTTTAGTTCAGGCAACTTTCCACAACCCAGGCGGATGTGATCTCCATATGAGATACAAGTGAAGAAACCTTTATAAAAAATAAATAAATCTTTAATATCGAGTGGCTAATTCAATCACCTTATATATACCGTAATGTATTGTATAATAACGTGTAATTAACAAATGAAAGGGGGCATGATGAGTTGTTATTATAACAACTACAAGTAAAACACACACACATATATATATATATATATATATATATATATATATATATCGCAACAAACATATTGCTAGATTCACTAGGGAATTAATTAAATGTTCTTAACTAACACTAACGAAAACTCGAGACAGGAGTTCAGGAATTACAGCCGGCAAGCTAGGTTGTGGAAGCAGTTTCTAGATATAGGAAATGCAATTATACTTAGATTGGAATCGCCAATAAGATAGACTGGGGTTAAAGGAGGGAGGGCCCTTCTTGCCTGTTTGCAAGCCCATTAGATCCATGGTCGTGTTCAACCAGCAGTCGCTAAATTAGCAATTAAAATCAAGACCACCGATGATTGGGCCGAACGGTAGGGGGCGACTGGAATTCGTGTTTTATTTGCCCTCCCCATCCCATATCGCGGCAACATATCGAATTAATAGACGATCAGGAGTTCAACGTTCCCATCAAGAAGATCAGAAAGTTGTCTCACTAAGTATAATAACACTGAAGTGTTTTTTATAGATGGTCGTGTACTTTGGTACATGCTCTCTTTAAACTGCAATATAATAGTATTTTACAATAATATTCTACCAAAGTAAATTATTCTTTGAAGAATGGGATCTCAATGACACATTTTTCCGTTTACTAGTGATAATAGTTTACTTGATCGCGAATGTCGCTTATTGCATTTTTACAGTTGTGGCAATAAAATAGTTTGAAAAAATGTTGCAACAAGTGTAATATTAAATCAAATAAAATAACCAATTGAACTTTCAGTCTACCAATTTATTCAGGTACACTATTACTTGGAATTTAAAATACAAAATTGTCACGAAGGTTCTAAAACAGAGCTAAGACGATATAAAGGTTTATTTAAGGCAATGGTAGTGTGAAAAGTAGTAAATAAATTAATTCTTAACGAATTATTATTATTGCATATGAATTCGTCAAAAAATAAATCAAAACGTCCAGAAAAATTGGAGCATAATAGGGGAATTCGGAAGGCCGATGGTTCAGTTGGATTTTTTCCGTTTAAGCTCCGGCCTGGATATTTATTAATGGCCTGCCATTGGGGCTGAAGGTCCTAATAGCGGGGGCACCAATGATATAGAGGCGGGAGGGTCGTTTGTTTCCTAAAACCCGTACAATGGGGCCCCGGAGTGGGCACCGCCGTTTGAGGGAGTCAATAGCGGGGCCGGTGTGGCCGCCGACTTTTCTGGCCCCTTATCTGACAAAAGGGACGATTCCACACCCATTGACCGCCTTTCTCTGTATACCCGCCGTCCTTATAACAAATAATTTATGACGTCCCGACCCGAAAAGTACGCGAGGCACCCTTTGTTAAGAAGTCGTACAAATAGTATTTGTTTCCCCCACCAACCGATGCAATAATCGTCTAGAACGTAGCGCGGGGCAGTCGGACACAGGTGTCTTACGACACACACACACATTCCGGACTACCGTTCAAAGGTTTCTTTGTTACGAATTATTTATGATGTCCCGGCAGAACCGTTATACAAAAGGTCGAAAGAGTTACCGCCCCTCTTGCCCACGGTTAAGAAGTGAGGTCCAAATATACGCCCCGTCGACATTAAGACTAATGTTGGATTAACCGTCATAATAATAAACAACCACAGAACCAGGACAATAATGCAGTTGACACGATAAAATTACCGCAAGTATTGGAACAGTGTGGTATTGCTTCGGAACACTTTCCGTACATCAATCGAATTTCGACACCGGACCATATTTTTATTCGAGGGAATATGAACTGATCGTGAGCACAAATAACCCTAGAGATGTTCTGTATCTTTTGCTGTTTGCCCCGTTAAATCTGGCCCTGTTCCGGACCTCTAGGTCCAGAGTTAGCGTTAGCGCAAATGGGAAGATCGTCCGGAAGGGGTCCATAACAGTCCCCGGAGGGCAGTCGTTACGCCCCGAATGCGCAAACTCCCGCCGATCAACAATAAATGCGGGCAATCTGTTCTTATTGAACCGGAGAGGGTGGCTCCGCCTGTAATGGCGTGCTCGCGTGTACCCCATTTTAACTGGCCCTACCAATATATACAGGAGAGCGGCCCGCCATTCGGAATACTTAATAATGCCGCATCAGTATGGGGGGGGGGGAATACGACGCTTACGATTATTGACCGACTAATGAACTAGTAGTGAATCCGATCCACGGTCCGTATTATGCTCGCCCTGCCATTGATTCCAGTACAGCAGCGAGACGTGTAATTAGGAATAATCCAATTCGTTGCTGTATAAACCATAGAATATATACAACTACGTCCATATCATACTAAACATAACTCACTTAACATAATAAAAAGCAGGTAGTGCTCTGATAATTATTATGTGTACAGTACACAGGTCAATAATTATTTCGGAAGCATATCTAATCAATAGAGTGCAAAATGAAATAACGGTTCAACTTTAAATGTACAAGAGTATATAATGCGAGGTAGTCAGAGAATTTCAATATTTGATATTGATATTTATATCGATGCGTGAAATATTTAGAAAAGTGTAGTCATTTGTGCTCACAGTTTGAGGGGAAAAACATTTTCAATGGAATGATCGATAAGAAAACCTATCGATCGAAAAGCTTCTTATCTCGAGTCCATATATGAAACGCCAATATCTGCGCCTCAGACGAAGCCCGAGGATTGTGAAATAACTGATATTATCAAAATACGTAAGATAGCAAACTGTAGTTTTCTATATTATAATAATGTACCTTATTTGCCGCGGCACTAATGGCCGTTAGGTGGTATTAGAAGAAAAATTGCGTTTTAATTCTTCCTCGAAATTAAGTTCACCTGACGAGTAAGAGATACGACCGCGGGAGAAGTTTTTCCGGGAACGGGGGAGCGAGCGTTAAGACAGCGACCGACAAAAGTTGTGGGAAACCGCGAACTAATTTGTCCGACAGTGAAACATTATTGGGGTGGCCAAACCATTTGTCTTGATCGCGTTATTTGTCCTCATCAGCAAAATGTAGGGACAACCCCATTCGTTCTGGTTAACACTCAGGCGTCCCGACCGGTACCCAGTTTATCTTCACTTTCCAAGAGCGAATGTTCTTTCCGCCGCGTTCAACATTTACAGGTTCCGCCGTGGTTTTTTATTGGTACGACCGCGATAAATGGCCCGACCGTTTTTAAACATTTCCCTATATCATACTCTCACCCGTTTTCCATCTGCAACGATTTTCTCCGACCCTTAATCTTTCCAAACCAGAAAATGATGTGTATTTACGTAATTCTCGCTCGCCACCGAAGCCGTACAATAGGGACTTTAGCTAAATTCACGTAACAGAATCTTGTAGGGCACGTTTCCCCACTGACTAACCTATTTCTGAGGTTTAATGTTGAATCCCTTAATTGCTACAGTCTTCCGAATTTGTGAATTAAAATTATGAAATATTTTATTGTAGATTTCGTGTGTTTCTGTGTCCCCTCGCTGGTTTGGTCTTTTGCTAGACCGGTTTCGGCTGCTCGCCATCTTCAGTAGCGGTGTTAGTCATTTTGGCACTTTGGATTTTTTTGGGTATCCTCACTGCACTGTCACTTGTATTGTTGTGGTTGTCTGTTTGTCGTGTGTATATATATGTGTCTTGTTATTGTGTTTTTGGGGTATGTTCAAGTGCACCCAACGAACTTTAGTTAAGTACATTTCCGCACCACACTCAGAGGGGCGCTAGTTAATCTATATCTAATAATTTTATTTAAAGAGATAGCAAAACTTTCATAGACAAATAAAAACTTAATATTTTAAGATAAAAATAGGGAGGTACCAACCGAACCAACAATTACATAGATTAAGGAAATAAATAAATGGATTTTCAAATTCACAAATAGGACAACGTTCGCTTTTTATTTTTTATTGTAATTTTCTTTTAAAAGGCCAAATTTGGCCCAACTTTCCTGTGCTGTTACTCTGTTATCGAATTACTAGTTTCAGTCGAAAAGTGGTTACAATAAATAATAATAATTTCGACTACTACATCAAAAGGCGTAGTATATTGTGCAGGAACTCAACAGGAACTCGGGACTCGACATTCTGCTCGGCTAAAAACTCGATCTCGGGAGCCACTGAAAAAGTGGGCCTATAGAGCCTAACAAAAGAGCACGATATAAAGCCAGCGTGAGGAGGGAGGAGGTGGAGGAGAAGGTGGAATGGAGGAGGGACAAGTCGAATCCAATTCTTGGGGAAGACGAAGTGTCCTTTCGGAGGTGGGAAGCTGGGGAACGGTGAGGCGGGGTGGAGGTATCGGGCGGAGCCGGCTAGGCACAGAGACAGGTATATCAGCCCTCCTGAAAACATACAACGCCCGCAGCTAAAGGGGTGTCCCGCTCCCGAACCCCCTTAATTCTTTTACAAGGGGGCGGGCCGTAAAGTGCGTCGTGTTCCCCTGGCCGGAGGCAAAGACCCCCGGGGAACCGGAGACCGAGCCACGGGGTCGGTTAATGCTTTTGACCTCCTGGCCCTCCGCCCGGACCGACCCACCTACCCTTTTCACCTGTCTCTACATAATCCAATAATACTCGCCGGCATTAGATTCTCCCCGCCCAATATCCGATGTTTCTCATTGATTCGAAACCGGGCCGCGCGACCCCCGGTATAGATTTATTAGGCCAGGAAAGGAATTGAAAAAAAAAACATATTACGGCGGATTAGTGCATTAGAAATAATACAATCCGGGCAAAATATGCCTTCTACCTTAAGGTGAAAATTAAAACGTTTGTGGCAGTATACGATTTTTTGTCCTTAAATTTTATGCCTTAATAAGGTCAGTGGTTAATGACAGCAAAAACTGAAACATCTCTATTATCATAATTTGATGCGTCTACCATATTTAGTATTATTTTACATCCTGCTATATCTTTTTTCCAATTCCTATATTTCCTATATTCCTAATTTCCTATTCTTCTTAATTCAGTATTGCTGGATTTAACATATATTGAATTAGTTTATTTTACTTATAAACTATTTTAAAAGTAAAGTTACACTCATTCCGTATTAGAGTTTATAGCTGCAATTTCCATGACAGTTGTGTAGAACGTCTCATTTGTGTGAGTGTCCGTGTACAGTCATCCATCTGCTTATCAATTGTGGGCACATAGTTCGTGTTGGGTACTTTCCCACGAAATCCCCTCGCGCGGTAATTTTCATTTTTTTTTCGTAACCGGACAGATGGCATCGCAGTTTCTACCAGCCTATCATATTATCTAAAGTTAATTAGCAATTTATTCGGGGCCCTAATGGAAATTTTCATCGACATCAATTTATATAAACTCCGTGTAGAAAGGAGTAGTATTGAGTGCCTTCATGCTGTGATTCGCGTGAACTGAGACCGTAACTATATTCTAGGGCAGGCATACCCCGTTAGTGGACACCGCGGCTCCTCTAATACAGTGGCCATTATCTCCAGTTAATGGGCCACTGTCGTCCTTAGTAGTAACTCAGAAGCCTTGCTCTAAGGGTAGAACACTGGCACTGAGCCCACCGCTTCCACCGGCAATCCTGTACCGAATCCTTATTCTGTTGCTGCCCTTATTTTGTTTTAATTTTTTTATAGTGGGAAAAACAGGGAAAAGTGAAAAAAATGCGATTCATTCGTTTTAACGGGCGAATGTCCACCGTACTTTTTTATTATAGGACCGGGCTGAAAACTGAGCTAACGACTGCAACGACCGGACAATAAATAAAATCCCGAATTGACACGAGCTCTTAACCAGTTGAAACTGGCGAGAGGACACCGCAGTAAAATATTACTGCTTTCCCCCGCCTCTATCCTGCAATTTATTTTATTTTTTAAATTCTATATTCTGTTTCTGAAATTTCATTTGAATGAAATGGGGTCGACCGTTTTTGTATGAGAACAACTTTTATTCAACCGTTAGAAGAGGATTTTTTTTTCACGTAGTCAACATTTCACATAATACACTGCTGTATAAAATTGACGTGCATTGAAAATATCTGCTGTCAGTGCTATTATTAGAATTTATTATTCACACCACAGATTTTATTTCGCTCCCAAGACAGGTGTGTGTATTCTTCAAAGTTAACTTTCAAACGTAATATCAAGGAACGAGAGAAAATAACATGATTTTGATGGGCAAATCGTTGCGCGACCGACAATTGTAAATTTTCGACTCGTCGAAGTGACCTGAAGAAGTGCAGGGCTACCTACTAAAAAGTATAGAAATAGGTTTCTCTCCCCGACAGTGATTTAAAATCCCGACGCAGAAAGCTTTCTGGCCTTTGGGCTAAGTCGGCGCCTTCAGAAGGTGTTGTATATATAAGCCGATTACGGGCTTAGATAAGGAAGAGGCCCTAGGCGGCGCCTACGCCGACTCGCGGGGCAATGTCAACGACGAAATTCTTCGCTTCTCGATGTATCTCTATCTTAAGAGACGAGGCACGATGAAAACGGGTTTGGCCCTCTCACACGAATGAGACCGACGACTGACTGGACTGCTGTCAAACGACAGTTCACATATTGACCATTTGACAGTAACAATTATCTTTATTTTTAAGGTTTTCAGACTAATTTATTTATTTTTCAGTTTGCATTATGACATTATGTTGCGATACATTTAGAAATGACGGACCGTCATATATTAGTTTTGGACACACTGAGTAGTTTTTCAGTATTCAAATAATGAGGACAATACATACTAGTGGTTCAAACAAACAAAAATAGTACTCACTCTTTATTATTTCCGCAGTTTCGGTATTCCCTTCGTTTCAGACCATAGTGTAACTATGTGCAGTGTGTGTTGGGAGCGATTAAAGCGTAGGAGCTACACAATTAGAAAGATAAATTAAAAATAACAATATTTTTAACTCCGACCGAATGTTTTGACGGTCAGGACCGAACCTGTTTCGAAAACCGAAAGCGGGATAAAATCCGAAAACAAGTTAAGGGTAAAGAAAACAATGTAGGAGTGGCTGTTGCCCAAGAACGGATTCGTGAATGTTGATACAGGGATTGAGGGCCAGTGAAAATAACAAGGGTTCGATAAAAAAACGAACACAAAAGCCAGGGAAATTAAAGGAAAGTTTTAATTGCCGGTTTGAGCTTTCTCCAGAAATCCAATCTCATACTCCTCTAAAAAAATTTCTAATTCGGTAATGCTTTGTTAAATGAGGGGGGGACACAATTAAAACTGTGCTCGGTATACCTTCTTTTAAATGAAGTATAGGATAAATATGTTTAACCAAGCATTCTGAATGGCTTTTGTATACAACATTCATCAGATCCGGCGGAGATTGTTAAAATGTTTGTACATATATTAATATTTTAATACATTTTGTTTTGTTCCCTCTGATATACAAAAGTAAATTCGGATAAATAAAACATCAAACTTACTTATCATCTGTTGTCAGCCTTGATGAATAAATTTAAAACCGGCTCTCGGACCATTACCGCATTATGAAAGCTGGGACAATAAACGTTTTTCATGGCAACTCCAGAGCTGTCAATAACAATTCAGAGCCTTCGGTCGTTTCCAGGAGTGGAAATGTATAATTTGAATTACAATTGGATTCAGTTCGAATCCTGTCTTAAAACGTTGAAGAGAAAGAAGGGAGCTGAGTATCCGGTGCAAATAAAACGGAGACCGGCACCTCAATCAACTTCAATGTTCACGGGCAGCTGGTGTGGATCAGAATGCGCGATAGGGCATGGGACGGGGGGTGTTTTCGTCCGGTTGCTTGTCCCATACCCCATTTAAATCTTTAAATCTCCCAGCCCATCCCTGTTTTCCTTCGCCTGTTTATTTGCTCTGCAGGGAGGGGGAACGGGGGACGCCCGCCCAATACAATCAAACATCTCGCCCAGCCAGCCCGTAATTTATAACCGCTCTTACGATAATTTAAATAAGCCTACATGCACACGGTCCGCTCGATAAAATGTGTATGCGCCCTTCGCCAACATCCGTATATTTATATTTGGCCGAGAATTATGTCGGCCGGACAAAGAAAATTGGTTCCGAGCGAACGTGCAACAGCAAAATTGCAAGGAAAATATGATACTCTAAATAAATTAAAGATGTACATAACAAAAATCGGAGATAGCAGAAATCATAAACTGCGCTACTTCCCAGTACTTCTGCATTATCAGTATAAACATGTACGATTACCTTATCTGAAGAATGTTTCGAATATTTCTGCTGTAAATTTAAAAGAACGACGAATCATTACTTTTTATCTATAGATTATAGTGCGTGAATCACGTTTTACGTGAGTACCTGAATTTAAAAAAGTTACGTTAATGACGGTGCTGAAAAATTTCGTTTCGTCATTTCTCACGAGTTCTTTACGCTTGTCCTTTCTAAAAATAACTTATCAATTTGGAACGCGTTCGGAATTTTTTCTTAGGGCTAATTCGTAACACCCTCAGCCCTCCAAATCCCCCCCTGTCGTGGGTGAGGGTCCCTCACTTACCTGCGGGAAATTACCTTAACGACCAGGTAACACCTGCTGTTTCTGTGAGGGGGTCAGAGTTTATGTGGGAGGGGGGGATATCGACAACTATAATAGGACAGAACTGGAAAAAATAGTCATTTCCGCACGTCACATATCCTGCAACTAAGGGGCAGGGTGGAAACCGAAATAAGGAAAGCCAGAGAACCTGTTGTGTGCAAACAGAAAAGCAAGGGCCAACAAATTCCTGAAAGTCTTCCATGCAATTACTTTTGCATTTCAAATGTATTTTAGTTATTTTAATTCAGTAAAAAGGGAAAAAATCCCAAGAGAGAGGGAACTGTTTTAAATGAGGTTTCCTGCGACTGACTGAGGGTAGTCGGTTGACAAGTTATCTGGGCAGCAGGCGACAAGGAATAATGGGGTAAATTAAAAACGATGAAAACATCGGGTCACATTTCAGGAAATGTGTTTCCGTTGCGGCCGGAAAATAGATTTCCTTAGGTAAAAGAAAATAAACACGGTGTCGATCTAGTTCATGGAGTTCATGAATTAATATTAATAATGACTTGCAAAATTGATCGATTTGCTGCATTCAGTGCTACATTGACTACGATAATTCTTCAAAGGCTAATAACCGATTTCAAAATGAAAGTTCATTCAACTGCTTTCAAGAATTAAATAAATGCACGACGAGTCGCCAGGATGCAGCCAATCTCAGGGATTAAGGCCTCTACGATTTATAGGGGCGGAAATCGTTTAGTGGACAATGAAACGATTGTTTTTTTTGTCTTTCCCCTCTCGGTCCTTTCGATCTGCTGTTGGGTCTATTGTGGAGCCACCGCACCAAAGCGCTTCCTGAGCGCGATCAGAGATACGGAGCCGGGGCGCGCGTTCAACAGGGGCAGGTGGGCGAGCCCGCAGCGAAAAATAAAATGATGCCCTCGTATTATTTTTATATTTCAATGGGATGTATATATGTCAGCGATGCCTGAACAGCACCGTGCACGCAGAAAAGAAATGTCGACCACAACCAGTAATATCATCATTAACCAGTGAGCAAATTCGCGTGGCGACTAGCTGATCCAATTCTTCAAGTAATTTCTCCTTTCGCCTATTAATAATTAAATATACCGATATAATCCAATGCTCTGATTTATATTTATCAGAAATATTTTTATTTTGTTAAAAAAGAATAGGTATTTAACACATACTATCCATATAACATGTGACGGGGTATTGTAATTTTCCACTTAATGCACACTTCGTAATTTTTTAAAATTGTAGAGAAGGTATTGTATGTTTAGAAATGAATGGGCCACCGTTGATAATTATTCTTTGACAAGAAAAAATTACTTCCTATTTTTTCATGTCCTCGGAGAACGCGAATGCCGCATTCCCAAGTGAAATTAAAGTTGATAATAAGAAGTTTTACAACCCGTTCTAGGAAGGAACAATGCCTTCTCCATTAGAATTATCCCAAGTGTAGAGAATCCATTAGCCCAAGTTTCCAATACCGGATATGGACACTTCCCCTCAACAATAAGTTTTCTCCCAAGCCTTAAGCGACACAGAAAAGTAATAAATAAGAAGGAACTTGAAGCAATAAGGAGAATACGTAATATAAAACGGACCTTCCATTATGTAACTACAAATAATAACTAATAGCTACGATAAATACATAATTTGTTTGCCGGGAAGAAATTTCAGTTACGAGTTATACAACAAATAATTGTATAGGCAATAATCAATTCATAATTTAATAATAAATTCAGTATGTTGATTTAAGTAAACAATCATCTGCACTAAATAGACAGTTAAGATCCCTTTTCAGGAATGTAGGAAAAATTAAAAGTACGATCCGTCATAAATACGTCCTCTTTGAATAGGTATTCTACAAAAATATCAAACATGGAGAAACCTATCCATCAATATTCTAGAACCTATATAAAGGGTAATTTGCACTATCATCAATGACCGAAAAACATTTGAGGATTTGCCAATTTGGAATTAATCCAGTAGCGCATCTTTGGAATTTTTGTCTCTCATTAGACGGTGGTCGAACCTTTTACTCGGATATATTCGGCAGCCTTTCTACCTGGGTCGGCCCACGAAACGAAGGGGCCGTGTATTAAAAAAAAACAGATAATTCCCTGACCAAAATAAGATATATATAAAGGTGTTTTCAGGGAAAGGAAATTTTCGTAGCAAAATTTCGTATGAAACCCTTCGCAACCAATTACTTGGCCACCGAAAATTACCTTGTATACAAGTTATTTCTTTTACCATATTAACAATTGGACCAGCCTTCAACGCAACGCCGGCAGAAGAGCTTTGAGGGCGGTCTATCAGCCGCACAACGGGATAACGATCGATGCCCGGGGGTTGGAAGTTGAAAGCCAAAAATAAATCTATCCGAGGGCTGTTAAAGCCCTCGGGAAAAGACAAGCAACACGGTTCGACATTCCGCTGTCAATCCCTTCTCACTGGAGTGTTACCGTCGGTTCCAACAAAAGGAAGGGCGGTTAGGGCCGAATTAGACAAACAATACGTTGCCCGAACCACTTGACTCGAGTGGGACCGTGCCCGACTGCCCCCGCACATTTTTCTGCCATACGACCCCAGGGCCGGCCCCTCTCTTCAGTCGACAAAACATATTTCCCACAACAATCCAATCAACACAACTATTATACGATAATTAGCCGTTACAGACCACTGTTTTCAACTCTTTCACGAATTAATATAATATTCTGGGATGACAGACAATTGACCTCAAATGCAATACATACAAAGATAAGTATTTAAAACTATATAAATATATCTTCTGCTCTGTTCTCGATAATGGTGTACATAACTTGATTTGCGCTGAAATCTACGTCGCCTGATGACGCATATTATCCCACGTATAGAGACGCCTCTTCCGGTAATATATAACAAAGTAATTGTCTTAAACGAAAAAGTCGAAGGCTCTGCCTTTTTTCCGACTTCGATAACTTTCTCTTGTCAACCTCAATAATCATAACTGTAATACTTACGCACGTGAAATGAATTCACCAGCAGTTCTAAGCATTGTGAAGTGTAGAAGTAGAATTGCGTAATCACAAATTAGATTCCATTCGACAATATAACTGTAAATATGGTGACCTCAAGGCACGCAAATGTATAATCGAATATGTCGATCCAATAAGTAAAATGTACACCTATTGTGTAAGAAATACCTGGACATCCACCTCACGTAACGTCGATGTGATTATCGAGTTTAAATATTGTAAAATAACATTATTATCACTCATATAGCATTAGTTATAAATTTATATTTCAAACAAAACAACTAATTATTTCCTGTGTATCGCAATTTTTACATATTTAATACTCAAATCTGACTTATTCTGAAATGTAATATAGCAGCAATCTTAGAAAATATAGTTTTAGAGTGTATTTTTCACGCAAAATATACTTTCCATTCAATATCAAGCAGATGCCTACTACGATACAACAAATATTTGTCCATGCTTTAACAAAACTAAATAAATGATAACAAAATTTGAAGATGAAATGAAAATCATTTAAGGGAACACAAATCTGAGGTTCTTTGGAAGTTCCTTTCGATAGTAAAAAGATAACTACATATGCGCACATAAAATTGACAGTATGGCGCTAAAACGAACAGGTAGTTCCTGCTGGCCTTTAAAAAAACTGACGGTTCCGGTAACATTGCTTTCCATTATTAATGCAAAGATTACGTCTCAACAGTCATTTGCCTATTAAAGATAAAATTACACGTATTTCACCAAGTATTTAAGGACAGGACTTTCATGAAAGAATTTGATACAGAACGAATCAAGGACGATCTCTTAAAAGATTTTCTGGCTGACACGTGAAAGTCCTTTCGAGAGAGTTGCCTAAATTCGATACTTTGGAAAATGAAACGTTCGGAACAAGTTTAGTACGATTTCAGGTTTCTGAGTGAATCGCATATACTTTTTTCAACGTAATTTTTCTCGAAGGGTATTAACACGATACAGAAAAAGAAGAAAGAGCGGGATCTGATAACATCAGCAACACGCATCAACTTCTGAAGTTTTAGTCTAAGAGAAAGGCGGTAGGGTATCGACAACACCATTTATCGGAGACAGCATGCTTTACGGTGGGAATAGAAAAATTGTCGAACTAACCTCTTCGGCGAATTCGAAATCTCCTTCGAACTTCCTTTTCCTCTTGGCGTCGCCCGCCGTGGCTAGGGCGGCCACAAGGAGCGCGATCCAGAACGCCTTCATCTTCGGCTTTGGAAGAATAACAAGACAAATCCGCGGGTCAAAGCTTAATTCAGTTAAAGGGGGGAGGGCGCCCGATAGGAAGCGGGCTCGGGAGCTCGCTCTCGACTACACGGTGACCGAACCGACTGAGGTAAACTGGTCGGAGCGGGGGCCAAATCGAGAGAGACTGGAGAGAGGGAAGTGAAGCGGGAAGCGGACAACACAGTGGCCGACGGTCGTCTAGAGAGGAGCTCTGACAGTCCCGAACACGGACCCCTAGTTGGACGGCCGGACGCTCAGGTGGCAGCACCGGTCGCCCTCAACGCGCACGCAACCGCCAAAAATCAATGTTGGGCCCGATTCGGATCAAACCACTCCTCCCGGCAGGCTCCAATATGTCTTTTTAAATATCCGATGATACCGGCGAAACCCTTAAGGGCGATAATATTAGCCGAGATTTCAATATGGGGTACATATGCCAGTGTTTTAATAATGTAGCCCTGAGACCTGATAATATCACATCTTATACGGACTATTGAAATAAAACCTGTTTGACGCCAACAGTTCTGCGCAGTTTGAAAAGAAATGCAAACTACTGTAGAGTATTTGTGATGAATTCCCCGACATCCTATGAAAGTAGTCCGATTGGTAAAGGACCCAGTAGCTAATAGACTCGGTAGATTTATTAGGTGACGACTCATGTCGGCTACCTTTGAATACTCCTGTCATCACTATCGCCAGGATTGAATAGTGACAGGATGTTTCAGATACCTCACTATATTATTAACTCAATGCTACTGACGAGTGACGATTGATGATATCATTTACGGCACCTAATTGTAAACTTGTCATGCGGCTATCGTACAGGGCATATTTATAAATTCTCTAGTCGACATATCCCGCTAGGGAAGCGATATAAATATAAATTACCGAAACGTGGTGATACGAATTCCGTAAGTGATCCCTTATAACACTCACGTTCCTATTCATCCGAACGATCCCTTAAATATTTATTCAATAGAAGCCGTTTGAATCTAAGATGAGTTAATAGACATTCCGTAATCTATATTTCTTTAGTCTACATCTAAGTTGAAGTGTTCGAAATAACACTACCGGTTCGATTCGACCGGGCTGAATAATTTTTCACAAACGAAAACTTCCGAACCTTACGGCTTTTCTCGATTAATTTTCTTTAATCGAGCACTTTAGGAGGGTATTTAGGAGGTTTTCACTCCCGCCTTGAACGCTTTCAGCCCGTTTGCCAGCACCTGTGGCTGTGTCGTGCCTCCTAATCCGCTTAAGGGATGACTGCCACGACATGTCACTTAATGAGGATTGAAATTTCGCATGCCATAAAAATGGCAGGCTAAATGGGACTCGTGTCCCATGTCGGGTCGGGGGTCAGTCTAGGGGCGCGTGTATAATATGATTTATGGCCTACCGGCTGACGTGACAAGAATGAAAGAAGTTCGCAAATGAAATTTAAGCCTCCCGGGTGGGTGGCTCTTTTCTTGCCCGCGACTAATTAACCGTCATTCAGCTTGGAATCCAAGATGACGTAATGTCCCAGTACATGACGGTAATTCTAAAAGATTAATTTGGCAGTTTAACACGTTTAGATAAAATAACATACGCACGAACGACATAACTGAACAAACAGAGGCAACAAGCTCCAATTAAAAGCAATGGGAGAAAGTACCAAACATTAAAAATAATAATAAAGAAAACAAACAAAGCAATAACATAAAAAATAATGCTAATGGCTTTCCGTTGGTCCTCCCTTGTGAACATTGATCATTACTTGTTTCTGATCAGTAACTAAGTAGTGATAGCGCTTATAAAAATTGGTTTACTTTCTAATGTCAACCGAAAAAAAATTCAAATATTGCGTCAGAAATACGTCAACCTTTTTTATTTAGTGCAGTGGTTTTTTTTTATTCTTCTTGTGGTTGAAATCCGGCTGTTTTATTAGTATGGAATAAACACACATTTAACAGGTAACAAGTTGAACACTTGATACAACCAACAATCAGATGATATACCTTAGGCTACAATTTATAAATGGAGTTTTAAATGGTGATTATTTGTGAGCACCACTAATATAGCGCACCTAGCTTGTAACATTTTTAATTGTTGGACTGTATTTGACTGTCGGTTCTGTTTGCGGTAATATTTAGGGCGGCGGTGTTGCCGAGGAGAATTTGCAGCTGGAAGTGGCAATCCCCCGTCGAACACGCTCCCAACTTGAAATCTAATCTCCGCTTTTGCACGAAACTTTGTATTTCGCTTTGCAGCAGATTTAGATTAACAGTCAGAAACATGAGGCAGGGTCACAAAGGCACCGATGGCTGGGATATCCGAAATCCTGCAAACCGTCTTATTACATAAAGACCAATGCCAATAGGATCGAGTCCGATAAGTAAAATAAAATATATGTTAGTATAGGTTTTGCTATTTTACTATATATTTACGAGCACGAGTTGACCAAACTACATTCAGATTTGAAATTGGGAAACAGAGATTTCTAGGCACGAGTGAGAGATGTCATTTTGTAAAATTATTCTATTTTAGTAAAATGAAAAGCCGGTAACTTTGAAATGGCAGTATAGTACGTGATTAAGAGTGTAGTCCGAAGTCCAATGATAGGGTTTGCTAACGTATTAAAAATTCGAATAAATTAATTTAAAATTAAGTTGCTTATTACTGAATCAATTTAATCGCCACAAGTCTATTTCTGGAGAAGTTTCAAGTTGTTTCATGGCATTCGTCGATGACCTTACGAACAGAAAAACGAGGAAGAATTTGAAAATAACCTAGAAGCAATATCTTTGAACCTAGAAGCAGTTTAAACACCAAAGCGCGTACAGTAGACTAAGTGAATAGAAAGAAACACGTTCTAGAAGGAATATACAGGCATATTTATAATGGGGCCCGGGCGCCGCATATTGAGTACACAGTCCACCCACACTGGGGCTGTTGGCAAAGCTCAATCGAATTATAAACATAGTAGTTATAAACGCAGTTAGCGGTTTGGGTTTTTTCTTGGGGAACATGATTTCGACTCAGGAGTAACCGCTAATGGACTCCTGGAAGATAACGTAAGCCATATATCACGCACAAAAAAAAACTATTCAGGGAAAGAAAAAACGTTTAATAACTAAATTTGTTCCTTCGCCAAAATAACGGTCATCTTCCGACATTCAGAAAGTTGTGCTTACGGAAAATACTTGTCGTATAATTGTATTATTTTCCGTCACAATATTCTCTGTACACCATTTTGATGTGTGAAAATATCCAAGGGCTCGCATAATTTTCTTGAGGAATAACGAGCTCCCGATAACGAGATTATGATCGATGCAGCAATGGGTCTTTAAAACCAATATTAATAAATCAATTTCAGCAACCCAGGACGTGGTTAAAGGACTGAAACAAGCAACCCTGTCAGCCTCGTCTCACTGCACCATTATTGTTCTATCCAAAGAAAGGGAGGGGATCAGATGATCATATTACTTGACCTAAAACACTGCACTGAAAGTCGCAGTAACAAATTTAATATTTTAAAATCCGTCCCCAGAGCTGGCGTTGGTTTTTCCAAATGACGCCGACGACCGGGTTCTTGGCACAAATCCGCAGACGGCTAAAATCAATGTTAGTTGTATTGAGATCAAACGGCGGGACCCTTTTCCAGTCTCCCTCGCCCTCGAATAAACTGCGTATGTAAAAAGCGTAAGCGCTATTACAGCGCAGTCGGGGTGTCCGAATATAACCGGCATTACTGTTACGAACACCCCACATGAGGGAGGTCAAAAATGTATTACATCCAGATCGCCTGCGTACGGGGGGCGGGGGGCCTCCAGTTCTCCGGCCTCAGGAATATATTCGTTCCCGAAATAAATCTTGTTTACTTATGCAAATTGTTAAACCGCCCGGTCCTATAGAATACCGCCAGACTCATAAAATGAAAGGGAGGAATTAATGAAGATTTACCGAAAATATTTCAAAGCCTGCAAAGTTCAACAAACACTATCTGTACCTGGTGTTTGTCCTTTAAGCAAAATACCTATACATACTATATATTAAATAACGATGAGCGTAATCGACTTTCGAAAATCCATGTGCTTTTTCCCCGTAATTGTTTGATAATGGATTTAGGTTTTACATTTTAAATATCGTACGGTTATTCAAATGTTTCAGCGTCTTTTTAATGTATTCGGTAGTTTAACACTGTTGCATCATTCGAAGGTACTTACTGCCAAAGTATCGATGTCAATCATGAATAATGGACTTACTAATTCGAAAGAAATTTGCAAGATCTTGCATGAAACGTGTTTTGTAATTGTGTATATTATGGACTATTCAAAGCCAATATTCAGAGTGAAAATGTGATAATTAATGTTCCAAGATATACATTAATTCCTCGCTCTGAATTTGTACAAACCAAGTTTGACTTGCGAAATCTACATTTGTGTTATAGATATTTCGTGAAAATGTCTTATTTCAGTTTATCCAAGAAAACGTTGTACGCTTTTGTCAATGGCATTTAATTATTAGGGGGGAATGTAACATTACCACGATAAGTACATTAAATAACTACTGAAGTATGTATGTAATTATTTCAGTACTACCGATATTGCTTTTGTGTTCAGATGTTTAAGAATTATAGACCTTTAATTAAAGATCGTAACAGATCTGTTACTGCGCTATTACAGTCCTGGGTCTTCTACTAAGATGGAAAATCGCACGACTGACAATATTCCAAAATCTACGAAAATATTTTCGTAAAAATATATTACTAGCCAACACCCCCGTCTGAATTATGAGCAGCATATTGGGTTCAGATCCAGTTCGGAATCTGATATCGAATAGCGGGTCCAACAATAACTATCGCACTGTTCGGTGGTTTCCTATAAATACAGTCATTCCGTTATAAAACTTTCGTCTCTGACTTATATTTATTGTTCATGTCAAAGTTCTAGTATCAGTGAAAAATGTCTTTTTTTCAAAACAAATGGCGACCGAGTCTCGGCCGGCAATAAATCAATGCCTCTCCCTCTCTCTCAGGGAAGAAAACAAAATCGCTTCAGTTTGACCAGGACCGCAAGAAACTTCGATCTCTGCAGCTATTTCCTTCAATTATTTCATCCTATTGAAACATATTTTTTCGCGTGATGAACTAAATATGAGTCGTCCAAACGCTAAATGGACATAGTGTAGGACAGGGTCCCCGTACCCCGTCGATCGGGAGCTACCTCATTTTATCTACTACATTTTATTATTATACTTGACATGAATCCAATAAATTTATCAAACAATTGTCATTCTATCACGAGCGTCGTAGTTCATGGCTCATTTCCATATTTAGGTCTAAATTAGAATTAGCAATATCGTTTTATTATGTTTTTATTAATATTGCACTCACTCAGGGTATGGAATAAGGTGAGGGAACTTTATTAGTTTCTAATAAACACCATAAACTGTCCTGGGACAAATATTTTATTGTGGAACTCGCATTTAATTAAATAAATTATACATTTTCCTTGCACTTGTTTTGAATCCACAGTTTTGAGAAAACGATTGAGTTTTATACAAAATAAAGCATGTTCTAATATTTGGTTTCCACTGCCAGAATACAATTCAATAACTATCAGTTCAATACCATTCATGTGCTAACATTTATCCTTACCATTGCATAGGTATAATGAATATAATAATGCAATGAATACTTAATTACTATTTTTCACTGCACATGTGGATCAAAGAATATAACTTCACATACCATACCATATAACATTTAAAATTGTAATATTGGTGTTGACTTAGAACAAATTTAAAGAATATCTCTAGTTGGAAGTTTCACATTATCAGAATGCTGTTATAGCTTGTTTCCAGTCAAAGCAGACCTAGAAGAAGAACAAGAAAATTTAATTGCATTGGACATTGAACATACTGGACAATAGAAGTCCACAAGACAAAAATATTCAAGGTATGATAAAAAAAAGGTCCACTTGTCATCATACAAATATATTTCAAAGTAACAAAGATATTAAATTTGCCAAAGTTCTGAAAAATATAAACATAATAATTAACAATTCAAATCCATGTAAACATAAAAACTATTAATTTTGTTCATGCATAATTTTATGGAACAGGCCAAAAATCCATGGTCTAAATGAACTAGTGCACCAGTTAGCATTTTTATAAGTGATACTCAGCCAATTACTTGAGGTGAAGGAAATGCCACTTTCCAACTGAAATCAAACAAATATAATTAATAGCTGATGTATTGATAATAAAAATGAAGACATTCATGCACTTGAAGAAATTATACCATTAGGTTTATATTTAAATGACTTAAAATTTATTTCATTATATATATATAATGTTATTAATTAATAAATATATATATATATATATATATATATATAATGTTATTAATTAATAACTTTAATTAATACAATGAAAGGATAATAATAATATGGAGTGAGAACAAATTGACTAATAATTTTGGATTCTAACAGAAATTATTAAGAAAAAACTAACCACTTTCCTCTGGTTGTTCACCCACAGAGAAACTTGGTGATTTATTTATTATAGCATCTGCTTCAGCCTGGTTAATGGTGTATTTATTATCGGATAATGTAGTGTTGGCACTGAAATGAAAGAGACAATTTTAACTGAAATTACTTCACACTACACTCAATATCAATGATATTTCATTAATTATTAAGTAGTAGGAGAATATAACATTAAATTTTACCATGATATATTTCGAGACTCGGCGTCTTTTTGGATTAGACCTGTCCAATGCTTATGAGTATCTTGAATCACCTTCAAAGCAAAATTACGATCCTTAAACTCTCCATTAAATGCAAAAGTATTTTCTGGCTTCCCATCTGGCAATTTATATATCCTCAGCCATTCTACAGTTGCTTTCATTAAACCAGGGAAATGTTTCTCAACATCAGTTATGTCTGAAAAAATGTAACATTAACATATAACAAGTATATGCTATACTTCATGTCATGATTCAGTATTTAATTGAATGTTCATTCAAAGTTTTCCTCGCAACTATAATTTGGCTGACTTGTAATTTACATATCTATATACACTTTTATACAGATAATTACTTAATATTTAATTATAGAGATTTGAGCAGTAATATATACCTTTCATTTGTTCAGCAAGAGGATCATTCTTGCTAATGGAAATGATTTTCCAGTCAGTTTCACCTGTAAACAAGTGTTATGAAGTGTAATCGAAAAGTGAAAACATTTTATACCTTAATTATAATAATAATTTTCAGATGTATGAATTTACCTTCATCAATCAGCCCAATACAACCTAAAATTTTAACTTGCAATACTTCACCCCTTTTTGCAACCTAATCAACAAAATTATAAAAGTATAACAATTACAAATAACATATCATCATAGCTTCATTAGATATCCAATTCACATAATTTCTACTGTTCACAAAATTTAAGATTAAGATGGCATAAGACATACCCTTGAACCTATTTCCATGATATCAATTGGGTCATTGTCCCCTTTCTGTCCAGTGTGTTCATCAATTACATCAGGGTTTTCCCAAGTCTGTAAAAATGCATATTTGATACCAGGCTCAAATGAGTTACATGATGGTTTTTTAAATGTTCAAAGGAAAACAGAGACTACAAGGTTCCTAAAACAAACTTAATTTTAGATTTTATATTTCATATTACAAAATTATATGATATTACAAAATATTTCTTAGAAAAAACTTTGTACTCCTAAAGAACCCAAATTAAATGAACTGCTCATGAAATTATTTAACAAAAATTACAAACCTGAAAATGTTACTGCTAATATTTTTTTAAATATTAATAGATGAATTCTGTTTGTAAAAGAATTAAATTCTTTACCATAATTCTCCTGACTAATTTACGTAGTTACTTCAAAATTCAACTTGAGTATACTTGATTTTATCTTATTTGAAGATAAAATAATTACGCACAAAGGAAAAATAATAAATTAAGGTATATGGACATGAGAAATGATAAGAAAAGTAAACCAAAAAAAAGCAAATAAAGTCATACTCAAGGGTGATCATATAACATTTCTAATGATATATGCATGATATATTACTGACAGAATTGACAATGGACTATTCTTAAAATTTAACAGGACAACTGAGGAAGTATACGATGAAAAAATGAGAAAAAACTGCAGATTTGTAGACAAACTTACCTGAGGAAGAGCACCATAATTCCATATATAACCATGGTGTGGAAAACAGTTAGCGACATATCGCAGTTTTCCTTTTTTAATGTCTTGTTTGATAGGGTTCAGTACCTCTTTCAAATTAATCTGGAAATTTAAATTAAAATAATTATGTATTATATTTTCTACAATAATATGAAGTAAGTATTATGTACAAAGACAAAATTAGTAACAAATGAGGTACAGTATAATACAAAATGAATGAGAACTTACTTCCATTTTAGCATTTGTCCATCTTGGAATTTCTACAATCATGTTACATGTTTTTGAAGCCTCATCAGCAAACAGAGGTATATCATGAAGAGGTGATATAGCACCCTTTTCATTTTCTGAAACAGGAACATTTCAAATTTAAATTTCGTCATAAAAAGGATAATATTGAATGTAGCTGATATATACCTGATATGTGATCATAAAATTAATCACATTAAAGTTCATCAAATGTTCAACCAGTGCAAATCCATATTGCAATATCAAAGTTCAAGCACCCTCTCCTCATTCCAAATGCTAATTACATAAGCCTTCAGAATATGGGTCAAATATACTCACCTTATAATATCAAATTTCTGTGATTAATTCTATTTAATGTTACAATATTAGCCAATAAATTCATAGCAATATACTTTCTTCTTAGGTGTTTAAGGAGCTGAGGTTTGCATTAAATATAATTTAATATGCTACTTTTCCTTATATAGAATTCTTTGGAGGAATTATATACAGTAAATAACACCCAAATACCCAATAATAAATGTTCACATACATTCTAATCAAACATGGCTTAATGATAAACTATACTTTTACTACATTAACTATTAATTAAACAATGTACCTATGAAGAGATTATTTTTGAATAAATGGTTTCCTCATTTAACAGATGTAATATTAGTATTTCTTATAATAGAACCTAACCATTCTCACTTAATGGGGTAACAATCATTGGTTAAGATAAGTAAAGGTGGTAGTGAAAATGAAACATTTATCTTCAAATTCTATGTAGCTAAATGTTAGCCTTTTACAGTGGTTTGTGACTGTGTGTGTGTGGTTTAGATGTTGTAGAGGTTAGACTGACATTTATGAAGGTTATGAAAGTGCAAGTCAGAATGACTACTGTGCTCTTAAAGTACTAGTGTAGAATGTTATCCTGTTTCCATATGTATATAATAAGGGTTTTCATATTGTTCGGTATACTTACTGAAATAAATCTTGTAGTCGAAAGAGTTGGTCGTGCCTCGTTCAACAGCGACAAAGGACATCTTTCGACAGGTTTTTAATGATGCGAATGATATATGAAAATTAAGATTTAATGGACCAACTGATACCTTGGAATGCCTACAGATGTTTGGAGTCGGCTTCAACACTCTAAACACGTGCAACCAACTGAACATGGCAAGGTATGCGCTCTGGAGGCATAAATAAGAAACAGTTATCAACTCCTAAAATACTTATCTGCCCAATACTTATCTTTAAAATGAGTCAGTTTTCTGCCAATAATTCTCAAAGCAGAACTCAGTAAAGTTAAGTCCGAAAAGAATATTTTGTGTACTGGTACATGACTTGAGTGAAGAAACATTAGCATTCAAGCCATGGTTTTTGATTCTGGGGTCAAATAGAAACCATCGAAATTAATTTAAACTTCTGTTTTAATTGGAAAAATTAAAAAATCATAACCTGAAGCAATGATTATGTTCCTATTCAGAGGCCTGAGGGGGAACTTACCGGAGGTTTACTTGGCTTGAGGAGATATCCGGGGCAATTCCTTGTAAGTCTATCCACACAATGTGACCATACGGATCGGCATCGTATATTGAAGTACCATATAAATTAATTTATATTCAAATTAAATTATTGAATTAATGTCATGTTCCATATATAAAACAATATATACGGTTTATACATTTTTATTTCAAAATTGTTTTTTAATCTGAAAAGCACATTATTGATATTAAAATGTAATCATGCAATTGGTAATAAAAGCTGCAATAAATATATTTGTGTACAATAACATTAAATGAGAAGTAGATGTGACAATAAAGGTGACAATAGTCACATTCCTGCTGTCCAGTAGATTAGAAATTGCTCTTCTAGAGGTTGTCGGAGAGAACCCTTAGGGGGGTACTGACCTTAGGGGATTAGGTGTCACAGTTGAAAAGGAAAGCTAATATAAGGAGGTCCCTAGACTCCACTATTATTAAGAGTTTGAAACTAAAGTAATTTTGGTTCTAGCTAATTAATGATCAGATGTAACCTTCAGATATAGGAATAGACCGTTAGAATAAATAGACTCTTGAATATATTTGTTCATTTTATTTATAACTGTCTAAAATCTACTCAAAATAGGGATTTGTGTAATCAAGTATTAAGATATATATGTTTTTCATTCTGATTTCCGAGTTGTGTAAAAGAAGTTAAAATATAATGGATGTATTTAATTAAAACAAACATTTAGCAATTTTACAAATTCAATCTAAACTGCACATAGTTTTCAGAAATCAATTCCATTTATACTTCGAAATGTAACAATGCCAACCATTCGATTAACGGGAACACTTTACAGAGAAAGCATTTTGATTGTGTTAGGGATGAATATAAAGTTATATTTTTACAATTACCGTTTAATTATGACACTTAGTTCAATGAACTCCGATCCAGTCCAGGTTATTATTTTTTAGTTTTGGAGTTGAAAAAAGTGCCGGTTTTGAATAGTCCAAAATCAAAATATTAATAAAATATAATAGAGACGGTGCACTTTATTAAAGACAATTTTTTTTCAAATGTTCAACTTTTCGTTTCAGGACATACGTTTGCCGGCATTACGTTAGGGGGCCCTTCAAGCGATTTCGTAAACGCCGCTATCCTGTCCGCTTCCCGAATGCCGCTCCTTCGAGCCCCGTGCAACGTCCCGTACTGCGTTGGATGCGTGTGTTCACCCGCGAACAGCAGTATCGGCGGTTTTCTCAGGCATTTCTCCGGCAAAGGTTTTATGATATCGCATATGTCTTGCACCGCGGAGTTGACTCCCATATAAGTAAACGCGCCAAAAAAGTACGGATCGGTGGACCAAGTGGTTCGTAGCACGTTCTTGGCCAGGGGTAACAAGTCGTTTCCGATAAATTTACGCAGTATGTATTTAATATCGTCCATAATTTCTATGTCTTGGCAGTGTTCTAAAGCTTTGGCTTCTTGACCGACAACGGTCGCGTATATAATTTTGTCGCTTTCCGGAACGGATTCGAAAGAGGCTATTCCTTTGTACCACTTGTCCCTTGCGTTGAGCTCCTCCAAGGACCAGGCTAACCTGATACCGCCCTCGCCGGCCGCCCAGAATGGCGTGTCGTACTGGACGAACACTTTATTGACGTGGCTGAAACTCAGATTCCCGATCGCTTTCATTTTCCTCGAAGGCAAGGAAGGGCAGAATAATTTCTCCGACATGTTTTTCAGCACCCCCAAAGACACTGTCACGATAACGTAGTCGGCGGGAAATTCCTCTCCGTCCTTGCACTTGACGACCGCTCTGGGGTTACCGTCGACCGCTGAGCCCCACCTGATGCACTCGACGGGCTTCGAACACAGCAACGCCGATTCGGGCAACACCTTCGTGAACGGCTCTATGAGCGTGCTCATCCCGGATTTGATCCTGACGTCCCCACCCGGGAGCCCGTCCATATTGGCCAAGTACTCGCAGTTCACGTTGGAGAGATCTTCTCCCAGTTTTACCCTGAGGGCGTTGAACATGCCGAAGAGGAGACGGACGAAATCGTAGCGCTCGATTTCTGGCACCGACTCCACTTCTTTCAGAGCGTGTTCGTAAAAGTAGCTGCCCAAACAGTTATACGAGTGTTTGGAGTTGGAACTGAAAAGCTTCTTTGCGTCGGAAACGATTTTCAAATAGATGTTGCGCGCTTTTCTTGTTAAACTCTGAGAGATTGAGCGGCCGTCGCTGGTGAAGAAAAGTCCTGGCGGCACTTGGTGTCGTTCTAACGGATATTTAATTAGACCTTCCTGGGCCGCCAACGTGTAGACCGGATTGGCGATGCTCGCTCCCATTATGTATTCGGATCCCAAGTCCACGATTGTGTCTCCTATTTTACAGGATTTAATTCGACCTCCGGGTCTGAAAGTAATGCGCATAATACATTCACCCTTCAATAATGACAATTACATATAGAAATCACTTTATAACAGGTCCACCAAACTGTTTTGTCCGCTTACTTTGCCAGGTTGCATCTACTATGAAAAATCGCAAAATGGACAGAAAAGTTTGGTTGACCCGATTAATTAGATTTGAATTTTATTGCTGTATATAGTACTTGTCATTTGCTTCGAGGATTTTAACACTTGATATTCCGCATTGCAAGAGCCTGTGTGCGGCTGACAAACCGGCCATACCAGCTCCAACAATTACGACGCATGGTTGACAAGTTCCCGGTTTAATACAACACGCTTCGTAGATTTTTGGAGATTCACTACTGCAAACGAATTAACTATAATGAAATTTATTAACTGTCATTGATCTTTTTGCAAATCGATTAATTCAATTTTATAACAATAAATAGCAGTACAAATTGAAATGATACTACATACGAGTACATAATTGTTGATTTATATTCTCTTAACATTGATGTCTTGAATATCTGAAAGTTCAGACCATTTGTTTTACTCCAGACATATGTATCAGAATATAAGAAAGCTATATACACACACATATATATAAGAAAACTGAAAAAAGTTTAGAAATATTCTTAATTTAAGGTATATTGCAACAAAACCGTTACATTAAAAGTGTATTAATGGTTAAAATAGCGCAAGTAACAACACTAACAAATTAAATATGATTTACGTCTTCATTAGAAAAACAATAATATTGGATAATATAGGGTATTTCTACACAAAGAAGACCTTCAAAAAAATAATAACTGATTTTATGTCAGAACAAACGCCTCTAAAATGTATATAAAAACTACTTTATACGCACCTTTGAATTTATGAGAACATGCAAATTCCTCCCTGCTCTATTATATAAACCCATTATTTGCGAGTAGCTGACGATCGGAAAATTCTTCATGTAATCACTGAAAACCCATAACAGTTGAAAGATATATTTTCACTGTCATAATTTTACTTCTTTAGCCATCTCGTGGCACCTTTCCTTCGTGGTTGATACACTAAATTATTAATCGATTTTTGGTTATTCTCTGATATGAGGAATTATTAGGCACTCACATATGATCTACATATGTTCATATATATGTTGCTTTTCAAATACAATAATTTTTTATCACTTTCGCGATCTTTTGTGTCCACTCGCTGATTTGGTCTTGTGCTAGGTCTGTTTCGGCTTTCCAACATAAATAACAGCATCCCGTTAGTAACATCTATTCTAAACCCAGATTTGTCACACTAACGACAGGGCGGTGAATAAAACAAAGAAGTCAGGAAATGCGAAATTATAAATGTCTACACTATTCAACACACTCTACACTTTACGTTGGGCATAGGCATATCTTGTTTATGTATTTATGTAACTCTATTTGTCATTGAAATATGAGCTGAACAGCCATAGAATAATTTAATGCTGGGGAAGGTTTAATAAGTCTTTTACATAAGCTGTTCAATTTCATATTGGAGATGCTCTATATTGCTTCTTGAATCGGGTCCTCGTGATTCGTTATGACGTTATGCAACCTTATATTTTGCCCTTCCGGCCTCCCTAATCTACTAAAGACCTATTATATGATCCAACAACAGACCGTATTATCGATGAATTAAGTAGTCGAAGGGGACGGCGGAGATTTCGGTAGCAATCCGGAATTTTCGGGCTAGCCCGACGTAGTTGACAATAACCAATACGTAACATTCACAGTTCTATCATTTTCAATTACTTCATATACTAGCGCCATTATCTATTAAACACTTAAATAATCAATTAAATATGCAGGACATTGGTGATGTAAAATAAAATTATAGATTTATAACGCAGTTAATTACAAAATAAACATTAAATCGTTGGGTAATTAAACAATTTCTGTGACTATTCCGTAATTGATAGCGGACAATCAGTTCCAAAAAATTATTATAATTCGAAGAATATAAATAACATTGTGGTTAAAATTGAATAAAGTATTTTTTTGCTAACCTCGAATTCAAACCATTTTCAACCCGATCCTGCGTAAAGCCAGAGATGAGTGATAATACTATGATGATCTCATATTTAAAAATAACCAACTTGATTTAAAACAATCAGAGTAGTTATGCGATCACACCAACCCAGGAAGTTACGGCGGGAAGGAGGTCAAGTGCAAACTCTATTTTATTCCTACTAGATTTAATAAAGAGAAAATGAAGAAAGTTTCCCCTCCAAATCAATTGAAACGAAGTACAAATCGGTTAGTTGATAAGTTAGAATAAATGAGCACCAAAGGAGAGATTCACTTAAATGATAAATAGCCTAGAGATAGCGATTCAATTTTGACAGTTTGTTAACTTGAATGCGACTATAAACGGGGATACATTGAGTTTCTAACTTTTGTAATATGCCTAAGGGAACCTAATTTATTTGAAGACAATACAGCAGAGGGGGGAGGGTGGGAGAAAGAGAAAGAGAGAGGGTAACAGTACGCACACAAACACAAAGATATTTTTCTGAATACAGTGATGCGAATTTTGTTCGAAAGCTACTCTAAACAGTTGTCTTCAGTAGTAACCGCATTTTTGAATGAATCAGTCAAATTGTCTCGTGGAGATAGCAGTTGTAAAACTAAACCACAACATTGGGATTTAATAATAATAAACACTATTCTAAACAGGTATAATTAACAGGTATTCTAAACATTCTATTCATTTTTAGTGGCAAAGGATGGTTTCTCTCTCTCTCTCTCTCTCTCTCTCTCTCTCTCTATATATATATATATATATATATATATATATATATATATATATATATACAATAGTAAACCCCCGTCTCAACCTCAAACTCTTTTGGCTCTGAAAGTTACTTTAATCACATTCTTTGGTTTCAATTTCCTCCTTCAACCTCATTCTTGTAGTTTTTTCTATATAGTCTTATACTTTTAACTACGATGTTTCGAGCGCCAATTATCCTAAAATGGGTAAACCGACGAAATTAGTTTCGAATTAATAATATTAAGATTTCCGAAGTTCATCCATCCATCCCATTGTTCCTCCAATCCTCTACCGGTTCATTAAGAGAAGATATTAAATGAAAGGGGTGGATGGGGGTAGGAGGGAGGGGGGGGCCGGCGCAGTTGCAGGAGTGACAACCCTCGCACAGGAGGGAGGGAGGCTCAACACAGCTGCCTACTGGGGCCAGTTCCCGCTCATCTCCCCTCGCGGCCACTACACCCCACCACACTTCCGGCATTTAGATTTCGCGCAATATCTCGTCCTCTCGACAGGCGCCCTATGTAAAACCAATTTCCACTATCAGTGTCGACATGAGACTGGCGAGTCTGCTGTCGGTCTTAATTTGCTCGTCAGCCGAATATTTGAGCGGCGACGGACCTCGGGTCCGGGCGACGGGTTCCTACCCGGACATGGGAGGGTGGCCGTGCCCGGGCCGGCTGTGCCCGCGACTATCGCGCTGCGTTCGTTGCTACGCACAGAGGTACCAGCTCGGTTTCGGCGACGGCGAGGAGTCGGACAAAGTGAAGCGGATTGTGGTCGAGGCCTGCTCCCGGGAGGAGGTCTGGACCCAATTTTGCCCGGGAATCGCACAGACAACGCCGGCCACTTCGGCCAACGCTTCCGGTGACCAATTTACGAGCGCACCCGGATCGAGCATCGAAATTACCGAGTCCACTTCGCCAATACCTGTTGAGCCGGCTAGAACGACCCCTCGCTACGTCCTTCCCGGCCATCCTCGCACTGAAAAACGACTGGAGGCGACGACGCCCGTAACGGAGGTGAATTCGACTTCGGAAACAGACAACGTGACGATTATAATGGAGAAGTTCCTGGCCATGTACCCGGTAGACGAATGGAAGTCCTTGGGCTTTTTCACGGATGAATACTTGAAGCTTATCAACAGGCACTGGCTGAAGTTCCCGCCGCCCAGTCACGAATCTCACTATTCCATAGGGATCATTTATGCATTCCTCATGATTACGGGTGTCTCCGGTAACTTCCTGGTCATATTCATGCTTCTTAGGTAAGTAAATAAGTTAACTTTAAGTTCACTGTTATAAATATCACTCGTGGTATCAATAAATTCGGATAATTTCTAATCAATATGTAAATATATAAAAAAATGTGTGAAATAATGTGAAAACTGTCGTGAATAATTTATGAAATACTCAGTATGCGTGGTATAATTTGGATAAATACCCGGCGTTTCGTGTTGTTTTTGTATGTAATATAGCATCTTTAAGCGTAAAGGTTAATCAGGAGGATAAAAAGTAGTACCTCATTAGTATTACGATATTTAGCTAGGTTAAAGACGGCCCCAAATTATAGATCTTGATGGGATAATCCTTTTACCTGGAAGATGATGCGTGTGGAGGTGAGCGTGTACTGCGTCGACATCGACATATTCCCTCTTGTTTTAGTCTCTTAGCAAGAATGTAAACATTGCAGCGTTGCTTGGTATTCGTTCGTATTTCAACAAATCCTTCTGGACCACTACCTTTCAGCGACTACGCACTATTTAACCTAAAAGTAATATTTTTAAATGATTAACTCAGGATAAAAATTCGGGGGCATTAAATATTTTCTGCTCTTACGAAGGAAACTAGCGGAAATTATTTGGGAGAAGATGCAATTTAGTTGTTATTTATAACATACAAGGGGCGAGCGCTATCCAATTCAGTTGGTTGGGCTTTGATCTCACCGGTATCATTATGTTTCCGACTATTTGATTTTCTACATCTTCGACTCCTTTGGAAGGAGGCAATGATATAATACAAGTAGTATTTTTTTTCTCTCCCAGAAAGTAAATTGGACAATATTTTACAATGATAATAACTCCCATCTAAAAAATGTTTCCGCTTAACTCAATTTGTAAAAGCTCCTTTTGAATTCAAGCAAAACCGAATAAATTGTACTTTACTAATACTTTATTACATTTATTTACTAAATATATTTTTACAAAATATTATGAACCAGTATTGTAATGTTTTTTATGTCTAAAACGGAAGAAAAACAATTTACGGAATTATTTTTAAATATATATATTTGTTTCCACCGTATTAACGCTCGTAAATCTGTTATTCTATTTTTATACAACATTCTTCATAACAGAGTAACGTACAAAGCACCGGTAGCTTGAGGATATTATAGGATATTATTTGGCACATTCAGTCTGTCCAACAGATATCAACTAATGTTAGGCAATTTCTTCTTAATTGTAAGAATTACAACTCGCTCTTAATCTGTGTTAACCTTATATATGACATGCTCCTATATGTTTAACAAAATGAAACGTGTGTTTGCTTTGTTCAAATGTATGATATATAGCAATAAAAAGGTGTGCTCGAAGATTGTGCAGGGGTTGACATCTTGAATGAACCAAGCATAAATATTGCGAGAGGCACAACTGAAAATGTACGAACTCATGCGTTTTATTCTAAACGGGATGAGTTATTCCATTAAATTGAAAATACGGAAAAAACATTACTAAGAATCAATTGAATAAAAGGAAAAGATGTTTCTCTTTTGATAAAGGATGGTTCTCACCGATTCACTAATCGGTTTGGCTGAAATTGAATGAAATTTGTTCTGATAGGCATGTGCACTCAAGCTATTTGTGTCTCCAAATTGTGTTCTAAGGTAATCAGTTTTTTTATGGTTTGTGTGTTTAGGATGTTAATTTAATGTTTAGATATAGAGCGAAGGGGTTTGTTTAGGGTCAGATAAGCGGGAGTATACAGTGAAATCTAAGAGAAACGAAGGCGTGAAATGAATTAGCGATTATTTGACAATCCTGGCCCTCGTAATGGGTTTTCATAACGCCCCAGTACGGTTTGGGCATTGAAGAAACGTAAAATGTACTGTGAAAATGTACTGTGAAAATGTACTCTGAAAATGTACTCGGTCTAGAGCCAATATGACTTTTACGAGTGAAGGAATAAAAAAATGACGAAAGCGAGGGATGTTTTCGTCACCAATAACAGTGCTTGAAAAACAACTAGGTAAAGTAAGAGCTGCCATAGTCTTAGAATTTTAAAGTAGCACTAGTGCGGTGGTAACAAGGGAACCGCCACGTGTACCAATCAGTCAACCCGGGAAGGTGGTATGAACTCAAGACTGAAACGTCGGCTAGAGATAATGGCTCCCCCGGTGAACAATGCCCGACACCCCCTCTGTTCACTCTTCATTCCGCCCTATTCACCAACAGAGGACTCAATGCCTGTAGGCCCTCGCCCCTCACTGGAGGAAAATGAAGGGAACTCTCTTTTCCTAGAAACAGAGGAAGCGGCGGAGGGGGGCTGTGTGGCCGGTGCTACAGCCTTTTGTCGGATGTTTACCCTTACCTCAAAGCATACGACCCGCCCCAACTGATAAATGCCTCATGATTTTTAAATACTATTTGACTTTCATTCAGCAAATCCGTAGAAAATGGTATCCTCACACATCTGTCTTCAAATTACTGGCAACTTGAATTCATTTCGGCCGAGAAATAATTGTGACATTTCAATTCTTTAAACCTTTCAAGTGATAATTCGACTATTTACTATTTATTTACTACATTAGATGACGGTACTTAAGAGGAAGTATTCATTTCCTTTATATTTGTTTTTCACTCCCATATCATTGTCCATCTTGTAAGCCCTCCCATTAAGGGGACCCGTTCATTAAATAGGCTCAATTTTATTACTCGGTTCGAGTAATTGAACTTCGCATATTAAACACTTAAGCCACGTCTCAAGAACGCTAGCTGAACTGTCGTCCCGTAGGCAAGGTGTCGTAGCTGTTCTCGGCGGGGTTCTTGGAACAAAACTGGCGAATGAAATAGTCAGTACCGTTCCGTCAGTGCTGTAGTAAGGTAAGCGACACATGTCACTGCATGGTTACAGTAACAGGAGACGCCAAATACCTTAAATTATATCACTTACACAAGACGAATGTATGGGAGAAATTTAAGCATTTGGGATCTCGGTATAGTAATACTTAGGTGGGGGTAGGAAATGGCGGGGCATTTCTACACTCCTCGTTATCAAAAGGGAGGCAATTTATATAATGTTGGCAACAATGGATGTCGCGTGTCCACCCCAAGAATTTAATTTTCACGAACAAGAATAGAAACGTTTAATTGGATTAAGGACGTACATCCTTTGCGTAAGGGTTGAAAGGTGGTAAGAAAAAACCAGATACGGAAATGCGATAGATCTCTTGAGTTTTTCATCCCTATTATAGGATTTAACTCTGAATAAAGTTCGCGTGGCTTAATAAACTAGTTCTAAGGGACTATGGGGAGACTTGCAGTTTTGAAAAGTTATTCAAACCTTGTATAACAATTATTGTTTACCTAAGGGTCTTATTTATAAATATATTTCTTTCAATTAACCCTTCCCCCCATTAATAATTTCATAAATCGAGTTCCACACGAAAAATAAAATTGAGCACCATTTCTCGCTGATTGAGAGAGGAAACAAAGAAAAACTGTGTAAGGAGAATTAAAATCGACTGGTCGGTACGATGAGAATTTATATAATTGAAGTTTGACTTCAACTTGTGGCTACCTTTCCTGCTGAATCTTCAATTTTAATTGTTCCTCTCATTCAGAAAAAATCTTTTTCCCACGCTGTAATTATAAAACCAGATGTGCCATTTGGAAATTTTTTGTTTAGTTGTGTTGGACTGACACCCTTTTCTGAACCTTCTAATGACCCTCCTAATCATCATTAAAAAACACGATATTGTGTTAAAACATACATTAGTGCAAATTTTGGAATAATAATGTATGAAATATTACAAAAGGTACAATTATTCCGTTGTTCAGGAGGCAAAGTAACCCTAGGCAGCGGCAATGGATGTCAGAAAGAGCTCGGTTAAGCAGAAAATATGGCCGACCTCTTGATCCCTTACGTAATTCTATTTATTGCTCGAACTTACATTTCATATAAGTAACACTTCAAGTCCTAATAAGCTCTACTTTTCTTAATCTCCCGACAGCAAATAGAAGTAAAACAAAACCGCTACACAATTTCAGACTTCAATACTCAATTTCATTTTGATTAGAGAAGTTCTGATAATCACTTTATAAATGTGCAGTTCGTAAAGCTTGCAAGGGAGTTCCATAGAATCTAACTTCGACCTTAACCTTCCTAACTTGATTTTGAGCTTCCAAGGAAATCCCTGGCGGATAGGGTCTGTGCGCCCCTTCCGAGTCATCGATTTAATTGACTATCAGCTGAAAGACGTAGGTCGCTTAAAGGACCGTCCAGAGGGCATATATATATAGGTATTGGGTAGCAGACGGTGGGGGCGAATTCTTCGCTGTTGGAATGTTTGATTCGGCTTCTATTATGCTCTATTCACATTGTACTCTTTCCCTTGCCTCGCCGATTTTCGTCTCGGATGGTTTTTATCCTAGCTATTTAATCCTCTCATATTTATACCTCAAAATTGATCCTGTATAAAACGGGATTTGGCGCCTATATGGTCCAGCGAAAATTCTTGATAGAAGTCATTATTTGCGGCCAGTCGGAACATGATTACAGCTTTCATTATAATTCTTAGAAACGTGGTTGGCGTAGTAATATGGCTGGAAAGTATTAACTTGTGATTAACCCTAAAATTACTGTTTTATATGATACAACTGCACTTCAAATTAGTAATGAAAGCACTTTTTTTTACTGTCGCTGGGAAAAATATAATTATAAGTGAAAATGGTTATTTTTCTGAACACATTACCTGCACAATATGAAAGTCGAGTTTTCCCTACTCGAGGTAGGGATGTTATCAAACGTTGGTTAGTGTTTTTCACGTGTTTTTTAAGCCTGTAAAAATTACCGGTTTGGCCTCCACTTTATACAGTTAGACAGTGAATAATTACGTCGATACTGACGGTAGCCAATTAAACTAATTTCCAAAAGAGAAAAGAACCGTGCTAACTTTCGTATCTTACAATGGCATATATGAAAGTACACTCAGGCGTGTTTCATAATTGGAACTACCCACGCCGAAGAAATACGCCGGGCCTTGACCATTGGCAACAGATTTTCCTCAGATAATTGAATTATTCCGTCGGGTTTTATTCACGGAGCGTTGGAACGAGACGAAAATAATTAGTATCTAGAACAGAAAATTATGACGGGGCCAAATGGCTATTGTACGAAAAAAACGACATTATTCAGATTTCCACCAATTCTGACAGGTATTGTCCAACCGAGTTACGCAAGTTGGATTCATATAGCCTGACACGAATTGTAATCCTAAAATACAGCCAATGAAGTTTATATGGATATATTCCTGTATATCCAACGATAGAGATCCGACATAGCTCAGAGGTTGGACGGATGCGGCAATGTACCCGGATTTCGATTACCCGGCGGTGAACCGATTTTCCCCAGTAGCAAATTTTAAGTTATTAAAACGGAGAGTACGTGTAAGATTTAACTCATACATACTTGAAATAAATCATTGATTTGACTTATAAATAGGTATGAGTGACTGCCCAGACTTGTGATTAGAGTGGGATGTAGTGCGAGAACTACACAGACGGAAGAAAAGTGTTTAGCATTACGAAAAGTTATAAGGAGGTTACAAAAAGGTTAATACGATAAATATGAAAGGTTACAGAATTATAAATAATTGTCTTATACGTTAGACTGAATGGTTCATCAGGCCTAGTTCAACCAGGCGTAAAATTTACTTTAGCCGGCGCCCTTAATGCTAACCCTCACAACACACGTGTCTCGATGGCTTAGTATTAGTTATAGAAAATTAAAACTCCTACATTTATATTAATTAAAATAATATAGTTTTTAATAAACTAAATCAAGTTATGTTCGGGTTATCATAATGTGGAAATCATGCGAAATTGGCGCGTATTGCAGTTTTTTCTGTCTTGAACCTGAACCCCTTCTGAAGGATTGTTTTCTTACTTGTAAGGACATTTGCCAGGCGGGGTTTTTTTCGCATCAAGTTGAATATACTTAAGTGGTGTGATTGATCAAGTGGGGGTTTTAGATACCCTGCTGTTGGACAGGAAAAGGATGCGGGAACGAAGGAAGAGGAGAGGAGGAAGTAAGAAGAACGAACTTCTTCTTGATTAACTTCAAGTCTCCTCATGAGAGAAAAAGGATTGACAGGAATGGTACTCAAGAATATGTAGGATGGGTTTTTTCTCCGGATTTTCATTCCATTACTAATTTTAGTCGGCATTGTGTAGATTACTGTAGACTGTGAAATATTTCCTAAAGATTATTTTTTGTATTATATATAAAACTACGAATCTTTATTCAGCTGTATATGCCGTGACATGAAACTATTAATACGTATTTTATACGGAACTATATAAAAAATTCAGTAAATAAATAATATATTCTTTTAATACTATATTAGTCATGAAAACAAAAATTTCTATTTAGTTTTCGAACTAAAAATAAAGAAATGTGCGTATGTAAACAGCTCTTCTGTTTATTATATTTTATAATGATTTGACAGAGCCTTTAGAAAACTGTTTTATATGACAATTTGTGAATATTGCACGAAGACCTAGGAAATATTAATTGATGCTAGGAAAGGGGGAATTTATAAGGAAATTAAAGATTAAATCAAATAATTATGGCAGCATGACATGACCGTAAACAAAAAACACGGCCGGTAATGGCCACGTTTGATAATATCATGACGGACCTCAATCCTAAAATCATAATGCACCATTCAATCTTGTCAAGATGTAACTATTAAAAAACGTATTGGTATCGCATAAATCGATGATATCGCATGTGTCCTATCATGAAATAATCGTTAAATACACGAAATGGTCTTATTATGATAATTGCAATGCGTTGAATGCAAAATGTTTACTGGATGTTCTACTTCGTATGAAATCTCTACGAATAGTGTACGATTACTTTACTGAACAGGAGGGTTTGGGAATACTCTTAGCGCAAGTTGCCACAGTAACAGAATGCTTCATTCACAGCCGATTATGAGCTCACTTTTTAAAGTCTAACGGTATAGAAATATTTACTGTAAGAACAGTCAAAATAATCTCCCTTTGTTTACTGGTTTTAGTATAAATCGGTATTGTATTTGACCCGGAACGTTATTTCTTCACCTGTACATTTAATTAATGCTTAAAATTCAAAACGTCTATTAAATAGGCATATAAAGTAACGATATTTATCAGCATAAAGTAATGGCTAATATAACTGTAATGAAAATGCTATAATAAATTTAGAAATGTTTATTCCTAACAAACGCCTGAAAAGGTAGTGGCCACGCGACCTAAATGTTTAAATAAAATGTTTAAATAAATAAAATTAAAAAAATTAAATAAAATAAATAAAAAAAGTAATAAAAAAAGGGGGGAACCAGTGGGTTTCTCCTCTAATTGTTGACTATTGTAGCTAGTGCCTATATAAATGTTGCTTGTTGTATAATTTTACAGTTGTAACAATAAAAGAGTGAAAAAAAAGAAATGTTTATATTTCCCTAGAGAAATAATTAAATTAATAATTCTTGGTTTAATAAAAAATCTGTAAATTGCGATTACTTTGCACACTAAGACGGAAATAGGCAGCGTTTCCGGAGTCTTACAGCGGTAAGATAATTACCGAAGCGATCGGGATGCAGGTCGGGGTTATCAAATGTTTTCGTTAACTACAGGGGTTCATCATTGGCGAAACAACAGCGGGGCCGATAATGTTTTTGGAAGAGGAATCTCCCCAGTAATCGGATACGGCTTTGCAAAATCCGCCCCCTCCCCCCGAAACGGCGTCCTGACGTCAGACGAAACAGCTATAGCAAATTGATTGGCCCAATCTGATACCTGGCTCGGTCGCTAATTTTCGACAGTTAAAAACTTGTACTGTTTGAAACTGAAATTTTAGTGATAATTATCGTGGGCAGAAATATTATCCGAACTCAATTAGTTATAAATAGCCGCGGAACTTTTAAATTAAACTAGCATTTCCAAATAGGATATACTATATCTCGAATAGTTGGCCAATTTTGTGTCTGACCCCATTGCGCTTTTAATTTCTATAAACCCCGAGTTTCTAGAAACTCATTTCGTCAGCCGAGTGCATCCGTAAAGAATATTCTATAGGTATATCAGGTATATTAAGAAAAGAATAAACAAACACGAGAGCTGCCGACATGGGGCGGATCGCGGACAGCGGAAAGTGAGAAGGGCAGTGAATAGAGGGAGAAAGGTATTAATGTGGTTGTCACTAATCAGATTGGCGGATAGGCCATTGGATCGAGACCAAATATACTGTTCAGATCCAATCTCTCCAAGACAAATCAATAATTGTTCCTTAAATATCCTGAAGCAATAGTTGAGTTCTTTGAAGAAAGGTTTAATGCAGTAATGTAGGAATATTTACTAAATCCCTACATTGTCTGTCACTATAATTTCCTTTTATAGGTTTAATAAGGCCGCTGCTGCCCAATAGGCTCTTAGGTTAGGATTAAGGCGGATTAAGATGGACTATGGTGGATTATGGTAGAGTAGGAAAAAAAATATATATATATATATATATATATATAAATATATATATATATATATATAATAAGCTGCCGAGCTCCTCTTTACTCCGACATTTTAAGAATGTCAACGCCTATTCACTCGCGTTGGTGTAGCATACGGAATATTTTGTCAAAGTATTACAAATAAAAAGTGTGAATGTATTGGAAATAATTGTTCTTTATAACTCATTCTGAGGTAGCAGTATTACAGTGAGCGAGAGCGCCGTGGCGTGTATACCTGACCGGTTATGGTGGAGTGTTTTGCCGGTCTAGTATTAGCGCCGTACTGAATTCATCCTATGGAAAGCAGCTTGGGCAGGGCAATAGCAGTAATAGGCATGCGGGTCTTACAATATTATTGAAAATGCAGGTTTCAACTTTTCTCCATCATCCGTAACATTCTAATAGTATAATAGCGTTAGTATATACACACACATATATATATATATATATATATATATATATATATATTAGTATAATCTCTTATTTACTCATTTAGTTCTTGATTATCAGCATATTGACGATCCTTTGACGCCAAAATATTAAAACACTGAATTTTATGATATTATTACTCCGTGTTTTGCATCATAGAAAGAAAAATATCACCGAATAACAAACGAAATACTTAACGATTTCTTTGCAAACGATGTGTACGGACTAGAACTATTATTTTCCCTAGTGCCGATAACATTTATAAGTTCACGTCGATAACGTGAATTTCACGTAACACGTTATTTCCAAATTCCTTTCCTACGCCGATGGCCAAGCTAAAAAATATGAAATCTTTCATGACTTTATCCCCCATTACCCCCAATTCCCTCGGCCAAACCCTCTTCACTTGTGACACTCCAAACAAGGTCGCAAAAAAATGTCACCAAACCTTTCGTGACATTAAATGAACCGATTTCAAACGAATATTACACATTTAAATGGATAAGGAAATAAGAAATATAATAATAAATAAAATTTCACTTTTTTTTTGTACTATTTAGGTTTGGGTAACGACCGTATGTGTGATAAATTAATAATACATCGGATTTTAACACATTCCGTCCTTGAAGAAACATTTTATTGACACTCATAAAATAATGTATTAAATAGTTTTAATTCCGCAATAAATTGGTTAGTAGTATTTAGTCAGTAAGTTAGCGAGGTAGTTACAATTTAAACACGCCTACTGCCGATGAAGAGTTCATAATCATAAAAAAGTGGAAAACCATTGTATAACTACTTCTGATGAAGAATAAAAGATCATTTTTTACCATGGATTATTTTTACATAATTAATTATAAAGTACCAGACAAAAGTAGTGAGAGTTTCAGTTTCTCTCGATAGATCTTGGGGCAATCGTGGGTTTTGAGTGGATATAATCTTCGTCGTTCTTCTAATTTGTGTGGCTTATTTTATTACCATTTTATTGACCTGTTGAAGAGTCTAAAGTTCTTTCCACACGTGTAGGCACAGTTAACGGGTGCCAAACTTCGTCTCGGTTCCAACTTCGTTCTCATAACTCTCTGCCTTTGTTCAGAGTTAGACACTGCATTCAATCATTTTGGTTGATTTGTTTGATGCGTAAAAATGTTTCTGTATTAAAACAACAACTTTACAATCATATAATACTCATATTAAATAAAATGATTCCATGTTTTGGGGGTTAATAATATTAATATTACATACTATTGAATTCCAATATTGTTTTCATTTCTTTTGATTCGAACTGAAAAAGAAGATTCTAGATATACAATTATATGAGTTATTACGAAACATGTTTTATCGTACACGCTATAACGCTAAAACAGTCATAACCGTTTCTTAATTAGTTCCTCTGAATTAAAATGGAATCAGTTAACGGTTACAATTAAATAAAATGGAACCGTTGTAACTGCAGCGTTAAGTAATATCACAAATGCATTTTCTAATGCCCTTTGTAGAAAGGAATTTTACAATCCCCCTGAATGTAATGTCAATTTTTTAAAGCCCAGCGTGAAATCGTTTTGTCGTATATGTCCTAACGACCTTGCTGTAATCTGCAACCGGTTAATAATTACTCCGACAGAAAAACAGCCCATTAAAAAAAGTCCCTTTAATAGCGCCCTGTGCCCAATTTTAAGCAGATGTAAAAACGGTGTCTTCAATTTTAGGGAGCTCTAAAATTCCGGCCAGGACCCATTAATGAAATGATTTATAGAAACATTTACGGTCCGTCGTAATTATTTTAGATTTCAATATAGATCAACAGAGTTTCAATCAAATAAAAACAATCTCAATAAGTAATTCCGTCCTTACAGAGAGCAAACGCCGCGACGTTTACCCGTTCCAATTAACTCCTTTTTATCTGCTAATTCAATTAGGGGACAACAGCGCAAGACTCGTTCATAATTGAATGGCTGTGAATCCTGGGAGACAGAATCGAGTGAATAAGATACTTTCCGGAAAAACATCTTTAACTATTCATTACGGCTATTTTCCCTTCATCAGAGCCGGCTGTTTCCGCCCGGTTATCGGATTTGAATTGCTTCGGCCACAAACCTGCAACTTAATTCTAATTCCTTCCTTTGCGATGTTATTAAGATGAAACATTTCAGGACTGGAAATGATGGGGCAGTGGCACCAATCGATGGGATATTCCGCCGCCGTTTCAATATGTTCAACTGTCCCATTCGGCCACTAGCAACAACCTATATTGAAGATGGCTCAGACTGGACCGAAAAACCGCGATATCACAAGAGTGATGATATGATTAAAAATTACCTCGGTTGGCTATCAATTGTAATGTGGACTGAACCCTGATTCACTTCAGATTATTACATTTAGACTACTCAAATTTGTACTTGATTCGTGATATACTTCGTCTTAATTCGAATCACGTGTTGTAAATTATGAGAGTTCAAACTTTCATATTATCGTGGTCAAGAACAGCTATAGAATAATGGCGAGGAAAGACAGCCTGTTATGAAGAGGCCTAGTGGTCAACCGAGAGCTCGAGAACTGCCCTTTCCCCTGACCGCGCATTAGCCGGCCTTTGAACTCAGATGAATGGGTCTGATTTGAACTGTTGACGGTGGAAAAGGCGGAGTCCAGGAGCGGTGCCACCAAATGAAAATAAAGTCCCGGTTGGATTATGTAATTGAATTGCAAAATATTTCCCGTTCCGAATTTGCGGCTCATTCATTATTTGAATGATGATTAAATTCGTGGTAATTCAAACCGGGTTAATTAAAGATTCAGTTTACAATGGCTCAACCGACCAGATTCGTTATAAGTCCTCCATATACAATATATCAGTCCTCGACTACAACAGACATATTCGTCAATACTAAGTGCTAGATGATTGGTCTCCACTACATATAATACCTAGAATTCTATACGATATATCGGTACCAATTAATTGAATTTATGATTTGCCATCGGACCCTGGATAGAGGGAAGTAATCAATTAATACCCCCCGCGGTCTGTACGGCGTTTTTGCTACGCTGTGCCAACCATATTAAACGGAGTTTTTTTTCCAGATGCCGCTCGCTGAGGACGCCGGCCAACATTTTGGTAAGCAACCTGGCCCTCAGTGATATGCTGATGATGCTCAAAACCCCCGTCTTCATATACAACAGTTTCCACTTCGGTCCCATACTCGGAGAAATGGGTAATGCTTAATGGCACTGATTGGGTATTATTTAAAGCTTAATGAAGTGATTATAGTATTTTTGGGTTTCAGAGAATACGAAAACTGATGTTCCTTGGTTTAACCTGATTAGTTTAAATTACCGATGCTACCAATTAAGGCCGATTCACAACCCATGTTGATGAGATTCAATTGGTTTCCTTCCATACTACTACTTTGAAGTTGTTTAATAATAAAGGACATATATGTGATTATGTGAATATGTGTCGTACATTCGGTACAGGTTTTGACTTTTCACCAAGAGTGAAAGTTAAATTAAACTCAACGCATAAATACTTGTATATTTTTATTAATATCAATAACGGTAATCGTATTTTTGAAATTATTCATTCATAATAAAACTCTTCCATTTATTGAGAAACACAGAAATTCAAATACTCCACCGGACACATAAGAGTAGTAATGAAATCCAATGGCAGACTAAAATCCGGATGTGGCCGTCGAACTGGTGTATCCAATGCAGCGAGTAATGAAGAGGAAGAGTTGACACGCCGTGGACATGTAACGGACGGAGGACTCTGAAAGCCGATGGGTGATTGGATTCCGTCAACAAACACTCCACCTCCCCCCAATCACTAGACTATTGCACTGAAATAGTGCTCAGACAATCCCCAACAATTACACTTGTCTCTCACACTGACCAACTTCAATAAAATATTGTGTGTGTTTGCTTTATTAGACCTCGTTAGTCTCTTTTCCAGGATTCTCCTGGTAAGATCTGACCTTGTATCGTTTGATTTATTGAATTATATTTGTTTCTTTTTAAGTGTATTCCCTTTAATGAAATAACTTATATTGATGAACTTTCATAACGAAAGTTATTACGATTCTTTTATACCGCTGATTCCTTAAATCTTAAATGCACGACAGCATTTGTAGAAAGAAACAACTGGCCCCTGTTTCAACTCTCGCATAAATGTTTACGCTTAATATAGAAAATTGAAAATATATGATCTCAAAGTCCCAATCTGATAAATTAACAAATGAAAATGCAAAGTCCAGAAGCTGTAATAATCTGTAGTAAGTTCGATTTGTGAAAGAAAGAGAATCCACCGCCATTAATACTCTTCTCTTGTTTCACTAATTACATTTACATTTATTCATCCATTCTGCTATGAATAATGCGATAGAAATGTAAATTTCAAGAAGAAATCGCGCTTCGTTTGCAGTGTTTAATCCTTGAACCTTCGAATCGATTTTCGGCCGTGGTCATTTCCTGTTACATTATATATTTTTTAAGACGGTGTTTTAATACTCGACCCGAGGTTTAAAAATCGCTGCTTAAGAATGGCTCAACCCGAGAAGGTGCTATGACGGCGCAATTCTAGCTAAAATAATTAATGTATTATTCTCAGGCCTTGAATTTGATGTTAGTGTAACATCAGAGGCCAATGGAATTAAAATAAAAATATATCGCATATGACGTATCACCTGTATGCTATTGTATTCTATTACAGGATGCCAAATTTACGGGTTTATAGGAGGGATGACTGGGATAGCATCAATATTTTTCCTAGCGGCGATAGCAATGGACAGATATAACGTGATCTCCAACCCGTTAGACCCGGTCCGAAAGACGACGAAATTGAAGGCGGTAATATGGGCCCTATTCATCTGGTGTTATTCCATATTCTTCTCTTCGCTACCTCTCACCGGCCACAAGTTCAAACCGTACGTCCCCGAAGGTTACTTGACCAGCTGCAGTTTCGATTACATGACCGACGACCCGTTCAACAGGTGGTTCATATTCATATTTTTCCTCGCGTCCTGGGTGCTGCCCTTCTGTATAATAACGGTGTGCTACTGCGGAATCTGCAAGGCGGTATTGGACACGGGTATGGCGCGAAAGGGACAGGAGAAAGAGAAGCGGAAAACGGAGCTGAGATTGGCGGTGGTGGTGGTGGCGGTGATCGCCCTCTGGTTCGTCGCCTGGACACCGTACGCCGTAGTCGCCCTACTGGGCATCACCGGCCGACACTCGAACATCACTCCCCTCTCCTCGATGATACCCGCCGTCTTCTGCAAGACTGCCAGCTGCGTCGACCCCTTCGTCTACGCCCTGTCCCACCCGAGACTCAGGAAGGAGCTGGGCAAGATCTTTTGCTACCGTCGCTACCAACGAGAGAGGGCTCACAACACTGTGAAGAGCGTCTGGAAGACGGACGCCTCCAGATCGTCGGTCAAAATGCCGGACGGAGTCGAAGAAATAACCGTATCGGTTGAGGGGCTGAGGCAGCAGTCCTTCGAGGAGGTCTCTTCGCTGAGCGAAGGGACCGTGATCGTTCCTCTTTCGGTCAGGCAGAATGTATCGCCTCCGAGTTGGTACGTTCCTCCCAAACCCAAACGCAACCGATCGACGAGCCTGAAGCTAAAGTCTAAAGACGAAATAACTCCGGCCGTATGTTCGGATATAGTTACTGCTTAAACTGATCTTTGCTCTCAACATTGAGAAACGCCGAAGGCAATAATTCTGACTGAGCTTTGAGCGGGTTTTCCGCGATTTTTCCTAAATACTCGAGTTCTAGACAATACTAACGAAAGCTTTTTTGAAGTAGCGTCAGATATCAAATTTTAATTACTCGCATAACTACATTAATTAAATAGATTTAAATTATTGCAGTACTAATAGTACACATAACACAGCGATAGAGACTATCACTCAATGCGTAAATGTGAGGCCAAGCGTAAAATTTCGGTATCGAACACGGCAATTGCTTTTGTATGCTTCCTTAATCACCTATTACGTTCGAACAGTGTCTTCGGTATTGCAGTTTTTCCTCTTTGTATAGGGCAACGAGGAGCGGTGTCTCGTTAAGCACTACGTTAGTAATTATCACCCTCTGAAATTGACAACGGTTCTGCAAGAAGTATTTGTTAAATCTCAATTGATCCGAAATATATGACATATTTTTGCATATAAGTATTTTTAATAAATAAACGTTGTAAGTGTTCTTTTTCGAATTAATGTACAATTATTCAAAATCACAGTAGTTAATAATACGAAGTAAAGAAAAAAGTATTATGTTAAGGCTTGACTAAATGTTCTTAAATGGTCAGATATATAACACAAAATGGATAGTATAATATATATTTTCAGGATAATGTTGCTTTTACTCCATTATGTGACCTACTTTTGGTTATAAATGTGTGCAGTATATGTGTGTAGTGGCTTCAAAATGTTTCCAATTATCATTTCAAAATAAAATGGCTGTTGCTATACATGTTCCTATAATTAGCCCAGAGCCCCCAATTAGAACCATTTGAAACTTTTTTGTATATTTTAACAAATTCACCCATAAGTTTTATTAAAAGGGGAAATCACTATATTAAATTTAAGGCCAGTTGAGCAATTTTCCAAGGGAGCCAATCAGTAATCTTTTACTCCCATTTCAAAAAACTGAGTGCACAATTATTCTTATCAGGCGCATAACAAGGTTTGAACCTCATTGTGCTGTATAAATTACAAAAAAATTAAAACTTTGTTTTCCATTATTACTTATTAACACTAATTCTGAATGATTAACACATATTAAATAACCTCACTAATTCCTTGAAATTATTGCATGTTCAATTTATATTTGTGTCATATATTTAAAAATGTAATACAATCATTGTTCCCACACTCTGTCTCTACTTACCGATTTGGCCCAATGCTGACCACAATTCTTGCCTAGTTTATATGAGACTATTTAAGATTGCTTCTGTTTTGACCACTCAATAACTCTCAAGCATTAGACCAAATTAGTGCATGGAAACACATCATCAGAGTGATAATAAAGTCCTCAAATGTTCACTCCTTTTTATCGCAAAATTTCATTACAATTAGCATTAACACCAATAAATAATGAATCATTCAGTAATTGAAATTTTTAAATACAAATTAAACGCTTTCGACTAATATTTGAACTACATGCTGCTGGAAAAATCTGGATACATTTATAAACAAACTACAACATTATATTGTAAGTTTTCAGATGTGTTAATATGTTTAATTTAATGAATTTTAATTATTTTTTAAGATTACATGAGAGCAAGGATAATTTAAACTGAAGAAAAATAAAAAGACTACGAGAACATTTAATTTTCCCTACAAAATATTAAATTACTTAAGGAAAGAATAATTATTTAAACATTAAAAACTGATCTGGTTCTTCCTGCCAGGAAACAGCAGCATTAAACCGAACTTATCAAAGCCATTGTTATTATATTATTTAAATTAAAATGTAAATGATTGACAGTCTAACAAAAATGAAACAATAGTTACATGAAACTATACGATGAAATATAAAATAAAGGATGAGCAATAATGTATTATAAATGTCTTGCAAAATGATATACAAGTCCAGCAGTTGTAGTATGAAACAATTAAAATATTCAGTATAATCTAAGCAACAGAAATATGACAATCATCAATACAACCAACTTAAATTATTCACAACAAAGCCTCACAACACAATATGTTTGTTTATGATGTTAAATAAGGAAACTGTTATATTTAAGCTTGACATAATTAGTTTTAGAATAATTCCAACAATTTCTGAACATAAGGCCATTAGAAACAATTTTTACTAGTATATGACTAGCATCTAATTCTGTAATTTTGGTTCAACAGTTTAAAGTTATCACATATGTATGATCCTACAAGAAAAAATGCCTACTACTTAGACACAATTTATTATCAGATGTCAATGTGTTGATGATGGTTCATTGCCAGTCAAATAAATATTTGCCTGTGGGCTACAATTAGAGGACAGTAAGCAGCATGACACAGTACATGTAGAACAAACAGTACACAAATCATATTAATTCCCCAGATTTTCATTAAAAAATCAGTAATAGGGATACTGCATCAATGAGCCACACTCAAAATAAATCTTACAATAAATACACTACTTTAGTTAAATGCACACTTTCCATTTTAAATATTATCTATAAAATGGAAGGCAATATAGTAAAATGTGTATTGAGAACTGTAGTCCAATGAAATTGACACTACACTACATACATCATTAAATATATTTGAATTTTGATGTTAAAAAATGCTCAATGTTAAATGGCTTAATATCAGTATAGAACTTCTAATCTGTGCAAATTAAATAATGAACACTATTTTGATATTACATGCTTACGATCCTGTTTCATCGACTTCATAATGCCAATGGCCTGAATGAAATTTCATACACTTCACAATATAAACATTAAATAAGACAAAAATTGGACAAGCTAAAAAGCACTTAGGAAATTATGGAAATTACATTTTTTTTTAAATTGTCTATTCCATTTTTTATTATTATATATTAAAACAATAAATACAGATGGAAGAGGCTCTTGAATAAAATTACATCTCCCCGTTTAATTTACCTACTGTGTTCCTTTTATGAGATTTTAATTTTATTTAATTTAATTTAAGTAACCCAAAGAACGTTTGACTTTCACAGGAGATAAACAAAAATTTTCATGAAGGAATTTTTGTCAGGAAGGAGGATTCTGACACTATGTAAAGCACCTTCAGTTCAATAAAAAAAAAGAAAAAACTGAGTTCTTTCGCATTGTATCAATTGTGCACAAAGGATATACACTGATAAATCATAACAATTTTAATTCAATATTGCAGGAAATTGGAGACAATCCGCAATACAAAATGGTTGAGACCATGATGTTATTTTCTGCTCAGTCCTCAATTAGACTACAAAATATTTTCACTTTTAGTCTCGATACCTCTGGATTCCACTGCAGTAATTTATACTTAGTGGTCCAACCATTAACATTTGTATGAAGTTTATCAGCTGAGTTGTCTTTATTACATTCGTGTGAAAATGTAGTTGTAAGTGGCGTCCCCTTAATATAATCCAGAATCCAGGAGTACAGGTTGTGGGGTATCGGTGTGTCGTAAAAGTTTCTGCCCCTTACTTGTTTATGTCCAGAATGTGTTAACTCTAAAAAAAAAAACAAATGCTTATTTTATTGGATTCTAAACTCAAAAATAAAATAATATCTTAAACATATACTAACTTCAGTCTATGTACTGTGCAATCCAACGGAAGCCCTCTCCATAACCTTGCCTCTTCAGTACAGAACACATGAATAATTCCAATGGCCGTCCTGAAAGGTCACTTCTAGGAACCTTTCCCTATAAATAAAAATATTAAATTAAGTTATAAGAATCACTGAAATACATAATTACAAAAACCTGAACAAGGAACCTATAAATCAATTTATGTTATTTCTACATACATTTAAAGTAAAAAAAAATGATGAAACAAAGTGATTAAAATACGGATCCAGTCAAGAATAAGTAAACCTAGCTGAATAAAATACAAACAAAAATAAAATGACAAAACATTAAACAAAATAAAAACAATCCATAGATTTAAAAGAACCATTCACAAAAAAACTTGGAAATCAATTGTAACATTGAACAGTAAGGCAGTGAATAATCAAAAATCATTAGGAGAAATATACTTAGCCCACTAAATAAAAATAATCTGTTGTAACAATGATAAATGAAGGAATGATGTGTGTGATTAAGCTAATATGTTTTTTAAATAAAATTTGATAGTAGAAATGTTATCAAAAATTAAATTAAAGAGATTTTATATGTAGTATTAATAATCTGTATTTCTACAAAAGCCTCATAACTTGTAAGAAAATTAACTTCCTCATAAAGGTTTTCGGAACCTAAAAAAGGAAACTTCCTGTTTACCAAAAATGTACAATAATTTTTGGTTTTTATTTACATAATACAATTTTATCAACTAGCCAGTTATCTGAAATTAATCAAAATATCATAGTAAGACAGCACATTGAACTGTTCAATGAAGAATGAAATAATAACTATAACAATTTATACTTGAAGGACAAGCTTTTAATGTATGGTATGGTATTTCAATGTAACTAACAACACTAAATTATTTTTTTACTATTTTAACCACAAATATTTTGCCTCTTATTTACCTTTCCTGTAGTCTGACTATAAAGGCCAAAAAAGGAACGCAGATCATCTTCAGAAGCCGCACCTGGCATGTCTATTTTGTTTCCTAATATAAGTACTGGACAGTTCATAAGTGATTCATCGGTGAGAAGTGCATCAAGTTCAGCCTTGCTCTCTGTGAGTCTGCCCCTGTCGACTGCATCGACAAGGAAAACAATAGCGTCAACAGCTGGAAAATAATCTTTCCAAACACGCCGTGCTGAAACATTCAATTTGAAAAGTTTACATAATGTATCATATTTTAAACTGGTGGTATGTACATTTCCAAAAAAAGATACTCTACCTTGAGTGTGCCCACCCAAGTCAAATGTTGTGAATCGAATATTTCCAATTGACAATTCTTCTGAAGCTGAAAAAGAAGGAAAACTTTTAGTTTCTTGGAACTATATCATATGTAAATAGGACAACATAACTTTAAAATAGGCCACTGTAAAAGTAATTTACACAATGAGATATGAATAATCAATAATAAATTAATGTTGAGCTGGCACTTATATTTTTCATTATAAAATATTGTACTTTTCTAGAATTAATATCCTTAAGAAACAATATCTATCTAATGAACTGAAGAAAAATAATCAACATGGCTCATGTTAAAATTGATTGAGCATTATTTTTTTGTCCAAATATGTAAATAACAACTCATTTTGAAACAATAAATTCTTTGGCGACTGTAACCCCAACAACACTGCTATTTAGGATTCCCAGGCACCTGAAACGTTTGGCAAAGCTCCACGTTGTGAAGCTGTTGTGTAGTCAATGTGTAATGTATGTTAAAAACAAACATTAAATTAAATCCAAACAGAATAAACAAAACAAACAATGCCACACAGTAACAATGAAATTAAACAATATGAGATTACAAGACATTTTAGCTGGAGTGTGTTAAAAGTTAGTCTTACTTGGATGAAGGGTTGGAACATGCTGAGCTAGCCTGTCATCCTTCAATCTGTGGAGTAATGTAGTTTTGCCAGCATTATCCAATCCGAGGAAAAGGAGCTTTCCTGACTTTTTCCATAAGCCTGAAAATTGACATAGACATGCTAGTTAAAACTCTGCTTCAACAATAATTAAGCAATGCAAGAAACAACACATTTAACACAGAATATATTATGAGAGTATTTATAGAAACAACAAATAGAAAACAGGAATATCAATGCAACAATATTAATTATGAGCTACAATATAAGCACTTGCCAAAACATTTAAATCAACTGACTTACGATTCTTGTAAGGAACTGGATTAATAACACCATCTTCTAATATTTGTTTAATTAAACTGTGTTTACCAGAACCTTCAAGCCCCAAAAAAATGTATCGTCCTTTTCTTGTCACACCTTATACATTATGAAAAATAATTACCGTGGTAGTCTTCTATGTGAGCTGAATGTGTGATAAAATAACTTAACTTTATGTAAATGCCAAGTTTTTCTCTTGTTTGATAAATATGGCTATAAAGAAATACGGTATAACATATTTTACTAGTATAAGGCAACTTTATATAACTATAAAATTTATTATTTCTTGATATACAGTGCCAACTTTATTGTATTGGCATAATTGGAAATATAAAGAACACTTTTAAATTTAGATGGACTACACCTTAATTGCAACATCAAGGGTTTGAAGAGGCTTTTTAAGTGACCTTCAAAATATTTCTAACAGTAAGCTAAGATATTCTGCCAATTTGGCCAGAAATGATTTGTCAGCATGACATCTTGCATAAAATTGCATAATGTTGAGTTCAATATAAACAAATTTATAATCATAATAATTAAATAGTACAGGAAAACACTAAATTAATGGATGTTTATATCATTCCCCAACAAAAACTTACTTGATTGAATGAACTTTTTAAGGACAATATGATACATAAATATTGGGTGCACTGTGTGAACAGAAATATATTTTATTAGTGTACAATATTACTCACCTAAATAGCCTAAAACTCCAGTAAACCAATCCCAGATGAACATTGTTAGATCTGAAATACATACATGAATGCATTAATGATTAAACAAATATAAAAAAGGAGATTTTCTTCTTTTGCTTGTAATGGATACATAGTTTAGGCCAAAGATAAAAATTAATAAAATGTATCATTTAAAAATTAAATTTGAAACACCCAAGAAAATAAACACAAGTAGAACGTAAAATGGGAAGGGCCAATTTTATCCTTGATCATTTAGGCTCTACTTCCAAACAAATCAATCATACCCAATTTAGCTTCAAAATGGATATCGATTAATTAACACAATCACATATAATTAAAATGAAATAATACCACAATGTTGTAAAATAAATATGGAATTAAGACACCAATAAAATGGAATGTATCCAATACTGGAAAAATATCCTATTTCATACAATGTTGCCAAGAAACATATTTGAAGCCCACCTACCCAATCAATTACCACGATGAAATTCAGGTAATTATTCTGAACAGAATACTTAATTATGCTCCATTTTTCAAAATTGTTCCAACCTTCTTGGATCACTTCTAGCCCATTACATAAATCTGAACAGGGTATGGAACTTAATTTATTCAACAGAGGTACCGATATTTCGCTCTAGGAACATATAAGTAATATCTCTGAGTAAGTACAAATTCGTAAGGGTGGAAAAAATATTTTAAATTTGTTTAAGGACGAAAACATAAATTTAATTATACTAGCGTGAAATAACGCTTCCGGTCCAAGTTTTGCGAAAATACGCAATCAAATATCAGGACACGTTTATCACTGAAAAGATTCAAGGAGTAGCTTGTCATCTCGGAGAGGCTATGTCAAGGCAATCAACCGAAAGATTCCCATTTGGTAATTCGCCGGATTTTCGGCCCAGGAAGGAATTTAAATTCGGAATCGCGGAGCGGAGAGATACAACGTGGGCCATACTTACAGTCGGCCGGAGGTCCAAACTCGAAGAGGAATCGGGGAATCTAGATTGAAAACGGACCACTGACAACAGAATTTACTCGTCACTGGCAAACCTCCACACGACCGGAAAGGTCGGACCTGAACATATCCCAGTCGCACGTAACAACCGCTGAGCACAACATCCGGGCGCCGATCTAGTCACCAGTGGCCGCGCACACATCCCACAGGGGAGGTTCCCTTTTCTCTTCTCCTGATTCCGATGTACGGAAATGTCTACCAATGCATTGTCTCTATCCTTTCTCACAAGTTCTGGCTCTATTGCGATCCCTAGTTTTACTGCTTTGAATCGAAATTGCAGCTAGCGGAATGCCGGATTTATTTTTATTACTCGTAAGTGGGCTTTATTGGCCATTGCTTTAAATTTAATACAATAAGTTGAGGGAACCGCGGTAAATTATTACTCGCCCGTTTACAAATTCTAAATTTTAATGGGTAGAATTGAACATATCTTTCTCCTTTTACACAACTGAGCTAAACATCCGTGGTCATTGGAAATACCTTTTTCTCCACCCTTGCACCCTTTCCTTAGGTATCATTTTATGTGGGCAGCTTAACTTCTGCACTTGTAAGTGGAGCAATTCTTTGGCAGTTTGTCAAAACAATAATATATTCTTATTACATTTCAGTTGTACAGCATAACCACATTTAGAGCTTTCGCCATTTCCTTTATATACACATATATCCTTCAAGTTATTAGGCCTATTATGACTACAAAGGCAAACAATGAATTATGATGCAGTTCCAAATAAAACAAATAAGGAAAGTCATGATTAACATGAGTGTAGTAAAAATTCTAGTTGCATCAGGTAGTTGAAAGTGAAATATATGTATGATGTATGTATGTATGCATGTATCATGTTATATTGAGTGTATGCAAACAGTACACATTCATTGTATAATTTAATCATGTTTTGATAATTTGATGACTATAAGTCAAAATAAATATAATGATTCATTTATCAGTACTTTGTGTATTTCTCTGACCAAAGCATTTTATACAGTAGACATATGTATTTACAACTCTGTCCTATTATTATACTAGGTATTAACTAGTTATGCATAACAACTCATGTTATGTCAATTAAACTCAAACCCAATAGTCAGTTTCATTCCTTATTCAAATTTTGGTATTGTCAATTGATAAGAATTTAAATTTATCACTTTTTGTTAATTGGAAATTTTGTTTTATTTTCAGAAATTTGAACACTGCCTTCAGGTATAAAATTTAATTGTATAATGTGCAGAAACATTGGATCATCCTCACAACTTGGAAATGTCATAACAGATCTGCCCACCCTAGTTATATCACCAAGGATAGATACTGGACTTGATTTTATAAGTAAAAATATTGGTGCTTTAGATATCACTGAGCAGCCAGAAAATCATTGCTACGCAGTAGATTCAAGAAATGCGTAAGTTTCATACACATATACTGTTCCTACATACACTATTTTAAGATATTTGTCAGGGGACCCAGAAGACGAAAAAAACTAGGTCACAAATTGGTATTATCTGATAATAATAATTTGTCTTTTAGATCTGCTGGTGATGGGTTGTGGCAGTATGGAAGCACTGATAGTGAATCTGATTTATTTATAAGAAGTGAAACTGGTTCTGAGTCAAGCTGCACTGATGTCAGTATCTTCCTATCCATATAGTCACAAAAAGTCTGTATAATCAATTTTAGCAAAATGAGAAGTATCAGTATAATGCTAGATCTGTTATCTGTTTATGGTGGCTAGTTTAAAATTGCATTCAAGGAAACAGTTTGCAAACCATTGAAACAAAAGTGACACGGTTATTACATTTTATACAAATATAAAAACAATTTATTAAATATATTTTATATAATGCAATTTGTTTACATCACCTATTGCTTTATCAGAAAGGAAATATACTACTGGAAGGCTTATATAAAAATAATCTCTTATATTTTAAGTAAAATATAGAGATTTATATTTAAAGGTAAAATTGGTGTAAACTCGTGAAAATGTGAACTGTTTGATACCAGTTTTTGAATTTGCAGGACTTGGATAGTGATGCTGCTCTAAGACTTCGGACTGAGTTTGAAAGTTTTGAGGCAGCACTGTACAATGATACACCATACAGTAGTATTGCAGAACCACTCCTGAAAGAAAGCCGGTTGTTAGCATTATGCATACCTCATATCCGGTATATATAATTTATATATATAAATTCATAAAAAATTGTAATTTTTAATTAATTTATTTTTTTAGATATTTATTCATTAAGGTTGTTAAAAAGCCTTCCTCTTCCCTAGATGTAAGGTCATATATGATGTTATTTTGAATGTCAAGAGAATGAGAGAATGGAAATGAAAAAAATAAAGTATATTAGGTCAAATAATAACCTTCATCACTTATGTCTGAAACCACATTTTTGCAAGCATCAACTTGCTTGATATAAAAGCTGATAGTTTTATCAGTTCTACCATCTTGTCTGATGGGCAGTCAAAGTATTTTATTAATATTTATCTTTAATATTGGGACATAAGATTCACTCCAAATTACTGGCAGTATAAACCATAAAATATATAAATTTAAGAATTAAGTATTGTGAATTTTACACATAATTTTCTGCACTTTATGCTGAGATTACAACAGAATTAAAAACATAAAATGCATTTATTAGATTTGTTTGGTTTTAGAATAAATGGAACAAAGTGCAAAGTATATGATCCTATTGGTGACAGCATTCAGAATCAAGATTGTATAGGTCAGGAAGAATGTGAAGAACAAGAAGAAGTTTTTGCAAGTCATGGTGAATCTTGTGATATGCTAAGCGTTGATAATGAAGATTATGAAGACCCAGGATTAGCAGATGAAAATTGTCCACAGTTGGAGGAAGCTGAAGGAGTAGATTTAGAAACTTGTGAACAATTATTTCAAGATATTTGGCCCAGTATTACTCAGAGCGTGAAATCATTTGCAGAAAAATTAGTGAAGTTAAAATCCAGCACTGTTCAAAGAGATTGTATTGAATTAAGCCAAAGTCAATTACGTTGTGCAATGGAATATGAAAGAAAAATGTTAGGAGCAGCAAGATTATCTGTCTCACCATTGCCATTTAGAAGTAAATCTAGTCGTGATCAATATAATTCCAATGAGCTGCCTCTGGCAGATGAGAATATTCCATTTAGGACTTTTTCTAAAAGTTCAAATGTATGTGATAGAAAAAGGCAAATTGCCAAACTGGGTAATGCTGTTATTATTCCTCCTACAATATCAGTTTCATCAGCATGTAAAGGAGATCAAAAAAGGAATAGAACTCATGCTGTTTCAGCCAAAATGAGTAAAACCACCAACCAATTTGACTACAGGTATTATTTTTTACTGTAAATTCGTGTAATAATTAATTAATTAGTATTGTAGGATTAGTTATTTTATAAATGCTGCACTTTTGCATTTTATTTTGTTATTCATTCCATTAAATAATATTTATTAATTTCTGAATTAACTACTCTTTTCATAGGTCAAAGTTTCACATGAAACAAGTAGTAACACCACAAAACAAAATAAGGCATGGCTTACTTCCACCAATTGAAAATCTTGATGTTGCCCCTAAGGTATTATTTAATGTTGGTGATGTGTATTTTAAAATTATGCAGCATTAAACATATTTTTATTACAGATGCTTGTAAATTATGTATCACTTAACACAATGATTTTGTCCTTCAATCAATTGTATTTTTCAGATTGATCATACTAGAGCTAACTCGGCAATGATTAGATGTAGGACCTCATCCAGTCAACCTCAGCGATTTACAGCACGGAATAGAGTAATATTTTATATAAATCAATATTCGGATTTAAATAAAATCTTAATAATTAACAACCAAATGTATAATTCCTAAATGTTATCATACTGATATGGTTAAAATGAAGAGTGGATATAAAATGTAAACCAGTTTGAATTTTTATTGGAAATAAAATACTAAAACTTTAATAAGGTTTAATTGTTTTGTCATTTCAGGCATTATTAGCCCCAATTGAACTAAAAAAACCAATCCAGTCCCATAGTAGATACAAGGAATCTTTGCGCAAAGAGGAATTGACTTCTGAGCATTATGGTAAATTACTATAACGCCCTATACTATGAAATAAGGAGTATGGTTGTATTTTATCATGAAATTTATTGATATATTACAGTTTTAGTGATAATTTGCAATGAACACCATGCTATCACATTACACTCCATACATGTTTTTAGTGTGTAAACATTTTATATTTAAGACATTGTTCAAGACATGTTTTAAGGTTACCTGTTATTTATTACAAAAAAATTCTTATATGGAAGGTAAGCATGGTAGCAAGTTATAGAAAACAATAATGTATCAAGAGAAATAAATGTAGGTGATTATATAATTAATTATTAATTAGATAAATCTGATAGTTTTTTCAGATTATTATAAGAAGGGTAACTTATAAATTGTATAACAAATTCTTGGGAGTTATACTTTATATTTCACTAACAAGTATTATAATTACAAACAATTAAAGGTCTTATATTATTTAATTGGTATATTGCAATTTCTCCTGATCAGTTAAATAGTTATGACAAATTTTTCTTCTAAAAATATCTTCCATTTTAATTTTCAGATCACACCCAGATGCCTGGAGAATTAAAACAAGGCAGACAAATTAAACCTATCCCATGGAAATGAAAAATACTTGCATCATATCTGTAGGGTTCATGTTAGTAAGTTTTATTTGAAAATCCCTACATTTTATTCACTACCCTGTATAACAGCTATTTGTGTGAGACTGGTAATTTCATTAAAAAAAGTGATTTGAACGGGTAATGTTTCATAGCATTTAAATTAGAATTGTTATTTTTTAAGCATAATTTATTTTGAATGTGTATTCAGTGCACTAGTGCACATTTATAAACATCATACTCAGTATGAATAAAATAATCAAATTGTGATAAAATCAAAGGATGCACTTTTGTGCTGTATTGTATAAATATTTTGTCAAGTGATGCTTCTCTGTATTGTTTCATTCCTTTATTTATAATTAAAAATAATACAACTACTCTGGAAGTATTTATTATAAGCAAATAACATTGCACAAATTGTTTTAAATGCATTTTATATTTACTCAACTTGAATTAAAACTTCAAGGTGATGACCTATTTTCAACAAGATATATTTTATATTTCTATATAAAATGGAGATTGTTTTGGGTTTATCTTATTAGTGTTATTCAGTATTACCTTTTCCATGTTCTACCATAGAGTCACATTTTTGTTTTTGAAAAACTGTATGAATTTTAAGTAATAAATGTGACATTTATAATTCTGTTACTTGCCTAGTCTCAGTATTTCTTATATGTTTTTATTGAATTATTGTAGTAAATATATTTTTATACAAGTAAAATGTCAGATAGTTTCTATTATTACCTTTATTCCTTTTTGTAAAATGATTTGTTTTTCTTTAAGTAATTCCTTGTGTGAACATTTGATATTCATTATTTCTAGTATGCAAATTATTATAAGGAATTATTATAAGAAATGTCAGTGCAGTAATTATCTGATCCATGCCTAGTCTGCAAGGAGAAATGAACATGTTTTATCTCATTGAATTTAATCACAGAGAGACTGTTTAACGTGAAATACTTCATCTCCAACATTGGTAATAATGATATTATTCCCTCAAATAAAAATTTTGTATACTATAATTTTTATTTCATTAAAATATTTTTAAAAGATCTTTCAGAAAGCACTCAATTGGCAGTAAGGAATTCATGCAGTCAAATAAATTTACTCAATGAAGGTTTTACTTAGAAATATTTTGAAGAATTTCTTTTACATAATTTATAGCTCAGTTTTCACAAAGGACATTTTAAAATTATAAATGCAGAATAATATTTTTTCTTTTCATTTAAGTCAATTATTTATGTGATTGTCAACAACACTACATTATCGATTCTGAACTATGGCCTGCTTATTCATTTCTACCAACGCACACATTTCTATATTAATTTTTATCTGTTGGGTCCTAATTTACGTGTTGTATAAACCACGAGTACATGATCGCTACTCTATTATGGCGTACATATTAACTAGGTGTATAAAAGTAAATGGGACGAAGACAAAACGTTGGTTGTTACCAAACTAGGAATTATTTATGCGTTGGCACATAAATTATGGAATTATATTCCTTAAATGTTTCTCTTGAGTCTGAAAAATTTTCATTTTATTCGGGATCCATTTCAAGTTAAATTCGTGCTCCCCTGGGATACGAATACTCTCCAATTTATTTCACAACTTCGGACGAATTTTCTGAGTTGAAACACGAATTTACGTTCGTTTCTAACATTTCTCTCTTGTATATAGACAAATGGTAATCCATTGAATTTCACGAATTGTAATTCAAATTTGCTACAATTGTCTTAATTAAATAAAAAAAATATAATATTTTAATAATTATAATATTTTATATAATAGTATTTAATGAAACTGACCTTAGGGTTAGTTCTCTTAACACCTGAATGTTACCATTACTCCCATAATTTTTATTGTTCTTCCATAAAATAGGAATACATGCCGAATATGTCAATTTTTTCTCTTGAAAAAAGAAACGAGAATAGGTGTCCCTATTTTTGTTAATTTGCAGGACAAGTATGACTTCATTTAAATATAATTTTATTATTCATAGTATTCAACAATCATAGCAAGCATAAACTGCATGACATGGCATCCGAGACACTTATATCAGTATAACAACTCTTCTTATTGTAATTAATTTATCCAGGCGTGTTATACTTTCCATTTTGTTCTCCATATAACCCACGTACACGTCACAAAATTAAACAGTGTGTTAGAATCTAAAACCACGGCAAGAAATGGATACACTGAATAAAGCAAACGCGGTCGCTCATGAATTAGAAGTAGAGGTTCAATAATTTATGACTTTTATTTTACTCAACAGACAACAGGTGAAAAATGATGCGGTCAATTGGCCGTTTGCTAGAAGCCTTCCTTAATAGGTACTATTAGAATTCCATTATTTTATCCCCGATAATAAATTGACAGACTCATTCATTAATGAACAGGGTAGATCAGAGATGAAAAATTAAAAACATAATATTAAGCCTTGTTCAGCATTATATAGGATTCCTACCAGTCGATAATAAGCCAACCGGTGTAAGAGGTCTACAAGAGTGACTGTAGTTCTGGCGTATAGGAACTGGGGCCGATCAAAATATCTCCTAGAATGTAGGACATGCTGGCGGTCTCACGTTACTCCCGACCTTTCTGAGCCTCTGGAATATTGTACTGGAAAGCTGAGACCCAGACAACAAACTAACTTGAGGGGGCGAGGCCGTAATCCGAAGCCTGTGAAACCGCTTTCGGTCAAATAGTTCCGGTACACAAAGTTTAGAACGGGGGGGGGGGGCCTCCGATTCGCCCCTGTTCCGGTAAAGAACTGACGTAGGCTCCCTTACGAGTTGAAACGCTTTATCTGTCAGAGCTTCTCCCGGCGTCACAATACCAATAAACCGACAGGTGATTAGCCGATAAAGAGTTTTTCCAGCACAAAATAAAGAGTGTGCGATAGCAGAGCGTGCGAACGGAGTAGGGGAGTATTTTAATTGGAATTTAATTGAATATTTCACCCCGACATTTTTAAGAAACAAACGCGAATATGAGTGGGATCAACGTTATTTTTCTGTTAAAAAAATTTTATCCGAATTGTTATATTCAAAATCAATTAATGTTAAATTAATACAAAAGAAATATGTTATTTCTATGTGCGTAACCTAAGTAACGTAGGCACTAATAACTCAATGCCACCACTTGTAGGTGCGTACCACGATCACTTATGTGTGGTACGTAAGTGTGCATAAATGCTATTTAGACTCAAGGCTGGTGTACTGAAACATCTGATATGACGTCATTGCCGACCTTATTACAGGGAAGGAATGTACTCCTTATCAGGAATATAGGCCATCAGAAACTTCCGGTTTTGTTCAAAGATCAATCACTTTTTTGTCGCTTGACCCTACTGACTTTCACTATCATACTTTGGTTAAACAAATAAATCTATTAAGATATATATATATATATATATATATATAATCAGAACATAACAAGCAATTTAATAGCAATGATATTGTATATTGTGTATTAATATGTGAGATATTGTGTATTGTTTATTGTATAAAACCAATTATCCATCTTTCTCATGAAATAAAATGATTAAAACAATTTTAGAAATATTCTGTGGAACATATCTGGCTCCCATAGCCCTGTTAACTATTTGTTTTGTTGATCGGATTAAACTTGTCACCGAACAATTGAATTGTCAATACAATTGTTTACTTCGTGTGTTCTTATATTTCAAGGAGAATTTATGATATTTACAATCTACCAAATGTGCAACCTACCGTTCAGTTCGAGTTAGTTCTTGACCTCGTCCGCTCGGTAGGTTTTGTGAGCAACTGGAATGAACGTTAATAGTTGGGTTAAGCGCGCCTTGTCTCCCCACCGGGAATCTTATCGGCGCCTGCCGCTAGATTTCATCATGAATGCGATCCGCTCCAACGACGTCATATCTAGATAAATTTATATCTTCTCCTCCTATTTATAAACGCCCTTTGCATTGCGGCCCAGTGACTGTCCTAATGCCCTTTATTTCTTAGCGTCAACGGTTCGGCTACGAAGTGCTGTGGTCTAGGAGTATTCAAATTCAAGAAAGCTTCGGGAGCCTTCATTGGTGCCCATCATGGAGACGTATTAAACTCGAAAACCGATGATAAAATTTAATTCAATTTTTCTACAACACTTATATACCGAAAAACCGTATTCATATTTTTTATACGCCCCAAAAAATTAAATTACTCCTCTACTATATTTACTAGCGGAATGCCACTTCCATTAATTATACCTTAGACGAGCGGAGACAGAACATCGCACGCATGGTGACGCTCTTAACAAAAACTAGAGCAATTTTATAATTATTGCACCATAAAAGTAATCTTGTACCTTAATGTTGACCATTATGTCTAGGCAAGCTGGCGCCGGTGACTGCCGAAGACGAAGTTACAGCTCTTCGTAGAGCATTAAGTAAATTGAAAATTTCAATTGGAGCAACCGCCTAATGGTGTTTTTTTTGGCGTCTCGTTACTGTTTTCAATCGGAATAATTTATAATCACCGGTTCCAGGATCTATAAACTCGGGGGAGTGAAGTGTAATTGGGTTTATCCAGGGAGTCCGAGGCATGATTTAAGGGTTAATGAAAGAATTCACCGATCCATCGTTTTATTACGTCGTGAAAAATTTATTACCCGGCAGTGAATCACATAAAACTGCTATGATTCGAAACTTTAAGTGGACTTTAATCGAACCGTCGGTAGTAATAACTAAGATTTCATTGCCATTTTTTTACAATTATCAAGTACTGCGGGGATGATCCCGGATGTAATTTGAAATTTCAAATTTCAAGTTTTTATTATTTACAATACGGTTTATTGATTTAAGTTTGCCGACTTCATTATGATTGCAGTCCTTACAAATAACCTTAACAAATACCTAATAATTTGGGCCTTACAAATCTAAATCGTTAGTTAATGAACAAATCTCCTTTATATTTGTCATTATTGTGAAATGACCAAAACTGAGTATTTAGGACGGATTTGAATAAAAAGCAAATGGAGAATACCCCTCACATAGTTTCCTTGACCTACTATGAAGGTACCCGACATTTACATATCGACACCTTCCCAAAATGGGAAACTTTGCTTGAGAATGGTAATTACAGTAGTAGACATAAAAGTTTTCACTTAACTCCTCTTACTAGTCTTAGATGTTTCAATTAGATGTAAACCGAATTATTTTGCGAATATTCTCTAGGTGTCGCATCTTTCTGTGAATTAAGAATGGAGCTCTTTTTAAGAGTCAAAAGTTCCGAGAACATTTTATCACCGCTACATTTTAGAACAAGAGTTCGCAGCCAGCAGTAAAAGCTTTGCGAGATGTAACAAACCATATTTTTGTTATTCAAGAAGTCATTACTTCTTGATTTCATTAAATCACTGTACGCAGAAGCACACCACAACATGTATGAATTTCATAGTTCGGAGCGTTATATGCGTTCAAGACATCGTAAAGTATAACATTTAAAAAAAGCAGTAACAGGTCATGTATGTGGCATTCAACAGGAGCAGAGACACGCGTATCCAGAAGTAAACCTCAACATATAATTTATAAATTTCCAAGTTGGAGCTATAGCCGTTTCCATATAGTAAAATAAAAAAATTAATTCCTTCATAACGTTCTGAATAATTGAAGTGCCCATTAAGAAAAAATTGTATGACATTATATATCGTACAAATTTCAACATGATATTTATATCGGTAGGTTCTCCTGAAAATTCCTTCTCATCCTAGCGAGCATGATTCCCTTACTCGTGTAGTAAGGTGCTTGGAATACATTTCAATAAAATGGTAATGCTGAAAGTATGCTTCATCGGAATGCCTAAGTATATACTAACGGAATTAAACAGGCGATAGCGAAGAGTCGAAACCGGCCAAATAGGAGAGTAGGCAGAAAATAGAGCGAGTGATAGAGTGGATACTCCCATAAGTAAATATATCACTTATATTTTAAATAATAATAATAATAGGAGGAGGAAGAAACTTCTTGCCATAAATAAATTCTCGGCGGACAGAACAGATTTCCCGTGAGCAGTCGCGATAAAAGGCGTTCGTTGTCCCGCCGCCGTCTTATCCGAAACAATACCCCATCTGTCTCTTACAAAAGGAAATACTGTGCCCCCCCCCTCACCGCTGTAATTGCTATCAGGATGGAAAACAAACGATCCGCGACGACGCGTTCATTCTCTTGTTTTGCTCGCTACTTTTATTTTTAAAACGGCGTCAAGCCCCACAAACCCCCTATACCAGTTCACAACAGCTTTTATACTAACGTATTTGTTAGAACGGACCGACGACCGCTCTCTCGGTGTTTGTACTGCACTCGAACAGGACGAGTACGGGGGAGGTAGTACACGAAACTGAAAAAAGAACCTCAGGTAGTGGTAGAGGGGCGGGGGCGTAGGCAGGAGGGGGGAAAGAGACGTACAAATTCGGGACGGATCAATTTTTTTCTGGAACGTTTGCCGAATATAAACGGCGGGCGTAAAACGGGGGTAAAATCAAACCGGGAGTTGTTTACAGAGACGGGAGATCAAAAAATCCAGCCGCAAGAACAACAAATGAATCGGTTGATATGGTTCTTTTTCAGCTGGAAAGTTTTCCTACCCTGATATTAAAAGGGCTGCATTGATTAATGACAAATTTATTCGCAAGTATACTTCCAGTTAATCGCAGATTCTGACCGAGGAGAGAAGCAGGCATATAATAACGAGCAATTATATTCCGAACATTCATTATTTCAGTGATTTAAACAAACTGTGTTGTATAATCAAAATCGGAGAGATAGATTCTGAAACGGTGGTCACATCGAAAAATATTCATTCCCGATTATATTTCTAGTGAAAGAAGGATGGGATCATCAGAGTAACTCCCCTGTAGGGGCGTAAGTTAAATGGATTAAGTTTATCAAATATCTTGCAATTGCCGCCCGCGTCGCTAAATTGTAAGCTCGGCTAAAAAAAATTAGAGGCAGTACTGAATCACCACTTTTCATTAATAGCATTTCAACTGTTTAGCACTCTGTCAAGAAACAAATTTGTTTTTTTTTCTGGACAACATATTTCTGAATTATATTTTGCCTTATATAACAGACTTTATACACCGAGAAACTGTATAAATATTCTATAGAAGCAACAGTAAAAACTGGGGGTCACGTTAATACCTTGTTTAACGGCCCGACTCCTCGCCGATATTGGCATAAAAGGTGCGAAAAGACAAAATGCCTATACCTGAGAAGGGTTCCTTTTGTCCTTTGTCGGTTCCATTGCTAACTTATATGTACATGTATGTATATATATTATATATACAGTCTGGATGGGGTGCTTTTAAACTTCAGAAAACCAGTTTAGAATACCTGTTTTGTGCAGGATGACACGCAAATAGAAACACACGAAATCTACGGTACCTCAGAAAGCCATACTAACAGAGAGCGCTACTGAAGATGGTAAGCTGTCTAGGAAACTACCAGACCGGCGAGGGGAGACAGACGATCAAGAAAAGTACGGCATTCCGAACGCCCGCAGGCCAAGTAACAGGTATTCCAAACTGTAATAAATCTATTCTGTATTGGGTTCTGTAAGCGGTTGGATGAGGGTTGCGTGTGCGCGTAGTTTGGGCGGGCTAGAGGTCGGCCGTTGGGGGCGGCAGCTCTCAGTGTTTGGCGCGGAGCCGGCCAGAACGGAGCTCAGACTCAGAATAGCCGCATGTCCCCCACGTCTCGCAGTCACTGACCCGCCTCCAGTGCCGCCCCCGCCACAGTTCGGTCGTATTCATGTGCCACCGGCCGAGTCATGTACAAATCGACGGTCTACGGCGTCTGTGAGGAGGAGATGCGCTACGACGACAACTGCTCCTGCTTCTGGGAGTACTTGCCACCGTTCACGCGGTTCTGGGGAGTCGTCACCGCAGTCGGTGAGCTCTGAATAAAACGCCAAATAAATTAACTCCCATTTGTCCCATTGATATTGCAGTGGCGAGAAGTCGGGTTAATTGTCGACTAAACTATTACAAAAAAGATCGGGACATGCAATCGACGTTGGAAAAAGGTTGAAACTCCCCTTTATTGAGAATCCTTCATTTGTTGAATATATTTTAATATTGAAACTTGATAATTTTCACAATTTCAAACATGTACATTAATTGCTTAAATTTTTGCATAAGTCCGCTTTAAAAAAAGAATTCAATAAAAGAGTATTCAATAACACAAACATCGATAATTTCACCAGAACGTAAAAATCATTTTTTCAATTTAATACAGCCGATAAATTAAACACGGTTTAATTTTTACGTTACAATAATATTTTCATTTTTCATGGCCGAAGGAGATGATGAAACATGTGAGAAAACAAGAATAATTTTGTAAAGTGAAATATTTACACCGTTGAACCATATAAATTAACATTATCTACTAAACTCACTGATAACATTGTTTAAAATGAAGAAGACAATTCCATGCATGAGATATTAAGAATCGCTATATATAAGACTTGTTTTCTCAGTTTTTTATTAGCGCTATTTAGAAAGATATTGTTGTAAAATATTATTTATTTATTTAGTAAAACGGATTTTAACAATGTACTTAACAATTCTCGATTAAAGTAAATAAATTTGACTTTTCCGTTGTTAGCGATTGGAGTTTGAATTCCTCCTCTCCTAGTGTCCTGAATTCTTAAAATAACTTGAGAAGCGGAACATAAGATTCGAGGCGATACGGAACTGTCTGAACTGAAGTACTAAATATTTGCTTTAAAACAATGTTTTAAACAAACAAAAATGCGTTGTTTCTTTGAATACATTTACACTATGAATCAACGCCGCACACACCAAGGCTAGCGAGTAGACAAAGTAGGTTGCTATGCTTCGATAATATTATTAAAACTTTCAACAGTTAGCTATAAAATTCGTCAACTATCGCTTAAGGTTTAACTAAGCGTTGCGAAAGTAATCCCCTGACGAGGTCCCGCTTGATTGCCTGCTAATAATAGAAACTCTAACCCTCGGTTTATTTCGGTCATTAGCAGGAAATGAATTGTGTAAACGGTGTTTCGAAGTGTTTAATTTGACGCCTGCTGGTTGTTTGGGATTGGGACGGGGTGTAGTTGTGGTGAGGGGGAGGGGGTTATGGAGGGAGAGACTCCGCCGAGCTACAAAACTGCCACTTTAACATTCGTTATAACACGGCCCTATCATTTTGGCAGCATTAAACAAAAAACCGCAATTAAAGCGATGGTTTCCCAGCCTAACAAGTAAAATCCGAGAATAATTGGAACCGGAGAATAAAATTAATTATCCAATTTGGGAGGAAAAAGAGGCCACCCCTTATATAAGCTCCAATAAATTAAAGAATTCAACGAAGAGATCAACCTCTACCGGAGGAGTAATATTGACTTCTAATCGGATATTTGAGAAGGGAGGATAAGAAAGATAAGGCATAAGAAAGATGTCAAGAACAATTTGGGTGGAGTACGGTTTCTTATTTATTAATAAGAATAAATCATTCAGTTGAAAGAATAATGAAAAAATAAGTTATAAAATAATCTGGGCCCATGAAAATAATTTCTTCATCCGGAATAAACAATTATTTTTTCTGATTTTCTGTCAACTTAATTAATTAATTTATAATCAAGGCATTATTATTAATATGCAAAAACGAATGTTCGTTCCAAATGATTTTTATCCGCCTTATGGTTCCCGTATATAAGCAAATTTTATACACACTTAAAATGTTCTCACTGTTCTAGAGTTGGCTGAGGCCCAGTCATTTATTTACGAATTTATCGAAAATATACGATATTCGAATCCCAACTCTTCAAAGGCGTTCGTTATTCGGTGAAATCGGATTCATAAGATATTTTATATTTTAATAATTTTAATAAATGTATAGAAATGATAATTATATACGTGCGAGATTACCACGGCTGAGATATTTTCGTTCTAGAAATTCAAATTTTAATTATTCCCGTGTATTAAGCGACCTAATTTATCTTAGGCTGACACTGGAACCGGGTCGTCGGTTTAAAACTCCCGCCTCATCCCTCTACTTTTAGAATTTATTAACGGTTCCGTGTAGGAATTCCGCCTTGAGAGCTAATTACACTTGCTGAATGAAACGAAGCTCAGTAATGGGACACGGTTATAGGCTGGTAAGGGCGGAGGCCTGATCGAAACTGACCGACTTGAGCGGCATTCCACTCAAATTAGGATTCCAAAAGAGGCTTAATACCGGATAATTCCTCAGGTACAGGCCTAGACATTGGAAGTATTGCATTATTTAAATTTTCTTTCTATATTGTTCAGTAGCAACAGGGTAAATATTAAAGATTAGGAAAAGGAAGAAAGAAAATTAATAATAGAGAAATACAAAAATTATGGGTGCATAAATACCTAACCTAACGAATGAAGCCGAAAGAGTGCAGACTGTGAATGGCACAATTTTATCTTAAAAACACTTAAAACTTAAAAAGCACAAAGATACTATTGGTAGTTTATATTTGCCTCTGTAATGTATTATTCGAGGTCCCCTTCTATTTATAACGCGCAATCGAATAATGTTGCGTTGTGCACAAGTAGTTCGGTTAAAATAACATTGATAAGTTAACTGAATCTAACTCCTCCCGTATGGCAACAAAGTATTGATTGGTGTTAAATTCATCAAAATTAGCATTCTGCCTGAGATTCCATGTAACACAAGTATTGCGCCATTGTGAAATATATATATCCCTTACCGCCGTTACATTTTTACAGGTTTTATCTGCCCAGTCTCCAGAGTGTAATTACAAAAATGTTTCGCCATGATTTAATGGTAGGAATGCTGTGTGTCGAACTTTCATCTCATCCCATAAAGTGGGCGAGTGGTATTATTGCCAAACTGTAATTTATATCCTCCCACGGCGCTATGAATTATCAACTATTTTTTTTTTTCAACTTTCTGGCTGAAAACTTTTTTAATTGGAAATCCGGAGCACTTTTATATATATATATGGGAGAGTTGAAGGAGGTGGTGGGGTGGCGGGGTGCGGTCGGTGACGCTCGCTAGAGGGATATTAATAAACCCTTTGTAGAGCCGAGGGAGTCGCGAACAGAGGGCGAGCTTTTGGTTCGAGTCCAATTTGACACTTCAATTCAAGACCCACTCAATATTCGTACCTGTTGTACTCGTCATTCTCACCCTCCTGGAAAAAGATATTTATCTGAAACTGTTCAGTCGCTCGATGGACAGAAAAGCTGCTTTGAAAATTTGCGAAAAACTAATATCGATATTATAGATTCGTGACAGAAACCTCAACCGTAAGAAGTGGAACACTTAGCGACGACACACCTCCATAGCAACGTCCATGACCGAATGTTGACATACCCAACAATATAAGGACAACAATAAAAGGATTAAAACATGTATAATTTAGTGAACAGTTTAGCGCTGATAAGAGGCTTAGTTGACAACAGAAATGCTTAAGTACTGCACTATATTACAGTACTGCAGTATATATTCACAGACTCCAATAAAATGTCCACATTTCATTTCTATGATCTTAATGAAAACTTGATACCAGTTGGAATACGATTGATGTTTTGAAATTATCGTATCCGATTCAAGTGCCTTAGACAAAAAAATGTTGAGGTCTTCCAGAGCTCAAATTAAATCGCAGAATATAAGCCGAGATTTTTTTTCTGTGGCCGTTCTGTTTAGTCATCGCGTCGCTCATTCGATACGTGCTTGTTACAAGTAATTCTATCATCGTTTATTTAAATCGTCGTCTCGCTTCCACCTCGCCGTCGTGACTTATTAATTCTTAACTGTTGTGCGTTTCTCCTGCCCATTAAATAGGCGCCAATGAATTGGCTCCGGTTGCCAATACGCCTTAACAGTTTTGAATCAGTTATAACGGCTGTTATTCCACGAGGGTTATAAACATACAAAAATAGTTCATATTTTTCTACAATAGTAACAGAATGGAGTTGAATATTATTGTATTATTTTAATTTCTTCTTTATTTTTTTTGAGTTCTATTAGTGCTTTGTTATTGTTCCTTTGAATGTCCTCAAACAGAGAGGCGGACGTTTCTCATAATCGTGAAGTTTGAGGGACTCTCGAGTTATAACTTATATACACAAGTCATGATTTTGAATATATGAAATAAGCATTAAATTTTTATTATTTTAAATGTAGTTTGTATTATTGCGGCAACATCAACAACAGGTGTCGTAAATCACAGGACTCTATGAAAACAGTCGTATTCTATTTTTTACGATTTGAGACGTCCGTTTTGAAATGCCGGGAGTTCGCAATTGTTGATTAATGCGGCTGGTGCTCTGGCAGTTTTCCAACCGTGAAATGACTTGGATTTATGATCAATGAACGTTGTCATAACTGTCATCTTCCAGGGACACGTTCCAGGGTCATGGATTAAGTCAATTAGGACGGGAGGCAAGTATGAATTAGCAAGTACAATTGCCATAAGATCAGTTTTATTTGCGGGGTTCGGCTGGGGTTCAGATCGTCATCATTTTTCCGTCATCATCATGGGATTTTTCCGTCTCCAATCGCCTATCTTGTTCTAAGCTGTAAACGGTTTGTTCTCACAGTCATCAGTAGTGACGATGAAGAGGAAATAAGTTAGGTTAGAGGTCAATTACAATACCAATCTCCAGGCAGTTCGTAATATAGTCAGGTATTTCACGCTTGTTGGCTACCGATGAAAACTCGGTGACGATTTTGTTAGGTTAGTCTAGTAATGTAGTGAGTATATATTCCGGTCGGCGTTAAGAGAAAATAATAAAATAGTGACGTTGAAAGTTGTTGAGTGGAAATGACGATGGAGTGCTTATCAGTTCCATATGTCTGGCTATAACTAGAGGACACATTTTAATATCGAGAAGCAGCCGTAACATGAGAATTGGGTGAGCCGTCCCGGTGGCTTTTAGTGTTATAAGGTTGACAACGACCCACAAAACCTTGTTCATAGAGGCGGTCCTCAGAGCACAGCTGGCTTTAACGTCTACGGGCCGTCCCTTGTTTAAAGTATGGGGATTCGGTTATGACCGCGTTAATTTTATTCTCTGTTCCCTTATTTACGTTCCCCCACTGATCTAAAGAGTTTTGCAGTATCAAAACCTTAATCGGATAATTTAAAAAATAGTTGTATACGCTCCTTCGGTTATTTGAGCATTAAAAGAACTTTCAGATAACAAATATCATCTTTAGTTTAGGCAGTACTGATAGGATGCTTCATTATAGATGCATTTGTACTAGTAAACGAATTCTCTAATACTGTACTTACGACGTGGCGATGGTTTCCTGCATTTCAATGTTGTTCAATCTAGTTTTTCAATGTATGATTCAACCGCAATGTATGATTTACCCCGCGTTTATGATTTTCCGATAATTGAAGTATACCCCGTGCGGAAGGGGAAAGATCGAATGTAAAAAAAAAGAGAAAATTCTGAATGGTAAGCCTTATTGTTTGGAATAGGACCAGGTCCTCCTGTTTGGGCCGCTGTTGGCGACCGGCCATCTGTTGACGAGAAGAAGCGAAAAAGATTGGCCAACCCCCACCCAGTTCGACACGTGGAAGTAAAATTACACGCTCAATAATAATAGAACCGTTTATGGTCTTAGGCCCGATCTCGGACAGATTATTTGTCTGTGTATACACAGGTGAATGGTTATAGAAGCTATTGCGGAGTCATTTAAATGGTAATAATAATTATAAGTTTTAAACGATAGTGTTGCACTTACGATTCCGCGAATTGTACAATACACTTAGACAATTATTGAAGAGCGGACTTAATCTGATCGTTCGGATATAATTATGAAATATAATCTCATATTTTAATTGTTTTGATCGTAATAAATGCAGAAAGTGTTTTGAAATGTTCCTTTGCATTATTAGTCAAAACAATAGGGAAATATGGGCCTTAAATTTTATTGCCGTTGTTGCTATTCGGGAATTTTTGATGTCGGTAGCTCTGCTAGCCGCGAAAGCTCCGACGGCTTCGGAGGCGGCGGGGATCTTCTTTATAAATATTAATGTAGATTTGTAAGAATTATGGCGCCCCTGCCCGCAAACAATGGTAGCGCTGTGAATTTACAAAGCCCGATGCTGAATTCGTATTCGGTGTATATGCTTGACTTATTTGAAGGGCTCCATCGCCCTGAAAGTGGAATACGAGATCCTGTTTCCGTGGAACACTTTCCAGTTCCATTTATCCTTTGATGAGACCTGTATCTACTTTACAACCTGCTCTAAAACGTAATTAAACATTTGTAATAACCGCCCAATTTTCGCTTATTAGTATTTATTAATTATGCATGATATCTCATTTGAGTTAAAAATTATATTTTTTGGAATTACCGTGTATATCTACCCAATTCAATTTGACAAATTTAAATAAGAAATAGCCTCATTTGTGGAGTACGCGATGTTTTGCATCTGTCCTCACCAAGAATTGATTGGGATCATTTATTCTGCTTCGTTTGAGTATTAAATAACCCGACATTATTGAATTCAATATATAAAACGCCAAAGAAAGATGTAATTTGGGCTTAATTTGAAGTACACAAACGCACGGCACACACCCAAACAAATACACATACACATGTATATATTACTTTTGGTTCATTAATTGCAAATATAAGGCAAGCTTATATATTATCATATAATTTAACAAATTGTGAACTACAATGAATTTTTTCGTCCTGACGAATTATTATCATAAGAAATTATGAAGCGAGATAGAATTCAATCCCTAGCAGATTACAAAAGTGTTAACTGAGCTAAGAATGTCAAGGCTGTCTTCTTTACTCTGTTTTCAGGTAGTTTCTCCTTTCCTAGCCGATCCATCGTTAAACTAGTTTATACTCTGGTTTGACTTTGAACAACACACTTCGAAATTTTGTATACGCAATCGAACCAGTTCTAGTATAGGCGGCCTAGAACCCAGGAATTCTTTTACGTTCGAGTTAAATGTTTTGTAGAAGGGAACATCCAACGTTGGTCAATGGTAATAGATGTGACTTTGTATCATTTGTGTCACTGAACCATAGAATACGTGACGATATAGGTATTTGTTTTAAACATAGATTTAAATTTTATTATATAAATATTCAAATGTAGATTTAATTTAGACGATAGAACAGCAGATCACGATAGAACGAGATTATGTTAAATTTCGGGCAAAAACTAGATGTTGATTCTCCACAATGGAGAACGACAAGAAAATCGGACCGAGGGTCGAGAGGCGGTTAGGGCCACTCGAAAAGTGTTAATTATTAATGTAATTAACGGCATAATGGAAACGGCTTGTGTGGGATGCAGGGATGGGAGTTTGGGCTGTGCCATTGAGATGGCGGAAGGATTAATAGCAGCAGGGGTGGAAGAGACGTCTCGCGAAGGAAGCCCACAGAACAATTACCCTATGAAATATTCAGAGTTAAAGATTGAGTACGATCGCAATTTATCGCCTTCTAATGACTTCTTCTTCCAGGTAAAGGCGATTAGTGGATACTAAAATTGGATAATTTTAGTAAAGATCAGTATCGATAGATTTTATCTAATATCTTTGGTATCATCATTTCAAAATATGAAACTTTTTGTTAGTAGACATACTTATCGAGCGATAAATCATGGGTTTTAAAATTGGGGGAAGAGCTTTAGAGGCGGCGTCCCCTTGAACCAACCGTAATTATGTTCATCAAAAGTTTGGGAAAGACGTTACAAAAAACTGTTTCTTTTGATCTTTATCACAAAATAAAATGTGTCTTGGTAATAGTCAGATGATTTTAGGAAAGATGGTAACTATTATTGGTGTTACGTTAATGTTTCAATTTATGTAGTACATTATTAAAGAGGTTTGGAACTCATTTCAGAAGTTTCAGAAATGGGTTTTTGGCATAATATCAAAATTGAGACGAGAAGGTCTCGACGAACGAATTCAGTGCATGAGGTTGGTCCCGAACCAACTTTTCATTCAAGTACATTTTAAAGTCGTAGTATCTAATGTTCTGAATGCCTAATAGTGCTACGAAAATAAAACAAATATTTTCATATTTTTCAATTTCATCCCACAAGATTGATTTCCACCGTCAGATATTGTTTTCTAGGTTTACCGATATAGAAAATTGATTCATTAGTTGATATAACTCAAATTACGATCGTTACGCTCTAAGCAGTAAATCTTCGCTTTGGGTGGGAATCTACTTTTATGAAACGGATGCACGTGCAATTGAAAACACAACGGTAAATTAATCGAAAGTGTTACTGTAAGCCACTGGTGTCGCATTACTCATGCATAATACGTATTGTGAAACGTACACGCCATCAGCGATATCGTTAACCGAACAATTAGCCCGTGCCTCATCGTAGTTGTAAGGCCATGTTATGTCCCAAATTCATTACTAATTGTCATTCAGATGGCATACGTTATGGTTTGTTGTGTATGCTGAGGTATGGTTATGCTTCAGTTGAGCGTGAATATAGGTAAGAATGAAGAAGCTGCACTGACAGTGAATAATATCTTTAATTATGCTGTATCATATCAACCTAATGAACTTTTATTTTCATAGGAAAAAATAATTTCTATTGATAAAAGTATATAGCTGTGATTTAGAATGAAACAATAATTTATTATTTTCAAAATATTTACTAGATTATTATTTGATTAAATCATTGGGTTAAATTACAATACTAAAAAACAAAACTTTTTCTCTGTCGTTTTCTTAGGAAAAGCTTATTATGATAATGTATATATAGCCGCATACAACGGCCGAAATCCAGGGAATGATCGCACGGCTTCGTTTTTAACTGATTTTCACTACGGTAAAATAATGCTTGTTTTCGGAGCGTTTTTAAAGCATCTCGAAGGCGGCGGAGACAATTAAGTTACCTCCTAACTTGATCTTTGATACGCTAAACCCGAAGCTTGTTACGTGTACATTTGAAAACCGTTGGGAAAGTTATACCACCGTCACGCCATGGTTGAAGTGTGAAGTTTCAAGAAACTTTCCGGATTTACATGTCATTTAGATGTTCATAGGGCTAGGGAACATATCCCACATAGTGGTATTAAGGTTTGTGGATCAGATTTCGAAAGCGAACCAGCATTCATCTCTTTGACGTTTTCTTTTTATTTTAGTATTTAAAATATTCTATTTTCAATTTGACGAATGTTTATATTGTTATATTTAATGTACTCTTCATGTTAAGCGATATCAAGGAATTAGCGTTCATAACATATTTTTTATTGTCGCTTTAATATAACAGAACTCAATTGAGAGCCTGTTCTATCCTTCTCTCGATGCCAAGGTATCACTGAGAGAGTCCGCCCGGTACGGCTAATTTTAAACTCAAACTGTGCCCGCATGCCTCCTATACCGCTAACGTTGAGGGTGGTCAAAAAAGCTAATCTGGTTCTTGGCCTAACTTATTAATAACATTATTAATGTGCAGTGGATCATGGTATTGTTATAATAAGCATTTGAAATTTTGCCATTTTTTAATTCACCGGCATCCTGGAATATCCACGGGGTATGGGAATATACTTGTTGATGGGAAAGATGAAACGAATCCTACAACCATAAGATAATAAGGAATAAGGTCAGAAAAAAAAGAACTTAGTGCTTAGTGCAATTTTTATTTACATTTTTTAGACAAAGTAATCTTTCAAAATAATTAAGGCATCTTTTTAATTAATTATAATTTAATTTTAATACGAATTAAAATAAAGTTTAATAGTTTTATATTATCAGAAAGAATTAATAAATTATTTTATCACTGAATTTCGTATGCGCATGACACGCAGTCGATGAAGTGATAGTCATCTCTAATGTCAAAGCCATTACAAAAGGCGTTGAGCCCGTTCTAAGCCTTAAAAGGCTTGTAATTAAGATTGAAGAGTTTCTGAGCTTCTCTCAGTTTAATAATCATAATGAATAATTATGAAATTAAGGAATCTTATCATTGATATGCCCTTTTCCTCAAGATTCGGTTTTCTGAATTAAAGAGAGACTTCCTATTTTCATCCCAACATTTATTTAAATAAATACTGTTGTCGGACTTTTTTCTTAAACAGTTCATTAAAATATGCATAGGTTTTTATACCTGATATATATATATATATATATATATATAACGGAGGGTTATATTTCTGTATTTACTTGGGAAATTTTTTAAGTGGGAATTATATAAAGAAAAACTTATTTCTACTTTGATAATATTAAAATAATTACTATTGATTGTTTTGACACATAATAATTTTCGTAATTAGTACACAATATTACTATTTCAAAATTTAGGTTCTAACAATAAATCTCTATGTAAACAAATTAATAAGAACTATAAACTTATCGAGGTTATTTAGTAGTATTAGAAGTCGGAATATAGCATCACTTTGGGAATTTATTTTCTCGTTTATTATGTTGCTTTGTTCTTCAAAATGTCCATGTTCTCTATTACATACATCCATCTCTTTGCCTTTCTTGCCTGGGTGTACTAATTTTAAGGATTCGTTGATACCCATTGAATATATATAATACAGGTTATAAACGCCAGAAAATGATAAAGAGGCCAAAAATCACGTTCATAAATTATGGTTTTTAACTTAAGTTCGTTGGATGCATCAGTACCGCGACGCTAGCACTTCACAGAGGGTGGCGCGGGGATGCAGTCAGCTAAAGTTCGTTGGTTGCATCAGCACCGCGACGCTGGCACCCCATGCGCGGGGATGTGCTGAACTAAAGTTCGTTGGGTGCACTTGCAGCGACTCTAGCGCCCGATAAGGGTGGCGCGGGAAAACTAATCGGTGGATGCTGGCGCCCTGATTTAAGCCGATTAAAAAAATCCTTCCCAACCCAAAGAAGACAAACAACATCCCGAAAAACACAATAACAAGACACACACATATACACACACGACAAACAGACAACCACCACAGTACAAGTGATAGTGATAGTGCATTGAGGATGCACAAAAAACTTCCAAAGTGCCAAAGTGTCTGACACCGCTACTGAAGATGGCGAGCAGCCGCAACCGGTCTAGCAAATGACCAAACCAGCGAGAGGCGGCAGAAACAGACAAAATCTACGGTATTCCAACCCCGCGCAGACCACAAAACAGGCATTCTAAAAAAGAGTTTTCTATCGTCCCTTGAAAGTCATTGAAGGCGTTTAATTATATCCTCTTGCACCATTTGACGGCCGTTCACAAAAGAGCAACTGTGGATCAATTTATGCCACATATCACAGAATCTATTTTTATATACAGAACTACTATTTTATATACACACTATAGGTGATATAATTACAGGCTAGTCGTCTATAATATAATTACTGCAATCGTAGCCGAAACTACGATTGTACTGAAAATAATAAATATTCGGTCATACTTAAATACTCTTCAACATCACACACGAACTATACTCACTAAATCCTAATCAACTTCCTATCGAATCTGTTATTAGGTATCTGTTATATTCATCCGATTGGTCATAGTGAGGCACCGACAATGCCAACCTTTTCTACCTATTCTAAATTTCTATTGAAATGAGTGTTTTATAGTCAACCGGATAAATTCTATTTACAGTTGATTTAATTACTTTGAAAGTTATAATTGTTACGCATTAGTGACTCTCTGTTACGAGGTAACCCAATAACCAATGTATCAGTTCGGAGCAGACGACGAAAGGAAATATATACGGTGGTTCCCCCCGCCACCTCCATTATATTCTTATGGCGCTTCTATAACCCACTCTAAAATTCTATCAGTATCCGGTTTAATGCCTCTATTTATATGCATCAGTGCCGAGAGAGAAACAGAGAGACGGGCTTGTTTCAGTAATTCTGGATGGCAGCTTTGACAGACCATCCACTTCCAATTCAAAAGCCAGGGGGTTTACAAAACCCTGTCTCTCATAACCGAAACGGCGAAAACTTATAATTTGCTCAACCCCGGAGATCATGATATATTTATCCTCTGGTGTATACACTCTGATGTTTTTTCAAAATTTCAAAACGAGAGGAAGGAAAATTAGTTTTCCTCAGCGACACGACTAACGGATTATTCAAGTATGCATCGAATAGAATTCTTAATTTATTATTCCGAAGTTTTAGATGAAAAAATAAATATATAATTAATTTGGAATACCTGTTAGTGGTATTTTTATTAGTTAATTTTTTCAGTTCTCTCGTCTAGGTGCCATGTTTGAAAATGTTTCAATACTGCCTGGCTACTGGTACTAAATTTTATTTTATTTATATTTATTCAGGACACAAATAGGTGTGAGCTGTTATGCGCCCAACGTTTACAATTGATAAGAAGGTAAAATTAGGTTTAATTAATGCGTGCTTAAAACATGATTCGTTTTGCGGTCCGATCGAAAGAGCGTTGTTATCATTGCAAATTGCCGGCAGAAAGGCGGAAAAAAGACCCACCTGTTACTTGTCTATTTATGAACAGCACCGGCAGTAATTTATGCCCACAGCTCTACAAAAACGACAAAGCTTTTTTGTTCCCTTGTTTCTCATTGTCCCAGGTTGGCAAGAATAAATTCCGGTTTTGTTCCGAAAAGGTCTAGAGAGATCGTACGAGGAGATCCCGGTCGCTGTGTTGACAAACAAAAGAGGCAACCGCTGTTTCTGTCCTTGTTTGTTCTTTTACGGGGCGACATAATTAAACTTTCATACAGGAAACCCTTTCTAAACCGTTGTACACTTTTAATTACACGCTTTGGAGGGTTGTGTTTGAGAATGCCAATCAACATCAATCAGCGAGAACAGTTTTCGCCATGGATGGAACATATTGTCAAAATGATATTGTGCATCTCAGTATATGAATGTGTAATTAATACACAATAACTGTGAATCGACCAACAATGCTGTCCTTGAGTTCTGGATTATTTTTCATAATCTGTAAAAAAACCTAATAACATAATTCGTAAAGGACTTTGCCCTTTTGAATTTTATCTGAAGTAAAACTGTTTACCCGTGTATATTAATTTATATTAAGTAAACATATTTCATAAATATGTATATACATAGTAAATACATTTCATGGACACCATTCATATATTACTTCTAATGTAGTACTTCAAACAGAAGAGAAATTGCATTTTTTAACCGTTTCGTAGTAGAAGCATCGTAGTAGAATTCCGGACATTTACTTCTGGCACAATCCAACGGTTCACTTTATACGAATATGACATGATTGATGTTGTATGCACGGTGATATTCATATATATTACAAAACAATTTACCACCTGTTTTCCGTACTGTAGATTTGAGTTAAATGTTGATATCAGTTCCTGAACTTGACTGCACTAAATACTGTGAACAGAATCAATCGTGAAATTAATCAGTGAAATATCGGTCTGGAAGGTGATTCGGTTTCATCTGGTGTGTTGTTTGTCTCTGGGGGCCGTTTGTTTTCTGTTGAATTGTACGCGGAGTTGAAATGGCGTCGACAGCCACATGCTAGCCGACCGACCGGCAGAGCTCATCCATCAATGATAAGGAAATGAATAACAGCCCGGGGACCACTTATAATAAATCTCGACGGGCATTCGAGGACAGTCGAGCGGCGATTTCCCTTTTTGATTTACCGGCACGAACTTGTCCCCGGAACAAATTAAAGCTCCACCGTAGCGATAAGACGTCCCGCTATTTTACCTCTGAAAGGCGATCGCTACTTGTTCCTTGGGTGCTGAACAATTTTAATAATTGAGTCATAAATTAATGGTTTAAGGCCTAATGTGTCTTTGGTCTAGACTAGAAATTCACTTCCAGACGCCGCTTCAGACGAACTAATGAGTCGGCTTATAAAGCGTGAGATAGGAGTTATAAGATAACATGAATTTCATTACTAACTAACTCTGCGACCAGGTACAGACTGCACAAAATGCACAGCGGGGCTAAAGTAACGATCCAGCATTGCATCGCGATATCTCCTTTTATTTTTCGAGAGACTATTTGAGAAATTTACAGCCGACGTTTTCCTCTCACTTCATATCTTACGCGGTATATAAATGGAAAAAAAACACAAAAAAATGAATAATTTGCACGGACTTCATGGGCGAAGTAATCCTGCGCACTTTTGTGCGATCGAATATAATTTTCGTCTTTATTCGATTGAATATAAAGTCGATGATTTTCGAGAAGTTGGGCTGGAGGTTAAAATTGGCTGCAAGATATTCACGGAGTCCGAGAACTCTGTTAGCGGAAAGTGAGAGTGGTGGAAGGGGGACATTCAGATGCAAATTGTCTTAGTCTGTCCCAACCGACGCCGGCTCACCTTCCAGCGCCGAGGCCTTTCTTCCCTTGTTCTGCACAAACTTTATTTCTCGATGCCGAGTAAATAGCATCTTTTCGAAACTCTTTAATTTCTGTTTAATTTCAATTAATAAGTAATTATGGAATGTGTACGTGGTCCAGAAATACAAATTCGGACAACCATAACATCTTCAATTTTAATTTACCTTACGATTTTCGGTAAACCGCTCGCCCCTATTGTTCCCGGCAAGCACCCACTGTTCGTATCACCACTTTTATTTTAGTACTAGTTGAAAACAGGGTTATTCCTTGCCAATCAATAAAGGAGGTTATTCCGTTTAACAGAATAGGGTTTAATAATTTGTGAAAAACCTCGATGCAGGGCTTGGAATAAGTTCTGGTCAGTGTTGTAAATTGCTTGTTTTGTGTAAAAACAATTCTCAAAAACAATATAAAATATAACATTCCAACACAGAAAGACATCAACATGGGTTGCACATAATAAATTTTAGCTGTTTCAACATAATGTTTAATATTTCGATCTTCAATTTTAATTTAAGCTGATGGAGGACCGAAGCCTGGGGGATGTCGTTCGCTAGTTGAGCTCCGTATAATCACCATACGCTACCTTCAAGATTAAATTCGTTGTTCTATTTATATATTTATATAGCGGGCTATTGGTCGGTCGCCAAAAAGAACTCGGCCAGCGTACGGCGTCCATTATTTTTTTACCGTCCGAAAAACACTGACCGGTCAACGGACGCATACAGTCAACAAAATTCCGAGCGTTTAGAATGATAATTGTATTTCAGACCCTAATTTGAAGTTGGGAATTTAAATTCCTTTATAAAATACGTTTTGTCGTTATCAATGTCAACAGGTTGAAAAACAATTTCGGGATGAAAATTTCATTTCCTAATATTCTATATAAATTAATTAACGTTTGTAGAAAAATGATGTTAGTAAATCGCTGATGCGAATTTCTCATGCGAATTACCAGTATAACGCGGATAGGACAAAATGTATGAATTTAGAAGTATGTATTCCAACGGACCAATGAAGTACTCGATTATTTTGAGAATGTTTGATCAGTAACTTGTAACGATTTATGCGTTAATTGTTTTAATAGACGCTTGAAGAACCCGCCATTTGCCAACATACATGAGAGTCCGCTATTAAAGCTTAATTAGTTTCTGCTCCGGATGAAAATTAGAAATCTGAAATTATTCTAGAAGAAAAAAGGTAAAAAGTAAATTATTAATTTATAAAAATCTGTGATTAATATAAAGAAATATATTTTTTCTTTGAAAGAGAGAAACACCCGAGAACGAGCTTTCTTCCTCTAGGATTTAATTCCTAATTTGATTGAATATAGCCCAGGAAAGATCAAGCGGATTACAATTGGTTTGTCTCTTTTGGTTGAACAAATGGCTCACGGTCACAATTGCCTTTTAAGAATATTAAATTCAATCTCTCTAATTCAAAATCCGTCCCTTTATTCGTTACTCGTTGATTTTTATTTACACTGAGTAAATATGTTATTGAATCGATGGTGTTTCATCTTACCAGGACCACACATCCATGCGAATGGGATAGGAATCCCCTTTATATATTCACAAGTGTGAATAAACAGTTTATCTTAAACTTCTTTAAAATTTAAAAAACTGCACGGATATCTTATTCTAAAAAGTTGCAAATGCTGCTTAATATATGTAATATTACATGGCAATCTTTATGCGTTAATTATTGACAATAATTATTGAAAACATTATTAGCCTACTAGAGGTAGCTGAAGATGAAAATACAGCAAAAAATGCAAAACTTGTACAGGAAAATAAGGTTCTCCAAAAAAGGATTTACTCCACACTCTTACGGAGTCAATTTCAGTCGTTTTATTTCCCCTTCTTTCTCCTTCCAGGAGTGAATATTGTCTTTACATTAGGCCAAAATGGAGGGAGGAATAAGCACTTCAGTGAACTGTGAGTTTGTGATGTTTGAGTGGAGAATGTAAAGTAGGGCATACAGTTCAACAGTTTGACAAACAGGTGTTCAAATAATACTCATATAGAGACAACTGAATATATCTTGCCATATATATTCTAATACAGAATTAAAACATACGAATGTATGTTTAAAATTAAAGCAAGTATATAAAATACGAAAGAGTGAACAAAAAGAACTGAAGACGATTTCGTATATTCATTACTTAATCATGGTACTATTATATTTTCCAAAATAGTCCCTAAATAATTCAATACTTTATCCCTATAAATTTTTGTGTACAATCATCAAATTTCAAAAGTAATGACGCTATTATATTTATAAAAAAATAGAATTATTCAACTAAATTCATTATTAAAAAATAAAAATATTTTTCACCATTGGTTCACCTAGGAAAGGGTAGCGATGCAATTAATGCGAATAATTAAGCACTCCCGACTGGGAGAAATGCGCTACTTTTCCTTTCATTAAAACTTTCTAATAGGAATGAACCACGAAGAAATTAAAAACAAAAAGAGGTCGTCTTTTATAACATCGTTGGAAGAAATTCATGGTGAAACTGTTTAATCAATGAGGCAGTATTGAGGCAGTATCAAGTTGAGGGTCCACAGATCTCCTCCGTTTAAACTCGCAGGAATAAAAGGAACTATTTCTTTAAAGAATGATGAACAGTGGCTGCATATTTGAAAATGACACGAGTTAACTGTTCACTGCAAGAAAAACTTCAGCCGTCAGTTAAATCTCATGTCAGGAAAACTTTCCCATTTCAGTCCCAAAACGAATTGGGATTTCAGTTGGGATCCCACATTTTAGATTTACATGGACTCCATTCAGTTTTTCAAGATGTGAGGATTGTGATTTGTACTTCTTGTTTTGTTGTTTGTCTATTATTAGCAATATAGTCCCCCAGTTAATTTGCACGGTATTTAGTAATACGAAATTATGTGTCGAATAAATCGAATATTGTCCGGAGAGATTATACCCTTTCTTCTGTAAAACGGTAATCACACAGACTTTGGTTATGTTGTTTAAGTATGAATGAAATATTTTCAAAACGCTCTTAGGAAAGTTTGCGACTGCCAAACGAGTATTACTTCAGAAATATGGGGCGCTTATAAAATTGCATTAATTCGTAAATAACTGCAGCCGGGATGCAATAATTCGCTTAGTGTTGGTGGTCTCTCGTCTCCGCATTAAGTTGGTCTATTAAGTTTTTAATGCGGGCGGATTTAGTGAGTGTTTACGGCCGCTGTGGGAACAATATATATATATATATATATATCTCCCCCTCCCTGCCACAACCCCCAAACTTCTTCCCCGCTTTTAGCGTCCCACCCCCCGGAAATTAGCTCGGGCACTTGGCTCTCCCTACGGCGATGAGGCATCCCCCCCCCAAGTGGCGATAAAATCCCCTTGTTTTATATGAAATAAAAATAATTAATCCGAATACCTATTTTTAATGTCGGCAATATTATACCGAAAAAGTTTTACATCTTCTACCTATTTTTCATTATACCTAGTAGCCCTTTGACAGTCATAACAGGAGTGAATAAGACCTTCGCTAATTTATGAGGTCGTTTTAATAAATAATTGAACATAATTAAAGTGAAACATTTTTTTTGTCGCGGCCTTACTGTACGACCCAATTACGTTTCAGTGTAGTCTTGTTACCGTATATCATAAATTGAACAACCAATAAAACAGAACATACGGTTAAATTATGTTTAGAACTATACAAAATGTACATTGAAACAACGTTTGAGTTAGTACCACCTGAAATATCCGTCCGAATTGGGGTGAAAACTTGGAAGTCATTGTAAGTAAATCGGTAGTGGCAGGTGGGTCGCGAGTGGTGAACTGTGCGAGGCAATTTACATTAACTGCCTCATTTCCAGCCGCAGGCCAACCGCATTAAACGCGGTCAATTATTCGTTTTGAGTAGATGAACAGTAAAACCGAGCCGGGACAGATTAAGACCATCCTGAAATTGAACTTAAACATTTGGTCCAGCGTTTCACCACCGGTTTTATGTACTGCGTATGAAATTTCAACGGATCCCTTACACCCCGCCCGCGGATATGCGGTCCTGGAAATGGGAAGGTAAAATTGAACATACCCTGTTTCTTGTTGCAAACGGTCTAATGTGCTCAGCGGTGAATACGTGAACAAGGTGAACATAACAATGCTTTCATTTCTTTCAGACCTGTACATTGAGCAAATTAAAAGTAGTAATCATTATTAGTCCTTCTAACAACGGAACCTCTGAATTCACATGACGGTATATATATATATATATATATATATATATATATATATATATATATATATATATACACACACACAGGCTGGAGACGGAAGACTTTATCAATCAATATTTTTCAATTACGGACGTATGTTCAAAGTGAGGTGGTGCCTCAGTCATGTCTCCAGCAAACGAGAGGATACAATTCATCATACCATTTAATATTTACAATCATATTAGAATCAATTTTGACTCATATTTAACATTACCCCGTAACAAACGAGTATGGTAACATCCATTAGGGTTTTAATGACTCGATTGTCTAACAAATGACGTTCGTTAAATATTTTCATTCGCTGATTTCGTCGTGCTCACCTATCAACGATGCGTCAATCTCAAGGATCAGTAGATTTTGTAAATTTCAATTTTGATTCAATATCAAATGAACAATGTGGATATAGAGAATGGATTTTATATTGCAATATCTTCCTTCATTTTTTTTTTATTTAAACGTTCGGAAATGTTATTTCAGTCGCAATTATCGGTACCTGTTCCTCAGCTCTGCTTCACTTTTTGCACGTCGAGATTTATGGATGACATCGATGATATTTCCTCGTTACTTTTTTTTGTCTCCGGCAGATTACCCAACATTATTCGGTTTTAGTTCCTGGTCACGCAGCCGGGTATGTCGTTGACGAACGACTTTGTCATGCTCTTCGGTTAGGAAAGAAGAACTGCCGGGTGACCTTGCTTCGCAATCAGTCAAATCTGCAATTTTCAAATCGATAATTTCTACATTTAAGGCTTTCTGAATGAGTAAAACTGCTGTATTCACAGATCTCGTCTCTCCGTAAATTATTTAATTATCCTAAGAAAAGATGTTAATTATCTAAATACATCGGTAATAATAAAACAGCAACTAGGAATTCTTATTTTATATTATATTTAACCTGTGCTTTGGTTTATCTTTACACTCCCGTAGGTATTTATAGGACACGAAACTAAACCTCCAATATTGTGAGTGTGTTGTGAGCCTGCACGTCCTTGTTCCGTACCAGCCAGGAGGGAACCCCAAAAGCGCTCCGTTGATTGTTGGAGCTTCTCAATTGCCGACACTGAAAACAAAGTTTAATTCCACTCCGCGTTGGGAATTTTCAATTCTGTAGCATCTAGTGTTTGGGGAGGTGTCTTGAGTATTAGATACGGTTCAATTGAAATTCCTCAATCCCGTTCGGAGCTCTTCATATTGAACTATTCACTTGATGAAAAGAGATTTTTCTTAGTCGGCCGCCGAACCCCTCCGGCAAACAACAAATAAATATAAACCGGATATTTTCCACTGAATAACACAGAAAGTGGTATTTAAAACATTCTTGGCAATGAATTTACAGGACCGTCTACATATTTCTACTCGCGAATAAAGTAATAGTGAATAATTTGATAATGCGCCTTGTATGGCGGTATAGAATAATTTGCTGGAAATAGGTCTTGAGAATAACGCTTGAGAGGTGAGTTTCATCATCGAAGAGATATACGACGGACATCCTGGATTGAATGTCGAATAAGGGCCGTTTGAAACTATTCCAAAAGGTCGGGAGGCTCCTTGGATTTGAGCCCTTTCATTCTCGTTTGGCCGACTAAACTCAATTTTCCATCTAAATTTGGCCCAACTGCGAGGGGCCGCTGCGCTCCAGTGGCCGCTGCCTCCGCCGCTAATGAACATGGATTGGGATGAACGGGGGGTCGCCACAATAATACTCATTGTTATCCCAATTCCTCCCTTTCTAAGCAGACTCCGATGACATTTCCTTGATTTACTTCCGCTACCGATTTCATTCTCTTTAGTGGCAGGATGCGACGCCTTCATTTTTCAAAGTAGAAAGGTTGAGCTCATTTTTACCGCCTTTTATACCACCGGGTGGACGGAGTTGAAAGTGAAAATTTTCGAAACTGGATTTAGGATTTCTAAAGCTTCCGAACGAGAACAGTAATTTGTCATTTTAAATGTTCAACTGGCATTAAACTAAAAAAATTTACGGAATTAATTTAATTTAAATATCTAACTCATATTTAATCACAAATTGCATTAAACGAGAAAACAATATTTTATTTGAGGCTAAATATGAGAATTTAAATAGAGGCTGTATGTCTGTGGGGGCGCTAATGAATGCGGACAGGCTCGATAATGGGCCGTGGATCTTTGTCACATTACAGGACGTTGTGGGGGCGGGCTCTTATTGAATTTCGTCAGCGGGCTCAATATTCTCCCCCGAGAAATTCACCCCGAGCCCGTGGGGTGGCTCTGATTGGCCGCAATTGGGTCGGCCGGTGGCCCACGGCATGTTTTTGCCAGTATGGCCCCTCCCCCCTTCCCCCATGAAACCAACTACACTAGGCTAACGAACCGACAATACCCTCTACCTGGGCGGCCTTACGGGAAATTGGTAGTTGCTATGCGCCGTTTAATTGAAGAAGACAACACTCCATTTCTCTTAATGTTCTGATCCAAGATATTTTACTGTAGGGAAAGAAGGAAATTAAAGGAGTGTGGAATGATGTCTGCATAGAAAAGGTTGCTCAATACTGTTTGATGATAAGACGGAACAATAAGTTTTAATTATTTTTCGTTTTGTGTTTTAATTTCCAACTATTAGTTATTAATTATTAATACCTAAATAATTATTATCCACTATATAAGGAAAATGTGGATGAATAAAATGTATAGTTCACAATCGCCAAACCTGTAATTCTGTTAGTTATATCATTAAAAGGAAATATAATTGGGTGAGGTCAGAGGGAGTTGACTAATAACTGGGAGGGCATGTGTTTTTCCTGCTCAAAGGTTTAATTAGCGGCCTGCCAGTTCATTATTCAAATACTTTTTTCTCCTGGGGTCCGAGATAACAAAGTAAAGGAGAAAAATGATAACTCCTGTTTTTGTGCGATACTAACATTTCAGCAAAATCTTCAGGTGGGACTATTTCCGTTGGGATTTACTTCCCTGCTTTACCCTTAGGTTTTTCTGATCATTACAGTTTTCGTGCAGGGAAAACGTTCTATTTATAACTGGTTAAGAAACGCCCGTTTGGCAGTTAGCTGGAAATGTGTTATTTCCGAATTGACAATATAAACGTGAAAGCAAACAATTCAGACGTTGATGAATTGAATTTGGCTTGCAATGGAAGTTAAAATAATATGAAATGGAATTTCGCATTTGAAATGTTTTCTGTTTTCTATTATCCCTATGAGCATTGCCACAGGTTGTAACACGGATAAAGACTCAAATAAAATACTTTGTACTACCATGAACAAATCATGGTGAATAATAAAGTATCGAATTATATATTTATTTAAAATGGATAGTACTCATTTTTGAAGCCTAAATATAAATATTTTATATATTTATAAAATAAATAAAGTTTTATTGTACGGGAAATATTAACAGACAGATGAACGAACGTGAACAATGTTTAGGCAAAGATAAATAGGAACATAAGTCGTGGAGAGGACTTTAAGATCCTAATCTACCCGGACACCAGTGGATTCATTGCGGCCAATAGATTCAAATTCTACATTTACAGCTCCCTCTCTAGCCCATTCCTTTCTGCCTCAGGCAATAACCCTCACAACGATTCCTCGCACTCCGTCCTCTGTTCCACTGTTCTGGACTTATAGCGATCACTGAATGCATCATATGTAGATTTTGTTCTTTGGTCTTAGCATAATTGTTAGCATGTTTTGAGTATGGGGAACATTATTGTTACTTTATCGTTAAACAATTTTCGGGATATTTGAAAGTAGTCAACTCTATACATTTTATGGGATAATTTATATTTTATTTAACGGCACTTTGCCGAATTTAAACGCGCCCGGAACAAGCCCGACTCATAAACAAATGTCCGGAGTGGATCAGATCCAAAGAAAAAACCTGGTATAAATTTCGGGTCCGAAGCGTTCGGTTGTCGTTTCGCTTGGAATTTATAGCTTGACCAAATAAACAAATGACCCGCCAAACAAAAACACGGTAAGCTCTGGCGGTTTAGAGATATCAAAAACATATTATCCATCGTTATCCCATTAGGCGTGTTGAAATCCACCGGCGGTAATTTTCCAAATTACCCACACAGGGGCCGGCGAAACTACATTTGTGCGGGGCTGTAAGCAGATCTGCGATTTTCATTGCCCAGCTAAATACGTTCGTTATTAAATGTTCTGCGAAACAACCGATTGAGAATTTGTTTTTGGGAGCTGTCGAAGTGTCTAAGTAAGGTAATACAATTAAAGAAACCGCGTCATTTTCTGACTCCAGTCGTAACATATTAATTTAAAAACTCGGGTGATGGATAGTGGTGATATTCAAATCGGGGCCTTGAAGAAATTTGCTAGTGACAAGCCGTCAGTTAGTACTGACAATAATAGTACCCTTGTCACGCTTCATCGGCATCCAGTATGCGTAATTCAGTGCTACACACACACACACACACACATACATCACTGGTATATGAAATTACAAGTTCGACGTTGTAAAATAAATTTAAATAAAATTTCGACGTTTATTTCGTCTTGACGATTTTCAGTTAAACAGGTCCAGTTGAAACGCGCGATATTGATTAAATCAAAAAGCTTTTCCATCGGAGGTGACTCACAACGACAAAATGAAAACTATAAAGAAAGGATTGTGTAAAAGCAAGCTTTATATGAAAATTGAACGGAATAAAGAGAAGAGAACTCCGGTTTTTTCTGTCCTTTCAACAGGTCACAGTGCCGGATGTAGGGAGGGTGTGTCATCCCTGGTGGCGGCCAGCTTAAAAGGTTTCTTCCCGCTTAGCGATAAATTTGTTAACCCTTTTCATCGCCCTTGCACCGAAACCGCCGATTCAAATTGGATCACTTTGCGGGTGACAAAGTGAACGGGAGCACCTTTTTATAATACCTAAAGTTGGTCCGAAAAAATGGATCAATCCGAACGACCGGGAGCTCCTTTATCCAACCTCCCTCCTGTTCCCCCCCCAAAAAAAACCCCCGGGGTAACTACGGTTGGGCTTGGAAATAAAGGAGGTTCGGAGGAGAACAGTATATTTGAAGGAGTATTAACAAAGCGATAGGTTATTCCTGCGTATTTAAATAACGTGTGCGATGGAAAAATTCTTAACATGTAAGCGATAATCAAATTTGTTTTAAGGTTTAAATCCCTTTTTAAGTTTAAGTCCCTTCTTTGACTCTAAGCTAGACCCATTCCGTCGTTTCGCCACATACCGTAGCACGCTGTTAGTAATACAGTGAAGAATCTTCTAAATAGAGACAACCGTGACAGAATGCTACAAGTGATTATAATCCAAGTTCTCGAGGATCCCTCAGCATCGTTAATTAAAATTCTCTATTAGTTGATCAAAGTTTTTTCGAAACCGTTTGTCAAGCAGCACTTACGGTTTTGAAATCCGTTTTGACACTTTAAAAACTCCAGAAGAAAATTAAATAAACTCGACTTTGATTTAATTATCATCCGGTGGATTAAATGTCAGCCACAGACGTTCATTTCTGACTTCGTCCAGAGATTACTTGGTTTCTTGTTTATCAAAATTATCAGCACTTATTAATTTGATTACTACATTAATTAATAATTATTAATCAAATGTCTAATCACGGTTTCTTCGTTTCCAAGGAAAATACATTATATTGGTTATTACACTATAGCGCAATATCGGGAAATAGATTACCTGTTTTTATCTAATGTATCGGAGTGCTTTCAGGAGGTAAATGACCTAAAAATATCTAGGACACCATTCTTTAGAATGGGAACACTGCAGGGGTCCGATACTGAAACATATACCCTTTTAATGCACATACGCTCTTCCGAAATATCGAATAACCGTAACTGTAACATTGCCGTAAGAACGAATTTTGCGCTAGTCGAACGCAGAGAATGGGACAGAATCCATTTGCCTCGTCTAAGGGGCGGGCCGCATTGGAGACAGTAACCCGGTGGGGGTAATTTGAGAGCCCATATTTAAATAGAAGGCACTTAAGGGGCGGCCGACCGCTCCGAGGGTCGTTCCGACGCTCAAATCCAATTTTCGTCCGCTTTTCCAGTGCGGAAAATGTCCGTTTCCGGACACGGGTCGGACTCAAAGAAGTAACACAATAGGACTGTCCACTCGTCGCATCCAACACTGTCCCCCGTTGGCCAAACGCATTCAGAGCATTGTCTGTCCAACCGTTTCCGGCCTATTTTGAAAAGAAAAACGGCCCTTTTAGGGGCCACCTCTCGCCACTCCGGACTTGATTTAAGGCCTCCCGACAGAACTTGGTACAGTATAATATCCGTAGGAGTCAAAATATTAGACTTAGGCACCTAGGCATCAATCAATTTACTTATTATTTCCTTACACAAGTAACTTCACCCTATTACCCACTTTAAATTTTATTAATGTCGAATAATAGCGACGATATTGGCGATGTTCGCCTTTGTTCAAAAAAATTTAACCATACATTTCCGTAACGTAAGGGCTACCGTCAGGCTCAGGCTGGTCCCGACAGACTTCTCCAAGTTTAGTTAGCTTCCTCAGCCGTCAACGGCTTCAACAGCTTAACTCATCCGCTAGTGGGCCCCGAACTTCAAAGGGCTATATATCAGAAGTTTAATTTAATACAATTAAAGCTCACGAACAGCAGAACATAATTTCCTTGATATTTTATAAATCCGATATCCGAAAAAAGGAGTAGTATTTTCATCGTTTATGGTGCTACGGGGGACACATTTTTGCTTAATCTCAATGGCAAAACTTCGACAATGTAAGAAAATCCAGTAAATGACTTCTGGTATAGCATATGAAAGCTCATTTTGCACTGAAAAACCACTTTTGTTGTCCTAATTTCCGGCGAAGAACAGCTGTTTCGCCCTCATTTAGCTGTGAATGATCTTATTACGTTTCTTTCTTAAAACAAAATGCGCTTTATATTTAATTCTGGAGTACACAAACCGGGGTATTACTTACTTTACGGTGGTTTAATAACGCTCATAAATAATTTTTTTATTTAAGTTTTTATAAAATTAGTTTTATGCTTGTGGTAGCTCTTATATTCACGATCATAAATAGTGCGTCGGCGTTCTAATGTTTGAACTCTGGCTTAAAATATTCATTTCGTCTCCCTGTAAGACATATTAAAAGAAATATTAAACGGATGCAAAGGCGGTATAAAATATATTCCCTAGCAAAGTGGTTGAAATGTGGTATTTTTTTCGTCAGCTAAAAACTTTCTGCACCTCATCCATAATGCAAGTCGCTTCTGACACGAAACCGATCATCGGAAATTGAATGAGGATCTTATTAGCATTTATCAATGGGGCCTGGTCATATCGTATTAGTGGCGTTACTTTACTGGGCTAACAATAGCGCATTTAGACGAGGAACTTGTTGAGCGGCGAAGGAATAATGACGCACGAGCCAATTAACGTTGATTGATCTCGTCGTGAATATCGGTTTAAATTTGTAGAGCTTTATGTAAATTTTAAATGGCAATTTGTCTCTCTGAATCTAAATTACTTACTCTTGATCCGTGGAGTTTAAATGCCACCGTCCAAATGATAGCGAGGTATTATCAAAATTCTGTATGGGATGAGAAAATCCCCGGTGAGCGGCACGTCGCTGACCCCAAGGAGTAAGAGGCACCGGCTGAGGAATAACCGCCCAGCATCAGGGACAAGATTGATGGAATCTTACTGAATCTTTCCTTCAATATCCTCTTTGACGGCTTGAGTTACTGACACCGGCTCATACATAAAATGCCTTCAGACTGGAATACAGAAACATCACTTAGACTTATGTATTATCCTGTCCAAACGTGTGACTTGAATAGGATTAGTGACTATTTTAAATATTTTTAAATTTATTTTAATTCATATGCGAATTTAACACAAAGAAAATAGTAATCAGTATAATGATGGATAAGGTTTTAGGATTTTCAAAAAGTAATAGAGGATATCCGCTCAGTATATTAGTAAACTGGCTCTATCTGCATCGACAGCAGTTTTCGACATTTGAATAGTATCATAAGCTAATGTGCGGTTTTATATTGTGCATTTTAACTTTTAATTTATTCACTTATTATACTATTAAAGAAATCGATTATTAAATTAAAAACTAGTTACGAGAAGAACTGTTAAAATTCACAGTTTGAAACTCGCGAGCACGGTCCATAAGGGACGGCGCTTTGTGATACTAAACCCGCAATACCCGAGTGCAGCCTCGGTTGCCGCTTTGAAGCGCCGTACCACAAATTTATAATTCATGCGTGTACTGCTCCCGTAATTATTACTCTTACATTTAGTTACTCCTGGTGGATGATCAAAATGATAATGATCGATATTAATAATAATTAATATATTAGTATTAATTATTAATATATTATATTATACATGAGTATTTATACAGAAATTTGAGATTACACGTAACAGCAGGTGTGAATAGAATACTAATAATAACTATAATGAAAAGTATGAGTTATGAGATATTATATTTCTGATAGCACCATTCCAACATTGTGACATGTACAAAAACTTAAAATATGAGCGCTCATTAAACCTGATTTTTTAGTGTCTTGACGCTACATATTTAAGGAAGACACCTTGTGGGTACAGTAGCAGTGTGATGTGTACTTTAAATACCTTAGCACTTCAGGGGTATTGTTTAGATTGGTATTAAAACTCAAAATTTAAGTCATTACGTTAATAGGGCTGGGGAAGCCAAGATCGAACAGGAGAGCAGTAAACCGATGTCCCACTTTCATTGAAGGTCTCGGGGCCGAGACCCACCCGACCGGAAGTAATTCCTTCCCCGTTCAGGAATCAATATGCATTTAATTAATCCCAGGTTTAAGTGAGTGGATTTTACCGTTTTTCGATAAGTGGTTGGCCCATTAGGGGGGGACAAAGAGAGGGCGTGGGCGACGTTCACTCACCGCTTTGCCGAATTTCTTTCTCCAAGCCAATTTCGTGTTCCAGTTTCGGTATTCCGCCAATAATAAAGTGGGCCGCTTAGTATAATAATTAGGGGGCTTTGAGTACTGTTAATGATAGGTAAAATATTTTTTCTCCTTCGATTCATCTGTGATAATAAATATGTTATCGTTAATTTACAACTATATATAAAACATACTACTAGTATAAAAAGTTGTAAGTGAATAGTAAAACAAATGTATCATGAAATCGACCTTTGATATAATACAGAAATATATAGTATTCTGTGTTCGTGTTCTATTGAAATGGAACAAGAGCATTAGGACATGTGGAGAGTATTTATTGGGAGTTGAACATCTGTTCAAGGGACCGTGGTGAGAAACAGTGTTGCGTTATTCAAACGTTCCCGAAGGTTTCGGAAGCCGATTTGGTTGGCCTTCAATTGGTTTATATAATACCGAATTGCGGGTGGCGTTACTTTAATAATAGTCGACGATATATATTTTTGTAAACGTTTTCGAACCCGACCGCCTCTCTAGATGTTATTAAATTTTGCGACGTTTCACGTCACGGTGGCGGAATGAAATTTACGTGGAACTAAGCAGCGCGATGTATAATTTCAATTTAAAATGGAATGTAAATTGGTGCCAGTGGCGGCGATAGAATCCACAACGTTCACTGTATGCACCGCTTAACTCAAATGGGTGATGCCTGTTACAACGAAAACAAGACTAAATTAATGCGGTATTTCCAGCAAACCAGTTGTGTTGCACTGGGTTTGCATACCCACTGCACGACACCAGAGTTAATGATCAAAATCTGAGTGAACAACACGAGTTTATACGGCGAAAAATATGAAGTTAAAATATATACTGTATTATAAGTTCAGAAAGAAAAACGTGATCAGATTTTCCTATAATGTTGATTTTTTATGCGGTTTCCCAAAATAATAGTGCACGATATAAACTGAATAGTATTTTGATAATAGAATTTTGGATAAGTTCTATAGTTGTATGTAGGGTTAAAACGTAGTGACAGTTTCGCCCGTTGCATAGTGTTGTTCAGAACCCCATTGTCATAGCGCAGTGATCCAATATTCAACTGTCGGGTCTAAAATAAAATTTCAGTATACCTCCATAAGTTTGCCAAGTCACCTAGGAATATTTAATAAATGTACAAAAGTAAAAGTAATATGTGTTTCTCTGTTCTGTTTAAACAGATTATCGTCCTATTAAGCATCCCTCATGTAAAGAAGAGGGTCGTGGGTCACATTTCTTTATTTTCACGTTTGAATATGTTGAAAAGGAAATTCAATTTATCTAGACGATTAGAAGTTGAGGTAAGTTCAGGATTCAATTGGATGCGACAATATTTGGAGTTTCGTCGAACGTTTCCGGGAAAAAAGGCCTTCTCGGAGAAAAGGTATAACGGGAGAAATGATTTCCAACCGAAAGAAGGGATGGCAGGGAACGGTCCGGTTATTTAATTTGGGTAAGTTCCACCGCGGGCTAAAACCAGAGTCGTACTTTCGCCGTTCTCATGCAAAGTATTCGTTCCAGTCACGGCTCGAAATAAAACGAATCCACTCAACCCGACCCCGCGAGAAAAAGAGGCCGATCCTTTTTTAATGTTGGCGCCCAGAGCTCGCGAGGTGGGCTCGCGGCGCTCATCAATTCCGCCCCCTAAACGGGACACTCTGTCATTGTCAGAGAATGGCACGCGCCCCCTCATAACACAACGCCGATATTCACAGAATCCACTTTACGTGCCATATCGGCCGGCCGGAGAGTTATCGGCGGAGACTTCGGCTATTGCTCGAGTTTGAGAAAACTTTCTCGAAATTGACAATCGGCTATAATTGACTATAACTACTAACACTTGCCGGCTTTGTGCCTTAAAATCTTTGAATAGTAATTTCTCTCTTACCTCTTCTGCCATCCCACGTGAATGAATTTATCACTTCTTTGCAACGAAAGAAAAGACGCGTTAAGATCATTACGTTCTCAATAACAGACATCATTGGTGTGGTTAGAACTAGTTGAATTCTTGAATAAGCTGATCTTATTTTTGCAAATATTGTCTTCTAATATATCATTGTATAGTATTGACTATCTTGTCGCATGTATGTTTAACTATGTTTTGAACAGGTTGAATTTAACATCGGCAATGTTCAGGTTATAAGTTCAATTCGGGTTATCGTTCTGATTTCCGAAATGTTTGTTAATTGATGGTTTAGAGTTGAACGGTTTATCTATATTCCCAGAGTTATTTTTTTCCTGAAAAATGTGTGCCAGTGAAAAGAAGATAAGGCTTATGATGAATTACACGTGTGTACCGTGTGTTCGCATTAATACTAGCAAGAATCACGTCCGAACTTTGTTTTGTGTGTTCAGCAGCGAAACGTCGTTTAAATGTATATACAAGCCAAATAGTTTGTTCCAAGACAGTCACACCGCCAGACAAATGATGTCGCATACGTCAGTTAACTTTTTGTAATTTGTACAACGAACACAAAACCTAGGAGCTGTTGTTTCCTTCTGTTCCCATCTGGTGTAACATTTATTCCCGTCAAGTCCAAGTCTCTTTCTCCCTTTCCCAGTTTATTATGATTTTCCTAAACATTTGTCCTCTGTCCAGAAAAACATTCCTAGATTAAGAGTAGCCATACTGAAGTCTCTGTCGTGACATATTGTGCTAATATTACAAAAATGGTTCTGTTTTGGGATACCCGTCACAATCATTGTTTTCGATACTATTATACTTATATAGTACCGTATTATAGAACCGTATTAAAACAACTAATTTACTTCCGAATACCTGTTTGGTAGTCTTGGAGGGTTGGAATATCCGTTTGATATCCGGTTTCGGCTGCTCACCATGTTCAATATCATCCGTCAGTAAGTTTCAGGCGCTCGTCTGCAGTCCAGTAATTGTTTTTATATTATCTGCAATATTAACATCTGTATTGACATTTCTTCTTTAACTTTTGGATTACATTACAAACGACGGGATTAAACTTGCGCCCCTAATTGGACAGGGTTGATACAGAGCCCCTCCTATTAGTCCCTACTTGTTTCATTCTTCTTTACTAAGTTTTGAGGGTTAAGAAGTCCAAATTTTATGTCGCGATGCTGTTTTAGGGCGTTTTTACAGTCCGAAACGACGCCATGCATTCTAATTGGAGTTCGCAACATGATGTAAAAATATAATTGCGTTTACCATAAAACGTTACTTTCTTGTGTCGCGCTTAACCTTACATCCGCGAAATGGGGATGCGTCGAGTGTAGTTCTAAAATCAAGTTCCCGAATTAAAGTGGATTGAAGTGCCGGCACGGGCGTATACTGGGATGAAATGACTGCAGTAAAGCTGGTGGAAATTAATTCGCAGATTAATTCTGCAGAACACTCATATGTTCACACGGGCAACAGTAATAAAAATGTTAAACGGCGCATTATATCTGCATAGCTCTAATTTAATATTATTCAACTCCTGTACCGTATTTCTGGCAACAAATTAATGTAATTTATAGTTCTTAATATTAACTGCCGATTTTTTTTATTCTTTGAAATCGCGTTTCGGTACAAAAAGAACACCTTTCTTGAATCCAATCTCAATAAGTTCTAGTAAGCTTTGTCTAAGTAATATGACCCTATTAATGTAATAAGGTATAACAATTGACATATTTTATATGGAACTATGGATGTTACACTAGGTAATTTCAATAGTAACTATTGGAGAGATTTCCTCCAAAATAATTTCGTTTTACCGATGAAAAACAAATAAATTCATTTAACTTGTCCTATACTATTATTTGGTTAACACACAGTTATCGGATTTCAACGAACATAATTCGCAGTGATCAGATATATCGGGCTCGCTATGGCTTCGACAGTCGACGGAGAAGTGGTAATCTTTCTGTAAACTTGAGAGCGGGCGCGTGGATGAGGCTGGGCATAAAACACAGGCCTATGCTCTCTCGTGTGGCAGGCCTCCGCCCCGCCGGTCCACATAAACAACAGCGCCCATTGAACAGTGATTTATACCATCCCCATTCAACCCCCCTCCCCACATCCACCGCTCTAATGGGGTCAACAATTCTTCGAACCCGATAACTCGATCACTCACAGGCCTAACAGGTTTCATCCGGTCAATTTATGAATTTCGTTATGTTGCGTCTAAATTCTGAAATCGGGCGCGGTTAACTGTAATTAAACAAAAGAATGCAAATATTAATACTTTCAAGGTGTTTCAATAGTCCACAGGCAACAACATTATAAATGAGAAAATTAATTCCCAGAGTGACGCGATATTTACACCTATAATCCTCTTAAAGGATCACACCCGCCCTACCACCACACCATCCCCTTCCGACAATCTGACTCATACCTAGAAAACGGATTAACAAAATCCGGAGACAAACATAACCCCCAATAACAATAACAGAACACACATATATAAACGACTGACATACTGACAAACATTACAGCAAATGTGAAAGTGACAGTGCAGTGAGGATGCCCAAAAAACATCCAAAGTGCTAACAGTGACTAACTACTGAAGATGGCGAGCAGCCGAAACCGGTCTAGCAAAAGACCAAACCAGCGAGAGGAGACAGAAACATCACGAACCTACAAATATTAATACTTTCAAGATGTTTCAATAGTCCACAGGCGTTTGGAATTTAAAATTTACGTTTGAACTAATTTATTTCTTCTTCATCACGAGATCATAATTATGATTTTATTATTTTATTTCAGACTATTCTCAATTCTTCGTCTGTAGTATCATGAATTAATGCAACGAATAAAGAAAAGAACATCAGTTATATGTTAAGAAAAAAGGAAACCATACAAGTACAAATTTGTCACGCGCTGAAGACATTTTTTTATATAAATTTACTGTTGGATATTTGTACTTCTTGTAATCAATAAAATGAGTGTAAGAGTAATTGAATTAGTTTACTTTACCGTTTCGAGCGTCGGCTTTTCCATTATTAAAGAGCAATCCGGAAAAAAGGCGTCTGATGATTTTCGAGATGTGGTCAATGTTAGACGAGTAATCCGGGAGATGCGCGATCAGAATGTGATCCGTTTCCTGAGTGCCTCACCTATCCAAGTTCCATTTCCGAATTCCGACCGCGAAACGAAAACTGACGCGCAAGACTGAACGCCCGTCCATTTTTCCCTATTCCCCATCGTTGGTACAGTTTTTCAACTTAAATCAAAGAAATAAAAATTAAATCACTTTTATATACCAAGATGAAATAGAGCCGTCGATATTAAATAGTTTCTTAAATATCTAGTAAATGAAAGCAGAGTAATGAGTACAATATCGGAAATATGCAACAACTGAAATATTACACGGCAATACATTAATTATGTTAATGTCATTTCTGACTTATGCTTAGGAAGAAGATCGCATGGGTGAAAATATTCTCATCTTCCCGACCCTCCCAAACAAATACTTTAATTTAATTTCTTTCATTATTCTCGGCTTCTTTTATTTTTGTTTTCGGTTGTTTTCATAACTAATGACGGTATTATAGATTTGTATATACTGGTCGGTGGATTGTCAGAACAGGTAGTCAAGCTAATAAAATGGAGATAAAGGAAATTATTGAAACTGAAAAATCAATCATCATTCTACTGCACAACGTATTCTCAAATTCACACCTTAATACTGTAGCATAGTCAAAGTTGATGGTAACAAATCTTGTGGCTGACATTGGGGGCTGAAAGCAAATGAGTTTGTTAGTAATGTCGTCGTCGGCCCGTCTCTCCCTGATGAATTATCATGTTGATCGCGAGCTTACGACTGTTTATCAACGCCACAGTTTCAATAGCTCGGTTAGACGGTGAATTAACTCCGATAATATTTATCTTCCAGGACAAGAACAGATGTTATCTACTCGACCCAGCTCCCTCTCTCGCTCTAGACCACATTCTATATTATCTCACGACGGGCTTGGTTGAACGGAATACTGTAAAATTGTAAACTCTCATATTTTATTATTTTGGCCACGGCACAGACCTGTATCTCAATTTTATTGTTCGTTATTATATTAATTTATTATTTATTATTCAAATCGCCTTTTACTATCAACTCTCATTTCACCGAGATTAAATTTACCCATGACGTCGTAGACGAATTTAATAAAATTACTAAGATTAATCGTCTAAGTGCCCGTTTCTATACCCTGTGGGAGGAATTAACGATCTTTTGCCAGTGCTGTAGTCAGCTTTTACATAATTTAGTTTTACACATTAATGAAGTTGCTTTAATTATCAATCCTTAACCTAAGGTAAGCAATTCATATTAAAAATATGCAAATCAACCGTTTACCAGGCGTAGTTTTCACTGGCAAGTGAATTTATTTTGCCCGAACGCCGATGATGTTTCAGCAATCGAAATACCGGCCGACCGGGGGCATTATTTGGACTCAAAACAAATTTTAAACAATACAAAGCGCTGAACGGTGTGTTTCAACTTCGGCGTTTCCCCTCGGCTTCCGTTCAACGTTTGCAAACTGCTAATCACCAACAGAAATATTGGGTGTTTGCAGTAGTATAAACAACTTCAAGTGAACTGGTAAATCCATTAGACTTTTATTGACTCTGACTACACTGGTAAGTTCAAGAGATTCCAGCGGAAAGGATTATTTATCTTAAAATGGTACTTCAATGCCCCTGTGTTGTTCAAGAAGGCAGTTAGGAATTAAAATACTTGGTTTTAAAATATTCACGATTGAAAGAGGCTTAATTATGAATACATTATATACAGAGGAGCAATAAATGTGAGGTTATTTAATGTGCCTTCGGTACCTCCCGATAGTTTATCATACGGTTTAAAGCCTGTTGCAAGGAGTCTTTAAATTTTCAGATTCATTCTCGAAGGATTTTTATGGCCCATTTAATGTCTCGACCTGCAAAAATGGGACTAGTCCCTAAAGACAATTGTATACTATCTATCTTCGAATCTACATAAGATTATTACAAGGCGTGAAATATGCAAACAGCCTAGTTGTCGCGTAAATCTCTGCTTTTGATGGGTGGGGGCCCTCGGACGGACGTCCGGGAGTTTTACGGCTCATGAACCGGGTCCGGGCATGAATCTCTAATCCGGGTCCTGTGGGATGCGGCCCTCAATTGGCTCTAATGCCGTCGTTAGCCCCACGCCCTCCACAACTCCCGTCAACAGAACTCTATCTCAAAACTCGGCCCGTAATGATCCCGGCACCACTGACCCCTCCCGGCGGGGTGGGGGTCACCCTACATTTAACGATAGAATTCAGGGATGTAAATAACAAGTCTACACCCCTACGACGATAAATTTGCATTGATCGAAATTACCCTGTTCAATACAAACGCGCAATGAAAAAGCTTGGAATAGGAAGATAATGCTATTTAGAACTTAATCGAAGATTATTACAAACATTATTAATCTGAGGTGTATATATTTGTACATGTGGGAATATCATCTGAAACTGTTTCTTCTATTTTCTTTGCCCTCTGGCAAGGTTGGTAAATAGCAAAATTGATATACTACCTTATAATAATGGTGAGCTCAATTTGCGACGTTGGGACTAATTTTATATAAATATAATATGAATGAAGATGTAATACTTGTGTAGACACGTACGTGATTTATAAATAAGAAATAATAATTCTTAAAGCGACGTTTATTTTCGCCCTTCTAGGTTCACTTCTAATACCACATTCCGTTAGAGCCGCACTTCATTTAATTCTAAAATCGATTCACCCTATCGTTGAGCCCGTTACATAACGTATCGGGCCGAAACCAATCCAAGTTGCGGCTCTCCAGAGTGCGGCAATATAAGCGATAAAAAGTCGGGTGGCTTTCGGTATTTCTATAGTTAATAGCAGCCGGGACTCCCTGGAGGTGGGCAATTCGTATGCCCCGCGGGGTCGACACTGTGAGATCACGTAGGCCGATCAAAGGGAATATGGGCAACCGCACCTGGCCGTCCGATGTGTGTATACCGGAAAAAAAAATCAACCGGCCACCGAATTCCGGATTAGGGCCACGTACCGGCCCTACAAACAAGGGGCAGGGGGCGAGTGGAGGCCTGCTCCCGATAGAAACCAAATTTCCGACGAGAGCAGCTGATAGGAAGAATCGAACCAGATGGAATATCGTTCTCAGAGAAGATTTTCACGATGATAATACAATATTGAAGATAAAAATAAAAGACAACAGAAGGACAGAACATGGCGAGGTCTATCATCTCCCGCCTCCAGGTCCTAAAGTAGACTGGGCAGCATCATTAGTAAAATTACTTTGCTAATATAGTGCGGCTGCCTGCGAAGAAGAACCATGTCAGCCGTGACATTAGTGCGGTTGTAAATTATTTAATCGCCAAGAGTTTAATACTTAATAACTAATACTAAGAATCCAGCCTGTAAGTAAACGCAATCGAGCGAATCGTACACTGAAGTATTCACGTCAGTGTATTGTTTCTTTGATCTATTATTAATCTACCTACAATCAGTAACGCTGGCCAATCTGTAAATAAAAAAGATATAGTACTAGAAAAGATACAAAAATACAATAACAAACCCAGCCAGGAGTCCACTAGGGAAATACAAGCGAACGATGTAATTATATTTGGAACGGACTGATTGCTTAAACTGCGCCGTGAACACTGTTGTTAAACAGATGGGGATGTGTTAAACAAGGTTCTAATTTAATTGCAAAAACACACCTCGGTGAGAGGGGGTGGGTGGTAGGAGGATGGTTGTTGTTTGGTCGACCGGTCGGCCAAATTAATTAGGGCTCCGAAATAGCATCCTCAACACCCAGTCGGTTTAGTGAAAACGCTGATCAATTGTTTCAAATTTCTACCTAAGATTTAATTTCCCGAATGACCGGAAAAAAATTATTCAGAAACTAAAATATTGATTGAAGATATCAATATTTTAGTTTCCGACTAGTTTTTTCAGTCCGCAGTCAAAACGCGGACATATTTTTGACTCAAACCTAATGAAAAGAACTTGTTACGAAAGCAGGAGAGACTGAAGGAAAATTTCCCGTCGCGAAAAAATTGTCGGTTTCTGCAATTACGGTGAAAAAATTAGGTCCGGTAACTTGGTCCCAAACGACCTCGAAAAGGACTTTAATTCGACTAAATTTAACTAATGAAAAATAAGAAGGTAGGCATTATTTCCCCAGGGTGAGATCGCCAAGTTAAATTTGAGTAAATAAAAGAGGTCGCGAAAAGTGTAAAGTATTTACGCTTTCCGGTGTTGGCGGCGAGGAGGCCAACTGTTGCGTCTTAGAAATGCAAATAGTACGCATCTGCCTTGTTTTGCATAAAGACCCTTGCCACTCAGCCACATCACTTGAAACGGAATTAATTTCGAAATATTTTTTTTTAGTTTAGAATACCTGTTTTGTGGTTTGCGAGGGGTTGGAATACCGTTTGTCTTGAAAATCTCCATGTTCTCTATTACATCCATCTCTCTTGAAAAAAATTTGTGAAAATAAAAATTTATCAAATTTTAAAATGAATGACAATAAAAATACTACAAGAACCTATTTAGTTATTGAACACAAAACAAAACAATTTACATGGAAATGAGGTAATTATACTAATATATTTCAAAATATTTCTGCTGCCTTGGTTAAATTTTTGAGTCCACTGTGAAATTTAATTAAAATAATTTTTCAGTGAAATGTTTTCAATCATTGATATGTCGCTCAACGAACTTTAGTTGAGTACATCCCTGTGATACCCGTACTTCCGTATTTAATAAATCATATTTAAGACTAGAAATTATCAACACACGACAAACAGACAACCACCGCAGTAAAGTGACAGTGACAGTGCAGTGAGGATGCCCAAAAAACATCCAAAGTGCCAAAAGTGACTAATACCGCTACTGAAGATGGCGAGCAGCCGAAACCGGTCTAGCAAAAGACCACACCAGCGAGAGGAGACAGAAACACTCGAAACTAAGTTTTTTTTTATTTAAAACAAATAAACTTAACGAGAATGGTTTTAAAAATATTCTCTCTTAAATTAAAGAAATTCACACTCCTAAGTTTTAATAATTTTTGGATTACTTCCTGTATTTTAGGAAAAGGGGTGAATCATAAATTTAAGAAAGACAATTCCGGAAAGAGATTTCCCACCACGGGAAAAATATACGCCCATGCGAGCGGTATTTCTTTTAGGGGAAAGTTGGTTGGCGGTAGCGGAGGTAGGGGCGCGGTACACATGACTGGAGCGAGAAATGTAGCGTGAGTGATAAAACTCGCGTCCGATTCGAAACCAGAAATTGAAGGCTTAACGTTATTATTTTACGCCGAAGTGTAGTACGGTGAAAACTCCGGGGGAAAGAAACAACTTTGGAGAAGAGTTTTATTCGGTGAGTGAAGTAGGTAAGGTCTTGCACGAGTCAGAAGCAACTCGCTATTGCCTGTAACATTATTATAACGGTGTTCATAAATAATAATAAACTTAAAGGCGTCATTTAATTTAAGTAGGATTTGCATTCCACATTAATCCAACACAGACGGAACGGAGTACAATTTACACACAATACTTCTCCAATGTCTCCTTTATTTTTTAGAAGTAATATTTCAACATTCTCGTTGTTTTGGTTTACTTTGAATTGAACACTGCTCTATTCTTTGTTCCCGCGGCAAAGCAAGCGGAGCCAAGACATTTAATAAGCTCACACACATGCAATAGCGCGTGTAAATATGTCAGTTCTACAAGTCGTTTAAACATCTCTCTTAATTGGTCTCAATTTCACACCACGTAAAGCCTACCCAGATTCATACCGTGGTCCGTTTGCTTTGCCGGGCCACAGTTGGGGTCGGTGTCAGTTTGGGAATGGAGGAGTTTTAAAGAAAGAGCGGTGTGTCACTTGAGTGTATCACCGATGAATACCGATGGTGGCCGCCACCGACGACGGTTTCTTTGATTAAGAGAAACCACTCACCGTCCTCGCTTTCAAATGGCTAAACCGTGGCGGAGTTCCTGCTTTGAACGGGACCCGTGCCCAACCCTTTGTTTCTGGAAATGTTTTGCCATTCAAAATCAGGGTTTTTTGTCTTATTATTCCCTCTGACCTAGGCGAGACCTATAGAAAGCGCAGGGTGCGTTTGCAGGAACAGACCGGAGGAAAGGTCGCCTAATTGTTAAGGGTTCAGGAGGGACCGCGAAGACCGACGACGCTGTAGGGGAAAAAGAGAGTTTTCAATAGCGAAAACTGGTCGGGATGCTGGTGGCCCTGGGGCACTCTGTGATTTAATGGTGCCGGCAGCATTGTCTTATTGCCAGCCTTTTAATAAGGGCTTCGTCGTCGGCGCCCCTTTTCAGTAGTCAGTCACACTTTTCAAAACTGTTTCCGGCGTCCCGCCACACAATACCTGTTCCAGGCATTCCGAGGTGTCTCGCAGATATATGAAAGAAGTGAATCCAACAATTGTGTTATTATGAAAATATGCCAATTATACAACATATATATATATATATATATATATATATATATATATATATATATATATATATATATATATATATAACAGACAGAACAAATGAGGCAAAATAGATCAGATCTCAAAAACGAATATCTCTTTACTCCCGATAGGCACAAAAGTGGAACTGAGTTACAAAAACCACGGACAATTTAGAAGCGTTGTTTCGGAAGAGAAATAATTAAATTGAATGGCTATTCGGTTGGTGGGTATCAGTTTTTTCGAAATAATTGGGAAACAATCCAATTTTCCAAGAATGTTCTGAAGTTACTTCATTAAAGCCGCATCCGCGACCGTGACAGAAAACTGCTTGTTATTTTATAGCTGTGCATGAAATAGAATTTTCCAGTATTACCTACAGCCCAAGAGAGCGGTTTTTCGCGAATCTTTTCAACTGTCCAAACAGTGATGTAACAACAATGGACTCGGTTTACTTCCTTTAGTTGCTTTCCTACTGTTGCCCACATGTTCTAAAACCTTAAAAATGTCAAAGATAATAACCCGTCAATAACAAATACTAATATTTGGAGCACCGTTCTGTGGGAAAACCAGGCAAAAACAATTTAAAAAAAGAGATTTAAAAATATGAAAATGTAATCAATAACTGGTTTATTTTATTATATTCTTTTAGCTGGACCGCAAGGACTAGTTCGCCTATGTTAGACCGGCTTCTCTCCATTGTTAGTACGATTCCGTCGGAATGGTTCCGGTAGACGGAACATTGTTTGAGTTGAATTTAAAAACAAAATGATCACATTCTGAAATTATGTTGTTCGAGTTTTGTTAACAAGCCAAGGTGCTGTCTGAACATTTTCGAGAAACTTACGTTATTTCTCCCGCCCTGTAGAATTAAGACGGATTGGAAGGAAACCGATTGGTTTATTTCACTCTTCCACTGTATAAATCACTGGATCCAATTAGACGCTTTGGGAAGACTCCGACACTTGATAAACGCACAATGGGGGGTACAGGACGGAAGGTTGGAACAGTGTACTGGAGTTTAAATTATACTCGAGGGGAGGAGAGCTGGCTTCAGCCCGTGGCTAATGCGTGTTGTCCCGCACACGAGATAAGACTCTCGCTAATAAAAAGCGCGGCCGCACACTCCGGTTTATTTCAATTTAAAGAAATAAAGCCACCACGCAGCCCACTGCGACCCCAGATAAATATCCGGAACTTTTTGACCCCGAAATATTAACCACTGGGTAATTAAGCGGCCCGACGCGAATACAAAAAGGTAAATGTAATTACCGCCCCGGGCCAGCCCCGTTTCGATTAATTCGAATCGTCGAGCACTTTAATTCAAACGAAAGCACTCATCCGTTAATGCCCGCTCATATTTTGCGTACAAGTATGTTTTGTATAATCTTAACCACAGATCTCGCAATATCTTCTCAGTGGGCTCGTTGCCACCATTTGTAGCCTTCCTTTAGTCAATTAGTGAGATACTTTCACTGCCAATAAAGTATCCTGTTTGCACTGTTACTGTGTCGACAATTTTGTCTACCACGCAGATATTACAGTGTCCATATATGGTTCTCAATCTGCGAGTGGGAACTGAAGTATCTTGTAATTTTCATGTCTCTCCTTTGCATGTTTGTGTACCGAATCTGGGTGGTGGCAAATTGTCCTAGTGGAATCGGCGGTCGAACATCTCAATAAATATAGCGGGCATTTCTTATCGGTACTGGGGTTTCATCATCTTTCTCTCTCCCCCCGGTTATATATATATATATATATATATATATATATATATATATATATATATATAGAAGCGGTGACATATCTGTGGCCGGTGCCCTCTCGCTCTGCTGAGCTTACCCCCAGTCCACGCTTTATTGGCCCGCTCTTATTTACGGCCAAGTGCCTTGGCCGACCACCATATTTCCAACCCGTCTTACGTATTTCGAATAAAATATTACTTTTTTACCCCGCTATGAAAACTTTCATCCCCGGTAGGCCAATAACTTGCAGGTTTATCCTATGCACTATGCCCACTTTCAAGGTTCCATCTACAAGGGGCTAAATACCAATAATAAAACAATATTTTCATATGCAAGTGACGATTAAATGAAGTATTCTTCTAACAGTGGAAAAAATATTTCAGGTGTTTTTGAATTTTTGTTTGCGCTCGCCTGTTTGGGTTGAAGTGAGTAACGAGTGTATTCAGAGCAAAATAATTTTTGTTCCTTTTCTAATTAACTATGAAATTATCTGTATTTTCAGTACTATCTAACGCAATATAGTTTAACCTAGTTTAACATTATACTAATCTCGTTCTAATAACTGTCGTTTATTAAATGCCTTATCCAAGCCTCAAGTCCTGTGATCAGTCGGATTTCCTGATGTTTAATCTACGCCTGAATAATGAGGGACGTTTTTACTGCGAGTTGTCTAATTATTAATATTTGGTCGAAGAATACCATTGTTATTATTAGCACTGTTGTTGAAGCGACACCAGTTCTTTATTTTACTACTGCTGGGAAACAAAGGGACTAGTAATGGGTTGTGAATTCGAGGGTTGGGTAAAAAAGACTTGATAACCAATCCTGTCAGATAACTAACCACCGTGTTGCTGATAGAAAGACTCTCATGATGCGTATTCATAGTCGTTATTGCCAGTCCGTTTCACTTCGGACCAATTATCAAGCGGATGCGGCCTTCTATATTAACGCCATACGCCAGTGTGTTAAACTAACGAAATCCCTTTCGCTATTCGGTAACTGAATATCGTTTCCGTTCATCTGAATTCCAAAAAATCGAACGCTAACCACAAAACTACGTTGTACGTGGTCGACACTATTCGCTATTATGAATGAAACAAAAGTCAGTTTACAAATTAACGTTCTGTTTATAAAACGTGTATATTCGCTTGTATAATTTAATCGTGGATCGACCGAAATGTATGTAAATGAAACATTCGAATAGAGTATAAAACTATATATTTTATTCTATATATTTGGGCGATGAGATTACGTAAAATTTGTTTACACTTTTTGTTATCAGCTGACATCACAGTTATATTTGAATAGCGTTAGTTAAAGTTGCTTTTTTTTAATGTCTCGAGCTACACGCGCAAACAAGTAATTTACATTAATGTAGAATTAATTCATAGCTGCGGTCAGAGATTGCGTAAGGTGAACAGAATATTAAAACGGATAGCGTAGAGTTATAGCGTCTCAGTGATTAGTTTAGTCGTTAATTTTTATCTAACAAGAACATATAATTATTGCCAACATTTTTGAAGTTGTTTGGGAGTTAGCAGTGATGGACATCATCACTCTAGCAATCTTCTACCTGAACGGTTTCGGCTTTTCGCAATAGCGAGTACCCAATAGTGATGTATGCACTATATTTCGATAATTGATGACACATTTGTCAGCCCTACCAGTGACCAATGTATCTGACTTACACTGACTCTGGGAGTCGGTTTGATTAATTATATAATTACCCCCCTAGTGTAGTAATTACAGTAACATTAATGTTTCTCGAATGAAGGGAGCCATCAAACGCGTCCACGCGTTATGTGAAGTCTGGGCTTAATTAATAACGAAATTACTAATTCAAGAAATTATGCTAATGAATATATTAAATTTATGCTTTTTTCACGTATCTTGTACCACTTATCCGTATGAACTCGTCCTGAGTCGGTGAAATACGATTGTAGCTTGTTTTTCGGCAGATACCTCTGGGCTCGTTCAACACTAACAGGCCCCCAACCTAATAAGAAGTTTAGACTTAATCCTCTTAAGTAAGACACACTACACGCGTTGCCGCCGCTTTCATTCTTCACCGCCATCCCGTGTCTCCTCTTCGGAATTATTCCGCGCAATTCCGCTCTCATTAAATTCCGTCATGGAAGTTGTTTGTGGTCTTAATTTGGAGACGTTTCTAAACCGGCGTCGCGGCGCCCATGCTAACTGCCGCGGGCCGTTTCCCCAACTGCGGTTCGGGTGTAATCTCGACGCCTGCGACATGTAAAACCGCCTCGATATGCCATTTCAGTTTCGCTTTATTGCAGTCAGTCGCGAAAGCACTTCAATAATTAAAGCACTTCAACGTGATACATTAAAGAACATCCGCCCGGACAAAAACGTTTCGCCATACGAAAATAAGATCCGTTACTATGTTTAAACACAAGTTTTTTTTATAGTTATAGTATTTATTTAATTCGTGTAGGTTACTTTGTTATGTCACCAAATATTCTATCTATATGAATTATTTAGTGAGACCTACTTTTGTACAAACATACACTACTTTAGTTAGATTCAAACCGTTCTTCCCCTGTCTTTCCTCATAAATCATCCTTAAGAATTATGACTAATTTGTTGTTTGTTATATATATTCGTTAATTATATATCCCTGATTCTGAAGTTGGATAATAATATTAAATCCTATAAAATGAGCTTTGTAAGCGGTCAAGGGAATTGTATAAGCCTAGCTACAGAACCCTATTTCCCAATTCTAGTGGGATTAGGCTGAAACTAGTTCTGCCAGGGACCAAAACACAGGTGGGCGGCGGTCCCTCGTTAATAATATCGGTTCCTCCAGGACCAACTTACAATACTCCGTCTTCGCCTGTAAAGTCGGTAACAAATTCAGAAGCCTGGATTAATAGCCAGGGGAATAATTCCGCCGGCGGGACAACCGGAGCCGATAATCTGTATAGCCCGCAAAACTAGGTACGAACAGGAACACCGTTGCGGTATAAACGTAGTACAGATTTTGGGGGGCCCCAATTTCGCAATCTTGACTGGGAAGAAAGTTTCGGTCCGCCACCGTATTAAGAGCCAAACTGAAACTCTTTCCGGCGACCGGAATCTGGAATACGAGGCCAGTATATCTAATTGATCACACTGCAGTGGTGTAATACCAAAATATTAACAGATTGTGTTGTGAAGTTAATAAATATTATTGTCAACACAAACATTGGTTTTGTCGGGGGCAATGAATATATTGCAGTCATGAGATTCATATTTCCCAATCTGTTTTCAGTATGGCTTCGAAAAAATCATTCAGCTCCGGATTCGGTTGATCTCTCTGTCTCTCTCTTTCTCTCCCGGTTGCCGAATAAAATAGAAATTTCCCCGTATTATATTCCACTTAATTTTTAACCGGCGAGGCCCAGAAGCTTTTTCTCCGGGGTTCCCGCCTTTATAGGTCGTAACTCCTCTCGGTCTTCTCCCAGCCGTGGAATCGGCTTTCAAGACAAAATGGAGCTCTCCCCCGTTTTATATAGCCGACGATGGATCCGACCGTTCCGGCATTATTTTTCGGCTCAGTGAACAACAAAATTAACATATTCGACAGCTTAACGAACGAATTCCGTTACTTGCCTTCCTTAATCAATTTAAAAACCTGGGCGGAGTTGCAAATGCACTTACCTAATTTCTTTATTTGTTTGCAATAAGAAATCATACAATATTGGATCTATTCATATAAAATGAAAAACTTATCAGTAAATAATGTCAGTTATGTTCCTAACGACTGAATTGAAAGCTACTGATGAGAAGCCGATGCAGCGTTGACGAAACTCGAAAGTCGACATAAATATTGCGAACTCAAATACGTAGATTTCAAATACAGGTGGCATAGTCCTATGAAAATATATCTGCCGTTATTGATCATATTATCATTGTGAAACGCTTGATTGAGCTATAAGAAACCCCTCAATTACCGATTAGGAATTGTCAACCACTAGAACGGATAATGTAATTAGGCTGGACAAAAAATTAATTAACTCCCCTCGGAGTCAGCCTAATTGGCTGTAATTAACCGTGTTTAATTTGAATTAGTCGGCGCCAGTAGTACTGCCGAGCTCCTTTCTTCTCCTTAAGGAAATAAATTCTGGAGCACTCCGCGGCCAACTCTTCCCGCTTCCCTCCTTCATTAATGCCGTTGCTGAGTTGAACAATTCTCGTACCAATTTTTTTGTTGTCACGGCCGTAAATTTGTTCGAAGAAAATTGAGAACAATAGTCGGCGGGAAAAGTAATTGAGCTCTGTAATTGAAGGCAGTTAAAATAATTGCCCGGGGAAGTTAATTCGTGAGACAGTACATAAGAAATACGCCCCGAGTTCTTTTGTTGTTTATTTGGTTTTTAATTTCCCACGATTATTTATATAGCCTACACATTACCAATAGAAAACAGCGAATTATATTGGCTATATGAGATAATTTAGTGCGGCTACTTTTACGTCAAGTGCGCTTCATGAATACAGTTAGTATGTGTGAGGGTAGAATTTATTTTTAAATTCGTTTAGTGACACAACGAAACACAAAAAGGCAAAAAATCAGGCTATTTAGTGATGGCAAAGCCACGAAATTATCATATATTTAATTTAGAACTGCAATACATTTAAGCCAATTATATATTTTCCTATGAACTATTAATATGTGTTGTTATCCACCACTCTCGTTTATTTGTGTGTTGTAGCAGTACTTCCCTCCACTCTGGATTGCTACACAAATTCATTCGGCAAGTATGGTCGGCCAAATTTTTCTCTTTGACAGTAATGAACGGAGATTTATTTGCAGATTTCATTTACTAATATTTCATGTCTTAAAGAACACCTTTTCCGGCCTTCTTCCAAAGGTATATCCGGCATTTAAAAATTCGACGTGAGGACTTTGGATATTAAACCGTTTAAAAAGGTCTCGCAGAAGGGGAGAGAGAGCGATCAGTGACATAAAGCTCCGATATCGGTGGCGTTTCCGACACGCGGAAATCAATTCCGGATCCGAATTGAACTTCTGAATTATGCAACAATCTCTTTCTTATCGGTGTAATAAATTCGGGACTAAATTACCTCAGCCTCGGGACAAGCCAGAGGAAAAAACCCGGCGAATGCTATCGGCAACCTGCGACGCCGTTTGCCTTTGCGGGCCTAGTATTTGACAGCGCCGTCCTGCATTAAATTATCCGCCGAATGGTAGTCTTGATGGAGAACCGATTCGGGAACATGAATATCGATGTTCCGCAACGGGTTCAAGATTATTCGCCACGAGATATAGAATATTTAATTTACCTTTCATATTTCAAGATGTGACGTCTATATCACTGATTCGCCGGCATTAACTAATTTTGAAAATATCACTTCATTTTAATAGAGTGAACATTTTTGCCTTATGCCGATTTGATAATCAGATACTTTAAGATTTATACATTGTCAGGCGGTTGTACCAATTTACAGACATTATTCATTCGTACGCAAATTGGCGACAAAAAAATGCCCGCCCATCAGAACGCGGCAGAGCAATTACATAATTGAATTTGTCAGCCGTTGAAGATTTGCGCGGCCTGGATGTTTTTCACCGGGTGCTCCCCAATTATCTTAAAATGGGACGAAGCAAATTATAACCCCGGTGGAAGGAGGGCAAAATGGACCCGGGTTAATTGTCTACTGGTTTCCCTTCGGCTTCTACCGTCTAAATATTGTCCATTTCATCGGAGCGGAGGCGGTAAGGGGGCAGCAGCCGCCAGAGTCGACTAATGCGGCTGATTAGTGTTTTGTCAGTTACAACAGCCGGGCCCTAGTCAATGGGAGACGCCGCGAACATTTCAATCCTATCACCCTATTCCCCCATTCACCCGAGTGTATTCCAAAGTCGACCTTCATAAATTATAATTTACATCAAGGAAAACATGGTGCAGAGAGCAAAACTGATCGCTAATGCCTGAATTACCCCAATTTATGTGCCACTTTCAAATACATTCCTTGTACAACTGAAACGCTAAATTAAAATAATCAGGAGAATCGGTATAGGTAGGTATTGAAGTAAAGGTCGAAAGTCCGAGAAATTTGAATCTCCAGAACCCCCTTTATCAGTCCAAAAGCCTAATAGATGTCTAAAAAATTAATCCACGGTTGCCATAATGAGTCCTGTGATGTGAGGCCTTGGGGGGTTTAAAAATAAAATCAGGAAAATTAAAAAGTAGGAAAGTTGTACAATATTTCAAACGAGTCTCGAAATTTCCCCCGGACGTTTCTATTCCAATTTCATTGAACTCGAAGTTACTTTTTCCCATATCTCTTCCTTTAATGATCAAAGTGACAGTCATGAGTTAATGGTGAAAAAGGAACGAGAATTTAATAAAAGGACTGCCTGGCAAAGGGGAACAATGGGGGAACACTTTCTCTACCGGTGTTTCTCAGAAAATCGAGTGAATTTCTTACAGTTTCCAGCAATCCAATCCGTACTACCCTATCTCAAAGAATGAACGAGTCGTTATTCTCCTATTGAGGTACTTAATATTTGACATTTTATTTTTAACGCAGACGAATATGAATATGAATCCGCTATTTATCTGGAGTATTTATTAAATGAGTGATAAATGAGTTAGTACTTAAACTAAGGTAAACGTTTCAATAAATCATTCTATGGCAACTGAATTATAAATGGAAGGAGTATGACAGCAGTTCGGTACTAGTTGGGATTGCTAATAATCGAGGAGTTGGCCGTCACTAGAACTGTAACCCAACTTTCGAAGTTCTATCCGAAATGTTGTTTTCCTATACAAAATGCATTTATCATTGTGCGTTTAAACCGTAGGTTACAATAATACTGTAACATATTTTTTTTGCCCCCGAATGGAGTGTCAATTATAGAAAAATTTCAATATAAAACATATTTTGTTTCCAACATTTGTCCATATTTTCAAAGTAATGTGTTATAACTATTGTGACTAAACTGGAGTGTTCAACTGATTTACAAGGATGAAAGTTTGAAATAACCCACAGGTATGTATAAAACGATAGACTTGCTCACTTTCCTTTGGTACACTGCTCCGTTAAAGGATGGAGGGGCGGAATAACGGCCGAGAAAAAATATGGCGCCCGGAGTGTCGGGCTTTGTGGCAACATTTAAAAGGTGAGACGGGGAAATCGTTCTGGCCTGCAGTTGGCAGCTACTTCACTCTCAATAATTCAAGACACCCGCGGCCCAAGCCTCCTTCCCCGCGGCCAATACTCGGCAAAGTCTGTTGCCTCGTTGTTCGCGCATCGGAACAGCGCCGTTTCCGTTATTAGGGGCATTACAGGGCTCGGGAACTTCTGTAAAACGGACGCTGTGAATTATCCCAGTGAATTATTCTGCCTACACCGTCTCGCCTTCACGCGATCCAATTACAGTGTCGATTCTTGCTAGCGGCATGCTACGGGAAAAGCAGAGTGGTGCTGCTTTGCATGAAATAGTCAAGTAATCCAAATGGGACGTGTTTGTATATTCTCCGAGAACGTTAGCCAAAGATATTTTCACTTGCGTTGTTTAAAGGTTTCTAAAACGTTTTGGCAGCGATCCACCAACCGTGACTGTTAAAAAAAATGCGCGTTGTATGGATTGCTTATTGGCGGAAAAATGTTTTGGAAAAACTTAAATATGTGAAATTTATTTATTTTGCGTTGAAGGCGGGGAGGCCATCCATTTGTTGACTGATTATAGTGTATCGCGAATTATGAATTCAGTCTATCCTATAGCTAATTAGCACAATGTATTCGAAAGTTACAATATTCGAGGAAATACACGGTGGAAATATTACGGAGCATAGAAATCAGACTAAAGTGATCTCACGAGGCGAATCAGACCGTAGTGGCCCATTGTGGCGCCGGTGCAGTAGGAAATCCCGGTTGGGATTTTAAACAAAAAAAATGTGAGCGATTTATGAAACTGTGGTCTGTAGCGGCGGAACCGTTTTAACGAGGTATAAAATGGGGATTCCCTCGATGGAGGTCGGTCAACGCCCGGCAGAAGGGGAAGAGTGATGAAGCCGGTTAAAAAATATTAATGATCGACCCCCGCCACCCCCCGCACCATCCAACAACCATTGTCCCGCATCAGTGTTCTCATCGGCCATTTGCGGATAATTAATGCTCGTCTATATTCAGGCCCGGGGATGATAAACTGAGCACTCATCGATAACATGTTAATATTCAAGTCGAACGCCGTCGTTTGTTCCCCCGTATTCTTTCTAGCGGACAAAAATATACAAGTAGAAGCGTGTTGTAAGCCACGAAGAAAAGTGGTGGGAATGTACTAAATCACTTTGACCTTCGTGGGGGTAAATGTTTAATGACGATTTAAAAAAAATAAATTGCCCAGGTTTTACAATCAAATAAAACATTGTACCTTACATATGTATAAAATCTAAGGATAAGGCTTTGTGTTTAGAAGTAGTTGCCGGAATATGGGGTGGTTATTATTCGACCACGCAATTATCAGTTTCAGCCGAGTGGAATAGGGGGTGAAACTGGCGAAAGTTCACCAGACCCTCGACCGAGACCAATTAGGCTGATGATGCGAATTTTGCAGCAACCCGCTATAAACAAGACGATAAAACTAATTTAGTTTATTAGTTAATTTAACCCGTAATGTCGGCGAGTTGAATGAATTGTTTCAGTACTGACCGGATAAATTTAAGTATTACTATCCCTTGTACGCTGGTCGAGGATGGTGTTTGATTTCACCCTTGTGCCGAGACCCAATTAAAGCTTTCATATCTGCCCTTCAAACGGACCTAAAAGAATACAGGTCACTCTTTTGTATCCTTCCCGGGTCGGTTTTAGGCACGAGTGGCTTACATTTTTAAAGGTTCTTTTGTCCGACATTCATTCCTCACTCATTTTTCCCTCGCTTCCTTTCATCTCCGTTGTTAACGAAAACATATTGGGCTGATTATTTACGGTTAGACTCAACCAGAATCATTTGAACAGTCGCTACATTTCAACAGTCAATACCAATAAAACAGGGGCGTAAATAAGAAAATAGAAAACGGATGAATAAAAAGAAAAGAAGGGTAAGACACCACAAGTTCCATTTGTAACTTATTTTAAATGTAAAATTAATTACTTTAAAATACCTGTTTTGTAGTCTCCGAGGGGTTGGAATATCGTAGATTTCGTGTTTCTGTCTCCTCTCGCTGGTTATGTCTTTTGCTAGACCAGTTTCGGCTGCTCGCCATTTTCACTTTTGGCACTTTGGATGTGTTTTGGGCATCCTCACTGCACTGTCACTGTCACTTGTACTGTAAGGCGCTATATGTAAGGTGCTAATACTAAAATGTAAGACAGACCTTTGTTGCGGGTTAGTTGTATTAGGTGCGCCTTACGATTGAAACTAGTCGCGCATAAATCTGAATACACTACGCGTTTTAATAGTGTTAAAAATAACTCAAATATTAAAATATATTATAATACTTATGTGTATATATAATTCGTATATAACTTTAGTTACTTACAGACGACAGACAACCACCACAGTACAAGTGACAGTGACAGTGCAGTGAGGATACCTAAAAAACATTCTAAGTGACTAACACTGCTACTGAAGATGTCGAGCAGCCGAAAATCGGTCTAGCAAAAGAACAAACCAGCGAGAGGAGACAGAAAGAAACGAAATCTACCGTATTACAAACCCTCGCATACCACAAGACAGGTATGTTATACTAAACAAAACACACGAAATCTACGGTAAAATTAATTCGTCAATAAATGTCTATACTATTCGTTGATTTCTATACGAATTGAAATAAACGTTGCATATATGTATGTGTATTTTACTAGAGGTATTAAATTGAAATGTCTCCAGATAATGTACAAACAATGAAATTCGAAATGTGTCCTGATCTATGACTTAGGCACTCTTCGTAGTCGATTAATAGACAAAAGTTGTTGCCGACTGCGAGGAAGGACGACAAGTAAAAGGGAGCCAATTAAACCTCTCTGAGGTTACTGGACTTTAATCCAAGTTCTTCAAACTATTTGGGAAGGGAGTAAGAGTAATGAGCGGTGCCGCCACCGGTTTCCTTTCAGTCTCCCAGTTCGGCGTTCTTTCGTTCGGCACAAAAACTACTCTGCCCTGTGGAAAACATATAACTATATAAAGCAGCCCCCATTTTATTCAAAGATAAATTTAATACATTATATATAACATAAACATGTATATGTATTATTGATAAAGTTCAGCAAAAAGTACTTAATGTTAACAGAAATAAAATAATAAATCGGTAGAGGATTTAAAAAAATGTTTAGACTTTCATTAACACTTGGAGTGCTCATAAACGGCCGTCAGTGGTATACGGATTTTCTTACAAATTCTAAATATATTATTTAGCGGGTCTCGGCGTAATATAATTTTCCAGCTTTCCCAAAGTTCAGGAAGTCGACTGGGGCCGGATTCTAAGGGGGACCGGACGCTCTTTAAATATATCATGCGGCAAATAGCGCCGGTGGGGCGACGTTATACCGGTTTTAATGTCTGTGTTTTGTTCGTTTCGATTTTGTCCTGAATTAAATGCAAAGACTCATGCTAGAAGAAAATTTATAAGTGTTATAACTTTAAGAGTATAAAATAATTATGCCATTACTTAGTCTATCATATTCATTTTTTTCCACTGTACAGTCTACGTATTATTTGTCCGTGACGTTAAAGTAACTTGACGACCACAAACTCCGTAATGAAAAAGTACTCAAATAAAGTCGAATAATAGTCAGTATAAATGAATGCGGCAACGGAGTTTCATTATTTAACATACTGACTATTATTCGACTTTATTTGAGTACTTTTTCATTACGAAGTTTTTGGTCGTTATGTTACTTTAACGTCACGGACAAATAATACATAGACTGTACAGTGGAAAAAATTACACCTAATTTAGTTTTGTAATAAAAGGTGATTTATTTTGAAATAGTCTTTGTGAATTACCAAGAAATCTGATCCATGATCATACATTCCCTTTACTAACTATTGAATAATAATAATTGATGCATATGAGCATTGTAAAGCTAATAAGGGGGAACCCGTCAAAGGGAAGCTTTCATATCGACAATTACTTTCAAAGCGCGACTTACGATCTAATTTGGGGTGGCCGCAGCCAATACACACCTACACAATTACATCAGGCGAGAATGAATTTTGAAAATTGCAAATTGGTTTCATGCCGAACCATCGATGAATATTTAAATATTAGTAAATTTCGTGCGTTTCTGTCTCCTCTCGTTGGTTTGGGCTTTTGCTAGACAGGTTTCGGTTGCTCGCCATATTCAGTAGCGGTGTTAGTCAGTTTTGATACTTTGGATGTTTTTTGGACATCCTCACTGCACTGTCACTGTCACTTGTACTGTGGCCAGCGCCCCCTTGAGTGTGGTGCGGAAATGTACTTAACTAAAGTTCGTTGGGTGCACTTGCACTGATTAACTAGATTACTAAAAATAAACCTTTTTCAATAAATTTTGGATCAACAGGTAAACTTTGATGATCGTAAATACACAATACTAAAAATATTAAAAATTTTTGCACCCAAATTTCAAGCATATTTATAAACGAATGTGAAATTTATAATATGATTCATTCTTTTAGAGGTAATTCCACTAATAAAATTGGCACCAATAGAATTTTTTTTCTAACCCAACTTTCAGTTCGTTCTACCAATATAGTGAGTAGTAATTTCTTATTCAACAACACAGGAGCTCGGGGGAGGTTTCCCTCCTAGTGCCCTTATGTGCTTATACGGTCGTTATTGCTTGGATCTTACCGTGAAGGGCCCTAATCTCAGGGTCGTAAGCCATTGTTTATAGCGTATCCTTTGTCTCCAAAATTTTACCTCAAAATGGATGACTACGTTGAAATTAAAAGCATTTTTTTTATATTGCCCACGTTCCTTCCTTTAACATCGAGGGTGGATAAAACAGGCCCAGAATATGAAAGGCAGCTGCTGGAATATAAATAAGAAGTCTGAATGCGGTTTATTTTATTGTAATTCATATGCAAATAAAATTAAGAGCTGTAATTTAAAAAATATCTAAATAGGAATACAACACCTTCAAAACCCTTTGTTGTTCACACCCTTGCAATAAATTTCATTCATTAAAAATTCAAGACGCACTCATTGGTCCGTATAGAAAAATGAACTGATGAACCGAGACGACGCAACATTTTAAATAGTAATCTTGAAACTATGGTTAAAATACAACATGCTGAATTCAAGGGGCACTCCTATCGGGACAGGGCGCAAATGTTGAACTGGACAAAGCTAGAATAGTGGTATTGGCGTGTTGAGGAGGGTGGGTGGTGACGGGCGGGGGGGGGTTAATGTTATTAAAACATTATCCCGGATGTAAAGGTGGACGTTATCCCGAGCGGGATTCTCCGATGTTTAATCAAGTTATGATTCGTAGGAGGGCCGGCCTTTGTCCCCTCAGCTGAGCCCGGTCACTCCACTACCAGCCCTGTCTAACTCGATTAGGCATTTGTAAAATCAACCCGCGGGGACAGTTCCGCCCGCGATAACCTGTTTTAATTAGAAATATTTCAGTTATTACTAGTACCTGAAACAAACTTTCAGAGCATAAATATTTCAAAGAGGGCTAATTTTTATTACCGATCTCGTGAAATCAGTCGTACATGACAGAATCTATTGAGGCTCACCGTGGGGGAAAAACACTAATTTTCACCAACCTACGTTGATTAAATTCTACAGAGGATGGGTAGGACGGTGCTCAAGAAACATCAAAACATAATTATACGCTCATTTAGCCGGTATATACTGCGATATTAGCGTCCAACGAATTAATTATGATGACGGTTGCTAAACAAAATTTAAAAAATGAATGAGCCGGATGATTTATTTTTTAAACTCACCGCTGAAAAGGCCGACGACGGATTAAAAGTTCGCCCGTACCCTTTGCTTACAGAAGTTGTAAATTGGGCTCACGAGAGAAGGGGAATCTGGTGATGGGAATCGGGCGACGAAAAAAGCTAGATCCGAGGGGAGGAGGAACATTATACAAGTAGGGAAATTACGATTTACAAGTCTGGCGAACGGTGTATATTCAGTTTTCGGGCGGGGTAAAAATGTAGGTGAGGGAAACATGTGGGGCGTTGGGTGACGGGGTGGGGGGTGTGGGGGGCTTTAGTGCTTGATATTTTATGGGTAACAGAGTGGGCTCTGGGCTCTCTGAATTCGAATCAGGGAGACCGGCGCACCGCCGGCTGAGACATGCTCGCAATCCCAGCCGAGAACGCTCTCCGCTGCTCCACTTGCCGCTAACGAATTCTCAGGATGCTGGCGGGTATCCTGTGTTGGGCGGGAGAGGAAAAATGATTTTATTGTACCTAAAAAACTACTCGATATCTATCACGGGAATGCCGACTGTAACTGAATTGGCTTTTCTCGCACACGGCTGATAAATATTTTCACAGGGGTTTGAGCAACTGCAATGGGAATATTATTACGGCACACTGGAATATAGAACGAATTTATTTTATTTATTATGCTCAGTTTCCCGGATACAAGGTAGACAAATGATCACGCCGAGAGGTGAATACGAGGAAAACATACTCTTGTTCTGTTGATCGGATATTTCGCTCTTCTCCATCCACTGATGATCTATGCGCCTGTCGAAGGGTACCCGCTCATTACCTTCAGAACACTGCTTGCATATTTGGTTACAGTACAGACCTCGCGCTTTGTTTCGTCGCTGGATCTATAGCCGTTGCCAACGTTATAGAAAGACGGAACATTAATTTACGGTTCATACATCCGGCAAACTGTCGGATAAAAGATGCTAATTGAAAATTGGAGGACAGTCGGAAAGACTTAATATTTGGAGTAAAGCAATTAGCGCAATATTTTCCATAGTTCATATAGCGCGATTAGCCATTACGGCTTTTGTCGTAATCGAGTATTTAGAAGTTAATTATATAAAAATTCACTGAAACCGTAATCCTCGAAGATCGTAAACAGAGAGTAAGGGTGGTGTCATCTTGCTTTGGCCGTGTGATGGACGCCGAGATTACTGGCTCTCCCCCTGGGGAAGCTTTCCATTTAAGCCCTAAGCTGAAAAGCGGAGAGCTTCGTTTGAGCTAACGCATCTCCTTAGCACCCACCCCTCTCCTAATTGAGTTCCGTCCCCTCGTCATACCCAGCTACTCCGGCCTCGTAATGATTCAGTTTCCTATCGCTGTCCATCAGACGATATTAAACGACAATAACCGTTATGAGGAAGCCGATATCGCGCTTTTCCCACCTTTCCGCTCGGTGCTAATGAAGATGTAAGAAATTATTGAATGGAGGGGGGAATTAAAACAAGATTAGAAGCAGGAACGGAGAAATATACAATTAGGACGACCCACATGACAATTACATATTAGTATTGACTACGGTATTTTGTAACCCGATGCTCATTATGTGCGTGATGTTCTTCAACAAAATGATGAATTTAAAATATGATCACGGAACCAGGACGGAAAACGTGTACCATTAGGCAAATAGGGTGGATTGGTGGTTGAATCTGGTGAATAATGAATACTTGATCAAAAAGAACCCAAGAGACTTGAGTCAATTATTCGGGAGGACTAGACCAGTCGATTTTTCTCGGTATCCGATTTTAATAAATTACTCCCTTCGTCCGGATTCATATTCTGATTTGGCGTCGTGCAAGCTCGCACATGCTCAGACAAATACTTCGAATCAAACAGCGTATCATCTAGTTGGTCCTGGGATCGTAAATTTCATGCAAAGCACAATTGGGCCTGTTTGTAGCGAAACGTCATTACTCAGAGGTTAGAGCTACATGAAGTAATTCAATTTGAATTGCTAATTAGAAATTTTACATACAGAGCAGAAGCGCGTGCTGTAACTTATATGAGACAATTTATTGCACTCAAGAAATAATAACGCGGTAATTGTTTACTGGGCTCAGTGAATGATCTTATTAATTCGAACGGGTCCCAGTTCGGGGCTATTTATGGGTTTAATTCAATGGTGGAGGTTGCGTTGGGAGGTTCAACTGGCAACTGCTATTCATTTAACGGCAAGGGGGTTAGCCCCATTGGTATTATTATTTGGGGGATAGGACCCCCAACTTCTTAATTAAAATATATATTATTGCGAATCCGGTGCACACCTACAACGATCGAAACATTTGACCGCCATATTAAAATTCATCCTACGTTTTACTGGAATAGTTCTCACATCCGTATTCTTAGTTTACTAAATGCTTTATCAGAACTACTTACTTATTTACACAAACATTATGTTCTACTCCAAACTAGAACTAAAATGTAATTTTATTTTTTATAGTTTTTTGTACCCTTGATTAATAAGAGGCCTGCAGCCATATATAACACAACTTACTAGTCTAATAGGGTTGGGCAGGGGCATCCAAAGCTGGATAAGGGGAAACGGCCCGACGGTCATGAGATATGAAACAGAAACGCTGGGCACTGATTGGACTGAAATACCGAGTATTGGACTGATAATGTTACCAATAATTACGTTGACGGTTTTGGGGATGGTTATATTATTTTTTTATTATATAATAGATAAATATATGTAGGTATTTCAATACTTGACAGGAAAAATTATCTAACGGCAAAAATAAACTTGTGACAAGAATGCCCGCATATCATCTCATGGCATCTACACGACCACCGAGTAACATGCTCGTAATGTCGCAATTACCGCTTGAGTAATATGTAGGGCGTGATCCGTTACTAAGCCCGCAAAGCACATTCCCTGTCAGATCAATTTGTGAGATTAATGTAGAAAGGCGTTGACTGATACCAGACCCGCATCGCTTCCATGTTAAGCTTGCACAGTAAAGATCATTGAGCCCCGGATTCGCGGTTGTTTGAATTTCTCGATGTAAGCAACTTAATCGATATCGTAATCACCTAAAGGATGTTTTCGACTATGTGTCTGATGTCATAACTCCATTTTTGACGATTGTTGAGACGACATTATTTATTTATTCCTAGTCACACCACTTGGATAAATCGTATTCAAAAAAATTCATACGCTGTAATTTAATCATCATGTTATATCACATCATACATTATATGAAATCTGTATTTTCTTTACCACTCTTGTGAGTTTTCCTTCTGTTAATTCTTCTAGAATAATCATTCGCCTAGCACAAAAAAAAATATCCAGAAAGGCGATATTCCCAGAACCGTTTAACCGAATGAATTTATGGGCGCTTCCCTAATTTTCGGTAAACGGTTTGGGCCGAGGTGTGGGCCCACGAGGCCAATTGGGGGTGAAATTAAATTTGACCTCCCTACCCGGGAGGTAACTTAATGGGACTCGAGGTGAAATAAGAGTATAATTAGGTGTAAAAAGAGGGTTGAATTAGGATTACTTGCCTTTCACATACACTGGAATAACGTAAGGATAACATTAGTAGCGGTCGTCGATGTAATTTAGGTTAAATACATGATTTCCATAAAGCAGTCCAACTGTTGACCAATTAAATGACAGTACAATCAGAATTACTAATGAAGTTTAAGAAAAAGTTATGGTTAAAAAAAAATATAAATCGCGAGTGCATACGCACAATTTCGATTAATTAGGTTAATTAGTGTCAATCAAACTCGGTTAATAGTTTTTATTTTAAGTTGCCAGTTACTTGTGCTAATTAGGCTGACTAATATGGAGCACTCGGGTGACCAGTGTGGTTACAAGACCAGACCGCGGGCTGCATTTCCAGTTGCCATGTTAACGACCGGGGGTCGATGCAGAGTTTCCCCCCCACTAGAGATATCCTATTGTCAGTTACCACTTATGCCCTTTGGTAACCTTAACCGCTAATAGAAGCGCCTTTGGATAAACTATAAACATTAAACGCAATAAGTATTGGGCACAAGTAACAGTTATTACTGTCGTGCCTAAAAATCTGGTATTGGCATTTAAAGTAATATTTTATTTCCGAAATTAACATTAGTTAAACATAGGATAAACTATTTTCATAAATCTAAGTTATCTGCATTTCCACGTTGGGAAATCTTGTAATGATTTATAAGACGGTTCGATTAATAACAATGTATAAGAATACATGTATTAATCGTTCAGATTTGCACAGAAGGCACAGCCGATTAAGAACTGGTAGATAGTAGTCCGTTATCCACTACGTAAAATTAACATGAAACCTCTTCTGTTGAATGAACTATTATTGTAACTTCTAGTACTTAAATACTAGACGCGCTGAATAATTAATAATATTTTATCCTTGTATATTTTGCAGATTCAGATAATATTTAGGTCCTGCGTTGGGAAAAAAAACGAGAACATAATCGGGACTTTTATGTATCCGAATACAGATAACCGGTTTTCTCCTTTCTTTGCCGCCATAATTTCTACCGACTGGGCTTATCAGAAAGCAAAAAGCCCCGTGTATTTTCTCTGAGTCTATGGGGTTGGGGGGGGGGGTGAGATGCTCCCTTTAATTGGAACTGGGTTTTTGCCGGCGTTTCTGTTCCCGTTCCAGTATGGCTTCCACCTTGCCAAGGGGTTTACCAACTTTAGGAAGAAATTAATTAGAAGCCTCCTAATTATGGATTGATTTCACTTCGTCAGGCTAAATATTTTCGTTATTTCTCAAAAACCAATATAATTTTGTACGCTTACACAATTTTGCCTAACATTTTTTCAGTTCTAAGGTATCCTCACTACACTGTCTATATCACTTGTACTGTGGTGGTTGTCTGTCGTGTGTAAGTAACTAAAGTTATATACGAATTATATATACACATAAGTATTATAATATGTTTTAATATTTGAGTTATTTTTAACACTATTAAAACGCGTAGTGTATTCAGATTTATGCGCCACTAGTTTCAATGGTGCACCTAATACTATCCCGCAACAAAGGTCTGTCTTACATTTTAGTATTAGCACCTTACATATAGCGCCTTACAGTACAAGTGACACTGACAGTGCAGTGAGGATGCCCAAAAAATATCCAAAGTGCCAAAAGTGACTAAACACCGCTACTGCTGAAGATGTCGAGCAGCCGAAACCGGCCTGGCAAAAGACCAAACCAGCGAGAGGAGACAGAAAGAAAAGAAATCTGCGGTATTACAAACCCTCGCATACCACAAGACAGGTATGTTATACTAAACAAAACTGTTTGGGAATAACTAGGCCCGGTCGGTGGTGGGATGGAGGCATGTGGTCAAGGGTGAATAAATCATAAAACATGCGGAAAAAATGGAAAGACTGGTATTGTGCGCCATACTGGGGTCCAGGGATTTCATTGCCCATTGGTTCCCATACCACTATGGGACGCCAATTCCTCACCTTGGTATTGTCCGGCAGTCCATTGTCCCCAGTCGAGAGCCCAGTTCAAACAAGGCTTTGTGTCTGATTGAAGTCCAATCAATAACGGAAGATATTTTCACCGCAACTGTATCCCGGTGTTTCGGGTATAAATTTATAATCACAAGTGAGGTAAGTCAACCTTAAGATTTAAAACTTTTCCTTTGAATAGTGAACGATTGAAGGAGAAAAGGAACAGGGGATATGGACATTGACTAGTAAATTGTATTGAAGTAGTAGTGCTGATATTTATTCGTAAAAGCAAGTGCGATTTCAATTTTCATTATGCAAAAAATTATAATTCATATTTTTCCCAGTCAAAATTTTACTTTGCTACATAAAAATATGTTACCCTTTTACTTCCTACGCACAGGTTCCTCACGCAGGCCACCTAACCTTATTGGGATTTAATGCCGCGGAAAATCCTCTCCCCGCCGCTAGTGGAATTTATTAGTCCTTTCACTTCATAAACGGAATACCGCACTCTCTTTCTACTGGGCGTTACTAACTTTCGCCGGACACTAACGATTGTTGCCCGCCATCAATTCGGAGCAATTCCGAACCGCACAAAAGGCCCCCGTTAACGTAACCTAATTTACCGGGGGATGGGGCAATTTATTTGCGATTATAACGAGCGAGTCGGCACGATAGTGCATTAGTGAAAGTAAACTCCAATAACCTGTAACCTTCGCATCTAATATTCTCCGCACGTCTATATATCATATGTGCTAGGGGAAGGATGGTTTCCAAACTCATATTTATATACCCTGAACAACAATTAAGATATTTCTTTTATATTTTAAATAATCCTTCTTTCCTATATGACGGGATATTGCATTTTTAAAATAATGGTAAACCAATATAAGCAATAACAATTACAGGATGATTAATTTTTAAAGGATGTAATTTATAACTAATAGCTCTCTGGTATACAACTCGAATTGGGTTCTTATCCCTGTGTTTGAAACTTGAACTAATTAAATGAGAGGTCCTCCCGAACTCCAATTCATGCATTGGAGTTGCAGTTTGTTCCGTAACAATTGCCAAACAACAATTACAAACCAACTATACGGCAGCCGCTCACAAATCTAAAGTGTCGACATGCCTGTTCAAAATGAGCCTAGGTTCCGGAAAAGAAGAAATTGAAAAATTCCGGTCACAGGAAATTGCTTGACGGTTAAAACGGCGCGGTGTATTTAATTTACCATTCTTAATACGAACTATTCTAAGACAATTGACACTTTGCCCGCTTCTTAAAAAATTAAAGATTTAGGAATTTGTATCAGAGTCGAATTTCCCCACCAAGAGAGCCGTCAGAATTTTAAAAAAAGGACAGTTATAATAAATTGGAATATTCTGACCGAGTTGTCGGTAACCGAAGTAGATAATAGATAATAACGATAATAGAGAGTAGATAATAAGTCAAAATAGATAATAACACGAAAATTAATACTGAAAATAATGAAGCTGCTCTGGAGTGAAGACGACTGGAATGAATTTTCCGCCTTCTTCAATGGTTACCGTCGGGAGAAAAGGTTCTGGACGTTATAAAGGGGACTCGGACGACCTTAACAATTTCCCCTGGCGCTTTTCCAACCCAACGGGGACTGAGGAAATGTCAGCCCACCCCGGACCCGGCCGTCATTACCGGATATCCGCGTTTAAATCCGGTTTGCGGACTTATATTTCAGTATCGTAATTATCGCTCCAGCAATTAAGCCCTGTCACCCGCATGATTCGACGTATCGGAACACAATCATAAGTTTAATTAATATAATTATTATAATAGCCTCTTCTGCATGTTTATTCGAACAAAGTGGGCAGAATTACGCGATAGTGAATCATAGTATAATATCTCGTATCTAATATAGAATAATATTCCATGGGAGAAAATATACTGAAAAGAACATTGAAAAAGTAATCTATCTACGTTCGACACGACTACCGGCGATATAAAACTACTCAATGAATTGACCCTTTACAGAATATTGTATATTCGATTGATAAATTGGCACATAAATTTAACTAAATATATTATATAAACTAATTTGAATGTATTCGTGCATTTCATTCCAAGAATTTTTCAATTTTTGGACAAAGATTTATCAATTATATTATTTACTTTATAGCGATATTCATTTATATTACAGACCAATCATACCCTGTTAAACAATCTATTATTGGATATCGTCAGTATTACCGGGTTATTAGAGGAAGAAACGCATACGGATTCGGGCTTTCGTTGAATGGGCCATAATCAAGGCTGTCTTTCTTCGGGCGCCGGTCGCACAAAACACCGGGACCGTTTTCAGAGCTGCCGCTCACGTTCGACGGACTTTTCGGCCCCGGTCGGTGGCTTAACGACCGTCGAATCCGGACGGGAATATCGGGAGATTGGAGTTGCGCGTCCCTTTATAAAAGATCGTGTCCCGCCTATGAAACGGCAGGCAGGCTGTCACTCGTCTGAAAGCACTAGTGCCGAAAGCGATCTAAGTACAGTCTGAAAGAAAGATTAGGATAAAGAACTTTTCGATACAAGTACCAGTTTACACCATTTCCGCAATTTATACCTCATGTAGATATAAGCTCCGGGGCAATACATATTCATACTCTATTAAGAATAAAATAATGTTTCCACGTTATAGAGTTTAACTGAAATATACGTACTTCCTCAGCTATTCAGACATATATACCAATTTGGCTAACATGGTACAACATTTAACAACCCTTTTCCCTCATTTATGGTATCAAATTTCGATCTAGCAATCTAACACATGTATATTTAACGTACATTACTGGGGAGGTTTGACTTATTGGACCGCTCTCGGAATCAGAATCGGGTTACAATCGAGAACAGAAAGGGAGTGGGAAAGCCGGGGATTGATGACTTCACTAATGGGCATCCGGTTCCATGGGTGTGAGCCTTATGGTTGGGCGGGTGGGTCGTGCGACCCCGAATTAAGTCCCTTGTTGATTCTGACCGGAGGCCGCCCAGATCAATCTATCACAGAAATTTACATCGGGAGCAAGCCCAAGGGGTATTCGGACAGAATCGACCCCCACTTGAACCCGACCCATTTCTAATATTCAGCCGAACGGAATTTACACAACATCATATTCATTCATATTACGCCTGATTTATAACAGGCAGATTATTAAAATCAAACGGACAATATTATATATAACCATAACGATGTCAAATATAATACAAGAGCTGTTCAGCCCATCTGAAAACGAATTCACTGACAGGAACATCCGCGTAGCTCCCCAGCCCTTTCCCTCTTTATAACTCCTGTCCGTTGCAAATAAATCTCCGCCGCTTGAGCATGAAATGACCGAACTGTAATACGTAGCCCATAATTTAAATTGAGCGCATACGATTTTACAGCTGAAATGTCTGGACGTTGGTGAAAGGAGGAATATGATAGAAACGTGAGCAAACATTTTGAAAATATCTTAACTGGTATCCAACTTGAAAACTTAGTTATATAATAGACGTGAACGTATTCGTATAAGTTATAATACTTTATAACTTATAAAATACTATAAACAACACTATATCTTTTTTAAATTGTTTTGTTCAGTGTAATACACCGGACCCGAATAAATAGAAATTGTGCATCAACGGTGCAATGGAAATTTAATAAATTGGAAAAAGTAAATCGGAATATTTTAAAACACCCTCCGGATATGAAATTCCATTAAATATTGAGCCGGGAATAGCCCCCGTCCCCCAACTTCCGGAAAAAGTTGACATTTCAAAAGCGCGGTATCGAAAATAATAAAATTCGCGCGGCGGCCGCGAAAATTTTACTGGTATGAAAAGACACTCTGACTGTGATTTTTGTTTTAAAACTCACGCTCGGGTAAATAGAGCGATTTGCCGGGACGCCGCGGGGCAAATTTTATAGGGGCCAATTACATTAGCGGGGCCCAAGCGCCGTGTGCTCCACCACCGCCACCGCCACCGCCCTCCCAGCCCCCTGTTTACCCGCACGCCACATATCATAGCGCCACTAACATTTTTCATTATTTAATGCCGCACTGTGAATTTGCAGGGGAAACAGAAATAATTTATCGACGACCTTTGTCCCACGAATTCGTGACATCTTCATAGCGTCGCGGACCGAGTTACTGTTATTGTTTGGATAATCCCGGAGAGGGCAAGCAGTGCATCTGTCGCGGTTTTCTGATCTGCCTCCACTCGCCTATACAGTCCTGAGCTTTCGCTTTCACTATAAATTTATTTATTTAAATGTACTTACATATTTTTTAATATAATATTTTTTAGTTTTTATCTATCTCATAGCGAGGGACATAAATAATTTATCATTATTTATTCGATGTACGTAGGTGAAGTCAGGTCAGGTTATTATGTTTAGATTACATCTAAAATTGTTTGCAAAATATTTACATTATTTCATGTTCTTTAATGTTTACAGGACAAGATCGCCGATTTCATTCCGCCTATAAGAGATAGAAGAAATTGAAAATTTTCGGTGTGCTTTGGAAAAAGCGGTGGAATAGAAACCGCGCGCGCCGGGTGGCGAAAATAATTTATAAATCCAATCCTCGACGCTTGCAATCGGTGCAATTATCATAATTAACGATCCGGAATTGGAGCAATTACCAGTATTAATACCCCTAATTATGTTCGGCCGCTGATCCACTCGGCAACGATTTCTAATAAAAAGCTGCAAATTAAAGCCAGAGGACAGTATTTTTTCATCGCTTTAACCGCTGCTTGTAAAATTAATGCAGATTTGGGATTTCAGAGTTCATATTAATATTCTTATTCATAGACGGATTATATTTGATAATATATTCATATAATTTGTGTATTTTTTGGGCGTTTGAATATTTTCAGAACTATAAATGGTGATAGAAGGAATTGGTTGTAACGTTATATTGTGGCAATTTAATATTTTTAACTTACTGAACTGAACTGAAACTGAAAAGTAGTACTGAATGAAGTGCACCCGTTCTTATACTATGTATTAGCAGTATTTATTGAATAAAGATTCGATTCATAATTCCTTCTATAACTTACTTAATTTTGGTTTTCCCCTGATTTTTTAATCTCTATTTATTGGCCTCAAATATTATTAATTAGTACATCATAAATTAGGCGTAAACATTTCTAACATATTACGTATGATGATTTCAATTACAAAACTGAATAGATGAACTGACAAGCCGTGCTGTGGAATAAACAGGAGGTGTAGACCTGCTGGTAGTTCTGTCTACCGACTAAATTCTGTTGGGGTCTACCTTGATAGCTCGGTCGAGGAAGAAATTAATTGCGGTTAGTCTGGGGAGGAAAAAGCTTTTACTGGTTGGCAGAAGAGAATGGTGTTGCGGGCAAAGTTGCTCAGACAATTGAGAATCTCCGGTGATAAGACGTCCGGTTTTATGTGGAGCTCACCCGCACACTCCGCTTCTTTGAATTCCCTTCTCTTTTTAATACTAAACCGATATTTGAGTTACCAGCGGTTGCAATATTATTAGATGTCTAACTTGCTACTGTGAAATAATAAGAATTATAATATTTCTTTTCGAATCTGACTGACGGCTTGCAACATGAAAGGTTCTTTCGCAGGAACGAATAATGAAATAGTATTAGACGCTAAATAAATAAGATACCACCATATTAGCAGAAACACGCTAGGAAGTTTTGAAAGCAAGAAATAAAACCCAGGTAGTTACCGTGATAGAATTGTTTGGTGCCGCACTGATTTGATAAGATTTCATCTTATGAAGCGAGTATTCACAATAAAACTATAGCGAACCATCTAGTTATTAGGCAGAAACAATCTATGAACGATTTCATGGGCTTAAATTATTAAATTTTAAAACAATAATTATTTATCATAGGATTGTCTGTCTATAATAAAATTTCATTTTATTAACTTGTACTTTATCCTTTCCTCTGACTATCCTTTGAAGGTTAAACCAGTCTAGTTTCACGCAAAACAAGCGATAGAAAACGAGGGTTTATTTTCATTTAGTTGGCTTCGGTAGTGCGTTAAAATTCGAGTGCACCCGATCTGCTATTTGCTCAGCGAGGCAGTCAAGAGTTTAAAGAGACGACCCCGGTTGGAAATTCCATCGGATCGCTGAAACGGTTCGTTTCATTAGCCCTGTAATTTGTTCTCGCCCCGGGCGGCGGAAAAAATAGACGCTCGGAGTTGTGATACCGGAATAAATTCGAGAGGAGTGGCACGCACTGTGATATCCTCCCCAGTTGTAAATCTACCTTAGGGTGTACTGGAGGACGGGGGTGCTCACCGTGGGACTTACAATTCAGAAATGAGATTGGGTCACGGGGGGGAGGGTGCCCTCCAGGACCCGGGCCATCAAACGGAGTCCCACCGGCACCATAAAGAATGTATATAACCGAGAGTCGCGCAAAGCTCTGGGCGACCGAAAGTTCCCTAATTTGTAATTAACGTGCGAAATTGCTTTTCCAAATTAGTTCTCTCACCGCTCGCTAATCACGGACAATCTAAGTTAATCACGGTCTAAGAACTGTGACTGTGGAAAGTAAGTATGCCTTCTGACCGCCGCCATGTCATGTTTATGAAAAATGCATGACAGGCTCGCGGCTCATATCATATTGGCGCCCTGTCCTTCCCCGGGTTCAGCCCACCCGAATAAATTTTATGTACCGCCCGGCCATATTTATGTTACATATCATTCAGCCTCATATCCCTTTCGACACAAAAGGACTGCTACATGCCCTTAAACATTAAAATGTTTGACATACATTTCGAGAAATTCAATTACGGTGTTGAAACCGTGATGATACGGTGTGGTCAGCTGCGGGTAACCCTAACAAGGCTGTAGTTTCCACTCCGGGAGTCTGACGTTGTATTAGCTTGGCTCGTGATACAAGCTTATATATATATCAAGTATATCAAGTATCTACATAAATTGGGGTCATGTTCCCATTAGCTACATTTCACATGATATGTTTCTAATTAATTCGTTATATGTCTTATGGATAATAGGGAACGACAAATTTGAAATAAATAACGTTTTCCATGATGTTGTCTGGTGTCCTTGCATATTTTTTAATTAGAGAAAATAAGTTGGAAATTTCAAGTATAACTTACGATGTAACAACCCCCAACATTGTGTATACAGTGAATAGAAAAATAATCGAAATAATTTTATGTCATTTCATATATTGTTGAAATTTGTCAATACATATTATCATTCTCCTCCTACTGAATGGGGAAAGTATCAAATTATTTCGGCGGCGGTATAAATTACAGAAGGCGGCAGAAAAGGCCGTGATCCGTGTTTAAATGGTAGCGGTGAGGGGCGGGGGCGGCAAACAGGCATTGCCCACCCTCTAAATTACTTGGGAATGTCGGGACCCGAATATTAATCCTAACCCGAGCACAAAGACCTCGTCCCGGAGCGCTGGCAAAAAAGCTCGGGCTAAACCTTAACCCCTTCACCTTCCTAGGGTAGATTATGATGTGAGCGGGGCAGTTTCTTTTGACATTCGACAAACAATTATTTTATTTTCGTTATTTCAAATATTTACAGTTCCAATTATTCCATTGGTTTCTTTTTCTCACTGATAATTAGATCGCATATTTCTTATATGCCAGATACTGAAAACCGTCTAGAATTAATCCAAACCAGCGATCGGAATGTTATTAGTGCATTTTTCATTTCTATTGTACGATATTAACACAACCATAAATATTAGGCAAATAAAATAGCAGTAAAGTAGTATGTTGATTTTCCAGCCAGGGCTAAACTTAAATCGACGGCTGGCAATTTAAGTATATTTCTGTATTACTCCAGTAAATTGTAACACAGGCGTGGTGTTCCAGTATTAGGATTCTTTACACTGGACTATTTCCTCTAATATAATCCCATTTTAATTTTATTACAGTTCGTTCGTCAGCATATTTTCGTTGTATTCTTTGATTGTAGACCACGCATTCTACCACAGAATGGAAAAAGCTGATGAAAGTCCAACGGAGCAAGATATTAGCCGAAAATGGATAGAGGAATCATCGCCGAGCTTTTAATACAGGTTCCAACCGGGCCATGAAAAATATTACACTCCATCCTTTCTCAATTTGGGCACGTGAGCAGGCGGTGGCAAATTGCTAACGAGATCTGATAGTGTGGGGGTGGCGGCGGTGGTGGTCTGCCCAACCGCGGCCAGTCCACTGTTGTAAATCATGCCCCGGTGTGAGATAAGGGCTAGGCAGGGACGCCTACCGGAATCATTTATCTTCGACCACTACCGTCGGCGGGGAGAAACCGAGAAACCGGCCATCTGAAATGGCTGGGTCGGCTCCCTGTCACAGTCTATTCATAGACGGTACAGTTTTTTAAAAAAATCGTACAAAAAAATCAGTAAAAATGAGCCTCACTGTGAACAAATTAACAACAACCAAGTTACATCACGACCAGTTTTATCGATTTGAGCGTTTGTATTTTCTTTAATTTAACCGGCAACAGTCTAGCCGCTGGTGGAATAAATTGCAGCGGTCCGGGAGAATTATGCTTCTCTAGGTCAGGGCTTAGGGCACTTCAGAAGGGAGCAGTGGGATTTAGGACGGTGGAATTGGGACCAGACGAAGGGGCGCCGACCCCAAATAAGTTCCCGGGGAATCACTTCTGCTGTCGACCGGTTTTGCAACACTCGTACATTTATAATGCCTCAATTCAATCTATTTCCCTTCCCACTTATTGCCAACCAAAGGATACTGAGGGTATTCCCGATCTGTAAGTGTCTCGACTGGGAACTGATTTTAAATGGCCGTCATATCGATAGATGGTCGATATCTTTGTCTAGGTCGATGGACCTAATAGTTTAATAGCGGACCTCGAATTGCGAAGGATGACTTCTGCAACTGCTTTGATATTCTCCAAAAGCCGAACCCTAAAAATCGATAAACTTATTTATTTATGTAAATCATCTCCCGTATATAATTCTCTTGGAAAACACGTAGTATCCAAAAACTAAACATCAGGATCCACTCGCCCATTCATTCTTAAGCGGTATGCACCCTCAGTCATGTACCACACCGGACCACCCACCAAATTAAAAATTTAATAGTATCGAATATAAAATGTAAGTTAACAAAATGTATCGCTGTGTAATAATCAGGTTCTTACCTTTGATCAGCACTATAAATGTCTATAAGATCGGTTAAAAGCAGTATTAGTGTTGCCTCTCTACTATACACGGATAATGGATCCGGAGGCCGGGTACCAATTGCGCGAAATATTTCCGCATTTTTCACTAATGAAAGAATTTCCGGAGTGGACGGCGGCGAAAAAAGAGAGGCGCGATGAAATTGGTCCGCTTCCCCCTACAGAGTGAGATACCGGGGGGTTTCGGTTCGGTGCTCGAAAATTGAGCAGCGAGAAGGCCCCGCTCAACGAACAACTGTAATAATTCTTCATTAGAGAGCGTCCGGAGGCCGGGTTAAATCACGGACTTCCTCCGCGAAAATTTTTTTCCGACCAACTTCGTAGGGCGCTCCGAAAAAGCGTATTTGCACTCTGGCCTAAGCCCCCTCACTCCCACTCATCCCGTACCGGTTCGAAAAAAACCTTTGGGAAAGCCATAAAGCTCGGGGGCGCTTTTTAGACGGAGAACGGAAAAGTCTGTTCCGTTCTTAGCTCGAATATTGTCACGAGATATATATATCGCGGATAATGCGAACAGATTGCCTGCAGGTTCGACGCATAACCGGTAATATCGCTTATGAGTATCGACCATAACCGATTTTAAACGAAGATGAATCATTTTTAGTTCGAAAGTAATGAACAATCGCAATGCTGATTAAATCAACCAGCTACCCTTTATTGTTCAAAGGACCTATATGGCCATATCGTACAGTGATTTCTAGTAATATGCTCCTGCTTCCTGCTTTTTGTGCTATTATTGTATGTAGTTTTTTAGGAAATTTCCATTCTCCAAATTCGTTACCCCATACAAGTTATAAATAATTAATTATATTATTTCCTTAATAATTAGAAATTATTCTACCATATAGTTCTTCATCGTAGATGATTTGTCGATACATTTCGAGACCCAAAAATAAATCCGAAATTAAACTATTACGGTTATTCAAGAATTTTCCGTTTCACATGTGATGGATTCATATTTTCATGGATACATCTCCATATGGATACATATGGAAACACGACGAAACGAGACATGAGTTAAATAGTTTCAGCGATTCCTGTATTTACGCGATCGTTTGCATGTATTGCTCACCTGGGGTAATAACTATGAAAGCGAGATGTTAAAATATTTATTATTCAGACCCAGTATACCGCACTATTCTAGAATATTTTACGCGATGGAAACTAGCGTGTTGAGGCACTACACACAATACACAATACAATAATGAATGCCGTCGATTTCGTGTATTTCTGTCTCCTCTCGCTGGTTTGGTCTTTTGCTAGACCGGTTTCGGCTGCTCAACATCTTCAGTAGCGGTGTTAGTTACTTTTGACACTTTGGATGTTTTTGGGCATCCTCACTGCACTCTCACTGTCACTTGTACTACAAGGCGCTAATACTAAAATGTAAGACAGAGCTTTGTTGCGGGCTAGTATTACTGAATACACTACGCGTTTTAATAGTGTTAAAAATAACTCAAATATTAAAAGATATTATATTTATGTGTATATATAATGTAGGTACAGGAAATAGTGGAAGTAAGGTTGTTCAATTCATAGAAGAAACACACATGAAATCGTACTCGTAAGATCCAATATAGAGTTTTTGTATCATTTTTTGAACAACAATCATAAAAGTCCGTGTATACAAGAGTCTCGTATTCTGTAATATATATCAGGCATATCACTTATAATAAATAATTATTATGTCTAAAATTAGTTCAAGGTATATCTAATGAATGACCTTATATTCAGTACAGCATATAATTAATTTCGAGTTATTATGGAATTGTAAATATCAAGTCATATTAATTAAGTTGCTTTCGAACAATAATAGATATTGGCTGTAAATATATACAGGTTAAATTCCACAGAATTACCTTGGGTTTAACAACGGCAATTAATTGTTCGGGTTCGAATCGCTAGCTAGACTCGAAACTGTATTTAAATCCCTTGAAAGAGCTTTAGGCCCCAGTTTGTATTTAATCCGGATATGTACCGGCCCGTTCCAATTCTATGCCAGGTTCGGATAGAGGAACAGGTCCTGCGAACGCATTGTACTGAGAAATATGAATAACCGATATTTGGATAATCAACTCAACTAGTCGATAGAAGTTTAAACTAAACAGCTTCAGGACTAATCAGCCATTGGAAGTAAGTCCGTCAGGTGTGCCTGCGCGACGCTTATTTGGGAATATGAGCGAGGATATTTATCGCCGGCTTGAATTCAATAATCTTCACATCTCCGTTACGTTCTACCGTTAAATACATATTATTACAGAGCAACGCGTTGATCGTATTTAAGTCTACCTACTGATTACTGTTCCGCGATGTCAAACCAGAATACCTAAAATGATTGAATATGCGTATCAGAGATTGAAATTATTGAACAAATCTTTATTGAGTGAAACAGAGAAAATTCCAGGATTGCCTTATGGTAATGGCGGAGGTTGTGACAACTTTACAAACTTCGTCCATTGAAATTTTACGGTCTCGATAAAAATATTAAACAGTGGAGTAATAATCTATAACACGTCCAATATTGGGTGGTATAATTGCGGTTTGCGGAGAGTCGCAGGATATATCATCAGGCAGTAAACTAAAATTAGATTGATGAATTGCAAGCGTAATGAGGGCCTTATCGAATGTAGAACGGCCGCAGTACCCGGAAATATTTATTCTGGAGAGGACCAATTGTAATTCATTTCAGTTCCCTCGGACGGACTCGTCTGACCACTACACAAACAGGAAACTATAGGAAAAATATCGGCTACGGATCAAGTAATTGCATAACCACAGTTTTGTGCTATCGAAGAGTTTTCTTCGACCTTTTGCTTGAATGAAATAAAGGCAAAAAATAAGCGCGATTCGAATTTTGCCGAAGACCGGTTGACATAAATTGAGCGCAAAAATAAAATCGGTTCATCTGACCGGAATTTAATTTAATAAGTGGAAACAATGAAGGAGAAGTTTCTTCATCAACTCTTGGATAGGGGCTTTCATCATACATTACTGTTTCACCAAGGTGGTGTACACTAGAGATTCAAATTCATAAATATGTTTATATCCCGATATTTTTATATTTCGAAATTCACTGCAATATTAAAAATGAAACGCAGTTTATCCCGGATCGCATTTCGTTTGGAAATTTCCCCACTCGATTAGTTGAATGTTGTCGGTGGTTCGGATGATAAGAGCCATGATATATACTTTCTCACCAAATCAGTAGTCACATCAGAGGCGTTTCAGTGCCTAATTTATTTTCGAGCTGATTTATTGCCGTTTTAAATATAATTCCGCCGACCTAATTTCAGAAATAATTTACAACTCGGGTTAGCGAGGGCAAATTGGTAGATGTGCGGCGAATTTCTGAACTTGGATTACATTTCTGGCTCAGTTTTGCCGGCCTATTATACGGCTATCGGTTTCTCGTTGGCGCTATTCATTAAACTGTGTTCGCCGTTTGGCTGCGGGCCATCTAACGGTCGGTTTGATCGTCAGAAAAGTAAATCGGAAGTTCCCATATCGCTTAATCAGAGCCCCGGCAACCACCTTGTTATTATAGATGTTACACTAAATTCTGCATGTTCCAAGTGATTTTAACCTATCGGCCGTTTCTCGGTACTTAAAAAGTTTTTGGGTCTACCTCTTCCCAACGGATGTATTTTTTAGTCTCGCCTTGGCTCAAGTTAGACAACGGGTCTGGCCAATAACTCGAGAAAAAATAAGTCCATGGAACCGCGCGATGAATATCAGATGCTTTTGAGTTCGACGGTGTGGAAGTTCTCGGAAGAAACTTCCCGCTAAGAATTCGGTTTTCGATATTACCGCCGGGGGAGTCCGTTATCCCCAGGACCTTTTTCCGGTTGAAATACGGACGCCGTTATTGAATTAAACTCCGGGAGTCGGAGAATACGTTCGGATATTAATGGGCGGTCTGGGGTTTCCGCTAGTATTGATGTATTCCGCCGGGGCTTTGGGGACCTCCGTCACCGATACTGCCCGGGGGACCTCTCCCTTGTATGCTGTAATTCAAACAATCTCGACGGTTAACAACACGGACAATCCCAATGGCAATTACCCTGGTTGTGGCACGAATATGCCGTGGGCAAAAACAGGTGCAGGAAGAGTTGACCCAACCACTCGAGCGGAGTATGAGCTTGTAATGGGGTCACGTGCTGTGGAACTGTCCGCTAATCATAAATTCATAACCCGACCAACACTATCACAGTGAAGGAAAAGTGTTGACGCCTATAAACCTCACTATATTAATGGCTCATAAATATATGAGAATATTTTCTTCAGTACGGCGTCTGAACTAGGCAAACCGGGCAGACCTAACGGTCTTGCGGGTCAAGCATCAGCGCCTGAGGTTTTATTTGAAGTGCGTATGTTGCTGTACAATGACACGTTAAGGTTTATTTCATAATATTAATGTTAGCGTTTTAATCCACTTAATTCAATTACGATCAAATATTGACTCCAGATATAATATATATATATACGTGACCATATGTATTGGGGCTTTCATTCTAAAAAATAGTGCAGGAATGTCAAACACTATTTTTCTATTTCTAGTCAGGGACAGTATTATCTCTTTTGCTCTTTGTATTTTGTAATCCATAAAAGTCATGGTTGAGCTGTAATAATATACGTATAATACGTTGAGCGTGTATTACGTACTGAGGAAGGCGAAAACCATTACTCCCTATTAGTAAATTAGGGGGGAAAAATCTTATAAATTAAAATTGTATCCTTTGTAATGAAATTATAACTTCAATTAAATTCCATTAGCTGCGTTCTGCATTCTCGGGTTTAACAATAACTGACCAGTTAACCCCGAAAAGTGGCCGAATTTATTGATAAAATATTATCACAGTTTGAACCCTTTCTGGATATAAATGTCGGATGGGAACCGGAGTTTGATATTTTATAGGGAGCCTCCTCCTTTCTCCTTCAAAATGAATTTGGCAAGCTCTGTCTCCCAAATAAAAAGCCGGACGGCTTTTTTAATCCCGTTGGCCCAGAACCATTTGTGGGAGCCCTTTAGCACTTCGACCCGAATAATTCAACTGTATTCAACTGAGATATTTCCTTCAGGTAACGTCGACGTTTTAACAATTTTAAATTCCTATCGATATTACAGTACGCTTAAATTTACTCTTGTAGCGGTAGTGTCAATGCATTCATATACTGCTAAGAAATACTGTTAAAGAAGAATAAAAATTCACATTCTCTCCGGTTTACTTCGTAATTCTATCTCGGGGCCGTACGAATGTCGGTTTTGGGCAAATAGTTCAAGCGTAAATCAAGCGCAGTTGAGGTTTCTTCGGATCAATATAATTCTGGGAAGCATTTATCCTTCGCCTGCGTGTCGCATCATTAACCGGTCGGAGGTGGCGCTATTAGTCGCGACCCCCCTAATAGCTCTACGGCAATTGTCAGGAGTATTTAGGCCGGGGCAGTTACGATGCCCCGAGTACTATCATTAATCCGCTCGGCGGCCCACACTCCAATACGATTTTTGGATTCGGAAGAAAATAGAATTTTCAATACTCGACACGAGACCAGAACGAGCTGATCAAAGGCGGTGGGACAAACATGGATATTTAAGACGTAGTCTGCCAGAGTTCATGAATTTCAGTTTCACTTCTTCGGGGTACAATGTCAGTGTACAATACTCTCTGGTATAAACTATCGTCGCGGCGGCGATCAACCTAATTATGTTCCGATTATTATTTTAATTTATGATTTTCATTGTAAGGAATAACTAAGAATGCAATTTACTTAGCTAGATCAGTGAATAATTTAAGCATTCTAAAAGCAACAGGGCGAATAGTAAGCCCTGGATAATCCACCATCTGAACAATCGTATTGCTAATGCGTCAATCGAAGTCAAGGTTGGGGAAAAAATAACAAGAGTTTTACCGAGGCTGCATAATATTTCAAAGAGGAGTAATTCTTTCTTGAAAGCGGTCAACCGAAATTCAATGGGAACAGTCTCCGGTTCCCAATTCCTCGCTAAAAAAGGGACGGTTCGGCATCCGCCATCGGAAAAGAAATTCTCCCCGTAACAATCCCACAATTTCTACAGCACGGATCGCGCCTCGCCCCCTCCACCCACCGCTCACTTCTTGGGGGCCCCTGAGCGCCGAATAATAAATTAGAAGAGCTCTCCGAAGAATACGGGAGCGGCGGAACGAAGATGAATTCAATTCTTCAACCGTTGCCCGCCCCCCCCTCACTTTCCTCCAAATATAAAGTTTCCCCCGAGGAAAAAAAACCCCTGTTCAATTATTCATTAAGGAAACCCCAAACCGCCGGCTGTTTCGGTGCATGCGTTTGGATACTATTGAAGCGATAACAATATGAAATCGTCACTCCTGGTTTTTAATAGAACAGAACTGCCGGGTTATTCTCTCCGCAGGTTATTCTACGGACGCCACGTTAGGATTAGGAGTTAAATATTGAATTTCTTTGGCTGTTATTCTACTACAACCCAATAACGTTCCTATTGCTTTTCCTTGAATGTCTCCAAACACTCCATGGTCTTGTTATATACACTGTATTAAAACGCCGATCGCAGATGGCTATTAACTACCTTTTTATAAGCAGCACTAAAACAGCATCAAATCTCCAAGCCATATAATACTGTGCGTTCAACGATTGTTAACATAACGAGACGGTCCGAGAAGCCCCATTACAAATATAGCTATCTAAATAAAAAAAATACCCGAACACACCGAATACCGAAACACACTTTCATGAAATTTATCCCAATACAAGTATTTCGCTGTTAACGGCGAAATAACAGAGAAGGGAGAGGTCTGAGAGTCAGGTTATATATAGACCATCTGAATACGGTCTTAACCGTGTAAGGTTTCGGCTCTTTGACTGCAGCACAGGGTGGCACTAAACGAAAACTTATCGTGTCCGCTTCCTCCGCTCCTACATACCTATACACTACCAGGTTTGACGGGTTGGCTGCATTATATTATTTCACTAATTATTTCAAATCATAACATAACAAAACGCGTTTATACTGGAAAATGCCGAGGATATAGTTTATTAAAACATCCTACCAGTTAGTCCTCCAACAAATACATTTCATTGTGTTGCTGTACATGTTCTTATAATTCATAAACCCATAGGTATTTTTAAACTATTTGATATAATGAGAGGGTAAGGAAAATATTGAAGTACATAATTCACACGGATTGGATTATGTTTCATGTTCAGTTTCATAAATATTTTACCTTGTACGTTACTTAAGAAGTCGGCCTACAGGTCTTATTTGTTGACACGTTATGGATATTAACTACTATAAGTCATTATAAGTATATTATTATTAATATTATATTATTAATGTTATTACACCTCTCCCTGACAAATCCTCATTTGGATACTGAACTAACATTGTTTCAACGTTCCAATTCAAATTCATGGAACAAGCCAGTCAGTTATTGTCAAACAGTGAGTTTGAGTGGAGATGGGGGTTCCTCGTGGAGCTGATACAAAGGATGCGTTTTGAATAAAGCCATACCTCATATTGTCCATCCAATTTTCTGATTTCTGTTAACACGCCCTCTGACTCCGCTCTCTGACGTATCCAAACTGCGTAAACTCTCACAATGGCCGAACAAATGTACATCCATTTGGGACAAATTAGCATAATATACATTTGACATTGACGGCCCGCACTTTCTCCCCGACTTATTTTACGCCCAGAGACAATTAAAATACTGCTTCATTAATTATATTTTATAGCTTATGGGAGTTACAGTAAAATTAATTACCCTTTTGGTAAATTCAGATAAGTAAAACTGAAATTGTTTTGGAAATACGACCAATAAAATACTTTTTCATTTAATTTAACGCATTCTATTAATTGGCCCTTCGCGCGTTGATTTTACACGTCGGAGAACATTTTCAAATAACATTATTAATTGGTTCCCGGCCCGAAATGTAAAATCCTCGCTTGCCCCATTCACACGCTTCGATTGTAATTATAATTATTAATTTTATATTTTCGTTTAATTTTGGATATTCTAATTGCGATTTAGGCTCCAGGCCTATTCATTTTTCAGCCTATTGAGTCAGGAGGGATTGGACCATATGCATATCGGGAAATTAATTAATAGTGCACTTTTAATTTCTTTTATATGTATATATTCGTATAAGTAATTTAGGGCGAGAAAGAGAACTTTTCAAATAAAACAAATATAATTCAGTAACGGAAATGATACAAGGTTGGATGTTACTACCAGATGGCGGGAGCTGGTACCTGCCCTGATAGCTCGGTGGGGCTATTCCCTCTCCGACAAAGTCTGTTATTATTTTATATCCTCGCGCTAGCCGAACCCTAAATGCATTCTTAGCTATGCAGTCTAGAAATAATTAAATTAACTGTGGAAAGGGAGCTTTTAGAGATAAGGGCGCGCCTGTTGTTTTCATTAGACTGATGGCCCGACAGGGGAGTTCCATCGCCAAATCCGCTACACGCGAGCCGGACGATGGGGCCGTGTATCCAACTCGTGAGAGCGAAAACCCTTTTTTACCAATACACCGTTAATTAGAAATAACACTGCGGACGAACCTCCGAATTGAAATAACAGTAATTATGAGCCAACGTTAAAATCCCCGAGACCGCAATATTGGAACGTCAACATTGCGGGGGGACAGCGTTCCGTAAAAGGCGTAGGCTCGGGGCGATATCAATTTACGGATTATTGCCCCGGCGAGCTGATATATTGGACCGTGTTCCATTCCCACTACCCCGGGTTGAGTTAGCGACAAAACATTTCGCTTCCCGATTAACACCGGATTTATGGCCGGGAAGATAATCTGGGAAGTTGGGTCAAAGTCTGGAACTGATCCCATTCGGATAGCGAACTGAAGTTAAGAGGCCTAAGGTTTTACGAAAACGGAAAAATTGATATTTTCTAGTCTTAAATATTATTTATGAAATACGGAAGCGGCGAGGGGGTGTCGCGGGGATGTACTCAACTAAAGTTCGTTGAGCGACATATTAATGATTGAAAAAATTTCACCGAAAAATTATTTTAATTAAATTACACAGTGGTCTTAAAAAATTGAACCAAGGCAGCAGAAATATTTTGAAATAAATTAGTATAATTACCTCATTTCCATGTAAATTTTTTTTGTGCTTTGTTCAATTGACGCTAATGGCCGGTACGTGGCCTTGGCCTGTTCTATGTGCTCAGGGGCGTATACAAATGGATAGATCGTTCGCATTTTAAATTTGAAACTTCTCTTTCTTTATAGCCCATTGTGCTCCTTAACTTTAAAAAGGCGAACATTAAACGGCTGCTGTCAACAGCAACTGTTTCATCCGTTTCTGTTTTCCCGACCACACTTTGTGATTGGTCTCCAGTCGACCGTTAATTCATAACCCTTTGTGTTTGAATCCGCTTTGTCAAAATCCGATAGGGGCCCGGTTTAGCTAAACACTCAAATTTGATCTTGGAGTGTCCTCACCATTACGGCCTCCCAGTTCCCGAACTAATTGAACAGTGCGGTCCGTCCGCTCTCTGTGTACATTGAGTCAATCGCCAAATCCTTTCATTACATAATGATAAGAAACGAATTTCGCACATAATAGTGAGAATGTTATAATAACCTATTGTATAATGCAATACAGCTTCGTATAAAAAGTTGTTATTTACAAGAAGGTAAACAACTTCATTAGAATAAGGAAAACAAATAATGGCTTATTGGTCGCTGATAGCACTCACATAAAATTACCTTCCTCTCGACAAAATTCATCAATAATTGGGCTGTGATGAATATGAAAGCACATTTCTGGATTGGGGGTCATTCGTATAAATTTAAGAAACGAAATTTAAACCCACCTCTCCGATTGGGAAGTTTCCTCGTTCTTACGGAAATATTCATGGCATAATTTTTCTCCGCAGCCCGAGTTACTTCTTCCGTTGAGTATAAACAAAGTATTATTCCCGACGAGTTCTTAGCATTTCAATTTCGGAATTTTCAGGCTTTACAGACATTTACATATTACGAAAACTTCTACCGTCGAACCTGAGATTGAAAATAAAAAGCAGTAAACGAGAAAACTGGTCCGACAGTAAATTTATATCCGGAGATTGAACTTTAAAAGCGAAATAATGTCGCGGGCGGTTTATCCTCCCGGCGCGCTCGAAATATAGCTTATCGATGTGATAGATGGGGAAAATATAACGGGAATGAATTAAACGTTTGAGGGAGGGGTCAACTCATAAAACTTCGGAAATACAGTTTTTTTTGGCCGTGTGTGAGTGTGTATTTTCTTTTTTCAACGAAAGGAAGCCTGGAATTTACGGTCTCCCTTAAGTGTCGGTGCCGGCCGTTAAGAGAGTCGGGGCCTGGGAGGCCCCATTTGCCAGTGCACTACACGTCCCTCTTTTGTCCGACCTCCCTCGGGCCCCACACCGTTTCTCTTAGTTTCTTTTTTTCCCTTCTTTGCGCCTGTTGTAGGGAGAAGAGCAAATATGAGTCCGCTCCAGGGGTCCGAAACCAAATTACTGTTTGTACAATAAAGTTTCGTTACCCTGCATTTTGCTGGGCGTATGTTAGTAATGCTGACTGGTTGAATTCCTACGTGCAGAGCGTAATATTACTGACGCAGGGGACGAACTGAAACGAAACGCATTGACCACGAGTCAATCTAGTTTTTTAAAACATAAAATATTTCAATTTGTCTTCCCCTTAGTATTCTTTTTCAGGAGGTGGCGAGGGTCTTGTTTCTTTCGGCGTGTGGTTTTACTATACTGTTTCTCAAAGCAATATTAGTGGCGATAAACGTTTTTAGCCCATTCTCCCTTCTGGTTGGCACGTTTGAAAGTTCTGCTCTAAATACGGCCTGTAAATGGTGAAGACACGCAGAAACGATAACTATATAACAGGTAGCCTAGGAAATTCACTAACGGATTAATAATAATATCAGCGATGGCTACAGACAATGACATGAGAGATGATACTTCTGGCGGACCACTCTATTAATTAATGATTAATGCATTGTGTTCTTACTTTTTAGTAGAAACAAAAAAAATGCTATATAGTTAACGAAATTAAACAGATCAACACAAATATACATTTACACCGAAATTCGGTGGAATGTCATATGAACGCTAAATAAAAACACTTTAAACGGAAATACTGTAGAAATTAACCCTGTTCTTTAATTCGATATCCCCCACACAAACAAGCTTCTCCCCTCCAACTCCAAGGACCATTATTGGACTCCGTTGTTCCCAAGCTGACGGAAATAAGTTGGTGACGCTGTGGGGCCCACCGCGAGATTATCTCCACCGGGATCATAACGATTCGACTCATTCAACGACTTCAACTTGCCCTAACAACGTCATTAAAATATTGGAATGGAAAGCTCGCTTGTGGGGTGGGAGGGGGATGAGGGGGGGGAATACTCTTGAATTCAGTAATGTGATTCCTTCCACAGAAATGGGCTTCCCTGAGTGCTTTCCATCCCCCGTTATATACTTCGTACTGTATTCTGCGCAATAAAATATTTTTTCTATAATTTAACGTGAGCGAACCAATTTCGAGGGACTTTCATTTGGGTTGTTATGTTACACATATCGTTGTGGAAAATCAACTAGAGAAAAAAAGACACATAAAGAGCAAGAGACATATTTGTCGGCGAGTTATTAAGTTACCGCTTTGAATTTATTGACATGTACGTGCGAATTTTATCTTGTCCCCCAAAAAAATACTTTGTTATAAATGCGTTCATTGCGTACTTGCAGAAGAAAAGTTCAGAAGGCTGAAATTTGGGACGAAAAATGTTCATGTAAACGTTTCGTGTATTACTATAAAATAAGACTGCACATCTAAGAAGGTCGGTTGCACGCTCGGAAAAACGACCCAAATGTAATATTGTTTCATATTCTTGACGTTTTAAATTTAATATATGGCCCGTATACTGGGGAGGTATCGTACGTGATATGTACCGCTAATGCTATATATAGATGAACAAGCCTGAAAGATACTGCCACCTATCGCATTAAAATTGAGGTTTATAAAAAAAACAATTTTGTCCTCACAATTGTTACATATTAATAAATACAGCCCGAACATCAAACATTCGTTTTGGTAATATATAGTATTATGAAAATATACCTTAGTTTCATGTCATACATGTTCAAACAATAATATCCAGAGACCGGTTTTATTTTCTCTTATGGAGAGTTTCTATAATTACAATTTATTAATTTTTAATTAAAATTGTTCATTAAAGACAGAATATTTATTCGTATTTTAACATAAGTAAATTAAATTTAAAAAATCAGGCGCCTGATGCTTGGCCCGCAAGACCGCTCAGTCTGCCCGGTTTGCCTAGTTCAAGCGCCGTGCTCAAACGAAATAGTTCAGTTGCCTGTGAACCTTTGTTATTCGAACTCTTGTTTATTTATCTAATCGCTAACTCTACTACTGATCAGTGTTAATTGGATTGACCACTCAAATCTTTCCGGCCCTTCGGTGCACATTTCTAACCCTCACTGTCACCCCTCCCCCCTTAAATCATTTTAACCGACGAATTGTTCGAAATGCCCGCCGGGCTGTGCAACATTCGTCAAATTCTCAAATCGGTATTCAGAATGTTTGGTATTTCAATCGGTGAGATTCCACGACGGCACTAAATTTGGCTGCATACGGTATCCGGGCATGAATATATCAACGTCAGTTTCCATTTGGACGCCGGATCCACGGCCCCGATGTCTTTCGATAAGGTAAAAACGGCAGTTGGTTATCTGCGACGAGGCCACGTATACAGCGTCGCCTATCGCACGAACCGCTGCTGGACCTCAACTTTAACGAACTAACTTCGAAACTTCCATTACCGCCTCAGTCGAATTGGAACTTTGCGAAATGTAATCTGATGTGGTTCACGTCGTATGTTATACCTATGTAGTATTCCACACGTGCGCCCGAGTTTACAAAAACTTCCATGGGCTTCAGGTCCTTATAGATGATAATTAAAATATGTATTATAATATGGGTGAATGTGCTCGACAGAACGTGAAATTGAAAAACTATAGAGATCAATGCCTCCTCGTTGTATATTTAATGCTGTTCGTAATTCGTGAGAAATGTTCAGTACATAAATCTCTGACCCTACTACATGTATTGTTAATGATATCTTCTTCGTACTCACAAACTAAGATAGTCATGTTGGAGAATCCCCGTGCGTCAATTAAACATGCATAAAGCCGGTTAACTGCTCCCCCATGATGTATGCGCCATGAGGTACACAACACAAGGGGTGCTACCCCTATTGAGGTGGTTTTAAAATTTAATGCTCCCCTTTTAACATCAAGGCATGAAACTTTACAAATCGCGTTGCCTTTGCTCAGCTATAAATACTGCATCGGTTTGCAGTTGGGGTACGGAAGTTTGACAACGAACGTGCATAAAAAACTCGCACGCACCCCGTCGAATTCTAAGCAGGTATTTCTTTTTATTTCTGTTGTGGTATATTGTTTTAATTCGGGCTAAGCAGTTGAGTGGGTCCCCTAATGAAAAGTGGCTTTGGCTCTCGGTAGCAGCCACCTGTTAGAGACCAAACCACTACACCCGCTCAGCCCCATTTATAACATTCTCCGGCGCCTCATGCTTTTATCCGAAAGCGGAAACGGGGAATTTTTTTCAGGATCCTCGCATCTTCTTCCGCTCTTTTAGTTGAGACGACTACAAACAATAAAACTTTAGAAATCCATTGGGTGTAAACGACTCGTAAATGTACTCGGAATTATAAATACAGGAATTTAAAATAACTTTAATTTAAAAAAATAACTCCTACTCAAACATAAACCAATAATATATGACCCTAATTCGTAGGTATCCTAAATAGGATCACTAAATTCATAGAATCACTGATTATGGGAAATATGTTTTGATTGAAGATTATATTCTCGAAGAAAATCGTGGTTTTGGAATCTAGTACCATTGTATGATACATTAGTTTTGTTTACGTTGCAAGTAGCAAGTATCTACAAACAACGTGGGACTAAATAATCTACAAAGACCTTCCCATTTGATGTATTTTGTTCGATCTGAGGGTATCTGAGATAATGAAAAATAACAGAACAAACGGTCCTCGCGATATAGTTATTGAAATTAATAAGAAAAACTTGAACATAAATTAATTTAAACAATATAGGTCTGTCTTCTTCTTCGAAAATAAACTCAGGGCAATTACTTTTATTCCATTCGAAATACAGACAAAAGTGCGTACGAAGAGAGGACAAGGATTCGGAAATAAATCCGAAGATCTATATTAGGTCCGACTCTATCGGAAGAGTTTCACTCTGAGTTTGGACTCCATATATTATGACAGGCTTCGAATTTATACCGGGCAATAAATTCCGGCCCCGGGGCCGAATATAGGGCCGCGCCCTCGGTCCAATTGGGCCGGGTTTAGCCAGCGATCACACTCCTGAAAACTAATTTATAGTTAGAAAAGACATTCAACTTTACGACGCCGGCGTTCTCGGGAAACCCGCCGCAATAAAATATTAAAAGGCGGGCCGAAAATATCCAGCGGTTATATAGCGACCCACTGTGAAATTCATCTTTACCACTAAACTCGACTATTATTGGTTTGTCTGGCTATTATAACGGTGGAATCGTTTAAACGCGGTAATGAGGTTGTTAATACTGCATTATTACACAGTAAATTACTTTAAAAGAAGGAACCCTGTAATCCAACACACCGATAAAGCTCAAAAAGGGTCCGGGATCAGCGAAATACCTCATCAATGCTATTTTAAGAGGTAGATTTTTTAATTACTAAACAGTTATTTTACGTTATATTATATATGATCCCTTTGATCTATAAATTAACACTTCTTTTAACAACAGTATATCTATAATGCGTGTGTGTGTGTGTGTGTGTGTGTGTGTGTTGTACAAGGTGAGGTGTGTTTTACGCCTTCTCTTGTGTTTCACACAATTTTTCAAAATAATGTTAACTATTTAGTGATTTCTTATATATATGTAATAAATGTCCACCACTTACGTAATTTTACGACGCTTTTGTTCTTACGACTCGTCAACGTCAGTACTTAAGTTTGATGGGAAACTGTATTGGCCAACCGGATCAGAGGAGTATTTTAATTTCCCTGGCCCTACTAACAAAGATAGTAAATAATTAAAACTGATCAAGGTAGAGAGGACTCTGGGGTCTTATGTTAAGTCTGGGTTATGAATATATGAGAATATTTATTCGTATTTTAACATAAGTAAATTAAATCAAAAACTCGGGCGCTTGATGCTTGGCCCGCAAGACCGATCAGTCTGCCCGGTTTGCCTAGTTCAAGCGCCGTGCTCAAACGAAATAGTTCAATTGCCGGTGAACCTTTGTTATTCGAACTCTCGTTTATTTATCTAGTCGCATAATTCTACTCCATTGATGTTTATTTTCTTAGAGAAGAGAACATAAATGATTATTAGATTATTAAAATAAAAGTATTCCAGATGGAACACAAATTCATTAATTGTTCTTGTGAAATGAAGATATCCGATAGTTTGAAATTTATCGGAAATATTTTTTGTTTCAGTAATGTGCGGAGTTGGTGTCGACATAGCCTTCCATCATCACACGATAGGATATTTTTATATGTAAGTAACTATTACTCTATCTGAAAGTAACATTATTCCTGAATATTAAACTTACATTATTTGTTTAGTCACGGTCAGTTTTCCAGGGTCTTGCCCGGAGGTTATATTTTAATCTGGCTTAAATTTTTCATCAGGGCACGCAGGTCCTATTTTGTCTGCAACAAGAATATTGCTTCAATTCGATATTTAAAAATCATCCTCAGAAATACATCGGAAGTGAATTGGCGCCCAGGTATCCGCTTACCGTCCTCCGTAACGACATTTTCCGAGAACGCGGCGTTAAAATAAAATGAATATTAAATCCGATAAGTCCCGAGCCGGGGCCCTTTTACGCGGTCCTCGACCGGTCCTGCCCGGCAAATGGTTTTCTCAATTATTAACGCTAGCGGAAGGATTTTTCCTCTCCATTTTTTCCTTTCGTTTTTACTCCCCTGGCGAAAACGCTTCCTTTGCCCGGACATGTTTAAAAGACGGGAACACCATTTAATATTTACTCAGGGGAGCGGTTCCGGAACCGCCGAAAAGGGGGGAGCCGCCTTTATGTGGCAAGGCGTTTATTGACGCCCGGAAATTTTTAAAAACATTTGTTTTTCGGTAAAACGTCAGTCAATGAACTGTTTCATTTCGACTATGAATAAATAATAAACTGAACTGGGGGGGGGACTACTGTTTCAGTTTTCAAATAAATTTTATTCTAATCAGGAATCTTCTATCTTAATTGTAGCCAGGCGTAACGTGCCTATGCCAACATACAGAAGTATTTGGAAATTTATAAAATTATTCTACTAAGAAATTTTCATTGACTGACTCTTTATTCCATATTTCCTTTATCCATAATTTATTCTTACAATTAAACAATTGAAACGTTTATTTAACAGGCTTCAAACTAATGACTGAATTGAATTCTGTTCACAGCATTTGTTCGGCGCTAGTTTTCTTCCTGGAGATAACCTGGGCTATAACTTTGTTCCTGCAGGTGTGCATCAGGTAAGGTCCGTCTGGGAGTTACACCCCCTCAACTACAAACTAGAACTTTTAATAACTTTATTGTTCCCGTTCGGGGGGGACTTTGTCTAATGACAGCGCCGTGAAAACGGAGGGAGAAAAAGAGGGAACCCGAAGTTCTGAAAGTGACCCCGTTTCTAAGACACGCTTAGAATTTACTTTTGTAACTTATCCCGAGTGTTAACAGCACAACATACATTACACGGCTGAATTCCCTCCCCCACCCCCTCACCGCCGTCGGGCTTAACATGTCCTCGCTTTTAGTTTTCCGTCAACCTACAGTGAAAAGGGGACTTTTAGTAACGCTCATGGCAATAGCCAGCTTTTCAGCTACGGGAAAAACCGAAATTATTTGGCAGCGGACCACACACAAGGAATAACAGTAATACAAAATTCATGCTCTGGATAGCTATCAATAGTCCGAGTCAACAATGTTTTTTTCAACAATACCGGGCAAACAGCATTGTTTGCCCAATTGTTGCCAACAATCTAGACAACAATGTTTCTTTTTTGTTTTACTTAGCAAAATGCCAAGTAACCAAGGAAACCACGGACAAGCAGACGACACACCGCCAGACGGACACATTGCAAACTTAGTATATATTTATAAAACTGAATATAACACAAGTTTTAACCCAAGCATGTTTCTTAGGTTTTACCAAAGATTATCTACCTTAGGTTCTAACACAACACACAAACTTATAAAACGAAACGGAGAAAAAATAACGCTTCCCGTAAGTTGTAAATCTACCGCAAATTCGTTGGAAGAAAGCGGTTTTCATCACCCTCGGATTGCATCCACCCTTCTGTTCATAACTTAAGTCGACAAGACCGTGAATTTTTCGCCCGGGAAGATCAATATTTATTTTTAATTTCCTCGCGCGATAACCCCCGTCCACGCCATGATTGAGACCGACCCGACGACCAGGGTCGACGCCATTAATCACCGCTGTCCCTTACTCAAAGAGACACTCAACTCTAGTTAAGAATTCAAATCGTAGACGTAGAAGATTGAATTTGCCCAAAGAAAACATTCATCGTCACCTTGACCCATGGTGTGTATAACCAAGGTGGTAAAATAAATATGCATTCGAGGATTCTCTTCAGCATCAAGTATACTTAAATTAAAGTTTCTTAAAGTTTTCTTTAAAGTTGATTGAAGACCATCAATATAGAGAAATAAATGTCGAAAATATTCGTTATGCAAATGACTATCTATTCTGTTGTAAATGAACGAACATGCATTTCAAATTCACACCTAGTTTTACGCAGTTTAGTGCATACTTGGGTTTTCTGTTATTCCATCAAAATTATAACTACTGAACCATTTCTAGATTTCAAGAGGTCCCTAGGGATATCACTGTGCGTTATATTATTCAAAGTTGCTACTGTTCAAGTAGAACAACTTCATAGGTTCTCCCTTAAACGATTCCACCCCGGGGTGCCATAATATTTCAGTTATACATGTTTACTGCGTACGGGAAGCGTTGAAACTAATTTGTATATCGATAGTACCACAATAACTAAATGTTTAAACACAAGGATCATAACATAATTCATCACTGCTTTAAACGATTAATAAAATACCCGAATATTTATTTAATGAATTCGAGTATTACTTTGATACATCCATTTGTTATAACTATACAAGGATTATAAAAAATAATTTAGAATACAGCAGGAGTGCAACGATTTTCAAAGTATTGATTTTGTCTTTATAACTGTGGTCATTAGTTATAAAGTATTCCCACTTGTGTGGTTTTGCTCTTCCAGTCTTGGACGTGAGTCGAATTCGGATTATTGAACGCGTTCATCTTTCTAGCTTCATTTGGACTGAGTTAGGTAGCCGGTAGCTATTTATATATTTGGCGAATTTATAATAAGTATAGTATATACAATCTGTTGGCCGCTTAGAAGGATTTAACAAAGAGCGCAGAGAATGAAAAGGAGATAGGGCAAGAGAGGACGTGAGGTTCGCCGCAGCCGCGAATAGTCGGGGCTATAGCTATAAGTCCGGGAGCGAAGATCGTTATCTGCCGCTGAAAAAAGCGTCCATGAGTTTCTTTTTGCGTACGTGTTCAGAAGGTTAAGAGGGGACGCTTTGCATGGCAGAAACGCTCGATAGGGCGTGATCAATGGCCTTAGCCTAAACCAAGGAAAGGGAAGAAGAACACGGACGTATGCCAGATCGGATGAGAGTAACCTTCTGGACCATTTCTCATTTCTGTTTCTTTCTTCCGAGAGTAGGGGAGTGTTACGAGGATGCGGAATATTATAACCGCGGTTCTTAGCTTTCATCATTATCCAACTAAAACTATGAATGATAAATAGGTAAAATATATGTCAATAGATAAAAGAAAATCACCAGTATTTATGGCAGGTGTACGATAATTTTGCAACCGTAAAAAGAATTTTTTCAATGATATTTAATACTTTTAAAGGTATACAATAAGATTGATTACCATCTACGAGATGCCATCCAGTCTCCAAGGTAACCGGCTACAGTGCCGTTACATCATTATTTTTATTAGCACCAAGTCTTGCTACAACGAGTATGCCTTCCGAATTTCCAGTGCCTTTTAAACGTTGCGAGCGAATGAAAATTTTCCAATTCCGTTTTATTACCGACGAAACAGACCGAGAACGTTACGGTTGGAAGGGCCACCTCGGTTGTATGAATTCAAGAAACAGCCGAAAGTTTGACCATTAAGACCTCTTCTCCCCCTTTCTGGGGCCTTATGAAAAATGAACGAAATTAATTAATAAAGTTACGAAAGGTAATAATGGTCGCTTGGCGGTGAGGTTGGGGGAAGGCTTACAATTATATACTAAAGGAACGTATTATACTAATGTGCCTTTCATTCGGGAGAATTTCATAGCTACCTTTCAAATTCCAATATCGGTACGTACCTTCCTCAGTTTCTTGCAGTGTGACAACGAAGTCGGCAATGAGTACAGTTTCAATTCTGCTAAACCGAAAGCGGTCCAAAAGCGTCATTCAAGCTCGTTAGTAGGCGGCGAGGCGTTATGTTCATAGTGCTCTACTACCTGCGCTACTATGGTTAGAAATCAGCGAGTGGAGATAAAATATCGGAAGAATTATCGTATTTTCTCATTCCTCCCAAAAACATCCAAAGAAGGTGATATGGTCAGGCCTAATAGCCGATCAGTGAGCTTTTCTGGCGAGCTCGCTCAACTTTGGTTTAATTACTCGTCTTGACTGAACCAACGAATGAAAACTCGGGTACACAGCCGAATTTCGAAACGAAGAAATCCAATTTTTTTCCCAAAAAATAATTCCCAAATCAATAAATAAATAAATTTCCAAAAAATTCGTTAGTCGAATGTTGTGCAAATTGTTGAAGACCGGTATCTGGGGACTGTGAACTAAGTTTCTGAGTCTCTCTTTCAAAGAGGAGTGCTCACTCCTCCCGATCTGCTTATTTGATTAACCTCAATATTGGCATCTCGATGCCGAGTCAACTTGGGAGTCGATTTTTCCGCGACCCACGCCACCCTCCCCCTCTTCCACCAAGACCCTGTTTTGCGAACCTCTAAATTTCTAACCGAGTTTTCCCAACTTTGATGGCTTAGAGACTCGGAAATTTCTTCGGGTCGGCCCTGCCGATTTTTCACCACAGAGGAACTCCGAAATTTATAGAGTCTGTAACCCAATTCGTTTCGAAATTTCATCGCGGTTCGAACGGTCCGAAATCACTCGGACGGGTGTAAACGGCGTGATGAACTGCCTTCACCTTTCGTCCGCAATAGGAAAATAATCTAATATACCTGTTTTGTGGACTGCGAGGGGTTGGAATACTGTAGGTTCGTGATGTTTCTGTCTCCTCTCGCTGGTTTGGTCTTTTGCTAGACCGGTTTCGGCTGCTCGCCATCTTCAGTAGCGGTGTTAGTCACAGTTAGCACTTTGGATGTTTTTTGGGCATCCTCACTGCACTGTCACTTTCACATGTACTGTAAGGCGCTATATGTAAGGCGCTAATACTAAACTGTAAGACAGACCTTTGTTGCGGGATAGTATTAGGTGCGCCGTACCATTGAAACTAGTGGCGCATAAATCTGAATACACTACGCGTTGACAGTACATGTGAAAGTGACGGCGAAAGGAGACAGAAACATCACGAACCTACAGGAAAATAATCGTTTATCGAAACTAAAGTTTCAGCTTAGATGGGGAAGCAATAATAGGCGTTATTATCACTCTACCGATATAGTGTCTCCGAAGTGTTCCTTTGGTCTTCTCCGAATAACGTTATCCGAGCTTCCTAAGTACTGTCTCGCGGTCCCATTTAGTCGCCTCCAATTCTGTCCAGACACCTGCACCACTTGTAGGTTTCACTTATATTCGATTTGAGGTACTGATTCATTTGTTGGATCATGTCAGATTTATCTGGGATTGGTTATTTCCACAACCGTGACCCCACTTTTCGTCAATCGTCTAGCGTTATTCTTGAACAAATCGCCACGTCAGTTAGAAAAAAGGTGGGCGCGCACAGGCCTTTTTTTCGGAATTCAAGTTTCAATTAACTTATTCCAGCGGCCTCGCCTCTATAATAATGGCCACTCCTATCCAATTTCTCTTCAAACAGAAACGTCCGATGACATTGTCGCGTTGGGAATAGCTAAAAAGGACGGTAACAGGATGGCGAGAAAACAGGTGACCGATAATACCGCACACAGTCGCGCTGCGAGTGTTGCCGCAGAAAAATCTCTGAGCCACAAAAAACAAAATAAATAGAACGTAAGTGGAAACCGATGGAAGAAATATACAAGCTGTCACCGGCAAACCTCCTCCGGCCACCTCAATTCTGACTTTTGTCAGCCGGATAATATTTTCTCGTTTTAGGATCGACCCAATTGCAGTTGTTTTCATATCTACCAACAATTAATATTGAATCCAACACGAATAGGTCATAAATAAATTACTCATAGTTAAAATGTACGCAAATTAATTTGTCGCTGTAACTAACTATTCGATATAACTTAAGTGGTGTAAAAAGAAATTGAGATTGAAACAGTATTGGGAAATTAATTTGTGAACATATCTATCCAGTGAATGTATCGCAAACATTATTTTTCCATAATCAGCGATGGTTTAGTTTGTCATAATCTATTTAAATGAATGCGTTCAAATAATAACAGGGAAATTACCAATTAAAACATCATACTGTTTACACAGTTTATAATAATCTTCACGCTGTTTATAATAAAAAAACACGCTGATTTTTTAAAATTTAAATTAATGATATATTTTAAAATAACATGTAGAGTAACAGTGTTAGAATAAGGCAAGGTACATCGGAGCGAACAGAATTATAAAGTAAATATTATATTAATATAAGAATTAAATATTACATTATAATTGGTGAAATATTACGTTGTGTACTTACATTATATACTTAAATGGCGGAAAATTATTAGTAATTATGCCCAACCCTTATTATTTATTATTATATCATTAAATTAGTTATTTCAATTTCTTTTCTTTTTTCGTTGGGAATAAAAATGTTTGGACTATAACTCTCAAGTTTGAAAAGTGAAGAGCGAAGTGCCGTTGAATTCGGCATAAAAACCCCGGGGGAAACCGAAACACGTTACTTTTACGTCACGACAAGCCTCAGTGTCTTTCATGGCGAAATTTTGTTTTTTGTCGTAAAAATTCAAAGGTTCAGTGCTCCCTCGGGACGCGGCGGCGGCTCCAGCTCGTTTTTTGAAAGCGTTACTTTTTGCGATAAGGAAATAATCCGAAACGTTCCATTTTGTACTGTTCACTAATTGCGGAATATCCACTCTAATTTCACATTCGTCGTATCACCCGTCGCGCGCTACGTATTATACTGAGAGGGACGGATTTTTTTCTAGGATGGGGTTTTCCTGCGGTGGGTTAGCCTAATTTTCTGTTAGAAAACAGACGCGCGTGATAAAATAAGTTATATACGAACTGTTACACCCCATAATTCTCCTCGACACGAATAGGTCATAAATAAATTACTCATAGTTAAAATGTACGCAAATTAATTTGTCGCAGTACCTATTCGGTATAAATATATCTTAAGTGGTGTAAAAAGAAATTGAGATTGCAGTGATTTTATGACGATTCAGAGAGTCGATATTGTAAATAATTTATTGCGGTCGTTATTTTATTTCTAATCTAATCATTTTACACTCCACAGTGATGGTTTATCAACAATGAGCAAATTCTCCCACGTAATTTCAGTAGGCTGTTATAATTAGAGTCGGGACTAGGAAATGGACAGAAAATAAGCCGACGGATCCCCTTCGTCGTCCATTATGCACACCAATCTCACGTTCACACTTCATAAACGGGGCCGTGCATATTTCACAGGTGGGAGTTTGGGGCCCTCCCGAATTCCGGCAGAGGTTCCCAGCGGTTGTCTGATTAAAAAAGAAGGGGAGCAACTCGGGAACCAAAGCCCGCACCGAGGACCCCCTACCGCTGGGCCGGGGGCCGGGGCTGTTGTAATGGAATTTTAAATTCCGGGAAAATAAAAGATGATTTTTAAAAACGGCAGAAATTAGCACAGTGCACACAGGTAATTCAGAAGCACAGATATCTCCACTCGGGTGATTTTTCTCAGTTCGTTTATTTGTTCCGGCATCGGCTTCCTGGGACACCTCGAGGTGTAACAAGCATCGAAGATGTTACGCCCAAAGTTGAAATATGACAATTGTGGTGGTTATTCCAAATCATCGCAAACCCCAAGTACGCCACATGAAATACCTTTTCCCATAAAATCATTATACATCATACCAACTTCACTGCTCTTTTCTGGGATTTCGGCTCTGAAATATTCTGTAACATTCTGTTAGTAATAGTGTGAGGCACTTACGCCTTTCGGGGGCCGATGAAGCGTCCTGACAGCACTGGCACTGCTGACGATTGCTAGAGGAGAGAGAGAGATCATCGAGAAAACTACGGTAATGATATTTCTTCTTTGTGTTCTTCTTTAATGTAAGAAGATAGTGTAAGTTAGATGGTCCCTATAATAATTAGCGCGGTATATTTTTAACTTTTTATTCTTCCATACTTAAATGGAATATATATTGGGGCGTAACCCGCTAAAATAGTTTTATCTGGAAACTCCCCAATGACTCCGCACTCCGGAAATTAAACACAAATCAAATTGTACAGCGTCGAGCCTTATCGCCCAATTCCCCAAATCTCCAGTCAAATCCGATGTCGGTTCACGTCAATGTACATAAACAACTTGGGGCTTAACATCTTCGAAGCTTGTTAAACTAAGCCGTAATATCCCAAGGCTAGTAAGTGAGCCTCTCATCGGGGTTTGCAAATAATAATGCCTAAGTTATTCTTCCGCAAACAGTTCCCCAATTAGTGTTGAAGTATTGGTATTCACTTTTCCCTTATCAATATTTATTGTATTATTCCAATTTTACCAGTTACTCAGTTTCATTAACCGGTTGTCACCCAGAAAAGAGCAGTGAAATTCGTATGATGCATGAAAAAACTTATGGGTTAAGGAAGAATCACTTCATGTCACTTGTTTGTGGGTCTGCGTGGATTTAGAATATCCACCGAAAATGTCATATTTCTCCATTTATAGGTTTAATTTCCAATGTCAGAAACAATGGAGTAAAATAAACCAAAGTTCAAATTTTGGAGAAAATTTCTTTGGCGATTCATTGAACCGGAATGATCCATATCATAAATTTAAATGATGAATAACGCAATATGTATAATAGTAAACACAAACATACGCACACACGCATGTTCACTTGAATAGTAATTATTTCTCAGCATGAAAGCATATTCTGTATGATCTTTTCTAATTGAGTACACATAAGTGTAATAAAATTTGCTTTCCATCAACCTGCACCGTTTACATATTCACAGATGTCTTAGATTGTATTCGATATACGAACGAACTAATTACAGCTCGATAAATACGTTGAAATTTACTTTTTCAGGAACGAATTTGATCCTTGTTTCGCTTGCTGGGGTAAGGTTTTATGGTTTGGACTGTGGAAACGCGCGGTGCTCTACATAATATTCGCAACAGTACTGTTTCTTCGGCCGCACAGGCTCTGGCTTTCAATATTCTCAGGTATTGTAATAAGTGACTAGTTAGCAATAAGTTCGTCATATTAAATTAATTTATTTCATTAACGAATAAATAATTAAATAAAAACTGGAATACTCCTAATTTACGGTGAGTGTGCTACAGCTTGGTAGCGTTTACAGTTGCAATAATAATACCACCGATACATATGTTGTTTTGTAATAAAACTGTTATTACAAGTCGAACAAAAAATTTAAAAAAGGCCTATTGCAAATCATCTTTCTTTAATATTTAATATTTTTCTTTAATTTATGTTAATATAATAATCTATAAAACGGTTTTAAAGCCCTTTTTTAACTTGTGAATCTTTCTGTATCTTACCTTTGAACTGAAAAATACTGGAAAGGTTCTAACATCCCCCTCCAAAAGATATACCGAACTCACAAGCAGAGACATCTGTTGATCAGTACGTTCAACTTTCAGCCCGTTGACAATATTTGAAAAAGATATTACTTTTAAGTACACTTATTGGTATTGCCAATTTGAGACTAATACCATATTTCCTAACAATGAATTGACAGGTGTGCAATTAGTTTTGTTGGCTGTGCTCTATCTCATTCAGACTTACCGGAGCTGTAGGCATAGTAATATGCCAACTGCACCACGACTTCTACATAGCCATAGTCCAAGCCAAGAGGAAAATTACGATAAGTAATAGATTTCATTTTTAATATATAATTTATAATGTTATAACTACATTCAAAAACCAATTTTTAGTGTAACTATAATAAAATAAACTAATATAAAACTAAAAACAAATGTATTCCAGTAGTACTGTAGATTTCGCGTGTTTCTGTCTCCTATCGATGGTTTAGTCTTTTGCTAGGCCGGTTTCGGCTGCTCGCCATCCTCAGTAGCGGTGTTCGTCACAGTTTTCTGGGCATCCTCACTGTCACTTGTCTGTTTGTCCTGTATCTATATATGTCTAGTTATTGTGTTTTTCTGGATTTTGTTTGTCTTCTTTGGGTTGGGAGGGATTTTATACAGTGATGCTATATTCGCCCCACTAATACTACTAAATAGTAGTATTCATCCAACCCAAAGAAGACAAACAATATCCCGAAAAATACAATAACAAGACAGATATATGTACACACGACAAACAACCACCAAAGTGACAGTGACAGTGCAGTGAGGATGCCCAGAAAACATCCAAAGTGCCAACGTGACGAACTCCGCTACTGAGGATGGCGAGCAGCCGAAACCGGCCTAGCAAAAGACTAAACCATCGATAGGACACAGAAACCCACGAAATTCTAGTAGTGTTTATTTCCAGCTAAAATTCAATCAATTTTGTTTCATATTATATAATTTTAAAACTTATTCTGTCATTTACCATATTAAACTTAACTTAAATATGATATCCCGTCTGAATAAAATTTTTATTCAGTATTCAATTCAGTTATTCAATAAGATTTTATTCATTGGTTTAATTAATAAACTGGAAACGAATATTGTTTTTTTCAGGTATGATGACACTACAGAAATTTTAGATGACTCCTTACCAACTCCACTAATAACCGACAATCTTTCAGAACTGGAACAGGATACAATTCTTGAGATCTGACATCATACACAGGGCACATCTTTAGTGCTTCAATAACATTTAACAAATAAGATAGCGCAACAATTAAATCCGTACATGAATTTTTCTGTATGACTCTCAGATAAATTTTATTAAAAATCTGCACTGTATGTTTTTATATTAATTTTTTATGCTGCTTCAAAAAGCCTCAAACTTCCATTCAAAATTGGAAAGATCAAAATTTACAAATCTAAGATAAAACTAAATGTAGATGCAGAAGCTAGATAATACACATGTCCATTTCCAAGTGTATTCATGAATTCAATTTTTCATTGGATTAATGATTGGCATTACTGTTGAAAAAAGGAAATATATCTTAACATAAAATAAGTACATAAACACTAGATACTAAAATTACAACCATTTGAAATACAGGAAACCTTTGTTTGTGAAAGGTTATGACAGATTAATTCTACAGAGAGAAGTATCTAATTAACTGTTATAAAAGGGATTTAGTCTTTTGAAAATAGTGTTAAACAAAACTGTGAAACTTTATTTAATACTTAGGTATTACAAATTTTATCATTATTGATAAAATTAAAATATATTTTTACTGTAGGGTCCTTTTAATGATGAAAATAACCTACATGGTTGACAATCTCTATCTTGTAAATATTCTCCTCCACATTTACCCCACAAGTACTTTCTTTATGTTTATGACTGCATTCTTTCCTAAGGATACATTTCACAGTCATGTACAACAAACATCATAATTTCTTGAAACAATATTCAGGTTATAATGGCATACATTATAGTCATAAAGAATTAGTTAATTAAAATACACAAGATAAGTTCTAGATAAAATTCAATATTTGGTATGAACAGATAAAATTCTGGACACACAAAACCCACAAGTAGCAAAGGTTTCTTTCAAAATTAATACTTATCACGACTACATGTAATGATTTCTTAACAAATGTTCCCAAAAAATGTAAATGTAGTTGTACTGTCATAAACAAAACTAATACATCGAATCTTAATAAGTTTCATATTGAAAAATGTATCTAAAATTGGTGTCTTTTCTTACATGTTATGTTTATTTCAATCTCTCTTTCATAAAGTAGATAATTATGTAAATAATATGATTATGAATTGTGAAAATAATTTATTGTATAATATATTTATACTCTAATTGTAAATTTGTACTTATAAACTAACCTTTGTATAGTTACATTTGAATAAATATATTTTAAACAAATAATCATAGTCATTTTGATAAGCTGTATCTCTTTTAGAATGTGAAGTTATTTAGGGATTGACACCTCATCACCTGATCATTGATGAATATAAACTGGTGTCTCAAATCATGGAAGGCTAGACCACTTTCCAACAACAACTTGGACCATCATCCATTTGCCACACCAAAGATGGCCAAAACTTCTTTAGTCAATATATCTTTCTACATTGGAAAGGAATAAGTTTCAAAGAAACCAACAACTCCAAGCAGTAAGGCTAACGTGCATAGACATTTTATTGTAATAAAAAAAATATAGCATACTACTCAGCATAAGATGTACACATAATTTAACTATTATCACACAAAAATTCACCCTGTAACCTTTCAATTATTGATCACTTATTTTTCATTACCAAATTATTTTCTGAACTGTATTTAAATGAACAAACAGGAAATATCTATTTTTATTCCACAGTAACCTTTTTCTCATTATGAAGTGTACTTGGAGCTAATTCTAAATTACAATAAAACAGGAAGAAAGAACATCAATACGTAATAACATTTAAATATTTAGTAGCATAACAAACAAATAAAAATTCATTAACACAATTTACTAGTTAATTTACAGAAACAACAATATTTTTAAAACATTTAATTTTTTATATTGAATCTAGATGAATTATATTAATGTGACTACTATTTAATAGCATCATAAAACATTTGTTTGTGGAAAATAAAAGGTTTCAGTTCTGCAGTTACAATTAAAACAATACAAGAATCATATAACATTATTTATTTACAGGTACAATCATAAAAACAATGGTTTTATGCCATTGATTGAAACTTATCACAAATTGTATATACACAGCCAAAGTTTCAAGTGGCAAACTTTTAAGTCTAAACATAGCATAAAACCAAAATAATCAAAATATTTTTTGTAACATACTCAGGAAAGCTGCAAATGGTAAAGGCGATAAACAGGTATAACAAAAAAGGAATAACTTACACACAAAGGATATCACTGTATGAAATATTTTTTCAAAGAAACAAAACCAAATGAATAGTACAGTGCTATAAAAAATGAATTTTTATAAATTCATTCTCCCTTTTTGTTAATAATTTTAAATAAATTTACTTGCACAGCATGAAATAAAACCACAATTTAATACAATCAACTTGTTTTTCAGCATACAAGAATACAACGCAGTAACACTAAGAAAAAATAAATGTTTGTGTTCAATCATTAAATAATTATGAGGTGATTTCAAACAACTTCTGATTAAACTAAATCTATTTACAATGTTGTTTGCATAATTTTGTGAACTAATAATCACAAATATTTTCATTACCTAAGTGTGTGATTTCCTACTACCTAAGTAGAGAAAGGAGAAATTAATAGCTGGAAATATTCTTGTAAGCTGGATCATAAAATTTCATGTAACTTTACTCTTGTTGTACTTCCAACAATGAACGAAAATTTATTCACTACTGACACTAGGATCTCTTCTTAGAAGTCTTGGTCTTCCACCTAGGAAAGTAAGATTTAATTTATGCTGCAGGTGAACTTACATATTAAACAAAATAAAAGCAATGACAATAAATACTTCTTCCTTAATAAAATCATGCATCAGACTGCAAACATAATTTTCATGGATTTTCAGCATCAGTATGTGTGAGTCAAGGAAACCAGAAAGCTTGATTCTAAAAGTTTATTTTCTCTCAAGATATGCACATAGGATATCCAGCTAAACCTCACACAGTTGCATACAGACATGCACACAAAAAAAGTGTTAAAAATAGGTTTTGTATATATATATATATATATATATATATATATATATATATATATGTATATACATATTCCAACACATCAGGGGTTACTTACTTCCACACAAAAGTAAAGACATTTATGGCTTCAGCCACTATTTATTGTTGTTAAATATATGTATATTTTGTTTTATTATTCATGCACAAAGTAATGGCTTGCTAAAGGACCACATTAGTTACTCTAAATGATTAGTTTAGCCAAAATAAGATGAATAAAGAAAGTGTATAACAATTTAATATGATATAATTTTAATACAAACATATTATGTCTATAGGTAATTCACATATTTTACTCAAGTATATTATCGTAAATTTTTTTCTGCAGCAATATATGAAGCAAAGTGTTAAATGGAAAAATAATGATACATATGAATGAACATAAAACAGAAGAGAGAAACAAACATTTCAAACAAGTCACAAGTTAACTCAAGACATGGATGAGATAAAAACATTAAATCAGCAATGAAAGATATTTAAGACCCATTGAAACATGCAAATTCATGCAATTAAAGACTAGTAATTGATATAATAAGAAAAGCACAGTAACTTTCACCAGGCAAAGACTGATACAACATTTAATTTTATAATACTAAATAACTTGAAATAATGAAAAATAAAACTTTAATGTAGTGTATCAAAATAAATTAAATAAGTCTTTAATCCTAGTCTAAATAATTATGGGAGAAAACTATAAACAGATCAGTAGACTGACCTCTACGAATTTGATTCAAACAGGCCAACATTCGAATCATGAAGGAAGCTGGGACTGTGATGGTGTCTTTAGTCTCTTCCAACATAACAGCATTTCTCTTCATCAGCTTCAAGAACAACATATAATTGTTTAGTTGAAATATATGAATACCGTAATATTATCAGATAAAATAAAAAGGTTATAAAAAAGGAAAGGTTATAGAAAAAAATTAAAAGTTACAAAGAACACCCATAATTTAACTAATGGTTAATTAACCAGGTAGTTTCAAGTTATTTGCCATTTCAAGGGATAATTAATTCTTAACAAAAAGCTCAACTGGCCACAGCTAGAATAGAGGTCATTAATAACTTTTATACATGTAACATTTGCATAGTGTAAAAGTTTTAGACACCTCTTCAGCCATGTCAGCATCAAAATTAGATTCATGATGAATTGGAGCCCACAGTTTGACATCATAGTCAATGCCTGATGTAGCCAATATTGGTAAATATGGATGTGGTTGAACACAGTTAACAACATGATGATCTGCCTCCAAAAGCATTGCCAGTTTCCCCGTTTCCCTATTCCACATGAATACATGACCACAGTCAGACCCTGAGATTACATAGTCATTGCCCCAAAATGTTGCCTCCTTTATCATTGTCCTGTAACAAATATATAATGATATAAAAAAATAAATTTTATAAGAATTTATATTAAACAAAAACTGGAACATCATAATAGAAAATATTTCTCAATCAACCTAGCATTTCTGTGGCCAGTATATTTCTGCTTAAGAGTAGACCTTCGAATACTTGGTGCATCATCTTTCTCTGCATTGCTTTCACCACGAGCAATCTTAATTGCATCATCCATGTGCTTCTCAATGGGGTGAACTATCCTGCTAAATAAGAAAATAACCCAGTCAATACATCTCTATTCACTCATCTTACTTCTGTGATAAATATTTTTCAAATCTGATACAATAATTACTTCACTTTTATATAACTTTACTTTTTTAAATTCTATGTCATTTCATTAATTAACACATACATAATTAAAGAAGGTGACGTAAATTAATTTTATAAGTTGTAGAAGAAGAAAATCAAATTAACTACTCATACAGCCTTACCATTCTGTCCTCATAACAGGTTCTAAATCATCATCAGAATCACCATAATCATCCTCATGCAGGTCACCTTCAGAAGTTTGATCTAAACAAAGTTTTATTCAAATATTAAATAATCCATTATTTTACAATCCTTAAGAGTTTCATAAGTCATTTTATATGCATTGATTGTTGGTGTCACTGGCATTAAATTCAATCTGAATTAAAATTAAAATGTACATTTGTGAATGTTCAAGGTATTTTATTCACTGTTTGTAAATCACTATTGCTTTCAAGAACAAATTCAGTCAATTACACATACATTAAATGGATTTGACAGATTTACAGTGTCTTGTACTTAGTTATTAATATATATATATATGAACATACCTTCAGATTGCTGTGAACTCAGTGTTTCATGTGATGGACTAGATACGATTTCTGTTGTTCCACTGTGCCCTGCATTAGGCCTAGTTTCTTCATCAACTACTAAAATATTATACTCAATTACTAAGATATATACAATGTGTGTGTGTATAAAACCTAAAATATATAAATATAAATTGAAAAATTTATTATTTATGTATAAAACAACTTACCCATTTGCTGTGAGCTGTCATTATTAGAAGACTGTGTACTAGTGGACGCTCTGGTAACTTCATCACCCACAGACATTGATATGCGAGATGCAGTTGACCCCTTGTCTGAATAAACTAGGTTCACAACTGGCTCAGTTCCATGCCTTGAATGAAATAATATGACATGTTAAATAATTTACTATTACTGATTATTAATCAAATGACACACACAAATGAAAACACATACTTTTCAATAAACCCATTGCACATAGTAGATAGCTGATCCTTGAGATCAGTTAAATTGCGGTCATCTCCACCAACATTCTGGACAGAAGATGAAGTAGATGGCCCTTGATTGTGATCAGGAGATTGCTCTGGTAGTACTTCACTGTCCTAAAATGCATAAATTCTCAGTTAAACAGTTCATATTAGTAAGTGTAGGTCGTGTTATCATATTATAACTAGTCCCACCATTAATATCATGAGTACAGTATGGTTACCTGTGGCATATCAGCACTTGGTTTCACAAATGATGAATAAGTAGAATGAAAGGATGGTAACGGTAAATCCATAGGTGTGTTCTCCCTTTGTGCACTTGCGTTATCCCCTTCACTGTTTCCTGGACTCTCATCCTGAAGTTCACTAGAACCTGAATAACCATCAATGTCTACAGAGACTACCCCAACTGTGCGCCCAACATTTGGTTCTAGTGATGCATTGTCGTCATTCTCCTGGCCTGATTACAGTCGAATACATTTATAAAGGAATTTAGATTACCTAATTTTGGCCAAGAAAGTACCATTGCCTCCTAACAAAGTGAACTTTAATAGAAAATATCAGAACATCAATAAATATTTATGAAAATTACAATTAATATAAATTTTAATAATAGTTCAGACTTACTATTACTGCATAATTGAAGGTATGTTACTCCAAAACGATGGGAGGCTCTCTGCTCAAAGGACAGAGTAATTTTAAAGAACTAATAACAAATTCAGCATGGTCCATCAACACCTTAAAAATGCTACTTTTGAAAATTAAATTATGGACTAAAAATATCCAGAAATCGGAAAATTGGTGATCTTTGTATTAAATAATAAATGTTTTACACGAATGATAAAAAATAATTTTAAAACTTTAAAAAATGTTACTGATAAAATATTATCTGAATTCCCAAGGAGATATGTAAATTTTCCAGACGTACAGAACCAAGGAGAAACTACTAATGGTGTCATAATATAACTTACTTGGTGGCTGAGCTTCTGTCTGCGATGACTGATCATCAGTCTCTGGAAATGTATCTTCACCTCCATGACTAAGAGCAGCACGGGTAGCTGGATCATTCAGCATTCTTGAAAGAACATCTGTCATTCTCTGCATCAAAGTGCTGTGTAAAGTAGGCCTAGCTTGCCATGCAGCTAAAGACAAATATTTTTTACTGTTAATTTCAAATAAAATATTAAAATTAATAAACATGAACACAAAGACAAAAAAGGGTACAGAGTTGGAAAGAAGTAGAAAACCACCTCTGCTTGATGAAGATTCATTCTGTGGCCTAGCATCTGGCCCAGTGTCAGACCAATCACCTCTTAAGCGCAATCTTCTTACGGGAGCAACAGGACAGTTAGACGAATCACCTCCAGTGACAGATTCCTCATTGGTTTCAGCAGGGGAAAATTCTGGTGTCAAAGTTACAACATCATTGCTCTGAAACAATTATTCATGTTTGACAATTAGTCAAATAAATCACAATCATCATATAAAATGAATACTTGAACCAAAAGTATGGTATAACTCATCATATAATTTGACATTTCTAAACTAATTAAAATACAATTTAAGCAACATTTTAATATATTTCATTAAAATAAGGAACATAGAATACCTTAACACCAAATAGGTAAAGATGTTCTGATGAATAACTAACTAGAATGTCCTCTCCCCCTGGGGAAAAGCTAAGTGACGTAATTCTATATGATCGGCCATCCATCCCAGGAGCTATATAATAATCTATCGGTTTCACAATATCTCCCACTAAATAATAATACATGAAATATAATTAGGCCAGAAAGCACACAAAAAATCCAGCTCTTCAAATAATTTAATTAAGTAACACTTTAAATTACTTGAATCTCTTGGATTTAACATTCTTCGGTCATATAGGCGAACTGTGCTGTCAGAACAGCCAATAGCAAGCTGGTAAGGAGAAACTGAATTGACTGTAAGAGCAGTTACAGCTCTTTGACAACAAATTACAACATCCTATAAAATAAAAAATATATATTTATTCACATTTTACCAGGAAACAAAGTTACTAGACATCTGTACTGATACTACTATCTAACTCCATATTCATTATCCTAATAACATTTAACTGTGGATAATAAAAACACCTATGTACAATTAGTCTGTTAAACTTTTTAAAAATTACAATCAGAAAACTATTCTGCCTCAGCATAAAAACAGTATAACTTTTATTTTATTTACAATAATTATAATTAAAAACAGTTAAAACCCAACCTCAGAACAACGAGTTTTGTTACACTTTTCTTTGACTCTTAGGTCAAAACATCTGACAGAACAATCTTCTCCACAACTTAAAAATGTGTTGGGATCATTTGGGACAGTAGCAATTTCATAAGTTGTACCCACATGGCAATTGAATATATTATGGTGTGTTTCTTCAAGGCGCATTAAATCTAGAAATTAAAGTTAATTCCAAAAATATATATTAATAATAATAGAGTGTAGCACATTTAATAAAATATTACTATGAAATTGAGTAGTACCAATCATTACAATAGTACATAGGTATTATAATATAAATATCATATACCTGTATATAGAATCATGCCATCGCCTGAACATGATACAATACCTGTATCACTGGTACAAGGAAGAAATTTAGCACTAAATATGTTAGCCCGGTGACTTGTTCTGTAATCTGTCAGAATCTGGAACAAAGAAAACAATTAAATCTAAACCATTTATTGTGATCAATAAGGATGATGCGTAGAAATGAATGGAAATCAAATATAAACAAGGTCACAAGCACAATCCTGTCAGATAGTCAATATATACCAAACAATTCAAATGTATATCACCAAAGAAAACACATTTAAAATAAATTTTCATAGGAACTTTAAAAAGGAAAAATCCAGTTAACATAATAAATCACACTAATTAAAAGCTTTTGAACTGTTAAAGTTGAATTCTAAAATCGATGTAACTATGTCTATATACAAAATTTATATATATATATATATATATATATATATATATATATATATATATATAAAAGCCTAATTACAGAAGCAAAATTTTTAATAAGATCTTTCTTTGAAATTACTAATTTGTATAGTATATAACTTATTATACTTAACTATACTACATTCAACATATTATCTCATAATATCCATAACAATTCAACAAGATAAATACAATATAATCAGGTAGGGGAAAACTAAACTAATATATTTATATACAGAGCATGGCCTTTAGTAAGATAGCATTAAGCTGCTGAATCCCTCATGACCTAAAAATTGGTTTCTAAATGCAGCTGAAACATAATGCACAAAATTAATTGTGCCTCAACATCATTCTTAATGACTCCTAAATTAAAAGGAAGACTATACCAAATTTTACCAAATACCTAATTAGTATCCAAATAGTAATAGTACTTATTATAGATAAAAAATTATTTTTAAAATTTGATAATATATTTAAACAATTTAACATTATTCACTAGAATATTACAATTTAATATTACATACAAATTTAATTTATATTAAGGCCAACAATTGAATGGAAACAGGTAAGTTAGACAGTGGAATGAAAAGATAATATAAAATTAAATTGATGCCAGTTGATAATAACTAAAACCAGTTAACAAAGCCCTAGCCTGAAAGGAATATATCTAAACACCATCTAAACAGACCAGGCAATAGTTAAAAATGGTTTTATAAAAATAAATTATTACTTTCATACAACTATGTGGGACATTCAGAAGGCTTCCAATTTGGAACTGTAAACATTAAAGAGTGTAACAGTATGTAATAAAATAGGTCAACAAAGGATCACTAGTTCAAGGAAAATCACAAATTGCAAAAGCTGTCAAAAGGCCTTCGCGTTATAACTTTATTATATTCATCCATGAAAATGAGTTTCTTCTAATGTCACCTATTTATATATAAATAATCTATATATAAAATTTAAATTGATCTTTTGAGAATTTCTGAGCCCTTGAAGAGTCCAATATAAAATATGATAATTTAGGATCATATCAGAATGGATATGACAGAGAAAACTAATCAGACTTAAAACAAAAACTATAGGAAATATTTAACACTTCTAGCATTTGAAAGAAAAAGTAATTAATTATTAAACCTTAAAACTGTCACTATAAACACACACACATATATATAATATAGTGTAGTGGCAGTGCAGAGAGGATGCCCACATGCAACCAACATGCCTAAGTACTGAAGATGGCGAGCAGCCAAAATCAGTCCAGCAATAGACCAAACCAATGAGACAGAAGATCACAAAAATCATGGTATTCCTCATACTCTACTAAACAAGTATTAAAAAAAAATTAAAACAACATTTAAAGGAAACGGAATCAATTATTAAACTTTAACACTATCACTATAAACACATAAAACCTGCTATATAATTTAAATTCTCATTCTACCAAAAATATTAAGCCTAAACAAATTATACTGGGTCACAAAAAACTGTCAATATGCATGTTTTATCATAAAATGTCAATAATGAATTAACACACAATAATCCATAAAACTAGTTTAATTAAAGCAGAAAAAAACTAGTTATTATGTGATTATATTTTTTCTGAAAAGAAATAATTTTGAAGAAATTCAAGTATTGTAAATAAAACAATTTACTAAGAATGTTCCTTATTGTAACTCACTTTATAATTGTAACCATGTGTAATAATCAAATGTTGGTCATCTGACCCCGAAAGTAGACGTTCGCCACTCTCGTTCCAACAAATACAATTTACACAGCCCGAATGAATAGGCAATGTTGTGAGCAATCCAAGTCTCTGCACCCAATCCTGGCTTCCTGCATGCAAAATATATAGTTCTATTTGTTATAGAGAGACATGTCTTTAAATATCTCATGATCGTTCTTTATTCAGGTCAATATAGCAAATTATAATGATTCTAGGACATCACTCCTATATTACAATTATTGTGTAACAAAATTGAATCTAAAAATTAATTGTAGATAACAACAAGTTTGCTAGCTTTTAACCTAATGGCTACACATGATGTATAGTCATACATATATAAAAAGAAATACATAATCTATAAAGGATTTAAACTGAATAGAGAGCTATGAATTATGCTTAGTCACTATATAAGAAATAATTAATTTCAATGTGAAAATAAGTCCATGATTACAACATACATTCAAATTTATATTAATTTAATAAATATAAATATTTTAGTATTTATTAATATCAACTGCTAAATATTTTCATTAGATACTCAGAATAACCCCCAAAATAAATATTTTCAGAAAATATGGAATAAACAAGATAACTTCAACAAGGAAGTTACTATATTTAGCCCCATGGCCAGTTTTAAAGCATATTGTGTAATCAAATAAAGTGAATACTCTATGCACAAAGTAAAAATAATAAGCACTTTGGAGTAGTAGCTTTAAAAGCTTATTTTACATTAAGTTTTGAACACCACCATAAGAATACGTATTTGATTATTGACTAATTTTCAATTTTAACCTTGCCTACAACAGAATCAACAATCCAAAAAATGATAAAATTTGAGTTAAAAATATAGTCATTAAACAAAACAATGACACATAAACAAATAGTCCAATTGATGTTTTAAATTGCAAATAGCTAAAATTACTACAAATAATTAATGTTAAAAAGGAAAATTCAATAGTTAATGTCAATATATTCAATAAGAAATTCTTCACATAAATAAGTGCTATTTACGAATATTACTGTTCACCACAAATAGAAATATTAAAGATATTAAATATTAATATTTCAGAAAATGAAATACTTGCAAGAAAAAACCCATTTATATAAATTAAAAACTGCATAAAACCATTCTCAAAATATTAAACAATTGGGATTTAATTAATAAAATCTTAAACAGTTTTATAATAAACACTGAATGAAGAAAAAACTCAGTACAATTGAATTTCTGATGTCCTTCAAACAAACAAAGAAACTGTTTCAGATCTATCTGTAGAAATAAATACAATAATATAATTAAATTTCATCTAGTGTGAAGCAATTCGTTCCAAATTGGAAAATATTAAGCAGTCATCCCATTACAAAAGTAATTTTTTCCATTTTATAACTGAAACAAATGCACAGTCATCTGGAAATAAGACAGAAAACTGGTCAGCAACCAACATAATTAATCTCATTTTTATGTAAACAAATGAAATAATTGTCTCGAAAATTCAAATATTCTTCATGTAAATTATTACAGATTTGTATACCTGTTTACACTTGAAAAATAGGAAAATAGGTGTTTTTAAAAGGCTACTGAAGCATATTTGCACAGTAATAATCATTACAAAAATCTGTTAAATTGAGGGAAATTGTGCTCTCTGAAGTAAACAAAGTCAGCCAGTCATTGCATAGTTACCTTTTACGCTGTTGTACAATTTATAGCGCACTGATTCATCATACTGGAGCTCCAGTATATTCCTGAAAACGCTGTTCTTAACACGACTGTTTCGGCCCATCCTGTCGACTGTACAAAGGTGCTCGCTGGACTAGTGTGGATGGCACCTTCTAATAACAAACACTACACATGATCAAACTAAGAATAATTTTTAAAAAATGTCCGGACAGTGAGAACAGCTGAGGGGAGCTGGCTCGGGCCGCTCAGCTTGACAACCCCGAACATCAGCTGACCTTTTATAAATATAACGTTTAACTGCGGAAAAGTGGGGGGAATGGGAGTGTAATGCTGATTTTTTCGTTCTTATTGAAGTATGTTGTACTTCGTTCACTTTCCATATTCAATGTAGTATAACTGAAAATATAAGTTAATTCAAACGATAATCTAATCACTTATGAATACTTGTAAAAAAGGGTGATTTAAAGTCCTATGTTCAGAAGAATTAAGTTATTTAAAAGCGCAGTCCTTAAATAAACTAACCATTTTTTATCGAAAATTTACAGCACTTAATAGACTCTCAGTTAAAAGATGATGGAACAAATTATTTAAAGCGAATACCTTTGGATTTCAGTATTTTTTTTTCCACTGAATGCGTTCTTTTTGATCATTCCTGGTCCTCTATTCTACAGGGTTGCCATGCGTCACCATACTATTAGGCCGATCCCGTACAATAAAAACGAATCTCAGGATGTAGCCATAAAAATGTCTCTCCAAGTAGCTACAATATTGTCATATTCCATGTAACATTTGATATATAAGATTAAATAAGTTAATTATTACACACAGGAAGACTGGAGTGGTAAGGCAATATTAACTGCCCTAAATACCACGCTCACAGACAACATTAATTAGGAGAAGCTAAAGGTTAAAATGATTCATATTTCCTTACTTGTAAATATTAGACTAAAACAATTAATGACCTAAGAATGTGATATAATATAATCCCTTCCAATACACATTAAAACAATACAGGATGTTAATTATTCATGAATAAATCATCATAAATTTATAATAAAATAAAAATGAAAATCATAATAGTAACGCTTTACAGAACTCTCTTTTATAAAAATATCTCAGAAACATTTTTCATTAATCTGAGGATTCTGAGAAATATGGAAGCATACTTTAACTCTGTCATATATTTTTTTACATAACAATACACATTTGATTACAACATATTACACATGAATGAGCATTTGAAACCAGGAGGGACAACAAAATGAAACTTGTATTGCAACAGAACATATAAAGAAGTGCCTAAAACAACTAAATAAAAAATACAAACGTTTACTAAAGCTATTAATTTTCATTAAATACTTTTAAATATCAATTATTATTTACCATAATACCAACAGAGGTAATACAAATAAAAAAAATCAGCTCAGTATGCCTAATAATCATTTGTATATGAAATTTCAATTAAACAAGACAGAAATCATATACAAATTCTACAACACTTCTAAAATTATTCGTACCATGTAAATAAATTATGCTATGCAAAGGAATTGCTCATTACAATATACATAATTACAAGGAAGATCAATCAGTCTTATTCTTTGTACATCATGAGTTGTCAAATCAGTTTAAAAAACCTGACAAGAGCAACAAATGAAAATGTAACAAAAATTATTGAGAATCACTTGATGAGCTACTGCTTGAGTCTGAAGACATAACCTCAACATCTTCATTATCTTTTGAATGATTACGGGTATCCATAGGTACTGAACCTTGGCCAACAGCCATATGTATTTCCCCAGATGGATGCCAGGCAAACTGATTCTGCTGAGAAGCAGGAGGTTCTGATAACAGAAGAGAATGATAATTAATATTACCAATTAATATACATGTATGTATGAACAACAATACTTTCACACAATCATAGAAATACATGTATTTATATATGGAATATATATGTCAACATAATATTTATTTATTCAAACATATATAACAATTAATGTTATTAAAAAAAAATAATTTATTCATATATCACTATAGAGGATATATTATACGTACCCTGATGATGTCCTGTTCTGTGAATATCTCCCAATGCATTTGCCTGTTGCAACATATGACCATTTATTGGCATATCACTAGATCTTCCAAGAAAGCCAACTCGCATCTCCAGATCTAAAATCAAAATACTATATGAGGTGAACTTTAAATACATAAATCAAATATATTGCCAGAATGTAGATTATATTATGAACTGATGTAAAGGAAAGACCAATCACCAGTAGCACTATTTTAACACATGGGTAAATTAAAATGAACATTTGACCATGTCAAGGATTCAATTGTCCAGTCAGGTCACCATAGAAGTTTATTCTATGACCACATATATGGTCTAAATACAAGACCAATAAGAACATTACAACAAAACACAAGTGAAACAATATGAAATGATAACCTGTTGGGTAGGGTCGCCTAGGATCACCAGGTTGCCATGTAAGAGGTGCACACACAGCATTTGATGCACTGATCCTGTGGGCAAATTTGATAAGCTCCTCAGATGGAACAGGCCTTTTGTTTGCTCTATGAATTGACTGTAATTTTTGTTTTGCTTGGTATATCGCTGTTGCCTGAAATTATTATGTACAAATAGTCATAGTAATAAAACTGACAAAGAAAATTAACTAACTTTAGATAATAAAATTTACCAATATTTGTTCTGCCTCTTTCAACTGGCGCTGGAGCTGTTGTATATCCTGGTCCAACTTTTCAACTTCAGCCCTCAAGAGGTCCATCTTCTGATCAATTTTGGCTTGTTCAGCTGCCAATTTCAATGTTTCTTTCATCTCATTGTCCTTCATTACGAGCAATTCTGTTAGATGAATCTGTTCTGAACCAATGAGTTTCTGATGTTTGACAGCTATTGCATTCTCTATTATTTCCCTAAAATAATTACACAATAAATAATTACCAAACTAAAGTTGAAAAGTGAAACAATTTATCATAATTCAGAGAAAACATTCCAACAAAAAAAATTCAGTAATAGAGAATTGCAGTTCTTAAATGAATTGTAACATGTTAAACATTAGAATAACATTGTGACACCGATATTACTTTCTTTCTCAATTTACTCTGTCTAAACACGAAGATATTAGTTAATGAAATTATAAGGAAATAAGCATTATAGATTATTAAAAGACATTATAGACAGTCAGAGTGGCATAACCTAAATAAACCTCACTCACTTGGCAATTAGGGAAATATCGTCTATGATAGACAAAAGCTTTTCTCCTGTGCTCAAATTACTCGCCGATCTTGCCATTGCTAATAAATTCAACACAAAAATGACGGAATAGAAAAAGACAAAACTGATAATCCACTAGGCGGCTAAGCCCAATATTTTAAATAGGAACCTTCTGTTCGTTGTTATCGAGGTGGCAGTGGTATAAAAAGAAAATCTTCGTGTTTGTTCGATTAATTTGTAGGCGGCGTCTTGTTCTCTCTCGTCAATTCATTTTATCGGCTGAAGCTGAGTTGGCATATTCCACCCACCTTATTCACTTTCAAATTTGAACAAGTAAGTCAATTTTGAAGCTGCTCATATGAGTATAATTTTGCCTTTTATAATGTGAGCCGGTTGCCGGCAAGCCGGTGGACTTCATTGTTATTACAACTTTAATGTTTTATTATATCTAAACAGTTATAACTTTTAGGCTCTATATTTTTTATATTATGATCTTATATTTGTGACTTTGAATGAGTATGTAAAGTTGCAGTGGTCACAACTTTCTTGTTTGTACCAATCTTTGTTGAATATTATGTGATTATATTTAGACAAAATGATGATTATTTTTATTTAAGGCCAATTTTTAATAATTATTTCAACATGAAAATATTTCTGCACGTAATAAAGAAATATACACAAAATGCAATTGTTCATTTCTTGATCAATAAATCTTTACAATCCTTGTCTTGATCTTGACAATAAATGAAGTTTATTACTATTTTTGCTTAAGGGTTTTAATCATTAAAATTTAATAATTTATGATACATTACAAAATTTGTGGCTAATATCGTAAAATAATATAAATTAGAATAAGTCCTAGAGTGAGTCCTTCAACATTGACTGGACTCTTGTTATATAACAAAAATGGCAAGCCAGGGAACATCTTATAGTTTACATTCTTGGAATGCATTGTTGCAAACTGAACACAATTACATTTTTGGAGCAATTAACAGTGCATAATATAAAAGGAAAATGTGGAGAGCTATGTGAAAAAATAGTTATCTTTTTTAAATAGAATGTAATGTTCTTGTCAGTATGTAACTAAAATACTTTTTGAACTATTATTTGTCCTTAGTTACATATTTTGAACTAACAAACATCTATATTCCCTGGTGTTGGTGCCATAGTGCAGACATTTGTAAATATAAATGTTGTATAATAGTATTATATAATATGTTTGATCCTGTTTGTACTTCTTATCTTAACTAGTGTTACCACAAGAAAATGAATTTTGTTCCAGCTCTTTGATCATCATGCCAACCTACAAGTTGACGTACTTCCCTGTTAAGGCTCTCGCTGAGCCAATAAGATTTGTATTGAGTTACATGGGTCAGGAATTTGAAGATTATCGCTTTGAAAGGGAGCAATGGCCTTCTCTTAAGCCATGTATGCAACATCCTTATCTGTTCAATTTAAGCTGTTGACTATTGAATATTTTGTAGAGCTTTTGTACTCCATTGGTTGTTAATGTGTTATTGTTATGTATATTTGGTTAATTATTTTTATCTTTAAAACTGCTGAATCACAATGAATGTAACAATTTTGTTCCTGATTTTTATTTAGCTATGCCGTTTGGGAAAGTCCCTGTCTTGGAGATTGATGGAGTAAAACTTCATCAATCTACTGCATTGACAAGATATTTGGGTAAACAAGCAGGTCTTGCTGGTAAAGACGATTGGGAGAACCTTCAGATAGATATTGCAGTAGAAACTCTACATGATTTTCGTGCAGGTAAAATGATCAGATTACCCAAAATATGCAGTCATCTTTTATTTGCAGTAATGCAAGTGAGTTTTAATTATGAATAACAAAAATGAAACCACATAATTATATGATTATGAGGCTGATATATTTTCAAATAGTTTTATGATGTATCCTCCTTTTAATATTTTTCAGTATTTATATTTATTGTTCTTTATCAATATTTTTGTATAATTTTTTAGCTGTTGCCAACTATTTCTATGACCCTGATGAAGCTTCAAAGGCTAAGAAGAAGGAACCTCTGATGTCTGAAACTGTACCATACTACTTGGGAAAGTTTGATGAACTTGTGAAAAACAATGGGGGCTATTTGGCGAATGGCGCTGTGTGTATACTCAAGGATAATTTATTATTATTTTATTGTTGTTGTTAATTACTTCTAACATTTATTTCCTTTCAGCTTTCTTGGGGAGATTTGTACTTCGTGGCAATTTCTGACTATCTAGGAGGCATGTTGGAAATAGATATTTTTGAGAAATACTCAAACCTTAAGGGTTTGAAGGAAAAAGTTTTGGAAAATCAAAAAATCAAGCAGTGGGTTCAGAATCGTCCAGAGACCACCATGTAAAATTATAATTTCCATTTTGAAGTTAAATGTTTCTAAATTTATTAAAGCATTTATAAATGTTTTACCTTGTTCCTGTATTGAAATAATATATGAAAACTTTATTGTCTACATAATATAAATCATTTATTACTAATATTTTGAAAATAAATACTCTTTTGAATAGCTTATTCTTGTTTTTATTTCCTAAACAGAGTAGTCTGTTCTGGTAGTTGAAATTCATACAGGAATTTTGAAATAAAGAATACACATCATTAATATAGTACGCTAAATTATATTTTGCAGTTATTTAAGATAAACAAAGAAAGCACAAAAAGTGTAATATTTTTGGTATTAGGTACTAGTTTAAATTAATTTTTATTTTAATAAATATAAAGCTATTTATTTTAAAAGGGATAACTTGTTCATATTTACTTAATAACTAATTTATTTGGCAATAAAATTCTGATATTTTATAAGTAAATCACATTTATATTTTATGATACGATTTAATTGAACAATCTCATGCATGGAGGAATAAATATAATATTAAACTAATATTAGTATTTTATTCAATGCATTGTAAAATAATAACGGAAATAGTAAAGTAGTTCAAACTATTAGTATTAAATCAATTTTTTAAAGCAGTATGTAATTCAATACATTTTAATAAAACATAACCACAGTAGGTGCTCAGTGCCAGTTCATTATTACCCAAATAAAAATATGATTATGTAACTGGGCTAATATAAATTAGAAATATACCAGAAGAGAATTCTAATTTGCTTAAGTGTCAACTTTGTGCAACACAATATCTATTTATAATTAAAAAAATAAAAAATAGGTATAATAATTGAGTTATTTCATTTTCCTCCTGTCATACCAGGTGAAACATACACCTTGACTTGCATCTCAGTACGTTGTGGTTGTCGTTGCTCAAGAGTTGGCATAGTATTAACATAACCATATTCCAGTGAGAACCCAAAAAGTACTTCAGTACCAGGAACTAGATCAGATGTTGGTGTAATTGAGAATTTCACAGCTGCTTTATTACCTTTCCTCCAAACAACAACCCTGAAAAAATATAGAAAAATGACAGCTTATTAGTAGTAGAAATTATACTAGTTAATTACTCAACAGTTACAAGTTCATTAGTTTGAAAATTAAAAAAGAAGTCACTAAGACACTAAAATTATTACCTAACCATAATTTTTACAAGCTATAAAATAAATTAGATTTATTCATCTTATGTAGTTCACTTCATAATGGCTTCATTATTAAATTTAACAATCCTCAACCATTTGTTTATTTTATTAGTTACTGACCACTGTCTTACTGCTTTAGTGGTATAACAATATCATACCTATCCTGTAATATTTCTAAAACTAACTGGTATGGTATTAACCACAAGCACCTTGGTCATTACTTTGATGTGCAGAGTTATATTTTTTTATGCTATGACATATTTTATTGTGTTCAATTATAAACAGAACATTACTTGACCACACACAATCAATTAAAATTTGAACTTGTAGCCAGATACCTAAAGTAATATAAAAAATATTACAAATCATACTTTGGATCATCCTGGAACCTAAGAGTGTCTTCAGCATCATCATATTCAGCAGCATCATCCCTTGGAGGAAGGACAACTGCACTTGTAGGAAGATCAGCCTTAGCATTAATACTAATGTTGCGTGGTGGAAATGGAACCAGAGAAACATCTTTGTCCTGAACACAGAATAATTTTCACACAAATAAATAACAAGAATATTATTTCATTAACAATATTTTGTAAAAACTGTATCTTTTAAAAAATATGTAAAGCACAAATTTTTATTGTATGAACTATTCATATAATTGTATATTTTAATTTCAAAACATGTAATAAAATTAAATCACTTTTATCTCTTGGTTTAACTTTTTTTTAATATTATTTAACGTGCAGCTAGCATCTAAGGCTATATTGCACATTGGTTTAACTTCAACATTAAAATTTTGTTGATAACATGAGAACAAATCCTTAAAAAATTCAGATATATTCAATTTTCTATACTGCAATATAAGCATTGAAAAAATGATTATATCTTAATCTATACAATATTTGTCAAATGGCATTTGTGTGTGTGTCTGTGTGGAAACGCTATGCATTTCCAAACGGCTGAACCAATTACCACCAAACTTCAATTCAATTCAAATTTATTTATCACAAATTAATGCATACAAGGTAAATCATTTATGCAACTGCCTGATTAATTGAAGTCATTATAAGGTGTATATATATATATATATATATATATATATATATATATATACCTTATATATACACCTTATATATATGTGTATATATATCCATCTGATCAATTAATTAATCACAATAAAACCCTATAAAAATAATCAATTTGATTATCACCTGTTTCCATTCAGAAATGTCTTCTTTGAGTGCTTCTTTGATACTTTTATCCCTCTCAATTGCAGCCAATTCTTCTTCTTTTGTTGGCAATGCAATAAACTGAACAGATGTAAGATGCTGAGTTGGGTTAATAAGCTTCAATATAATTTCACTTGGCTCTCCAGCATGTAATGGTTCAAAAGTCATTATTCGAACCTCTGGCATGTGATAACTTAAAATTGAAGGAAAGAATGAGACTAATTAATGGGGTTTCAATAGACAATATAGGAAATATTAATTTCCACCCACATTAATTTGTTCCAACTAGGTACAGCAAAGGAATTTAATAAAATAAAATGTTATTATAAAAATAAATAAAATAAAAAACATAAATACACAAGATATTTGTAATTTTCTGCTTGTTTTTTAATATACAGGTCTAGTAAGAATAGGACTTCAAATTTATTCTTAAAAATGAAGTAAAATGATATTAAATCTATTACCTTTATAATAGATTAACTATCTACCCAAATAGATTAATAACTATCTAGACTTAAAGAAATAGTGTACTTAAAAAAATAGTGTTTTTGCCATTACGATGGTTAACATTTATAATTAGAATTTATAATTCATTTGTGGAATAATGGAATAAAATAAAATATTTTTTCATATATACAATACTTACTAAGCAGCTAACTGAATTTTAAACTTAATAGAAACAGGATTATATTCGGGTTTTGCCACATTATGTTCACATTGCCTACAGCGCAATGATCGTTTTATGTAGAAGTACCTATGCTGAGGATGAAGTGTGTTAATAGTTTCAGCTTGCAATGTGGGATTAGCATGTCGTTGTGGTAATGCAGTAACTGAAATTGAAACAAACAATGAAATTAGTTGTTATAATTGAGAGTATTATTTGTTTACAATACTATTCATGATACTAACGTTTAGTTAAGTCTGGTTCCTCATTAAAGTAGGATTCTGGAAGAGGATCAACATACTCGGTAGCAACTGACGGTTGTATTGGGGGCAAGTTAGATAAATTAACTTCTTTACCTCCAAGAGGTAATGAAGGCAACCCAGCCCGCTTTCGGGCAATCATAGATGTTAAGCCAAATTTCTCCTAAAAAATTTAAATGCACAAAATCAAAACAATTAAAATATGGGTATGTCACCCATCAGGAAAACAACACTACTATACATCTTAAATTGTCTTTGTTCACTGAAAAAACTATATGGTGAATTTATATAGTTTTAACCCTTGTAATAATAATATGAAGCTTAATTTCATTGTGTAATTGTCACAAGTTATAAATGATACACAATTCATGGTACGTGTACGCATAAATACGACCATTAATTTCATAAATTATATTTTGATTGTGAATTAAAGCACTTATTAAGTTACATCACAAGTTAATAAGAACTTACAGTAAAAGAAGAATAACCCCGGCGAGGAGTACTGAAGGTTTTTTTATCCTTTTGGTTCCTTTCCCTCATAGCTACTATTTTATAATGCTCCAACAATGATGTGAGCATTTCTGAGTTGGGAATTTCTCTATTTGGCCAACTACCAGTAACTGCAATTAGATTGAAATAATGCTTAATAAGTTATAATAAAGATATAATTCTACCTTAGACCTAGATAAGTCAACAAATATTTAGATGGTTGTACCTAATATAAATACTAAGGAAAAAAATGGAGTGATGTATATAAAAGATTACTCGAATTTTTAGCGATGGCTTTGTAATTGTAATTTATTTCCTTAAAGTTAAAACACTTTTAAAAACCTTAGAACAAGTGATCTGTAAAACTGTCTTCAAGGATAAATACTGGATATAAAATATTTACCCAGATCATAATTTGATTTGTTAACTATTTTAATACATCTGAAGTAATTTGATTTGCTGATATTTAATACATACACATTTAAAAAAATTCAATAAAAAAATGTGTGTTCTTATGTTAAAACCATTTTATATTTAATTAAATTGAATTTTTTAAGACTAAAGTTTTGAACCTCAAAGAAAAAAGAATAACAGGTAAGGAATGGAGTTAAATTTTCATTTTTTTTCATGTGTATATAAAATTTAATGTACATGTGGATGTGTATTAATAACATCCACTGATGTTTATTAATATGAAATATCAGGTATCTGATACATCCATATATATAAGGAACCCGGTTTGTGAGAAATTTGATTATTCTTACTAGTTGTTTGATCAGGAATTCCAACATCCCTTGTTGTCCAATGACAGAAGAAACAAGATAAATAATAATGTTTAGAAGGAGTTTTTGATCCATCTTCTGTACTACGAGTTGTAGCTCTAACTGCTAGTGTATGGAAGCAGTTTGGGCAATCAAAGCAACTATTGCATCTATAAATAGAAGATATAAATTTTTCTTAGTTCCTACAAAGTTTATACTAAATGAAAAATGAAAGGTTCTGAATAGTTAAATCTCAATACTGTCTACCTCCAAAAGTTCATGTTTTTTCTAATACCTATTACATCTCTATAGATCAGTTCTTGGCGTGTTTTTGTTTTCACAATGAATAATATCAAAGTATTAATTTTGTGCGTGCCACTTTGAACTTGTGAGACATTCATAAAAGAAAATGTCAACCAGAGATATTGAGGATTGATGGATGAGGTTTCAATCAATTCTATTATGAGGTTGGTTCAACTCTGTTGGAGGTTTGGTATTGAAATTTGACAGACTTGATCTGTTTGAGGATGTGAATAAAAATTAAATATTACAAAAATATTTTCAGGTTTTGACAAGCTTATGAGATCTGGTATTTGATTAAAAATAATCGTATGAATGCAATTTTTAATCAATGAGAGCTCTGAAACTGAAATTAATATTGTGAAAATATACATGCAAATATACAATGCTCCATTGAAATAAGATAAAAGGAAGAAATGCAGGGACACAAATTGCAGATATAGTAATAAGTTCAGTGATTTTGCATATAAAAATAGTAATGAATTTTAGATGAAACAAAACAATATAATGAAACAGTGGTGTTTAATGTAAAAATGTCAACATCATTCATTATCTGTTACATATTACCTGTTTTTCTTTAGCTTAGCTTCAGCGGAAGGTAGATGTTCCATACAATTAGAACAGTAGTGTGAGTCAACCTAACAACAAAAAATAAGTGTAAATCAAGTAATTATTATCTGTAAACAATTCAATATTCCCACAATGTTACCTTGATAAAAACAATATAACCATTCAAATCAAATAAATTAAAATTCAATATTGTACTAATGAATTTTAATTAATTCTTCATATACATGAGAAATATATATATAACATAGGAAAGATACATCAAGGAGGCCATGTTTCATAAAATAGTTCTAGATTCTGGTTGCTATGACAAAATGAAACCTTAGAAGAAAATAAATTAGTCATAAGTCAAATATGATTATATCGCATTGTAATTAATAATAAGGCTTTAAAAAGAGACTATTAATTGAGATGTGGAAGAGTTTGGTTCACATTCTCCTATTCCTAACAGGTAAATTATATTTTTTTAAAGGTAAAACTATTATATCAAAATTATGGCTTAAATAATAAAGTTAATGTCAATTAAAAAAAGAAATCATTGTAATTTATAATGATAAAGGATGGTTTCAACTAAGAATAGATTCAACAATATTTTCTAAAAAATAATGGAATAAATATATGATCACATTAGAAAATGTAATATGAATCTATACTAGAATTGAATCCCATCAAATCATGTAAGGGGTAATCCAAAAATATCAATCTGCATTTGTTTTAGGGCTCTTTGAAATAAATCATGCTTGGTTGAATAAACCATTTGACTTTGAAGATTTGTCCTCAATATTTGAAACACAATTAGAAACAAAAGATGGCAGTGGAATCAATAAAATACGTAAAATGAAGAATGAACTTAAGGAAACTCCATTTAAAATGACCATGGAGTTATTCAATTTGTTCACATGTCCTACAGATTTCATGAAGAACAGAAAAGGTGAAGACTCTGAAATTGGGACTGATATTCCAGACCAATTGAATCCTTTATTAATGAACATAAATGAACAGAGAAAATCCAAAAGGAATGAAAAAATTTTCTTCACTGAGATGACCTTTCCAATAATACCCAACAATGAAAAATTACTTCCTAGTTTTTTTTATGATATTGGCCATAAGGAAAAGTTGGATGAGATAGACAAAGACCAGAATTATTTAATTCAACCTCAGTCTCATATTTTAAATAAACATAACATGAAAAAACGTCACAAGCAACACAGAATACACAAATTTGCCCAGGTTCATTGCATTGGCCAAAATAATAAAACATTTTCTCCTCTAATGGAAATATTCAGTCTGCCAAAAGAAATTAATATCAACAATAAAACACATGACAATTTTGGTAATGCTGGATTCTCACAAGAACATAGAAATAACTCTTTTCCAAATATATTCACATCAAATATGTCCAAGTCAGAAGATGAGAGTGAAGTAAAAGAAAAACAAATGGATAAAGGTGAATTATTTTAACTCAGAATAATAATTAAATATTAATAATACAAGTGTAGTCATATTAAGTCAAGTATTATTAAACTAATGTGTCATTACTGATGTAAGTCCTAATTATGTAAACAATATTTCAGATGAAAACAATGAGTTTGAAAACTGGCAAAAGTACCTGAAAAATATGAAAACCGTCATTCTTATGGCAGGTACATAAATGTTCACTTACTGATTAAATTATTCATGATAATTTTTAATAATTATATTGCTTAAATGGTTCTATAATTAAATTAACAGTTAGTTCGAATTACCTCAAATTATAATTAAAGAATCCAATTTTTCAGGACTCTTGCTAGTATTGACAACAACTGAAGTTATAAGGAGAAGTAAATGTACAAATCAAAATCAATTATTCTCCAGATACAAATTAATTGAACATTGTTGATTATCACACGGACAACTTCAGCAAAATCATTTGAAATTGTTTTAACAGAGTACAGGGAATAGAATTATAAAAACTAATGCTCTTTAAATACTCAACTAATATTACATTGACATATTAATAAAGACATACTTTTGAACACTGTTTTATTAATATACTTCAAAATCATATGATTTCCACTATAAGAATCAAAGAATGATTTGAATATTATAAGTAAAAATATAATATTGTATTATTCATGCATAAGATACATTAACTAGTGTGCAATTGAGTTATAATCCTTAAGAAAAAATATAAATTGTTTTTACTTTTTACTTTTTATAATTTTTATATACCATATGTATAAAATTGTCCTAGTGGTGGATGTACGTGCTTTTTAAGCCATGTCATTTAACATCATGTCACAATTCTCATTGGTCTTAGGACTTTTCAATTTGGTTTCCATGAGATTACAGTAAATATATTTTATTATTATAATAATTTTAGTTAACTAACTGATCTTAATTGACATTCATCATTGTAATTGTGTTGAAAAAGCCATGAATTAAATTCATTTATGTGTTTTACCTATTCTTCTATATATTATTACACAAGAGTAATACTGGTACCAGAACCAGAGTTAGTCATGAGACTAAACTACTGTAAAAAATCTATTATGTTCACATTACATCAAACCACCAAAGGAAAGTATATTTTTAATACCTAAAAAATAACAAAGTTATTTATTAAATGTATATTTTATATATATAGTAGTGAAAGTTGTTAGAGAGCAATTATACAAATTTCACTTTGTCCATTAATAGCTGTTAGAAAGGCTTGTGTTTTACCATCTAGAAATCAGGTTATCAACTGTTCATCTGCTAAAACATTGAAGTCATCAAGAATAAATTCTTCATTACACACATACAACGTTATATAGAACATGGACTAATGGCAATATTAAAAAACAGAGGAAAAGCAATGGGAAATGAATATTCATTAACTAACCGAAAATATTAAACCGGCGAAGTACTGCATTTAAAGGAAACAAATTACTTACTTCATGACAGACACAGTAGCCGCATCGAAGTTTCAAACAATGCCGGCAAAAATACAGCATTGAAATAGGCTTCAAAGATCCACAAGTACATTCGTATCGAACAAATTCACGCTGTATTAAATATGACATTTTTGTATCTATTAACGTTCATACGACAAGTTATACGTAACCTACTTTGAAACCTATGTTCACTACATAGAGTAACCAACCTAGCATGACGCGCAAACACTTCTACCAACTTATGATTTGTGACTTGAAATTAATCAGATTTAATTTTTATTGCATATTAATACAAGGTGGTAATTGGTAAATACGGTAGATATATATATATATATATATATATGTGTACCATTTATGTATTTATTTTTACACTACTTATCTATTTATTTGAAAGTAGGAAAACTTTATTGTGATGACATTAAGAAATCCAATGAATTTTTAAGAAATAAAACTGCAAGGGCAAAGTAAAGTGCATCACTTAATGCATACAACGCTTTCTCGTTAGCTTTTCAGGAACCCCACGTTTACTATTCAAAAGTTGTCAATATATACTCGCTCTAACTGTAGTTTTTTTGTTAATTTTTCCAAGAGACTGTTTAATACCACATAATTACTTTTATTTTACTTACAGGCTTTATGCTTGAATGAGTAGCAAATTTGTGGACAATATATTGCAAACTGGCTAATATCTTCATGAATTTTTATAATTTGCATTTTGGAAAAAGGTAATTTTTAGTAAATACTGTAATACACCATGTGTATAACACATTATAATTTTATTAGCAATTATAACTCATTTAATGAATTGTGACTATAATTTTTAAATATTTCCATAGAGTGAATTTATATAAAGTTAAAAATAATTCATTGCATTGTCAACAACATTTCTAAATGATCTGCAAATGTCAATTATGTAATTGAAGCTGTGCTTGAAAAAAAGGAATGTTTCCTATGAAAATTATTAACATAAATAAATTAATATTAAAATATGTATTTCAGTATTAATAAAATATTTTAAAGACTTAATAATATATTGAAATGAGCTTGAGATGGGTTCAGATTCTACTACTTCTAACAGGTAATAGTTACAATATAAAATATTACACTAATAATTTAATTATGGATATTGCATTAATCAAATAATACAAAATAATGGTTACAAATATTTGAGGGATTTAATATAAAAAATAATTTTTTAAATACACAGATGGCTACATTTGGTTTTATTGATAATGAATATTTGCCCTACTGCTCCTCAGAACAAATGCCTGGATTAATAAACTATTTAACTTCAATATTTGGAGTAGAAGAATTTCTGGACAAAGAAATCAATAAAATCAATAAGTTACATAAATTGGAATATGAAATAGATGCAAACCCATTAAAAATGCTCAAAGTGGTATCATCAGATATAAATAAATTTTTTAAGGAACTTAAAATGAACCAGAAAGATGCAGGTCATGAATTTCAAACCTGTGCCACTTTGGTTAATATCAATGTAGATAAATATTATCATCCAGATTACTTTCCTCTTATAAGCCATAAATATTGCCACTGCACACCAGTTAAAGAAAAGGGAATGCATACATTTCATGTAACTAAACATGCACATCAAACTGAGGCTGAACCCCAAGTTTATAATAACTGTGCTATTGCAAAAAACATTATTTCAAACAGGTCAAGGTCAGATGAAAACTATGATGATTTAAAAGGTATATTTGAAATCAGATCAATTATATATGTTAATTTACAAATAATAAAATAGAAATGCATTTCTAAATGTATTGAGTACTTTACTACCATTAAATGTACATTCATATCTCTGTGCAGATGAAAATAATGAAGAATGGAAACAGTTGGTTATTGACTTGATAATTCTCTTTTCTTTTGCCAATATGTAAACTTTTAAAATGTTAATGATATTCAACTAACACTACAATTTTTGTACTTTATTATTTTGATTGTGGAAATATTTTCCTTATGTATTTAATTACATGTGGCTTAAACTCAGGGTTTTATTCTTCTTAGTTTCCTGATTTTATTTCTATAGTTTAGCAGAACATTGGTCATACTGCTTTATGTATTATAAAAACAATTTTTGAATGGTCCTTAGTACTAATTTTTCTTTCTTAAATTAGCTGTTTCAGGAATTTTACTGGGATTAATTATTCTTTTTATAAAGCAACTTAAAATGACCAACAAAAAATATTTGTACAATTACAAAGTGATTGAAAATTGTTGAACTTTACAAGGAAAATAATAAAGTGATTGAAGAAATATATATCCATTTTATGTAGCAGTTTCATATTAATACAATTATGTAAGTTTACATTTTTAGGTATTAATAATGATTACACACATCATTCACATTAATGATATTTAGTATGAGGGACATTTAACAACTGAAATAACTTATTTCAGGTTTGAATCATGACAGGTAGTGTGTCATGACAGTATTAAAAATATGATCATTATCTCTGGAACATACAATTTAGTAAATATTACTATAAACGCAGTAATATATAAATACTATAAATAAATAAAAAAAAATAAATATGTATATACATACACTATAAATATTTTAAATTTAAAAGCATATATTATTGTATATGTATTTCATTATATGTGTACAAAGATAAGCTAAATTTTTAGTTTCATTAAAGCAGTTTAGATTTTTTACTTATATAGTGTAGATGGTTTTGTTACTCCAAATGTTGGATCATGTTTGTATATTTTATATTAAAATAACGTGAAGTATAATAACATTGAAAGATATCATGAAATACTATACCTAGAAGGAAAAACCAATCCACCTTAGATTTTTGATTGGTAAGTTAAAGTAAAAATCCGAATTTGGATGTTTAAGACCTTTATGGACCACCTGCACAAATAACTTTTCCTGTTCTCATCATATGGTTTCTTTACATGAATTAATTCAATTAATGAATTGAAAAATTATGTGAAAAAATTAGACTTATAGGATGTATGATTGGCTACACTTTGTCCAAATCAAACATAATGGAGACATTGGAATATGCCCTATTTCAAAATATCAGTGAAATCGAGAATGTGCAGCATAATTTATTGCAGTGACATGTACAACATTTAACTTAGTAAATGCCTTCGCAATTCCCTTCATCCAATGAAGTTGACAACTCCTTTTTTTGTATTTTAGTATTTTTATGAAGTATATTTTGTAATGAATACTGGTTTGAATTTTTACAGAATTAAGGCTCAGTTTTGATTGAAGTGTAGGACCAAGACAGGACCAAGACCAAGACAGGCATAAAACACGAGAAGGAAATTACATAAAATAATTGTAATAATAAATGATATCTCGTTCTAATCGATGTTGCAGATATTATTTGTTCGGTGCCCTTGGTCTGAAATCGTTTCTGGGGATTTATGTTTCTTTGCGGGATTTTGAGATGGGCCGCATTCGGTTTCGATCGGTATTTAGGATTTTTATTCGACGAAAGCTGCTGCTTTCAGGCATTCTCAATACCCTATTTCGTTGCGCTGCTGTCTTCTTGGATTTTTCTTTCCTCACTATTTGATTTGCCTCTCGTTTAGATTGTCTCCCGTTCATTCATTACTATTATAAATGTTCTCACGAAATATTTTTAACAATTTAAATAACTGTTTACGAATAACACGATTAATGTGCAGCATGTAGTTGTAATGACGTTATGTAATAACATAACGATTTATGCTATTATTGTCTCAGGGCGTAGGTCGAAAGTCGCCCCATCTTAGACGCGTAGTTTGATTTCAAAATGAATTATACGATAATATGTTATTTCCATTTAATGTTTAAAACAAAAACAACCTAAGTGGCTATTGTCCAAGTTTTGATGTAAAATTTAATAAAAAAACACTGCATACTGTGTAAACCTGCACCCTTTTGCACCTTTAGACCTTTTTGCAACACTGCATACTGCACACTGGAAATTTTTTGAAGAGTAAGTCCACAAATATTTTGGGGGAAAATGACGCAATGGACATTGATAGATCGTTTAAATACGAGGCGATTTTTGTAAGTAGCATTAATAGCAGAATTCCTAGAATTTCGTGTCAATATAAACTTGTGAACTTTCAATGTTATCACCAATATTTATTGGCACTTTCTAGATCTCCCGGAAAGGTAGTTTGTAATAAGTTATAATCCAGTATGAAATTATAGATTTGTCCAAAATATCAACAAATATTTATTTAATTTTTCTTTCTTCTTCCATCTTTGATATACCAGTACAATAGATGAATATTTGTGTGGTGACGTATAATGGTGTTTGAGAGAAATAATATAATTCATTTTCTGTAAAGAGAAAAATAAGGTTCCATATGTTTTATTCTACAAATACAAATACATTTAAGAGTCAGAGTTATTGGAAATTTACATATTTTTTTGTGATTATGTAATGCAAATTAATAATGGAAATATTGTAACAGCAGTTATTTCATAAACAATTTCAATTTAATCTTTGGTCAATCAAAAATTAATAATTATACCATTAACAAATATAATTTTTTAAAACTTCTTTCAGATAGTTGCAAATACAACGTATTATATGGTGTGTTTGAGTCTTTGACCATTCACAAAATACAGTATGACTAGGGTCTTACAAGAGTCGGCGAGATTTCACCGAATTGCACAATATTACCAGTTACAAATTATGCATAATTAGTAAAATAAACCTGAATTTGTTAACCTAAAAAATTAATGAATGTGTCAACTTATACGATGGACAATTGCAATAAATGCAACTTTCGTTTAGGAAAATAATAAATTAAATGGATTTATAAGATCCAGGTAAATAAAAACTTGTACAAAACATGCTACTCTAGGTGTTCTAAAAAGTAATGGTGCTGTGCTTTGTGCGAAGTGCATTTTAGATTTCTATTGTTAAGCCTAAAATCTGTACATTTCGTTTTTATCTCTAGGCAGGTTTTGTGGCTATAATGTGCTTAGGGTGTTAATAGTACATTATTAACCTAATAATATGAACACACAATTGTATTAATAAAAAAACTATACATTTCATAATAGATTCTAATTACAACCCAAATATTGAAAAGATCTTTGGTAAAACTGATTCATCTAATTATGATAACTTTATACATAATACAAAAAAGAAAACAAAACAAATATTGGTTCTTTTGCCTAAATTTCAAAATATACATTCATTACAGTCATTGCTGACCAAGTCTTGTTCCATTGTCCAATGTGGAGCGGTACTGGAGGTTGAAATGTCTTTACAAATGAATAAAAAGTACTCGTGGAAACGAAACAAGACGCCGGTCCTAAAGATGACATAAATAACTCTAACAACACAGATTCACAAATATAATACACAACTCCTTATCTTTGGTATAACACTCAGCTGTATAAATACGAATTTGAGATCTCACATCACAACACATCCACCTCACTGGGTCTTGAGTATTCGTTGCTTAAAAAACTCAAGGGCTACAAGTCTTTAGGGTTTAACACAGCAAGAGTTTAATGTTTTCTTGACTTCTATTACAATGATATGCAAACACGGCCATTGTCATTACCCTTTGGTATTTTCTCGACAGAAAAAAAATCGATAAAAGTGTACATTCTGAGTAGTATACGGTCCACATAAAGATTTAAGTTTATTACTGACTCAAAAAGCCATGCAGTGTTAAAAAATACTAGGCGTTAATTGAGAATATTTCTTACAAACATTAATGTTAACGCGGTTACATTTGTTTTAACGCAGGTAATGAAATGTTTGTTTCTTTTTATTCCGTCCAGTTTATTGCACTGAAACTATTATCTCTTCTATTGGTTCATTAACGCAGCTTCGACTTTCATGCAGGACGAGGTGCCGATTGGAGAAGATGCGCTAGCTCCTGAATTGGCTCTGGTCGCCGCCAAAGGCGATCTCGCTTCTTCCGTTGACACCTCCCTCGAAAATACTACCGAATCACTATCAGCTTGTGTGTTATTCCCATAATAGTAACAAGGATCTGAAAAATAAAATCAATTTCATTAAAATCAGTTATTCCCTTAACTGAATAATGTCAAAAAACGCATACTCTGGAATGTTCGACTATATTGCGAAAATAAGAAAAAACGGATTCGTTTATTGGGATATTCTGCCTCCATTCGTCTATTTGATTCTATACTGAACCGGTTTCAGCTTCTTCACGAAGTTTAATTGTTATCCGTTCATCATTCGGCTGATTACAAGTTAATTTATTGCTACAGAATTCAGTTTACTCAAGTTTAGCCATACAAATAATCTACTGTGAAAACTACGTCTACAATAAGGAAAGGTAGGATTCTGCTAGAAATTTTGTGACTGTGTTTGAAAATACACCATATCCTTCTCAAATCCTCACACTAAACAAATTTAATGCTTTTTTATTGATTTGAGTTCGAAATAATTTATAATGTATAATCCAGAAATTATATCACACTAATATCATATTTATGATTACGGCTTGCAGCATGGAATTAATTATTTTGATTAGTCATTGCAATTAGGAATTATTTTTTTAGGTTGCGATATTTTCTCCTGTCGATAAAGTTGAAAAATATGGCAATTTTCAAATACGGTATTGGATGGTACAGGTAAAGGGGTCGGCATGCAAGATTAGTGAGGTTCTGTCGGGTGGGGGCTTAAGGTGGGCATCGGGGTTAATCATACTCACTGTTTACTTACTGAGGAGACCTCCAGGGCCGGTGGCGTAATTGTATCCCCCGTAGGCAGCTGAGGTATATTGCGAATACGAGCTATAAGTGTAGTCCGACACGCCGCTTCCTGTACCTGAAAAACGGATAAATGTTCAAAACATTGCTCCTCGAAGGGATTAAACGCTAAGTCCGTATAATCGGCACAAGGAGATTTTATGATCGAATATGCGAATATCTAGCTTCCCGCATAAAGTATAAGTTATAGTCCGCGCGAAATTCATTGCAGCAGATTCGTTTTAAAAAAAACACCGGATCGATCAATTTCAATTCGACCAGGTACATCAAGGTTTGAATAAAATAAGTCGAACGAACCCATCGCTCTTCTCGGCTGTCAGCCGCAAGCCCGACCTACTGTTCACTATCGGCCAGAGCTTTTTTAAAAAATAAAAAAATGGCAAATAGACGGGGGGAAGTGTGGCAAAACAAATATCAATACTTATATTTTGTCTATAAGAAATTGAGCGCGAATAAAATATTGCCTATTTTTCACTGGATTAATTTCCAGTGTTTAATACTTATAATAATATCAGGTACTCACTCGTTCTTCGGACAGGTAAGTCATACGATATGATAAATAATATTTACTAAATAATAATAACGTCACCCATAAATGAAGGCTCGCGCCCGTATATTCGGATCTATCGGATCTTGTCGAAAGGTGTCGGTTCACAGTCCGGTCTGCGCCTAATGGGGTGACTATGAATTGGAGAAGGAGGGATGCGTGTTATCTCTTACCTGTTGGGGTGTAGTAGGTGGTCGTGTAGGGCGACTGTAGTACGGTGAGGGCTTGGGTCGGGTCCTGGGGGTTGGGGCTGGGGGCGGGTGCCGGGTCGGCGGGCAGGCTGAGCGGCAGGCCGGGGGAGACGGGCCCGCCCCCGGCACCGCCGCCACCGCCCCCCGCACCGCCCCCGGCACCGCCGTCACTACCGCCTGTACCGGCCCCCGTATAGCTCTCTGAACATAGCAATACACACAAACCATGCAGAAACAAAATATAACGGCACAAAACAAAATTAAAAAAACAAAACAAATATAAACAAAAACCGAAAATATGATGAAATAAAAACTCAGATAAAAGTTAAACGAAACATGCGTCTCGCAAAGTATATGTACCGAGGTAATGATTGGAGTCGAGTAAAAGAATTAGTTTCAAAATTACGATTGAAAGAAAGTTTACTCCACAATTTGCAGCTCTTATGTCGTACGAAGCAATGGATTTGACGTCCATCATTTAGATTAAATTACAAAGTTCATTGCGATTGATGATCAAATGACTGATGTACTTTTTAAGTATTGTTCGAGGTTTATGTCATGAATTTTAATCTCACTATCCAACATATCTTTAAAAAATACATACATTTTTTAAAATAGTTTGAGTGTATTATTCGAGGAATTAAATTAAAATACAATCAACGAGCTCAAAATTATGTAAAGTTCTGGCCAAACTTCTCTAGTCTATTGTTTCAATCAAAGTTCTAACAGTGGAGTATTCGTATTCGTTCATGCCCGGAACAAACGGTGAAAATCGCACAACTACGAATTCTCAATCAAATTTCAATGTTAAAACAACGAAACGACAAAAATAAAACAATTTCAAAGCGGCAAAAATATATAGAAAAATTAGCGACATGCTAAAAAAGAGTAGTATAACGGGTATGCGTACCTGTTCCAGTGTGATGATACTGAACGGGCGAGAGGGAGCCCGGGTCGAGAACGGTGGTCGCCCCCAGTTTGTGGATCTCCTGCATGCTGATCGGTGCCAGGTGGTTCACACCGCCCACTGGCAAAACATACGACACTTAGCCAAAAGCGACACACAAAAACACAGTTAAGCCAAACAAAAACTAAATTAAAATACACTTAAAGACAACTAAATAAAAGAAGCTGCAATATAAGCCAAGTCAAAATGTTAAAGATTAAAGAATGCGTGTATTGTTTAAAATAAAAAAAATAACACAGAGGTTTTGGGAAGATTTCCCACTCAGCGCAACTTGACCCCAGACCGATGAAGTTGATATCATAGACTAATAATTGTTAACGCACTAAAGGATGCTACTAAAGATAATCCATAATAGTTACACATATTTTTACAGTGGTAGTCGCCAATTGATGGTTTTTTTCTTATTGCTGTTATATATGTATATTGTTAACTTGTTTTTTGAATAACGATTAAGCGTACAGGTGATATAGAGCATGCAGAGAATATCGGGACATGTTGAAGCTCAATGGAGACGAAGAAAACTAATTATAAATGCTATTTTTACAAGCGTGCGTTAGATCGTTGTAAACGAATTACCTAGAGAAGTGCCGATGGGCGGGTTGTATATCTGGGTGGTCTGAGCCTGGCTCATGGTGTTTATCGTGTCGTAGATGTCGGCGGAGGTGGTGGCCGCCTGTGCGAACGGTCCCGACGAGGCGTCGTAGTAGGGCGAGCCCCCGCTGCCGCCGCTGCCCAACTCCGAGAACAGCTTGTGCTCGTCCTTTATGTTCCATTTCCCTGACCAAAGCTGGAGGCAGACAAAAAAAACAGATACAAATTAGGCGAAGGCGTACTGGAAGAACTCGGGGGGAGACGCTAACCGCGGCCCCGGCGGTAGGGAGCGCGTCGAAACACCGCCGGCTGACAATCGGGCGATAATCGATTCCGGAGCGTGAAACGCGTCCGTGAAGGCCTTTTGCAACGAGCCAAAAATGCAAGACGCTGTGTGGCATTGTGAAAATTTCACGCTGGCTAAACTATATTGTTAGACATTTCAGTGCTCCGAACAAAACCTCGCGTTATTGAAATGTGCTGTAAAAATTTGAACTGTTTGAAAAATAAATATAAACTACTCTTTTGGGGAACATTGAATTCGAAATAGTCCATAATGCCCAGTTATTTGAACAGGCTAAACATAAAAAAATACTACGTATTATCGAACTTTTATTATTAATTGTAAAAAAGGTGGCTTTTTTTATGGTTATGCTTTGTTAATTATTAATCTGTACAATATAATAGTCTCGGTTTAAATACTCATGCAGTTTAGTATCGATTAGTTACTCTGCCAAGTAATAGTTCTGAAACAAACGCTCTTACATAATTACCATGATATAATACAATTATTTTGATTACAATTGATTTTTAACCGAAAATAAGCCATTAGCGCAGTACTTTTTTAAAACCAGACATAGCTCTGGTACAACGCAGTTCCCGGTGTTATACATCATTAATGTCGTAGTTCTTGAAAACATAAATTTTTGTAACCAATACTAGTTAGTCTTGCGTAAGTAGGTATCGATAACGAATTAAAAAAAAGAATATCTCTAAATTACTTACATTTGAGTAGAGCTGGTCACCGTTGTATTGTGATCTTTGCCTCTTGATTTCATCGTCGGCGTGGCCATTGAGATCGCGATTCTCGTCTGAAACAACACAGGGTCCCTTGGTTATTGATAGCGGTATCGATTGCTACTTTTCTTTCGTACTTATGTAAGCCTAGAATGTTAACAAAGGCCACATTCTAATTTCCGCCGGCCACTGAGTCGGGGCCCACAAACGGTCCCCAAATGAAAGTCCAAGAAGGCGGCAGGCGAAGGAAAAAATGGAACAACGGGAGGGAGCTCGGCAACGGAAACCGCTGAACCCCACCGGATAATGCGGTCTAACGGGGAATACGGACTTTTTTCGGATAGAATATTTTCATAAGTTTACCTATTTCCGGTCCATTTTCTTTTCTTCAATTGGGCCGAGAGATTCGGGTTATTTTTTTCTTAGCGGCCGCACGGTACGAGGAAGCTGAATGTCGCTATAGTCCTTATAGTATAGACATTTCATAATATTGTATTATATTCATATCCGTTTAATATTATGTACCTTTTGCATGCAGGGATTTAACGGTGTCCTAATCAAAAAATGATTACGAGAATTGTTTATATTTCTCGTTTTTTCAAAATGTTGTTTTTAGTGGCCACAAGAAACATTTCTTATAAGCAGGTAGCGTCAAATCAGGGCATTGAATCGAGCTTAAAATGTTCCAGTCAATGATATTATGAGTGTCTGCAATTGTTGTACAGGGCATTTTAAGCCACCATAATATCGTCTATCCGAATGGAAAATAAATTAATGGTAGGATTATCGGTTGGGGCGGAGGTCTGTAAGGGAGGAGTATAGCTTACTTGTTGTCTAACAAGGGTTGTTAAGGAGGGTACGGGTGGGCCTCTCGAAGGAGGGGATCAATGAAGTGGCCCTTGTTAGAGGGGGTGGGGAGTGTATTTAGTGGCCATTGCTGTTAGTCGTGCCAAGCATTATTACCAGGAGGGGGGAGGGACAGTGTATTAGCGGGGGCGGTTATGAAGGCCCAGGGTATAAATCTTGTAAGGGCTGTAGCGTTGCCAAGTTCCACTGGAGAACACCCCCCTCCTTCCACCAAGAGTTGAGTTAAGACGGTGCAGAGCTACCCCCTTCGGGCCGCCACGGTCAAGTAAACGGAACAGGCCCAACCCCTTCTTCCCCTTACCCTCCCATTTATAACGCTGGTTCTTAATTTATATTACTTTTTTTCCCTTTGCCCGGAGAGATGTTAAGTGTTTTCCACGTAAGCGGTCGTGTTTCTGTCGTCCCCCCGGAGCCGGGCGGACCTTCATCAATTATTTCTCTGATGAAAACCCACCCTCGGCCGTATTCTACCTCCCTTTATATATATTTTTTTATTTTTCCCCTCTCTAATTTATCTTTCATGTAGGAAATTTATACGACCCCTTCGGAAAATAAGTAGTACTTAATCTGGACGCGGAGAAATTATATTTCCGCTAAATAAAGTAACTTTATCCCGTCCATTGTTTTGCGAGGTATGTTAACTTCTTTTAACAGAATGACAAAAAAATTCAAAATTTGTTATAATTATATTGTATGACCGATAAAGGAGAAATAATCAAATTCGATATACATTACGAACGCAGTATTACAACCGATGGCGGGAAGCCGAAACCGGTCTAGAATAGGTCCCAACAAACCGTTGGAGACAAAACACAGCAAGGTAGATGACAAAACATTTGAGTACATTTGTACGAAATTATATCTCCCATTCATGGATTTCATTATCACTCGTAAGGGCTATAGGCTCGGGATAAAATATAAACCGTTTGTATTTGTCCGACCATATGTTGAATCCGTTTATAAAATGGGGAGACAACAGAAGAGCGGGTCGGGGTCCCGAATTGGCAGTGACAACCACCTCCCTTGGGCCTCACTGGATTGGGGAGGTAGCTATTCCAATTAAGTGTTTGTATTAAGTGAGTATGATTGCACCGGGGGGTCGTCTGCCCTTTATAGATTGGAGCGGTCCCTCGGGAGAGGGGAAGGGAGAGTCCCAACGAGAGGGAAACGGGAGGGAGGGAGAAAGGGAGCCGGCCAGAGGTGATGAGAGATAGCGAGATGGGCCGGATAGCCTAACTGGACGGCTGGATGCCTAATCGACAGTGAAGGGTAGACGCGCCGAAAGAATGAAAAGCCGGGGGAAGGGAGGATGAATGGGCCCGAGACCGCCAGATAAGGAAAGCGCGCATTCATTTGTGTTTCAATTAAGGAAAGGGTTAAATGGCCTCAATTGCTAACGGCGACCCCTTCCTGAAATCCGCCCAACGAGTCCGGATATCTTTACGGTTTACATTTGGTTTTTATGAAAACCGAACAATCGTTTCGAGGCAATCATTTGTGGAATAAAAATTCCACAATGGCCGATTCCACCGGAAAAGCATTTTCTAAACAACGCAGGCTCTCCCCATAGAAAACTTTTTGCAAGTAATATATTTCACTCTGTAATTAAACTCGGTCCAATCTAAAGTTGAACAAAAGTGCACTTAAATAAATATGGATCCTCGCCCGGATTCGTATGCGCCTGTGTGGGACAATTGAAAATCTATATTAATTGGCCGGTCCGGCTGCCGGTCTGTCCATACGAGATTGCATTGAAAGGTCGCCGGCATTTGTATGCGGGCTCCAGCTCCGAGCCCTCCAACCCTTTATAGTCTGTTTTTACATGAAAAAACAGCTCACCCCCGTCGTTATTGTACCCATTTTATGTCTTATTGCCCCATTTATTTGGTGGGGGGAGGCACCGTGATTTCTGAACACAGTTTCCAATGCCTCACCAATTGGTGTGCCTTTCCGTACAAGGGCCGAAACAGTTGTGCCGGCCGTTTTCTCTATGTTTCTGCTCGACACCAGAGGTGGTAAGACACGCCCAGCGAGCACACGGCCCACCACACATGTACTGTCCACTACGAACGGAACAATTATACACCGACATATAAAATTAAATACCACCCGTCTCAAGTACTAAGGCATTAAAAGTGCACACATCGGAGTTACCGTCCCAAATAAGGTCCTTATACTGGAAATCAATCTTCATTAGATGTGGGAATTTGGGACACGTAGAAATCAAAATTAATGGGTTCCTATAGGTAAAAAACCAGGACAGGCAAAGCAGAACGGAACGGATACAAAAGTTTGGCTCAGATAAAACTCCGGCCAGAATTCTAAAATGACCCTTCACGTGGCAGAAACTAGAAATGGACAACCTTTATTTCATAGATTTTAGTTTCTTAGATTGTTCGGTGCAGTTCGACTTACACCGGAATCATATAAGACCAATTATTAATAGTTATTTGTGAACATGCTACAATAGCGATAACTCTAAGTAGCTTTGTCAAGCTGGTCGGGAGTTACTCTCGCCTAATCCTAAGTGAGAAGGCAGAGCGTAGCCGATGGGGGGTTCTAGGGAGATGGGCGGAGCGGGAAGGACGCTTGTCGAATCAATCACGGCGGATACGTCGCTACCACAAATACAGTTCCGCCATTTTGGCCGAGCGCCATCTTGCAACTGTCGGGAGTCCCAGAGTCTCCCCGTCGAGGAGGAGACAATGCGCCACACAGTTCGGCGTTCATAACTTTGACTCGAGGGGGGAATTGTAGCTGGAGAGCGAGAGAGACGGAGCGAGAGGGGGACCGACAATTACATTGTTTCCCAACATATGGCTCCGCGGGGAGGGAGAGAGGTTTATATTAAAAGGCATTTATATAAGAGGAGGAGGGTTCACAATACTATATTGTAGGGAGGCGCATCCCGTCCGATAGGAGGGGTTAGTCACCCCTAGGGCTAACTTTCCGCCGCCGCCCGTTCTGATCCTTTGTCGATTCCCACTCTTCCCCCTCCACGACTTCTTCCTCGTTTTTAGCCCCGCTTCGACGAGTTCTCAGACTTTTCGGCTTTTACACCGGTCGGGGGCAACGGAGTAATTTTGCGCGCCCCGACGCAACCGCCCTTCAAAAAGGATACCGACGACAAACGGAGTGTTTTGAGGGGTGAATTTTGGATTATTATCCTCCGAATTGGGGGCTCCGGGCGGAACGTAATTTATGGGTTCATTGTAATTGAAAAGAAAGGCTTTGTCAATACAAGAATGTACATTATATTTTATCTCAGTTAACAAAGACGACGGATTCGTTTAAGAGGACAATTTATAGCACGTGGATTTCTTGAATAGGTAAGTCGACGACTAATAAAACGACGTTCCTCATTCCTCTAAAAATATAATTATCGCAACGCACGACTCAACTCATGCTACAAACTATCAGCTAATCTCGATTAACCAAAGACAGTCCGAGCTAAAAGGACCAAACGTGGGCCGTGACTCACAATCTTACTGACGGAAAGCTATTGAAGGTGGAGACCAGCCGGATCCGATCTAGCATAAGTCCAAACAATCGAGATGAAAATGAAGCTAAATATTACCTATAGATATACGTTTACGGAACAGTGCATTCTGTTAAATATTTTTAACAATTTAACAACGCTTTAACGCGAATACATTGAGAGTGTACTGAATATTATCTTGTTCGTAATAAATAAAGACATATTAACTTTAATCTGCGCATTATGAAGCTTTCAGCCTTAGTTCGGGAATTGTCGTTCTATCTGCCGGTGGACTTTTCGAGAGGTTTCTCGCCTAGAAAGCAATTTCCGATAAGAAAGCTGGAAAAGTAGAAAACCCAGTGATTTTTCTGGGCGGCGGGCTCGGTACCGCCACAAAGGGGCCCCTAACGGGGTGTGTGGACCAACCCCCCTCAGGAGTTCCGTGCCGATGATCAAGGAGAATACCCCGGCCACCGTAGCCAGCCACCGCTCCATACGCGTCCTACACACATAATACTCTCCCTTACATAGCACTACTCCCATGCTACAGTAAACATATTATCCGCTCCCTTCCCTTCCTGTCAACGATACGGATTTACCGACGCGTCTGCCGGGAGTCAACCATGGGTTTAATAACGCCCGTCAAATAAAGCAACCTATGTAAATAGCTCATCCGAATTACCCTCCGAATTGAATACAACGGATATTCGATAAATTCCTTTTAATAGCGAGCCTACGAAAGCCTGCGTTACAACGATAAAAATTGGGCGCATTAAAAATAGTCGAAATTCTGGTAATTTATATCTAGGAGTCTGTAAATCCGCATTTTTACTTTTATAGGTAACTAGGGCGATGACAGCTAATTTTGATAATTAAATGAGTTATTCCGAAGATTCCTAAGAAGAAATTGTAAATAAAAGTAGAAGATATCTTGGTTTCGAAACTTGTACGGTTTTTGGTTTTGTACTTGTTCTGTTCCCGCAGAAGAATAACCTCCGACGGCCTTTGCCCAAGAATACGGCTTCATTTTATTTAAAATTTATAAAGCGGAGGTACAGGCCGCCGTTGAACCTTGACGGAGGGTGTAACGAGCGGGGAGAGGGTCGAGGTTTTTCGCCGGGACCGCGGAAAAATCTGGAAAAGCCTCAAAAACAAAAATGGCGACGATGCAAATCGGGGCATAAAAACGGGCCGGGGAGTGTGGTGGGGTGGCCGGCGGCAGCAGCCCTCCCCCTTTTACCATGCGTGCCGGTGCGTGAGTGAGCGGGTGCGTGGGCGCGTGAGCCGGCCCAGCCCGGGGGCAATAGAAAAGCTTTCAGTGCTTGACTGGGGGTGGTTTAATGGTGGTTGCTTGGCAACGGGGCGCCGCAACGGGGCCGGCCACCGCCCGCCCTGACGTCTTCATCCTCCCCCTCCATTGGTCAACTAGCCACAGCCGTTTCCCGCACCCCGCCACTAACCCGACCCAACTTCATTTATTGGAAAAAACATCATTATTGCCGGTCATTATATCGACAATATCCGGCTGAACGGAAATATCGCTCTGCAATTTAACATTACGCTTTCTAACCCGATCCGTAATATATAAATATTTTAAAAAACATTTTTTAGCGATATATTATGCACTAAGATCATTTTTAAATGAAAAGTGTATTAGACCAATTTTTACGAACATAAAGTAATAGAAATTGAACGTATGAGGCAATATGGAGCAAGACAGGGATAGTAGAGATGTACAAGGCCGGCATAATTCCTTCTGTCAACCAGTTACAAATAAATAGGTATATATTGACACAGATCTGCACTCTAATTTAATTTAATAACTTTCGTTTTTAGATGTTACTGAAACAATTAGTGATAAGCGAAATACATTCTTTATTGAATAAAAAATATTAATGGCCACATATATCGAATCGTTCATACTTGTTCTTCGGGATAAGTACTACCACACCAATCTTTAGCCACATTACGGACTGAGACTACTGAAGGAACATAAACACACAATACCGCTTCCGAATCGGCGATTCTTTTTAACATGATTGCCGTCGAAAGCATTTTCAAAAAATCATTAAATGAGCTATCTCTCTCTCTCTCTCTCTCTCTCTCTCTCTCCTTCCTCCTTCTCACACCCCGGTGAAAATAAGATTGAAATCATAAAAACGCGGATATCCGTTCGGATCGGTGCTTTCACCCGCGGGTAGGAGGTGGGAGAGGGTCCAATATCAACGGACCGTCACTAATTGTGTGCCGGAAATAAAGAAATGGACTCGTTTCTTTTCGGTGGTTTCGACTTTTATCTTTGTCTTTATGTAACGCGAACAGTCGCATAAACCTAGATTCAGCGTCGTTTCTATCCGGACCGTCATAAACGTATAAAAACTGTAATAAAGCTCGAATTACATTTTTCGTAGAGTGCCATGTTTTGTAACTGAAACTAGGCGCTAATGAACTTGCCGATTTGAAAATTCAAAATATATATTTCCGGTGCGGTGTGGAGTATCATTCAAACGGAAAAATACCCAATATTCCTGTAACTTAGGAAGTGAAAATGTTTGCCATATTATATTAACGGCATACCCGCGTTTTATCGTACCCGAACTTCCCTTTTCTCCGTTTATGGGGGATCCGAGGGTACCGTAACAATCCCTCGTTTATTCTTCCAACGACCGTACCGTAGGTTTCTTTGTCGTCCCGAGGACTTGTTTTCACCTCGGTGAATTGTCGGTGTGACCGTTCGACGAGGACTCCGTGAACCGTGGTTTCCAGAACGGATGGAAAAAGTTCATTTAGAAAAGAAATAGCTCGGAAATTCCCCATTGGACCGACCGGCAACCCTCGATAAACTGAAGCACCGAGTCCATCTTAGCGTATTTCAACCGGAACTATAGAAATAATGCGTTCCAAATCTATTCATTCGTACCACCGTGTTTACGACCAGAGGGAACCAATAAAATAGCACTAATTTTGTGGTTTATTCGGCGAAAATAAATGGAAATTGATATCCTCGACAAAAAAAAATGACGCGAAATAAATATCAGGGCTGGCCTCCCGTTACTCTTTTTTGGCACAAAAGCCAGATAAATTAGTGTCGTTCTTAATGATTTGTGGAGGGAAGGCGAATATAAAAAACAAACTTATTTTTAATACAAGGAAAGTCCTACTTCGAATAACAGTAGTATATAATGCTTCGTCGACGACAGCGATTGTACTCCATTGTATGGGTTTTAAGGGAAATGCAATCTGGTTACTTAGCGCAGAATACTGGTCAAAATTGTTGACGAGTACATATGGATACTACAAGAAAAGCTCTTTGTGTCGTGTTTAACCCTTTCGCTGCTCTACACGTATATATTAGTAAAAAAAACTGTGACCCATAAGCTCCAAACGAGTATTTTCGGGCCTTGTTTTAAATTAGTTTTCTGCCCATTACGGCTATTTTCGTTGCGTATTATTTACGTTTACTGCTCCACACGACTTTTTACGCTGGTTACTATTATTATTACTAGTTTTACGGCCACGAGAATGTCCCAGCCTGCATAATTATGTTTAGAAAATCAGACGCGTACACTCAGTTGTTCTTAGTATTCCGAATGGGACCTGTTGAAACGTATTAAATTTAAATATTTATATTAGTTTTATAAAGTTGTACTGTGAGTTTGTTATTTTTAATATTATTTATTTATATTAATAATAAATATAATTTATTAGGCAATTTTTATAAGATGGCAAAATTGTCAAACTGCTCAACACGGGTAAAAACGCAACTACTAAAATATTTGCGCACTGCTAGCACATAATCTCAAAACGTGTTGCGCAGCGAAAGGGTTAATGTGTATATACAATACGAAATATCATTCTCAGATTCGTTAAAGAATACTGTTCACCGGAACATACAGTGATCTAGTATTTAATGCGTATGATATTTAATATTATTAATGCGTAATTCCGTTCTTACGTTTTGTAATTTGACTTATGAGGCCGTAAGCACTCATATATTTTTCTAACGCCGAGATATCGTCTTGGTTGTGGTCTAAATCAAATCCTTGCCAGTCGTCGGCCTTATTAATAACGGAAATGATTGTCTGGTGTGTACCTGGGTTGAGGTCGAGGTCGGGCCTCTTGCGCTTTGCGGCGGGGTGTTCGGGGTGGTGTTGGGGTATGCCCAGTATACCGTTGATGCTGTACCTGTCGTGCTGCGTGGCCGGCGCGTGGGCTATGACCGAGACGGGCCCCTGCGAGCCCGGCCCGCTGACCGCACCGCCGCCCCGCCACCGCCCCTCCGCCACCACCGCCGCCGCCCCGCCGCCCCCGCCTCCACCACCACCGTTGTTGTTCTGCGACGCCTGCTTCGCCTTTTCCGCCGCCTTGTTCCTCACGATCCTGCAAGAAAAAGTAATTATTAGTCACAAAACCGTACAACTATTTTTAAATATTACTTGGTATTATAATAAGTTAAGGTAAAGTATCCTGAATACAATGTGTTAATTTAATCATTCGGTGAACACGAAATACAAATAGTACATAATTTACAATGAATATGCCTACCACACTCAACCTTAAGAATAGAATCATTTTCTGGTTGCTAAAAAAATATTATTTTGCGAAATAATACAACCTTATATTTTGATGTTACGATATTTTTTAAATATATGAAGGATTGTGCCCTTGGGCGATAGTAATTAGTTTTTAAAGGCATTACAGGTCGATGCCTGTTGCCGCCGTTGAGCCATTAACGACTCGACCATTCCTAATGATCCTGGTTTAATTGAACGCTCGAATCCGACAGATTGAAGCTTTAACAGACCACCGGAACTGGGAGGATGTATTTACAGAAATAAACTAAAAGCGCGGTTCCTCGAATCGGTAATTGCGCGCCATCGTTTGGAGGACGGAGCGTGCAAGGTAAAACCGTCGGACGTCGGCCCATAATGAAATCAGCATGACAAAACGAAGCACCTGACAATCGCATTAGGGCCGAGCGGCGGGGCGATACCTGTTGACTTCCGTTTCCGGTTTACACCCCCATCAACCCCTATTAACGTAATTGGAAGGGAGATTAACAGGGGCCCAGCTAGGAAATCAGTGGGCCAACCCCCGTTCCCGCCCCGACCTCTCTACAAACAGAGCCGCAAACAAAAGGCGGCCTACCACCGCCCCCAGACCGCAGTTTCTCACGCTTCATCCTCTCTAGCGGCTACCGACCGGAAATTCGAAACGCCGGGTCATACCTATGATTGTTTTAATATTGGATAGGACTGTGACATCCGTCTACTGAAGACACGCAATGGGCCCTAGCCGTAACGTGTTTATTTCATTAAACCATTTAAGGTATTAATTAATCGCAATCGAACCAGCAGACTCTCTTCTTTCTCCTATATAAGACATTGCAATTAGTAACAATCTGGACGAGCGAGGTACATTTTCCGATATTAATACAAGACGAAGTTCCGCGATAATAAGACAAATTGAAGGAAGAATTGAAACGCTAGGAAGGACTGCGAGATAATTAAAGCCCTATTTATTCTATATTGTTTCATCGGTTCAATTTTCATTGATTTAACCCGCTCGAGAATTGAATTAATTGAATAGAGAGGGAGCGAGCGAATTAAGTAATGACACATGGGGTCCGAGCGACCTAGTATAGCGTTGAACAGACTCCAACAAGGTCGCCAACTATAAATAATACTCCTTCCGAGCCGGGCCCAGAGGCAGACACACGAATCAGCAGCACTAATCCAACTAATCCAGGTGGTACCCTGAGTTCGGCGCCCGAGAGATGATCGGCTATTTTCAGTCACTTTTCCAGGAAATTTGAAATATTCAACTTTTTAATTTATTATACGATAAATTCATTGCATAACTTTCGGTATTTCGATTTAATAAAATTTAAATCGTTCGAAATAGATTCTGACGGTTAATATTAACGTTATTAGTCGGGTTTCGATCTTGTCAAGATTTACATAGTGTACGCGGGATTCAGACGATAACGATTTATTTTATGGCTAATGAAATTATTTTATTATTAATATTAGTGTCGGCTGAGAACACAATGCCGACCCCTGTGTTGTAATAACCCTAATCCCCTCCTTTCTATAAGGGAACATCATTCGGAACATACGTGACGACGATCTCTATCAGGTGAGCGAAGAGGAAGGCCGGCGTTGTTGTTTAAAAGCGCGGTTTAGCGCTCGTAAAACGTGCTCGTGGGGGCGTGGGGGGCTTATTTATTTCGATCTGATTGCGCGCGACGTTCGGCTCGTAATTAGACTTAGATTGAATTTCCAAGAGCCACGGTTTGCCGAGAAAACGCAACATTAATTGGAACTCTCGAGTAATTAGAGTGAATGCTTTCTTAGAGTTTACGGTTCTCCCGCCGGGCGTTGGGTGTTCAGAAACTGGATTTCTTGCGCGCAAGGACAAATGGAAAATATATTTTTTATATTTAAGGAAAGAATGATTGTTATACATATATAGAAAAACGTGACCAAATGAATAACCGATTGTTATCCTACAAATTTCGTTTCTAATTAACAAAACATGTATTTTCAGATTGCTAAAATCAATATTATAATTCTAGGAGAAATGAACGAGTAACTTCAAGTTCATGCGACGTTATATTTATTACCGAGTCTTCGTCGAAGGGACAGATTTCAATTGCCGTTCACAGGCGTCGACTAATCAATTTAAAAAAGCGCCGCACACATTCGGACCGTCCCCGGGACGATTAGGTTCCAATCGGGCAGCGTAAATCCGATCGGTTGCCCCGGGTGGCGGAGTACCCGCCTCGGGGTGGAGGGGGTGGACGAAAAACCGAAAAATAAAAAAAGGGGAGGACCGTGGATCATACGAAAATAATTGGAACGGGCGAGGGCTGCGGGCTGGGGCGGCTGGCCGGGAATGACGCCCGGCCGCGACAAATCAGAGATTTTTCCGCTGAATTGGCAGGAGACGCCAGCCCGGATATTAATTCAGAAATGGCTGACGCTCCCCCACCGCCCGCCACTGCTCCCCGCTACCCAATAATTGACCGATTGTGATTTGGTCATTTGTCAGAGAGGACAGCGGCCCGGAGAGGGAGGGAGGCCGGCCTCCGCCGGTTGATGGGCGGCGGCGGGTCGAGCCGGCGGCGGTCCCATTACTCATCGTTGATTGATCAATTAATTGATCTAATTAACATGCGCCGCGGAGCTCTGCCCGAGTTGTTTGCCCACACAGCCGGCCCTCGATTACCATTAATATCGGCCGGCTCCCACTTGTATTACATTTGTCGACGCTTCCTTTCGAATCGTATTCCCGTTAGCGGTGTAATGAAGTGAAGAAGAACTGTGCCAATTTAAGACTATAAAATTTGCGTAGACGCTTGCAATGAAGGTGATGTAATCCACTAAAATAGATATGTAACTGTGAATTATAGTTAAAGTTAGAGTTTATTTTAAATTGCATTGAGTGTGGAGTGTTCGATCCGGGGACGGGAGGGTCGGGCCACCGTTCGGTGGGAAGCGGTCGGAGCGGGGCGTAATTAATTTGTCGCCAAACGCGAACAAAGATGACCGACCGCCAAAGTCGGGCGGAAGGGGTGTTGTCTCGTAGTGATGAATAACTCGGAGGGGAAGAATGAGACGGAGTTATTGTGGGTGCACGACCGGAGCACGTGACCGCCGGCTAGACTCTCCCTCTCGGCGGATGATGATTGATGCGTCGTCGACACGGTTGTTTTAATGGGCGCGTTAAAACGCAGTTTGAGGTCGGCCGGCCCGAGCGCCGCCCCCGGCAGCCGGCTGCCGCCTCCCTTCCGCACTGCTAGAGCACGCGGCCGCCCCCCGCCCCACTCATCCCATCCCACCACTCATTCTTTTAGATTAATCGAAAACAAGTGCTATAGTTTCTTCGTTGGGGCAGGGCACCACCCTCTGTATGAATTTTTATTGTAACCGAATCGGAAACGGGAAGGTTGGGGAGAGAGGACGGTGACTGGGAAGGAAGTCCGAATCCGGCTGACGACCCCTCCCCGGTTGGGGCTTTTGTGGTTCGTGATCCGCCGATATTTTATTATAGGTTCATAATTGAAATTCAATATCGTTCGAGCACCCCTATTGTGTGCTTACAACTGCAGCTTTATGTTCGATATTATACTAACTTAACTAAATATTCCAATTATCGGGGCCCTTCTATCATATCTAAGTATATAAGTAACTTCTTAAAAGTGATGTTAATTATTTTGAAGGTATCTTTCATTAATAGTACGGGTAAATATTTTTAAGGAAAAAAATAAAATTATATTTTATTTCGGCGTTGGATAATAAAATTGGGTCGGCTAAGTAGGGCGTAATTACCTAGTGAAGTTTGCGCCCCACCGGGGAACACCCGGCCAATTACTGACTAACTACTGTCTTCTCAAGAAGTTTAATACGAGCCGAAATTGATTAAGCGGAGTGCTCCTGGGCTCCTCGATAAAAAGAGAATGATTAATCAAAACCCCGGCTTAACTTTACGCCGCTCCTTATTATTAGTAGACGGGCTGATTTAACTGCTTTATATGCGGGATGTGACACGGAGAGAAGACGACGCCCGTGCGCCAAGATTGATGGAATGAGGTGACGAGCTCCCTTATTCTTGTTTTATATACAAAAACAACGGTAGTTTATGGAAACATATATTTTAGATAGAAAAATTCAAATTACCGGCTTAATTATCAATTAATCGAAATTCAGTTAAATAGGGAAGTAAAGGATAATTGAATATTTTAATACATAATAATAATCCGCTGTTATGTGCCTTATATCATTGATTATTATAGCTTTTTCTCCATTGTTAGTCGTCGTGCCGCAGTCTGTAGCAGGACTAACAGGGACTAAGATTTCTTCTACACAATAAATTTGCAGCTGATCAAACGAGGGGAACGTTACTCTTAACTCAAATAGAATCAATCGTAATGTGTTTCATTTGAACGGAATCATTAGAATATCACGAAATCCATAAAATCATATTATAAAATGGTGCCTTTATATGTCTTTATAAACGGCCAAAAATCTCCGTGAAATTAACCACGACCAATCGGAATCCCCGCGAATGAGCTTAACGCCGTTTCAACACTCTCGAACTTTTCCGCAAAATGAACGCAATATAAATTAGAACTTTATTTGGGAAGGCTCAGAGCGGGGTTAGAAGAGAATTGCGCGGCCGGGGGGGGGAGGAAGTTTTCGGCACGGTTAGTACACACGAAAGTGTGCGAGAGGAGTGCGCGGGGGTGAGGGTTGAATAATAGGCGCTATTTATTTAAGAGGTGGTTTTCTAGAAAGCGAGCCCCCTATAATGTAAGTTTTTCAAGTTTGGGGGCGGCGGCGGCGGCGGCACAATGGCCGTGGGAGGAGAGAGAGGGTGGGAAAGAGAGAGGGAGAGAGATGGAGAGAGGAGAAGAAGCTAAGGGCGGAACTTTACTAAACAACCCCCAAAGGGCCCGCTCGCCCTCCAACTTTGGTTTTACCCTCAAACAGTTTGAGTTTATACGTTTTAGACCCCGAGTTTTGTCCCGGGATAAACGTTACGCTTTGTTCTTGTGATAATTGGAGGTGCTCATTGCCGCTATTGGCTCGCCGTCCTCTACCCCCGCTCCTAATCCGCTAATTCCCATTAACTTCTCCTTAGTTCCTCTCCGCTCTTACTCCTCCGCTCTTTCTTATTCCTTCCGTGTCTTCTCCCGATCCCTATTTTGAATACATTTTTTCAAACTCTAGGTGTGGACTGTGGCACATGGTCAAGATGCCGTATTATTGAACGTCATATCTAGAATTATGACCTCTGATTTATGTTTTCATAAAATAAAGATGCTAGTGTAATAGTTGGGAAGAAATCATTTCATCATTTGTTGGAAGGGAGTAGCTGTTCTATAGTCCACATTTATCGCACGGACGTTTCAATTACAATATTTATATTCACTTTAGGGGGGTAAGGGGAGAAAGTCAACGTGAACAACTGATGCCGAGGGGGAGACGACACGGGAGAAACAATAATAAAAGGTGTACAAGGGGAGTATGATTAGGTTGCTGAGCCCACGGGGAGGAGTCTCTCACTGCATGTGCGAAGGACCAGTATACAGAGGGCCTCTCTCGCGACAACAATGGAACCGAGGGCAACAATAGGGGCAGTTTAGAGGCTCGGGCAGATGTCTGCGCGCGTGTGTGTGTGTGTGTGTCTCCTACCCGGCTGGAAAGCCAGTTGACTTTAAATCACATCAATACGTGTCACACACCATTCTAACGCCGGAGGGGTGCACGAACCCCCTCGAAACTCTCTATAGGTGGGGAGGAGTCTCGAACAAAGTGAAATCCGGGGAAGACCCTTGTAAATCCGTTGTCGGGAAACCGTCTTTAAAAGATTCTAAGAAACCTCCGAAATGGTTTTTGATCGGTCTCCAAGCTCCTGGCTTTGCCCCGGGTCCAGAAAAAGCTATAAATTCAGAAATAAGTCCCTAGTTTTGCTAATTATAATTCAATTCGTATTGAGTTACGAATTATGAACGAGTGTGCTTAACATTTCTAATAAAAATAATACATCAAGCAGTATATTGGATTTCCATGAGTTATATTTCAAATAATTCCGATCGCGATGTTGTGATTGAAAAAATACGTGGATGTGTATAATTAAATTACTTTTGAAACTATGTTTCCCTTTGTTCTACATATATCTTAATAAAGAGAAAACAAAATTTTAAAATGCCGTCATTTTTGTAGAGCGCCATTTCATTGAGACATGTAAATTGATGTTCACCCCATTTATAATTTTCATAAGAAAAAAATAATACCAATTTGTCCTCGAATTAAAACTATTAAAATAATCTGTTTGAATTCAATTTGAAACACGCGTTACAACACAGGTTATAAACTATGCAACTGGTGGTTTGATTCGGTGCTTTCCGAGGCCCACTATCGGCGGTCTAAATTATCCGTTATTACGCATTATAGTGGTACTTCCCCCCACCCTGTCATTACTCGCAAATACACGAATCATCGGCTACCTCCCCGTTATCGAATCTTCGAATCGCTCCTTTGCGAAGCCGGCATCGCCAATTGAATTGGGTGCGTTACACGGCATTGCTCAACGGACGGTGCTGTAACACCGGGGGCTCCCGACCTACTACTTAACAGAGATTGCATCTGGGCATCTACTCTATTGTGCAAGGTATTCATCCTCGGATCGCATTTTGTCTTATGCGCGACGCGCTCGTAAATTTTGTGCTTGTGTTAATCGATGATTACCCAATAACACTCTTCTTCGCCAATCCGCAAGAAATTTAATCCTTTCTACTAGTGGGGTCAAGAATATTTTGTCGACTATTCCATAGTAACATCGATAGGAAGCTTGAATAATAATCGGATAAAGAAAGAATTAATCGAAAGAGAGAGAGAGAGAGAGAGAGAGAGAGAGAGAGAGAGAGAGAGAGAGAGAGAGAGAGAGAGAGAGAGAGAGAGAGAGAGAGAGAGAGAGAGAGAGAGAGAGAGAGAGAGAGAGAGAGAGAGAGAGAGAGAGAGAGAGAGAGAGAGAGAGAGAGTCTCTCTCTCTCTCTCTCTCTCTCTCTCTCTCTCTCTCTCTCTCTCTCTCTCTCTCTCTCTACCTCTCTCCTCAATCTCTCTCTGTCTACCTCTCTCCTTCTCAATATCTCTCTCTCTCTCTCTCTCTCTCTCTCTCTCTCTCTCTCTCTCTCTCTCTCTCTCTCCCTCCGGTCGACCTCTTCATACGCCCCACCTCTAATCACAGTTAAAAGGCTCATTGAATCTCTTATTGTTCTGCTTAAATAAAGACGCGACGCGTTCAACGAGTTGTAACGAAGGTTCGGTGAGGGGAATTACTTCTGAATTCTAATTTTATAAACCGTAACCCCGGCGGGAAAAGGAAAATTCTCCAACGAGGACAATCTAAACCGAATAAGCATTACGGTGTGAATAACTACGTACTAATTCGACTTACTAAGGAATTGGTGAGCTTTCCATTTTGATTACTAATCAACAAAGTAATGATATTTTGTTACACACATGTGCGCAAAAATATAGGCATATATAATGTGAGGATGGTCCGTTTTGTATTTGGAAATGAAGAAAGCAATATTAATCTCTCACAATGCGAATTTAGTATAATAAACTGTATTTTACAGCCCGACAACAAATGTCAAGATATTCACATGAAAAAGTGGCTACATTACCCGTTCTATGGGAATTATTTTTTTGAGAAAGTGCATTGTATTCAACGGTAAGTAAAATACCCATTCTATTAATACTTTACAATATCGGTAATAATGAGTTAATAGTGAAATTTGAATTGTGGAATATCAAAAAGTGCTAATACTACTGTGGGAGGTTTTTCATAGAGAAGAAATCGCTAGAGCGTGATTATTCTTCCCAAATCTCTTCAAGTATATTGAAAATAGTATTTAACTGCGTTAAAGTGTGTTTACAATAAGAAGTAAACCGTGTATGGCTCAAGTACTTAATGAAGGTGTGTGGCTAAGGGGAAAACGATAGTGGGGCTTCACCGGTTCAACTGGCCGGCCGTACAAGGCTCATGAAATTTGGGTTCATTAAATTGCAATAGAGGGAGGGGTCGGAAAACCGAGCGGAGAGAGAGAGAGAGAGAGAGAGAGAGAGAGAGAGAGAGAGAGAGAGAGAGAGAGAGAGAGAGAGAGGGGGGGTGAAGGGCCGCTCGAAGGACAGACTGCATTTGAAACGGATACCTCGGTTAACGAGGGGGTCCGGGCTCCAAATGAGCATAATCCCGCCGAATTGGCCACTCTCTCCAGCCGCCAATTGAGTTGATAAATTCGATTACACGTCGAGAGCGGAGCGGGTGTAGCGAGGGGCGGCACAATGGTGGGGTCACAGCGCTGGTAACATCTGTGCCGCCGGTGACCGCCGCCCCCGCAGCCCCCGACTCGACATCAAACTCGCATTATGTGGGGCCCCACCCCCTACCCGCCGGCTACAACTCTATTATGACGACGGGCCAGTTAGCTTTAATGGACTGCTCCCTCAAGGATTCTCGCTATTAATTTGTATAGACGTTTGCGACAAATGTCGAGTTGTTTTGCCGATCGGAACGGGCGAGTGGGGTCGCGAACACTGGCACAGTCGGCACCCCTAAAGGCCGTTTGTTTAATGTACCGAAATGTGATTCGGCGACGATATAAAATATAGCGCTGCAAAACCGGTTCATAAATAAATATGACCGGGGGAGCGAGATAATGTGTCCCGGTATTACAAAGGCGACATGTGTAACAATACTATATGCAATTATCACGTGAGTTTTAAATACAGTAACAATAAAAGAACCAATACACTATTAACCCGAGCGCATTCTGACGTTCAGCTATATCTATGCTTAACTGATAAAAGTATATTAAAATAATAGCATTGAAAACTTCTATAATAATATTTTGGCTAACCTAATACGATTTAAATTGAAACATTGCAAAAGAACAATCGGCAACTGCGAGGCGATTCGTCGGTACTTAGCAAAGGAACTATTCCAATGAAACCGGGGAGTATTTTAACGATTTAAAGTAGAAAGATGGATTTGTAAACGTTCAAATTAAAGACTTAATTCCGATAGTTGTATAAATCGATTGCGATGGGGAAAGGAAACTTCTGCCGAGCGATAAAGGGAAATATTCGAGATTTTGCTAAAGTTAACGGGGATGAAGTGCCCATGAAAGAAGCGTTTTAGGAGGCGGGAAGAGTTTTCTTATACCCGAGGCGTAACAGAAGAGAAAAGTTTGGCCGGCAATCAATAATAGCCGGCCGAGCGAGTCTTGGTAGAAAATTTTAAGAAAGTTTGATAAGATTCCCAAAGTTTTATTTTATTAGGTTGAACCGCGGTCCCCGTCCCAAACTGTCCAGTCGCTCCATTCTCTGTACGGGCCCGTAGCGATAAATACGGAAGATTAGGAATCGCTTCACTCTTGTGTATTATTCACAGCGGATATTCGCCGGTGAGTTGCGTGTTAATTGTTCTGATGGATTGTGTGAAGTTTCAAAAATCGGAATCATTAGACTAATGGGCAAGGATTCCTGAGCACACACACGTGGCAATTAAATGCTCCCTACGTTAAATACTCTTTTAATCTATTCACGTTTTTGAGAGAGGTGAGCGTGTGAACGGAGACGACTATTGAAACACTAATTACTGGTTATACAGAAATTCTTAGGGATACTGCGAATTTGTTTTAGGCCGTGGTACTTCACTGTACAGGTACTATAAATAGTGAGCACAAAAAGTACATGAAGTTGCAATTAATATAAAATTATCTATCCACGGGTCATTACCAACTGAAATGAGATTACTCATTTTTACATTAAAATTTGAAGCGACGGCAAATTTATTTCTCATTGCGAATCGAGACTAGGAGCTCCTCTTCTCCAAAATGATTTCCAGGGACACGAACTACACAATGTAGATAGGCGGATTTGATAAAACGTACAGAATTAATGAAATTAATATATGATGGTGTTAATGATAAAATAATTCTACGGTATCTACATTTGTCTGCAATATACTCTGTATCGTACTTAGGGATTACATCATTTATTCCTCGATCAGACCTAGGCCGCGGGTATTTCTCCCCTCGCTCTGATAAATGCGACATACTCGGGAAAGAATTTTGCGGGTGGTAGTGGTGGTGATGGTGGGGGGTTAGGTGGGGAAGGGAGATTGGCCAAATCCGAAGGAGCCCTTTTCGGGAGGAGGGTTAGCGGTTAGGGGCTTGAAGGGAGGAGGGAGGCCGAGCTCCAAGAAGACGATGAGAATGAGAGAGGGAGGGACGGGCGGAGTGAGGGAGCGAGAAGGAGGGAGAGTGTAATGGAGTGCAGAGCGCCCTGCCGGCAATGAGATCACTCAGCTTCCGGTGTCGGCCCTCTTCCGACGTTCGAGGGGAAGAAAGCCCCGGGAAGAGGGGTCTTGCCGAGCAGGGTAAGTTCTCTCCAGAACCTCTTTTTGTTGCCTTCGGCTCAGGGAGAGGGGGGCCTCTAATTGCGCGGATAGTCTTATAAGCCCAGAGGCTTTTCTTTGAAAAGCCGACAAACTTCGGGGGACGACAAAAACTAATTTATCGCTTGTAAATGTTTCCTACCCTCGGAGAAAACGTGAAAATCAGGAAACAAGAGTTATGGAGGGGGTGGCCGTTGGAGAGAATATAATCGAGTTGCCTTAGACCCGAAAAAAGGAAAAGGCGACCCCTCTTTACTACCCTACTACCATGATGTACTTTATTAAACCTGAAAGTTCAAAATGGATCTGAGCTTATTTATTGACTGAATTGTAAGTTTTCCTAATAATTTTATTTCGAGATGGAAAAGTAATTTTTCTAATATATACCAAATTGTATTCATCGGAAATATATCTGCAAGAAATATAATGAAACTTTCCAAAAGGTAATGTCGGTATCTTATACATTTGTTATTTCCAATATTATACGTTAAATATTACCAACGTTATATATAACAAAGAGCCTTGCTGAAAAGAGGTCATAAATGAAACGAGTTTTTTCAATATAGTGTTCAACTGTCGAACAATTTACTATGCACATTTCGAAATTCAAATGTACGGCGCAGAGACTATGCGACACGCAACACGGCGAGGCGTGCACGCATAGCATCAACCCGCGCCTTCCATTAGAAAATAATAAAACCCAAATAATGAATTAATTGATGGTTGAATATTAATAACAATATCTGAGTTTACAGATAGTTTGTACGTTTCGCTAAACAGAAATGAACACAAATGAAATAAACATCGCATAAACTGTATTAGTATGCCATAAGCGTGTTAACTATTTGTAAGGAGCATTATTATTTCTCTCCTTTCAAAAATAAGATTTAATCCAAATCGATGTTCAGTTTCCTTAAGAAAATCAATAGGATAACGAGGTCAGCATAAATACGGCTGTAAATCCTTACGCGTAACCGAGATACAAAGAAATGAAGTAGATTGAATCGACATTGCGACAACGGTCTACTATTTCTCGCCCATAATTTAATTTTTGAATATAGGAAAACATAGGAAACCGACGCTGTTTGTTTGACCGGATTATGAATTTATGTATCGACATGAAATCATACGTAAAGTACTGCCTGAAATCGGTTTAAAGAAATGAGGGTTTATGTTATGTATGGGAAATTTAGTTGACGGGCAAGTTGGTAGTGGTAGTTATTAGTAACGGTTGAGACTGCATTACTGGAAGACGTGTTAAATAGGTAGAAAACGTGAAAAGCTGTATCAAGAAGTAAATTGGGACAGCATCCACAATCAAAGGAAGCAAGTAGTGTAGGTGAGCGCGAGGGGACGATCTACCATAAAGTCGGTATTGTCGGGAGGTGGGCGATTTTCCTCCCTCGGTCTCCCTCTTCTGAACTCACTGGTGGACAAGGGCCGAGCAGCGACCCCGACGTCGGATTCTCGACTGACACCCTACTACCATTTCGGAATTCATTCAATACTAAGATTTCGTCTGACTAAATTATCCCTTATAAACGTACTTAGGGATATAAGCGGGCGAAATTTGAAATCCGACATAATAGACCAGAATCAATACTAATAACATAATTAATTACTTACTTAAATATCGATAGAATCTTTCGGAGATTGTATCTAAGCGAACAGATCAAAATATAAAATGCAATTAATGATATCTCTTCGAACAACGGTATATCTATAACAAATGTTTTATACAGTAAGTAACGGATGTAAATTTAAGCCCCCTCCAAAAAAAACAGCCCAATTCTGACAATAAATTCCTTTTTAGTCCTGTTTTTCTAGTAATCCGTATGAATAATTCCACGGTACCGGTTTTCAATCTGAATTCAAATTAGAATCTGAAAATGTACTCTTCAGTTCGGAAATTGGTTCGGAAGGGTGGGGGAGGGTGTAGAAAAAGAAACTGGAGTTGAATCCCAAAGGGTCCATAAAACCGGTTAAACCCACGAGACACCTGGCACAGGGGTGCGCCCCTAAGACATTAGAATTTCTTTATTTTCTTCTCTACTGTTTCTCCGATGCGATCTATCACTAAACGGTATTCTATTTTACTTAATATCTGGGTGCATTATCAACATTTATAAAAATATTTCGTTTCGGCTCTCATCTGCGTGTAAAGTTGACGTTTAGTTTTCTTGGTGGCCCTCTTGGTTTCTGGGTATTTTATTTTTTTTGTTAATTTTCATGATAACATTGTTTTGGCGGAATGTGAACTAGTATATTTTCAATCTAGTCCCACTACCGTCTGAACAAAAGTGGTCACAACCAAGATGCTATATTTTTACTAATGTATGAAATTGTGTTTTAATAAATTAATTTTAATATTGTGGAGCTTATTGTATCTAAACGTTGCATCACACTAATGAAATAAAGGCACACTTCGCGATTACTTCGATTAATGGAATATTAACATTTGTTTCAGAAGTCCGATCGAACGCCTTCCACCGGCAGCTACTGCCATTGTCCCCGGACGGGCACATTTAACAAATAATGGACATCGGTCCAACAAGGTTAGCGAGCCCCTCTCCAGTCACTTCATTGTACCGGTTAGTCACAATTCGCTCAATGCGATTCAAGTTCACCCGGGCAAAGAACACAGCAACAGTTGCGCACGGACGGGACAGAAAAAAGGGAACATTTGTGAGGCCGACGCCCTCGCCGGAGGGCCGATGATAGATGTAGCGCATGATGGCATAAGGTCTATATTAGCACGTCACTGCATTCTAAATTGATGACTTCTCGGCCCAACGGCTCCGGCACTTGTTACCAGTAAACCGCGTTACTTCCGCGGCATTGAACCCCCTCCCCATACCCCGCCACACTAGTATCTCTCAATTCGGGACCGCTCCTCTTTCTTCTCCTCTGAGCTCCAGATGCCCAAATTACTGTAGGACGCGCACCCTCGCTCCCCTATGATTTACATATTAATCCGAATCGTTGATTCGGCGCGAATCATTGCCATTATCTTTCGCATTAAGGATGCGGCACATGTTCATTTCTAGCCTTCTCGGAACACTGGCTTTGTTAAATGCAAGTCGATTTTAACGCATTACATGCGGAAAGTCGTGCAGTTATTTCTCCTGTTATTTATTCGTAAATAGGGTCTCCGTTATTATTATTATTACACTTCCTTAATAGACTCAATTAAAGATAAGAGTGAATGAGAAAAGCAAATAAAATGTTCACCTCTAAGTGGGAACATACAATATTGATATAATGGTCACAAAATAATTTAATCTGGTAAATATCAGTATTCCGTCCAAGTGGAAAATATATGAAAAATGCTGATTTCCACACACTTCCCATTATTTTCAACATACAGGATAATTATGTATAGCTTAAATAATAGTAATAATAATGGCGGCACACACGTTGTTCTAGTTATATATTCGTGTTTTCAGACTCGTATAAGTGCGGCATTTTAATTTAACAATTAATAAATTTCCCAGCAGTTTCCAAATTGATATCCTCTTTGGACTTTTATGTTTTGAAGTGGTTTTCTACCTCGACTCGAACAGAATAAATTTCCAGTTAATGAATAATTGGCTGGGCAAAAGCGGGTAATGCGTGCGTCATGGGCGGCGGTTCGGGCGATACGTCACGGGCCCGCGGTTCCTATTGTTCCACATCTGAACTCTGGCAAACAGCGAGCGATGCGCTGTATCGGAACTGATTTCAATATTTCTTTTCATGAAACGTTAAAGCAATTGTCTTTCACGCGAGCAGTGCACACTTGCTTGGTCCCCGGGAGCCGTACATATCCTCCCAACGGATTGGCCGATTGCGAAATTCAATATTCGGACCTAATTTATTTATAGAAACGACGTAAAGTCGCCCCTTTTTATCTGTTGCTGTTATTGCGAAATCGTATAATTGAACGTGCTCGCTATTGTAGCCTTCTTCACTAAAAGCCGCCAAGCCGGCAGCGTACAGTTATTTTTGATCAAGGACAAAATGTTTTCCGGGTTTCCTTATTAAATATGCGCATAATTCAATTAGTCACAAGTGGAGGAGGAGGCAATTAATAGCGAATGCAGTCATTTTCTATAAACACCAACAGGATTTCAACACACGCCAACACTAGGAGTACGGAATAGAAGACAATGAATGGCGGATTCCTGTTAGTCGAGTGCGGAATTCGCACGGTGAATATTGACCGAATTCTCCTTCCGTAATGGGACTGCCCTTTGAATGGAACGTTTGATTTTACACTAGGTGTATAATAGGGTAACTAGGTTAAAGTCGATTAATAATGTTAACTGTGCAGAAACAGTAACACGTACATAATTATTTTTTATATCCGTTTAACGAGCATACTTATTCGTGCAATTATAGGAGTACAAGATTCCTTCAATTGCAAATCTGAAATTGATTGTTTATGGAAAGGTCAATGTGAATGGCCGCTTTATTACTGCTTTACGGTGACTCTCGGTAGAATTACTTGGCCAGACAGAGCTTTTATGTAGCGGCGATCGAACCTGCAGATAATGTCCCCGACCGGGAACTAACTGCCGGGGAGGTTATAGGCCCGGTTGTAAATAGAAAGAGTGAGGAAGGAAGGAGACAAAGAGGTGGCACAACCTATCAGACTTTGTAATCGATTGTTTCGGGCTGTGGAGGTAGGAGGGGGGGGGCTCGTGTGCGTGTGTATGCGTGGGAGAGAGGGAGCGAGCTATGGGACAGAGAGTTAGTTGGAAAGAGAGAGAGAGACAGGGAGGAGAGAGTGAGAGAGTGGGGTGGGCCGGGTGAGACCGCAAAATGGCGGTGCGACCCCCTCTACTCAACCCCCCAAAACATCCCCCCACCTCGGCGACCCGAGTTACCGGACCATTGGAAACAAGTCCGGGCTATTGTTTTACCTTTTCCTTTTTTTTCTGTTCTCTACCTCCCTTTTATCCGATTCGGATCGCCTCATCGGAAACCGGAGCCCCCGAGGTCCACGGATGCGGATAAATGAGTTGGCGAAATCTTGTTTTTACATCTGACGCACATACCGCAGAGGGCTATAATATAAGGTCTGTAAACCTTCGAAGCCTCCGAGCACGATCCTGATTTGGATATCTTTAATAATGTTTCAAAATAATATTTCAAAATACAAGGAAATGTATACAAATACATATATTATTAAATGGGTGGTCCAAACAGTATATTCGATAGTCAAACAGCCGTTACTAATTTAATTGTGAAAATTTTAACCGAAATGGGTCCTCATTCTATTTTAATTATTTATGCTTTCAATGTACTATTTCGATGTTATCAATAACTCCCGTTTTTTATTCTTAATAATTTCCGTATTTTATCGTGTTACAACCCTCGTAACTAAAATCAGCTTCGTTGTTCAACGTTATTATTCAACAGGTAGCTTAAATTAATAGTGCGTATACAGTAAATCAAGAATGCTATACAACAATAAAAAATCGGATCCGGCACGCACACCGACGAGTAGTTACTGGGACGTGAAGGGGTCGTGGACTGGCCATTCAATAGGCCATCCGTCTAATTACAAATTAGCTGTAGCCATAACCAAGAACTCGGTCGATATCCCCAATTGCATATTTTCATGCATAATTTAGCATAAAAATCGTGTCTCGCTGTGACAACACTAAAGAGAAATATTTTGAGCGCTAATAATTGCTTCGTGGAAATGATATGAAGTTATACCTGAAACTACGATACCCTTGCTCATTTGACTCGCAAGCGGTGACAATGAATCATCCGGTAGATAAAATCATTACGGTTTAATTAAAACGTTCGAGTTGGCATTGACTTATATAATCCTTTTAAAACACTTTCTCACACTATTGGAGCCAAACAATTGTGCTTTAGAGGATGGGAAATCCATTCTTTCCCAGCGCATTTTACTCCCCGAAAGAATATAGGACTGAGGGTCAGGAGCAAGGTTGCTACTCTCGAGGCATCGGATATTTTTCAAATTAAACATTTCAGTATATTCCATTATTAATCTTTGTTAGAACAATAAAACCCGACTGAACACCTTCAAATGACGAAAGTGTGAGACATAGCACTTCACTGCTAAAATGGAGCTATACGTTAATCTATCCATCTGCTAACCTTGACTGGATCCTCTAATGGCGAATACATCGTTTCATAACACGCGGTTTAATATCAGCAATTAATAACTCACCATACGTAATTCACCAATTAGAAATTTACGACTAAAGTACAAGGTCTAGTGTATGATTTCACCATTCAAGTGATGTTTAAGTTTTCCTCTGTCATCAGTTACACTATTACTGGTGGCCGATCGACCGGGTTAGATTGTATTAGTTCTTCGAAATTGATCTATCGCAGTATGAACCAACCTAGAGCAGACAAAGAATCGGTGATCGGACTAATCCTCATTTCCTCTCGTTAGATAGACATCTGTGTCTGTTTTTCATGTGTCTAGTAGAACAATATTCCGTCGGATCGCGAGGGTTTGGAACATTCCAATCTAATTTGTGCGAGTTTCTTGAATCATCGTACAATGTATCCACAGAATCACTCAACCGTGTTTGTCGTAGATTGTCGGTAATCGCGAAAAAAATGGCAAGGGACACGTTATAGGTTGGCACAAAAGGGACAGTGCCACCCCATTGTTAGGCCGTCGCGAATCGGAAGAAGTCCTCCGGGAGAGCCGGAGTCAGGACACTGGGGAGAGTAAGCCGACAATACAGGAGATTAGAGGGGTGGGCGCGGAGGCGGTGTATTCAATCAGTGTAAAGGTTACGTCCCAGCAGAGTGCAATTAATTACAGAGAAGTGTTGGTGGAGGGCCGGGCCCGATCATCCCGTGGGACCTGACATTACTGGCTCCGCCCCCACACCCGCCCCGCCGCCCGGCTACCGCCCCCGAACCCGCCTCCCCCTCCATACCGAAGGGGAAAAAAGGAAAAACACTTATTTGTCTTCAATCACTTACAGTAGCGCGGCCGTCAACGATAAACAGAGCCTCTCGATACCTCTAACAGTCGTATGTTCCTTTGCACCTCCACGGTTTGTTGCGGTTAATTGAGAAACTGTTTTTAGAAGACAACAGTACGCTTCGTTTATAAGCACTCCTATACATCCTACTGCAAACGAGTGGAGTGTATCTAATGTGTTTGCTTACCTGTTGATTGAGGATACACTTGGTACGTTGTCCTGGGAGCAGATTCCCTCGGCGAGTAGTCTGTCCCTGATTTCCCACGCGAACATGGTCGGGTTTTCCCTCTTGTAGTTGGCGATCGCGTCCACGACAGGAGCCGTCGCCACCTTCGGTTTGCTTCCTCCTATGACGCCGGCCTTAAAACTACCAGTCTCATAGTACCTGCAAAATAGAAAGTCAAATTATTATTACGCGTCCTGTGTTTTACTCAAGTACCGTTGAGTTTTATTGCACTTGACGTTTCTGGGGCTCGATAATGACAGTACAGCGTAAATCTAGTAAGTGTAGTAAATATTTAGGAGGAATGAAGTATATTTAGATGACCGACAAATTTGAAGTTTACGAAGGAAATAAGAAAGCCGTGGGAAATATGGTTGTATAAAGCCACTTCAGCTATGTACAACGTCAAGTAAATATTAGTAATTTAAAATAGCCTTGTACTTGTAATTATCCTTTACTATAATTCATTATTTATGGAGGTAACAAAATTAATTTCCCCGAGGGGTTTATGTAGATTGTTCCAAACTCTACTGTCGGAACTCGGAGACCACCGTCCATTGTACGTAAATCAGTATGAGTGTTGAGGCGTGCATCGTTCTGCCGAACAGTTATTATATGATGTACTATCTCTTCTTCTATGTATATTCATGAGCGCCCCCGATCAAGCATTGGGATGATACACTGTGCAGATCCAGAAGATAGGGAGATGAATGTTGATTGTAGGCTTAATTTCTTTTCTCCTCTTTCTGCGCCAATAGACTACCAACTGTTAACTATGAAATACGGTTTGCCGCCTGCAGTCTATCTCCATCGTTACGGCCGTTTATTACCACCCGGTATCAAATTTATAACTTTTCAATACGCGCATTAACAACCGTAACGCCCAATCGAACGCGTAAAGACGCAATAAATGTCCGCTCAAAAGACGAGTCTTATATGAATTCTTTGGTGCTCGAGAGGTAATGTAATTTTCGTACGGTCCATTCAAAAACTAAGTACTTCAATACAACACGATGCAACACAAGTTTTCTTTTTATAAATTACTCATATATTATCGCAAGAACAATGTAAATGTAATCAATCATCTTACTAGACATAGGGAGAAATTGTATTCACGAAAATGACTACAAATAAATGGGGCTGGTTTCCACAGAACGATGTTATTTTATATTACTCTTTTGCGATTTATAACAATTCAGAGGTAGATATTTCACCCGAATAATTCTAGTTATAATAAAAGAAATATATACTATTTATATTTTGTCGTGTAAACCGTTTAATTGTGGAAATAAATTATTTCAATACAGTGAAGCAATTTAAAAATGATTAATAGGGAATGACGATTAGAGGACTTCATAGAGGAGGGGCACAATACAAGTGGAGTGCGTTACGAGGCTAAATCGAATCAAGGATCCTCCCCCACATTTTAATCCGGAGCTTATTACGACTGTTTTAAAAGCCCCCGCAGCAGCAGTCTCCCCATTCCTCCCCCCGGCAGAATAACTTATTTACGAATGCAACTGTAGCGGGCCATGTTTTAAGCTAATTCACCGCAAGTATGAGGGGGTTGAGCGGAGGGTAAGTCTGGCAAGGCGGGGTGGGGGGGAGTGGGGCGCGAGGGTGGCAAAAAGCAGCCCCCATTAGAGTCAGCATCGCCCTCCGAATATGCAACGTATATATAATTCACGAGGGCAAGACTTCACAAGATAGGCCGGAAGTCCAGCGAGGGTCCAACCGCGGGTGCCCCCTTCTTTCATATGCAAAGCGGCCGAGGCGGACATTTGAATAAAAATTAATTCCGCCGGTTTAAATGTAAGATTTTGCAAAAGAGATGTATGCAAAGGCCCGTACAACGCCAGATTAGTGTATGGAAATAAGGGCGTGGACGGGGTAGGGGAGACGGGGTCCGGCTCCTCTTCGGACAATGACTCTACATACAAGCGTTACACATAATGTAACGTAGGTGGGCACCACTCCCTCGTCCATTTCCTTCCCGGAGGGATACCGAGTTTTCGACTAATACATTTTATTTTCTCGGGACCCTCTCCAAAAAAAAAGAAACAATAGCGGAAAGTCGCCGTATATCATTTATGCAAAGCGGGAGATTGCCGAAACGTGACCGTTACCGAGAAATTAAAACACACGAACACCATGCACGTACTTTTAAATCGCGGCAGTTAGGGGCAAAGGTAGGGAGGAACATGCCAGAGGAAAACAAATTTAGCTTATTTCGAATAAATGTCCCTCTTTTGAATTGTTTCTGCCTCACTAATTTAAATGTATAGGTAACCTTTCGAATTTGAAAGGATGCCTTTGATATATCCCATTGAGAACGTGAAACCAAATGCCGGGTTATTTAAAGGAGGGAGGTGAGTGAGCAAATCAGGAGGATGAAAATAGCGATTATTTCCTATCCATGGAACCGACGATGTAAATGGCGATTTAATTTGCCCAACATCCCAGTTCTTGTTGCCTCCCAGCTTATTATGACTAATAATTCGATTACAATAAGCTGGCTCCATGATAATTTGCTTTAGTACGATAAGGAGGTCTTTAATGCCCTCGACAGTAAATAAAGACGTCCGATTTATTACTGATCCTGTCTAGCGCCCAGGGCCGCATTACAACTTTCGCTCTAAACCATTCGTACAACCCATTACTTCTATTTCCTAAATTTTAAATTTCGCAGTTCGTTAATTTTTCGTAGGCCCTACGCACTGTTCCTAACGTGCCTATTGGATAAGACAGCACCGCTAGCGCCGTATATATGACATATAAATCCGGGACGGCAACCGAGATATATTTGTGACCGAGAGTGTTATTTGTACGCGTTTATAAATGGGGGGCAGCAATCCGTGTTGACACGGTTTTTCACAAAGCGACACCGGTTAGGCGTGAGCGCGTGTTATAAGACGAAGGGGTGGGGTCGGGGGAGGGGGTTGACAGGAATAGAGTGAAAGAGTGCCATTGTGATGTGAGGCTGTATAATTGCGGCTGGGGCGTCGGGCCTCATCTCCCGGCTATGCCTCGGCGAGCGCCTGCCCTCATCTTCGACGCTGACACCCAGCTCTTAGTCCACTGATTTACAGCGTTTCCGGTCGCTCGGGAAACGGAAATTTTTTTTGGCGGCCTCCCTGTATTTTCGCCCGTGTCACCGCCAGGGGTTTGCATTGTAAAACGAAACAAATTTCCAATCAACATGTTTCGGACTCCGCTGAATGTTTGGAATACTTTCTCTGAACTGGTACAATTCTAAACCGGTTACGATTTTTCGCCATCATGAGTTTAACATTACGTCAGTAAATTAGTGAGCCATACCCGAAGTAAACGGCCTAAATTATTAACCCTTATCTGTGGACGTTTACTGCGTTTTTACGGCTTTTACGATATTAGGAGCTATTCGCTTCGGCAATGAAACGGAAAACCGATCGAGTGCGGGACAAAATAATTAATGCGGAGTGGCGCCGAAGTGGAAATTGGCTTTATACGAGGATGGATAATATTATTTAACCGGGGGTCCTGGGCCGAAAGATTGAATTAGCCCCGGCCCGACATTAACTGCGGGGAAGGTCTGCCGCCTGCAAAACGTCAGTCTTATGATTGTTCCCGGTGTGAGGGGGTGGGTGGGTGGGGAGCGGCCCCTCGCAGATACAGCTCTCTGTTTATGATCAGCGTTGACATATTTTTATGCGGGGCGGACGCCGGGTACGTAATTCTGCACTTAGCCTGCGAGCGGCCCCATTGTCGAGGGGCCCCTTGTCTTCCTCCCCGCCGGCTTCGTTCCAGTTATTGCCAATAAGAGCGATTGCCAATGTTCTGCCGCCCTCCCCCAACGGGCATTGCTAGCCTTATAACTGCTTTTTGGTCATGATATTGGGTCGACAGAACGCCAGAGCTGATCACAGAACGATGGGCGTTTAAAACAAAGACGATGGCAAAATACGGGGAATGTGTGGATAAGTCAAAATATCTTCTGTTTCTATAATGTCATTTTGAAATATATTAAGTGAGACGACTACTTTATTTCTTTTTGTAATACTGGTTTGAGGACAAGAAATTATTTCTTAGGTGTCTTCGTCTAGGTTCTTCTATTGTTGTATCGCGATGTTTAATTTTATTTATTATTAAAAAACCGAGGGTTTAAACTTTTTTATTTTGAACAATATCAATGATTTCTGAATAATACTGCCTTTCGTCAGAGGTGGCGGATCGTATATCTCTATGTTTGTGTCCATAATCAAGGTAATTTACATAAAACTCCGATAATCTAATAACAGGACACAGCTAAGTCCTTTCAAATCTATAGAAAATAAGCGATACCACTAGAATATGGAATGAGGGTAAGCCCGATAAGTAAAACGGTGAAATCGATTCTGCCATAACATCGATTGTATAACCGACCGTGTTTATATAAGGCCACGAAAGTGTTAATGTACAGATACCATTGTAAAGAAGAAAAAAAAATGCCGAAGAACAAATTATAGTCAGGAATGCCGCGAGAATCGGAGCGTCGGTCGGTTCCAAATAAAAAGAGGTGTGGGAAGCGGTGGGGCCGGGGGGCAGAGCCGAGGGAAATTACAGGTTTTGGGGCGATAACACGAGGCGTGGCGGTCGGTAAACACAAGGCCCCCCCCTCAGACGGCCGGATCCTGCCGACGATTGTCGGAGGCCCAGCTCTCGGCCAACAGCCCCCTTATCTCCTCATTACCTGAACCGGTCCTCCCGGCCGACTCTTTTTACAAGTAATTACCTGTGTACAGTACTCTCTAGAGCGGACGTATGTGTTAAATGAGAAACCCTCAATCAGATATTGTGGCACGTGCGCGTTTTCCGATCTCATTACGGAGCCCCCCCCCCACCCTGCAGGTGGCTGCCCGCGATCCGCAGTCCGGATCAGGACTGAGAAAATAAAAAAAAATATGTTCTTAGAAAGGGCGTTCCGAATATTTGTATATACGTGACCAATCTTTTTTTGAAAAAGAAAGTGTCGTAACTCTCGATCAGTTTAAACATTTTTATTTGTAATACTGATGATAGCACTCAGTCAATGGGTGAAGTGGTGTGGGGGACGTGGAAGAGGAGCTCAAATGGCAAAAGATCGTGTAGCGCAAAGCGTGGGACCTAAGATCGGGTTCCTACTCGGCTTTTATCACCACGAAAGAACTATTGGGATTATTGTAGTGATAGGTCGGTGCCCACTAGCGGGACAATGACCAGCTTCTACAAGGCGTGATTTCATATCCATATTGAAATTTGAATTTGAAGAACCCTAAAAGTAAACATTTGTTTTAGGGCAAACCAAATGCTCATACGCTGCTATCGACATTGTTGAACAGACGATAGGACCTCAATTTATCGCCTCTCTATGACTACCTACTGGAAATATTTTCGGTATCGAGGAAAATATCGCAACTAACAACTTTTTTTTATTGCTATATTCAGTCTTAAATATCTCTCACTTCATCCGGCACTATGAATGGGTTGACCATTATTTACATAACAAGAAAAAACATGCCAGTGTGTAATTATCGGGCGTTTAACAAAGGGTTTAAAAACCTTTGGGCCGCTTTCTAAGCGTCCGGCAGCGATTGCCGTCGCGCATTCAGGTTGTACAGGGTTTACCCGCTCAAATCTGTTCGTGAAGTGAAAGTGACCCGAGAGCGTTGTTGGCATTTTTTTCTCTTTCTAAAAGCCATTTCGCTTCTCGGCGACAGAAAGAACACCGCCCTGAGGGGTCACAATGGTCCATCTGTCGGGCCACTCTCTGTGAAAGAAAAGCCCGAGTCACTATCGAATTTTCACCGAAGTTCATTTTCAGTTTTGTATGTCCTGTAGGTAGCCTATTAATTCGGCGCATTGTGCTAAGAGGGATTATACTAGGTTCTAATAAATTATTGTCTTCTAGAAACACTATAATGGTAATGCGTGAATATTTCCAATTTGATTTTCTTCTTTTTATACATTACTTCGTACATTCGACTCAATCGTTAGTCTGCAATCAGTTTTGATATATTCTACGCTCCGTTATATTTCTTCGATTGACCTCATTGTTGCATTATAAAAATGGTTAAATCACCTTGAAAGTATTTTTGAGACGCATCCGTGAGAGACTCTTAACTGTCTTGAGATGTCGCATGGTCGGACCCCGTTGTGGGCTAGCTCCACTATCCTCTGCCGTACGACGTCCGGCAGAGGCCGCCCGTTCACGAACACACCTCCCAGCTGGTTCACACCGCCGTGGCCTGAAATAAATAGAGTCGTCTATTAGGAACAAAATATAACAGTACGCGCCAGTACAAATTATACAAACATCAAGACGAATTTATTTCAACTCCTATGTAGTTAGTGACCGACAATATCGTTTTAATTAACTAAAGCGCTTTGCAAATACCTTTTTCGGGGAAATAAAAGGACTATTAATTTTTAGCCTTCCGGGGCAAATAGTGGGCGGAGGAGAAAGAATGGAAAAAATGTTTCTGGGATTGAATCGGAAACACCGGCCCTATTTTCCTATGACGCGTCTCATTCAGACTACTTTTAATGGGGGACAATACTGGCGGAATATAATATCGGTCGGTTTTCAAAAACTATTAACCGGCGAGTATGGCGGGCGGGTGATGGTGGACGGCATTGTTTCCCGTAAATGCTCACTTTAATAGGTGGGCCGCGGATCTCGCGCTTCGGGGCCGGGCCGCCGCTTTTGTCGGCCGCCAGCCGGCTATTTACGTTGCGATTGGTGGGGCCCAACAATGCTCCCTTTGTTGACCCCCCCGGGCCCCTCCCGCCGCCGGCTCAACTAGTCGGTGAGGGCCCCCACTCGGTTTCGATTATATCATTGTTTCGGGCCAGCAGACCTGAAGGGAGCCAATATGCGTGCGTTCGACTCAGCGACACCGTTATTAGTCAGTACCAGAGGATAAATTTAAACCTGGGGGCGGCCGGCTTCGCGGATTCGCCGCTCTCAATCGGTAGCCATATATATTCAGTATGTTTTATACCTTGTATCCAGAAACAACTATTATCGCCATTGTTTCGCCCATTCAGTCTTATGAATTGGCTTTTTGTTCCTTTTATTCGAACTTTTCCCTGCCGGAAATCAACTATTTTCCCGGGCAGACTTATTTTATTCGTATTCTATGTCCTGTTGTCCTTTTCAATAACATGTTTAAATGACAAATATAGAAAACGAATGGGAAAGCCACCGTAATAACGGAGTGGACGGATTGCTCTATCAGCAACCGACACGTGTAAGCACCTCACTCATTTTACGAAATGTTATTGGCAATGGCGAGAACAGAAATATGTATAATATATACGTCGTTCATTTTTTGTACTTGCCGTATAAATATTTCATTGCAATCAGGTCAAACCCTCATAAACTCGACTGCATTTTAAGCTTTGAAACGAATTCGCAGAAAATAAACTAATATATTGGACAGAGTTGAAGAGCCCCCCACCCAAAAAAATAACGAATAGAACACGGTCAGTAGTAGGATTAAAATGATTCCGATAATGTGACATTAAGGTCGTCCGGACCGGCCAATATATATTGGGTGCGAATTAAAAAGAAACAAGAGTAGAGGACGAGGAGCGGAGCCCAAATGTGTTGGGAGATCCTAATATAGACGGAAAGCATATAATTAATGCCCGGATCCCGCCACCCTCCCTGAAGCCAAGATACCGGCTCACGCCGCCTCACCGCCCTGCCTGTAATTAGAAGAAATGTGGCCAGGAGGATATCTCTATCGGCCGAGGTGGATCTCTCGGCCTCTCGCTAACACAGACACACACACAGAATGCGCAAGAGGGACAGAGAGGGGAACGATAGGCAGCGAGCGGGAAAGAGAGAGAAAGAGAGAGGGAGAGATAGAGTGAGAAAGTGAGAGAGAGAGAGAGAGAGGGAGAAGGAGAGAGTGAGCTCGCCAATAATAAATGGTGTCATGATTTTCGTGCTCGGAGCTCCGGGGTTATCACACATGAATATGCATTTGGAGGGATGTGCACGCTACAGTTTACACGGCCGTCGCTTCACGAACCGATCATATCCTTTACCACTTCTTGCCTTTTACCGCTAAATACCGATTGACGTCACTGTTGCCTTTACCCAAGGCGAAGAAACGCTCTTGTTAACGGTACAAACCCTCAACAACCTCCACCTTCCTCCTTGAGTCTCTCCGAACAATAAAACACACCTCCGCTTAATAGGGTATCTTCTAGTCTTTTTTGTTTGCGCCCGTCCTCTCGCTTATATCTCACTAGGAGACCAGAAACGAACGGAAATATTCAGCGACCTGAAAAGGAATCGGACCTCGAACGGGTCGAAAGCCCACAGGGACGCCCCAATTTAATAGGATAACCTGAACAAAAGTCCGAATTAAGGAAAAAACATAATCGATAGCAATACTGAAGAATGTTGATCCCAGGGAATATATTTGTAATTGAGAAATTATCGGGGGCATTAATCTTCGAATCGTTAAAATAAAAGTCTTCTGTTGTACAGGTGTATATTTGTAATAGCCTCATAAAGTATTATGAGGTATGTTGAGGGGTACGGGTACAGTCCCGCTAAAAACCTAGTCTCTGGCTTATTTTTACAGAGTAAAGTTCCCTTCAAAAAAGTTGTAAATCGTTGTTAAAAGTTGAAAATCATGAGCACTAGCTTAGGACCAAGAAAGTGACAGAAAATAGGATAGGTGCTGAGAATTACGAAATATTTCTAATGGTTATTTCAAATTGTTGCTTAATTTATAGCGCGTTTTGATAAATAAGGAAGCTAATAATGGCATACATTAGATCGAAGGGTCCCGGGCGCATAATTATGTGGAAGGTAATGCAGATGAGGAGAGACTAGGATGGAAGGGGTTTGGAGGGGGGGGGGGTGAGTGGCTATGTGTCTAGCGGGGGTAGGAGACAATATGGTGGTCGCGGCCAACAGGGCTTTCCTGGATGATTTACGACAGCGTTCAATGTGTATCAAGCAGATCCCCAACAATGCCCCATTGTCACCCGATCGGAGCGACCCGGCCCTTAGTCGCCCTCCGCCACTTGTCCACTACACTTGTCTACACCCCCAACCTAGGCTTTCCCTCATTCCGCATTAAATCAGCCGTCCTCCGCCCAACACTACGGTTTTCTTCCTATTTTATCTTTCCATTTACTGAACGTGAAAATAATTATACGTATTTAGGGAATTCCGTTCGTACAAACCAGGTAAAGAAACCTTCCTAAAGAAACAATCTAAGTGGAGTACCAGTTGCAGAATATTTTATACATTTTCTCCCAACATCGATAGACATGTTACTTATTTATATGGATAGGAAATAAAAAACGTATAACGAGAAACATAAACTATTGTAGTTGTAATAGAATAATTAGAAATGTAAATAAGTAGAACTCTGTTGACTATCGCAATTTGAACCGATTAAAACTGAAAAATCAAACAGAACTCACAACGATGATCCAGTTCAATATTGAAGAGTGAAGCGATAACACCGCCGGTGCACATTGCTGCAAGGAATGAATACTGGCTCGCCAACTGACATCAATAGAGCAATAAAGATAAAGAAACGGGAGAAACAATAGCCCGTGAAATAAACTCGGTCATTTCGCATATCGCTGAATATTTTTGAAAAAGAAAGGACCGTTATTAAGAAACGATAACTCCTAATATGATATAGACGGAAAGAAAGCCGGAGCAATTTTATCTTGAATATAGAAACACAACAATATTAAATAATTTAAAATATAGTTTCGGACCTACCGCTAAAGCGAGCGGAAAATATTTTTAGTCGCTTGGACCGATTCCAGGTTGTCATTACCGGGCCATTTAATATCTGAGCCGTGTTGTAAATTTAAAACTGGAAAAATAAACCGTTTCTGAGTGCTCGCGGGCGACGGGAGAAAATATCGGGGACCCCGAGGAGATCCGGCTCTGGGCTGTCGCCCTAATGGCGGTGAGTCGAGTTGATGACTGAGGCACGTGCCGCCGCCGTATAAAAAACTCCGCATTTCCGATGCACACTCGTCCGTTCGGTGATTTACTCTCGAGTGTGTTCTTTCTTCCTCCCTCCCTCCGACCGGCCCCTCTCAGCGGTTCCCTCTCGCTGCTCTTATTATGTCCTGGAGGAAACGACGACATAACCTCGGACGTCTGTACAGGGCTGCGTACTTTTTAGCCGCCGTATTTATTTCCGCGCGGCCGTCCCGTCCGGAGCACAATGTCTACAACCGAGCTGCACGCCGCCGCTAAGCGAATACGGCGATAAATCCGCGTCCGATTTTAGAAATCCAATCAATACGAACGAGGGTACCGAAGACCGAAATGGCCCGTTCCAGATGCGTTCACTTCCATTCCATTACGTGTACGCACATTTTAACCTTTCATAAGTGCATCAAAAATATTGCGGCATTCATGTGCGGAACCCGTGACAGTTTAACACAATCATTTATTTCGGTCTTCCTAATCCTCTGCCAGAATAGTTTCCGCCGTTTACTTTCCTCAGTGGCATTTTTTTTAATGTAAGCCACACAGGCAGCCGATACCTATAATTTTAATCTCGCTATTTGTACCACGAAATTACACTAGTACATCCACTTCCTGTCTATGAAATATCGGAAGTGAGTTATTTCCATTATTGACCTTCACTATATTCATATTAATATTTCTTCCTCGAATGCCTTCTCGGACCGAACTTTTCCACCTCATTTCAATACGCCCGAAAGAAGGGCACCTTTTTTTCCACTCGCTATTAATCGGTTTGACCGACGCCGGCGGCGTTAAAAGGAAGCTGCGGTTTTTCGCCCACAGCTCCCCCCATTCATGTCCGCCTACCTCCTCCCTGGCGGTCCCATTCACGGCGACCGGGGGCCTCTCGCGATATCCCCCGTGACCGAAACTAAACACCCGAAAGAAGTGAGCGGGAATGAGAAGGCGAGAAGTGGCCCAGGGGCTGAGAGGCGAGGCGTGGCCAAACTCTCACGGTGATGGCCAAAAGGCGCATTTATTATTAACCACTTTGAGGTTTATCGAGTGGAGGGGTCCGTCCGGTGCTGGCTCTAAGAGGGCAAGGCGCTTCCAACTCCTTACCGGTGCCAATTTATGACTCACTACCTCCGGTCGGTTCCAACCCCTAACAAATTTTGGTGTTCGATCCCTACATTCACTACCTGTCCGGATATTGCCCTTAACGGTCAATCATTTGACCGGACATATCCTGATCCACCGACCTAAATGTATTCTTCAAAAATTATATCGGTATCCAAAAAACTATTTCTATAACTAGAGTAAAAACGAGTCATTATAAGATGAGATAATAGTCATGTCGATCTTTAAAACGTTTTAACGATAACGCAGGCATCTTTACCAGTAGTTTATCTACATTCTAAAATGTTTTAATACGATACGAAACTAGGTAACATATCTCAAGGGCGATACAACATTCCGATATTGTAGTTTTACCAGAAACAATTAAACCGACGCAGGTATGCGCCGATTGGGTGTCATATATTATCCGTTTGCGGTCGGATAGACGAGCGGCCTTTGCGGTCAGTCGTTAAAGTCGTTTACATACCTCGCGCATAAACGACCTCTACTCGTATTACGTCCCGATACAATATAACCGCAAATATCGCACAGGCCGCATACTCAGCTGATACGTATATGGAAAGGTTATTTAGATTTGGCAGAGGCCGGATTAAACTGTGTTTAAACCCGTGAAACAAATGGATGTAATCCTAAAGAAGGACAATGTCGAGTACAAGTAAGAGTACCGTTGCTTAACGACTACTCGCGATAATCGCGGGCATTCAAACCCCGTGTTCCTCGAACACCTGCACAGCACGATTTGTTAGATAAAGCTATTTGATGTTTTTTCTCATGCCTGCTTAAGCACGGCCGGCTCCATGGAACGGCTCGGTGTGAGAGTCGTACATTAAAAAGTAAATTACTTTAACACTCTGTCAAATCGAGGGTTATTTTCTGCTTACAATGTACTTATTCGTACATATATTTACTAAATATATTTCACGCGTACAAACTATATTACAAGTATCATCCATCCATTTTATACCAATTATAACATTTCGTACTAATGGTAATTTGGTATTAATTAATTTGTTAGGTCATATAAATAAGTCATTAGTATAAATAATACTGGTTAATGATTTAGTCCATTGGTATTACAAAATAAATTTTCTTTCTATCTATAGCGATACGCTGACTTCCAAATAATAATACGTGATTTATTTCATATCGAAGTAATATCTCAGTAAGATGTTTAAATTGAACTTAATAATATATGCAATTATGATCAATTAATAATATATGTAATACTATTTTGATCACGAAACTATTAATGTTTATGTCGGTTACTATGTAATTAATTATAGCGTCATTAAAATCATATTGAAACACGCCAAAACTCTAGCACTTGTGAAGCAACACTTTTTATGAAATGCTTCCTACAGGGGGCCGGCCATTTTAACCAGATTTCGGAAAGAAAATCTTTTCCCGACGGGCGGGGTGTCGGTACGGGGGCGGGACCGAGTTTCGCCACGCCCGGGGAAACATTTTTGGGCGGAAAAGTGCCCCTCTCGGTCCGAGGGAAAAGGCTCAACACCTATTAACCCTTGGCTCTGTTTTTCCCGGCCGCCCTCGCAAATTTATCTCCGCTTCCATCGACTGGGGTCCCGGAGCACCGTTAACCCATTGGCTACCGTCATTTCGAGGTCGAACTTTTAAAGCTCAAAACAGGCTTTGGAGAATTGGACGCCAAAGGAAATCTAATTACTCTGTTGAATAATTTCGCTAAACCTCGAAGATAATAAAAATGAAGTGTATAGGTAATATGACTAATGAAATATATTAGAACGAAAATACTTTTTAAACGAATGCCACCACAGAAAAACGACAATAGAAAAGAACATTTCAACTTTATGTAACTATTATACATATATATGTATATAATTATTATATATATATATATATATATATATATATATATGTATTATATATATAATATTATTTAATGTAATATAATTGCATGTAATTAATGAAGTGTGGTCTTATCGACTATTGAAAATATAGTCTACCATTGCTGGTAGATGCGTAAAATGGGAAAAACCTGATTTTTTAAAATTATTTTTAGATGAAAATAACTTTCGAGATTCATATTCACCCTAATTAGGTTATCTAATTAAGATACATTAATGATATCTGTTAGCATCAAGGCCGATTGGACTGCATCCTCCTCAAATTGGAGGGTTCGTATTTTAAATTACCGCTCAACAAATATTCACAAAAAAAGGGCCGGGGGAAGTTGCGCGTCCCATCGTCCCTTAATCCAATAAAGGAGATTCCGATTCGATTATGCAGTATCGACCCGAGAGCCGAGTGCAAGAGCAGTCATAATGGAAATTTAAAATGAAACTGGGGGTGGCGATGAGGGTGAGGTGCGCATCGGTTGCAAAAAAACTGCATCCGGCGAATGCGCTTTAAAATATTCCGTAAAATGCGTTACACTCATTTGGACGGAGATGAATGATACCATTATTAAATATTAAAGCAGAATCAAAAGCGGCGTAATTTTTTAAGGGGGGCAGAGTATACTGAATATTTGTTATTCCGGAGTTAAACAAAAAACAATTAAATCGTAATTCGATTTCTCTTTGTAATTAATGATGAATGGTTGAGTACGAGGACAGTAATGAGGACAGTCGAGAAGAAATGAGAATCATTATATTGTAGTTCTGAAGTTTCATAACTTCGATAACGTCTGTTTCATACGAAGTAGTTCAAAACGTCCGCGCTTCGATTATGTTTTAAATGTGTCTATTAAACAACAAAATCTTATCTAATTAGATGTAGATTAGCTCTTTTTGTGGTATTTGTAATGGTATTAATTTTCAATTACGCTTCCTTTAACGGGACATGAAATGTGTCCATTTTTATTTCAAACGCAGAATTACCTTCGAAATTCGGGTTACGTAAAGTCTCGGTTCAAACGCGTTTTCCCACCAATACCCGGTCCGAGGGAATATAGTGTATCATACGTGTGAACCGAAAGGAAATATACTTTTAACCGGTTCGGGTTTCGTTGTATCGGGTAGCGGTTGTTAAATCTGTCCTCACTCCTAATCACCCCAGAGAATGCGGTATTAGAAAAAGGAGGAGGTTCGAACGAGACAGATTGGTGTGCTGTGACGGGGGGGGGGGGAAGGGCACTGAGGATATATGTAGATGGGAGATAACCGACGGGGCCCGACAATGGGCGGGATTAGCGGCCTGGGACATCGGCAGCAACATGTGTACACCGATAGGAGAGCAAAGGGGGTTGTTCCTAATCCAAACATCGTCACATATAAAAATCACACTTATCTGCCGGTGCCAGTTTGCCCCTCGGGGGGAGGCTTAGATGGTTAGATAGGAGCCCTCTTTACAACTCATTGGCTTGTTGCTAATGCTATTATCTAGAGTGTTTTGCTCTCCGGGGATTCGAGAGCGGAGGGAAGGGCTGGGTAATTGATTGTGGGCCGGACCTCCGGATGGACTCCGACCCTCCCTCTTGATCGGCCCTCGATAGAACGGCCCAGCGATTTTTTCGTCTTCCTAATCCTATCTTTCGCCAAGTCTACCGGCCGAAAGGGCTTGGAAAATGCGAACCGTCGTACAGTATGCATCGATAAGACCGCAAGGGAGTAGGAGGCCACTTCAAGTATTCCTTAGTGGAACAATATTAAGAAGTACAATTTTAGGTGAAATATCTTTCTATACATTCTGTCCGACACTCGCAGCGCACATACGGCGGTCAGATGAAAATTCATCTCAAATAACTGTAGAACGCTCAGTACAATCCAGAATGTTTTCTTCCCTACTAACGGAATAAGGACATACTCCTCCCGAGTATATAACGTAGTAATATGATAAGTTATGAAGGTGAAGGTTCAAGTACCGTGAACACTTCCGGCGTAAGGGAGTGGAATGACATTAAATGGCATCGTGATTTAGTGATTAAATTTTCCCGATTAAAGTTCATAGTGTCAGTATTAACCGCAATTATTTAAAGACATAAGTAACTTAATTATAGAAGGACATACAAGTATTGTATGTATTTTGGTAAAACTGGTATAGGTCAGATGGTACAGTCGGCTCGGTATTTATCCGGTTTATGGTCCGACTCGGAATGGATCGGATTCATTCATAGATCGTGGGCGATAAAAGCCGGGCGAGCTTTCTAACGACAAATCCGTAATCGGGTCGGAATCGAGCGGCGTAAAAATGCCGGCCGTGAGGCGGAGCGAGACAGCCGGGCACTGGGAGGCACGCGCCTCTTTTGTCGGCCGCCTCCCAATCAACCGTCCGCCTTTATTTTCAGATTCCCTGCAGCAAAAGGATTGCGGCGACGTGAAGAAATCCCGCATCCGTTTCTAGTTCTCTCGTCCGGTGTAAAAGCCGAGCCCGCCCAGCTAATATACAGGAAACATTTGTTGGATTTGTCATCAACAAATCTTCTAAAATACCAAGGAAAATTACCGATTGCCCTGCTTCTAATAACTGGTTGCGATCTAACAAAAAAAGTTATCCCTAACAAGCACCTTTCTAAAAATGTAATTTAACTGTAAAACGTGGTATTGGCCAGTAATCTGGGGGACGCAAAATCGAGGCCTCTTCAGGGCGAAATCACCAAATTATTATATATCGACTCAATAACTAAGCACATATAATAGGAATCCTCTCATAAATTCAAGCTCTCCAAACAGTTTCAGGAATGTTGAGTACGATTGAGCGTAGCGGTCGTGGTATTTGGAGGTAGATATTATTTTTAAACCACGGATACTTTTGTGAAACTCGAAATGAAGCGTTCTTAATAATGTTTAGATTCGCTGGGTTTCGTTTATAGTTCTCTCGTCCGACATACGAACCGTCCCCAACGCTAAACCAAGACACAGTGGCCCACCCAGTTTTCGAATACAAAGATCGGGCGTTCTGGCCAGTTATTAATTGAGCGAGGAATCCTGCCAAAACTTCAGTGGGCGTGTTCCTCCGTATTAGTTTTAGACAATTTTTTCTTTCCCGCTCCTCATCTCTCTCTCCCTCTCGGTTGTTTACGACATTTCTGAACGACCGAGATAGTAGCCCTGGCTGGGCAATAAAGGCGGTCATTATGAACGGGGAGAATATGATTAACGGCAGGGGACACCGCAATATGTCTGCGTAGCCGTGAAACGCGAGAAAGCGTTAAATATTGTTCCGCCGAATCGAGTAAATTAGATTTGGATTTCGACCAACCATTGTTACATCAACATCTTGGTCATGAAAAATTTTCAAAAAGTGCTGTCGGGAGTTGGGCGACGGGCTTGGATTATTACCGCATCTTTCAGCACGTTCCGCTCCCATATGAACATGTGACGGCAACACGGATGATAACTTCTTTATGGTTGTTATAAGGATTCTTGTGTATAAAATAAAATAGTAAAATTTCCAAATATATCCAAATAATGACTATAATACTATAAATAGTTAAACAATAATTTTACAAAGATTATGAATGTCGGCTGGAAAGGGAGGAAGTTGTTTAAACGGGTGGGTTGGTTGAATCTTAATTAATAGCGTGACATGTCCACCAACATAATAGTAGTAGAGCACAGTACTACCGCGTCGGTTGAAGTGATGCCTAGGGAAGACGCGAGAAGAGAAGGAGACGGAGAGGTAAGAGGGACGGGATGAAGGAGGGAGGGAGAAGGAAGGATAGCGAGTAGACGTCTCTGTTGCTTTGGCGGCGGAGGACATAACCTAATTACCCGGGTCCCTGGTAGGGGCACCCTCTCAACTCACCTTACACGAAATGGCCGGGAAAATGCACACGGCCCCCGAGCTTCTTTTTGTATCGCTTCTTCCGCCGCCCCCGCTCAATCAATACGTTCATCCTTTCCTAGCCTGGAGCCTCCCGTCCCCCGCCTCCCACCACCGCCTCTCGGGGGGCTAACTCGATAAAGTAATTTTCCGTTACTTTATTTCGGAGTCGTGAGATGGTCGAGCACAGCACCCCTCCCCCCCTCCATGATACCGCCGAGGCAACGCCTACCAAATATTTATTCGAATGTGTTCAACCGGCTTGAAAACCGCTAGCCATACCGACCGTGAAAATATGTAAGCTGTGTGAACCTAAATCCTCTCAATACCACAGTTTCATCCTCGGGTAACAACATCACTAGAGGAAAACCATCGATGAAAGCCGAAATAAACTATTGCCAAATAATAACTGCACTAGTGCTGACATTCCGAACCCCATGAGCCCCCACAAACTATTAAATTTATCCGAATTTTCATGTCTCTACATCGCAGTATCAGTTTTCTAATTATGTGGGTCGCTAATTTTTAAGATTCTGAATAACCATTAAAGCTGATAGTAGACATACTGCTGCCATAATGATTTCGTGATAATTTAATGCAATTGGAGGTCAGACTGATATTGGTCCAATGCCGTAAGTGGCATACAGATTTACATGAAGTAAGTACGCATTAATTAGAAAAAGCCAATACACGCTGTAGAGATCTGTCCAGTAGTCGATTTGAACGAAACAACTTCTAATAATTCAAATATTTTTATTCCTAAAAATTCAAATACTGTTGATGTTCGCTGTCATTCGTTCTTACAATGTTTGGTGACTAAAAAATATATTTAAATTTTATTATAACTTTATAAGGACTAATTATCAAAGATGTTTTAAATAAAGTAACAGTTAGAGCAAACCACCTTGCAGAGACAGTTTTTTGTTGTTCCTCGTTGAAATGAACTACTAATTAGCAATCAAATTTCATATTAAAAAATATAGCAAATCTAGTGAGAGCATATGGAATCCATCACACGTTCCTGTAAAACGCATGATTTAAACTCACTGTGTTAAAGGGATACAAAATTCAAACTAGAATAGTAATTACATTAACTGGAGATGTAATTTGATAAAATATGGTTGTTATTTTTTCCGGAGGTTGATAGAAGTTTGTTAAATTAATAAATAAATGTTATTTATATATTTGGTTAATAAATATAGCAACTCATTGATAACATTTACTAAAATGATAATTATTGGTGATCCTTAATAATTGAGGAAATGTAAATTGACTATTCACCAAAAAACAACATCGCTAAGAAGCCTGAATATTTCATGTATCAGATACTATCCGATAAAATTTGATTAATAAAAATTAATATTAACTAGGCGTTCGTTTCCGAATGAGCAAAACATATTTACAATATATAATGTCCTATGTAAATAATCAAGATCATAGAGATTTTTTTAACTGCCTACCTTAACTAGAAAGAAGTAGGCATTGTTTTGATGATAAACCATTTACTAAGTATATAGGTTTAGGTTTTGTTATAGTGACACTTTAAAATTTTGATATCCCATATTTCATATATTAAAATAAAAATTTTGAAGCGTTTTTCCGCTAAAACCAAGAGGCAGAAACGAAAATCGTCATCCTTTTTCATTTTAATCGGCATTCGGCGGTATTAGTTTAGTGTTTCACAATTTTTAAAATACAGATCATATAAGTATTAATTTACGTAAGTAAATGATCCTTCAGGTCGATTTATGTAAACAAATATATTTTGGTACAATGCGCGTCCAATTTATAGGTATTTATTCCAAGAATTGGGTTCCTTTTGTTCCCATCCGAACTTCTGAATTAATTAGAAACTTAAGCCACAAGTTCTGCAAGGTTAATTCGAAACTCTATCTGTTTAGCAATTGAATTGAAAAACGATTATTTATATATATTTATATTTTGTTCTCGATTTATAATTGTCTTCGTTATAGAATAATAAAAAAAGTCGGGCTAATAAAATAAAAGTAAAATCCATAGCCACGATCACCCGTAAGAAAAACGTATTCGTTACTGTGTCCATTATATTTCAGATTAATATACGAACCAAGTATGAGCAAATCCTATGCAAATACAATTATTCTTCACGAAAATATTTATCATCTTTTACCTTTAATAAGATAAGCCACCCGGTAGGATATTCTCCCCTACTGTCTAATACGGACCGTATGTAATAGCAATCAACCGTGTTATTTCAAGTAATATTTACTGCATTGTGCCTTTGGGAAATATTTTTATATTTAAAAAACATATTTTGCTGCTAGATAAAGTTATGGTAGATAAATGGTATATTAATTCAAACTTTGGAGGTGGTTAACGTCTAAAATTTTGTTTCCTTCAAAAATGACTTCCATTATTGGCCTATAAATACATTGGGTGTGCAAGACAAAATTTTGGCTTTCAAGAAAAACATTGGTACCGACTACATGCTTTGACCGTATAATTAAAGAACTATTAAAGAACCAAAATGATGTGAATTTATAAATTGTCCGTCCCAAGGTGATTTAATTTAATAAGTGTTTAATGTCCGCGGTTTATTACCAGAAATTTGATTCATGGCGCATCGTTAATAGGGCGGCGGCCTAAATCGTATCACGCATTAATATTCAAGTGTATCGCATTACTGAACTGTTACTAAATGGTTCTTAGAAGGGACATGAGGTACAGTACCCGTGAATTTTAAACAAAAAATAAATGAAGACAAAAATAAATAAATTATTTTTCGCGAATATGGGAAGGGATTAATTTCCGAGTGGCCGATTTTCTTTGGCGGACACCATTTAGGGTTTATTATTCCGTTTACTTATAACGGAATAAAAAAATGTGGGATGAAATAGTATGTTTTAAACTTTCATTATTAAGGTGAACGTTCTTGTGTTTTAGTAAATAATAATATTTAGAAAATGAATTACGATAATTATATCACTACCTATTATGCGGACATATAATCTGGATTAGTGTAATGTTTTAAAGGAAAACACTAATTGTATATTAATAAATAATTTAGAGAAGGTGAGCATATTGGGTTTCCATGTTTTAGTAGATTCTATGGTTTTAACAGTAATTAAATGAATAACAAGTTGAATTTATCCCGGGAAAAAACAAGTATGTAAGTATGTAAGTAAGCAAGTAACAACTCTTGTTCGGACAATGCTGGCGATTCTGTAGGAATGATATTATTGAAAACTGCTAGGTGGAAGGTAATATTTAGAGTGTAATGTTGTTTCGATACGTTGTGGTAATAAATATTTTAGATTTTGTGTTCAGTCGTAATTCAAATCCCATTTAATATTTTGGTAAATGAGTGGTTTATGTAGTTTAATTAAAAGCACAATTTATAAATTAAAAACGTACAGAAAAATTCTCAATATACAGAGTATCGGTGTTCCATTCTAATTCAAAAATCTTTCAGGACAACTAATGCCATTGACTGATCGTAAATTCTTAACCAGATATAGGTTATTGATGAAACCTCAGTCAGACTAGGTTAATGTTAACTCGAGATTTGTAACTTACAGGTGTAATATTCCATCATGTTCTGATTGTATCTGTAGGCCGTCGTCAGATCCATGGCGGCCGGACTTAGAGCCAACATTAAACTCAGATCCAGTTTGAACTCCGTCAACTCAAGTCCATTCAGAAAGGCCGAGTCTTTCCATCACAAAGCGCGCACCATTTTTAACACCCCAATTATCGGACTCGATGGGGGCGACCGGCCGGCATTGCAGTTGTAGTTACGGACGGACTCTTTACGGTTAAATTTTCTTTAAACTTGGAAAACAAAAGAATTACAGCGTCGAGGGTTTAACAGCCGATAGATCACAGCCACTACTGATACGCGAGCCGTCGACCGGGAACTGACGGACGGACGAATTTCCGGGCGGGTTATCCGGAAACCGACTCGGACTCCTGCACTTGGGACAAAATATGTTGGTCAACTGAGCTTTTGTGGGATACGGGTTTGGCGCTGAGAGCGAGACACGCACGCACACAGAGACACGCTCGAGCGTACACACACGTAAACACGGGGAACGGGAGAGAGGGAGGGAGCCGGAGCGAGCGAGAGAGGGGTAGGCGGGGAGCGGCCAGTGGGAGAGAGACCGAGCCACAAGAGAATCGGGGGTAGGGGGCACCCAAATGGCAAGCCCCCACTACCGACCCTCGACTCTATCCCACCGAAACCACCCCTATTTTTACGCACAAAGCTGTTTCACCCTCCGCTTGGCTCGCCCTGACTTAACACTCATTCTCCGCCGAATACAGTTACATCGTTACGATATAACATCGATTACCCGAATTATTTTTAAACCGAAAATGTTGAATTTCGACTGTTTGTCACGCGGTTCTTAAAATACGTTATATATAATAAATTACCACTCCGATTAACTATCGAATACAATTTTATAGTCCCAAAGTCCTCGCGATTTTAAAATAAATATTAGTACCGCGAAATTAATTTCCGGTTATAAACAATTATAGGTGGCCCGGCAGAGGGGGAGATAAGCGGTATGCGGAATGTGTGTAAAGGATCCCTATGGGTGTCCCCCCCTTTGGGCGGTGATTGGTCGGCGGATAAAGTGGGCGGAGCCGGCGCCGCGACGCTCGGCGTCTCTCTCTCTCGGTTCGCCCCTCAGTGCCTCCCCGGACTCAGCGTAGCCGGCCGGCCTCCTGCACCACCACCTCGTCCACATCAGATTCGACCGCCAAACCCAGTTTCCAATTCTCCGGTTACCCCAATTTACACGGCAGTGATGATGAACAATAACAGTACGACGAATAAAGCGAATTTTATTTTCAATCTCTTAACTTTAACTTGATCTATATCAAAGGACTCCGAAGGAAATTAATACCCCCTAATTATTCCCACACAGCCACAGATCGAGAGCGAATTTAAACCGACTCTTCGATACAAATAATTTCTCTGTAACTAATCTACATTACTTATCGTCCAAAATGTATGCCTGCACAATTTCGTATGCTATGTTTTTTTTTATATGGACCCATTATGGAAAAAGAACCGGAACAATTATTGGACAAAAACCAAAGAAAATCAAAACTAAATAGTACTCCCAATTGTGTCGATTTATCGTTAGACTTTCCCCTTATGTAACAGTATTAAAGTACGGAATATTAATCCTTTCGTTGTCTATATATTATACCTAACACGAGTTCTATTTAAGCGCGATGATTCAATACTCGGCCGATTGCAAGACCGAAAGAGTAATGCCCCGGCCGCAAAGTGAATAATTTATCTTGAGGTCGGCGGAGACGTATCATTTTCCTTGATGCCTCTATAATACCGTTTCGGACATCCTCCAATTTACTAGCGACAAGAACCACTCGGGGTGGATCGAATTAACTCGATTTTAACCGATAATCGCTATTAGTGGGAAGTGAGAGAGGCGGGTAGGAAGCGGGTAGGGCGGCAGTTCTCACAGTAGTAAGGTGGCTGGCCCTTTACCGCAGGAGGAGGAAGCTTGCGGCTTGCCCCATCATCTCTCTCTCCACCGATTCCTTCACACGGACCCGGGCCCTACTTTCTGTCACACAACTATCATTCCTCTCTTTATCCTTCCTCTCCCGTCCGCCTTCTGCCTACCCAGTAACCGATACTGGACGGTGTTCACTTACTCGAATAGAATGAGAGACGTAAAAAAAGAGCACAACACACGAGCCCGAATCGGCTTCGGCCTTTATTTCCCATCAGACCCATATGGGAAATGGACGGGTCCCCCGTCCGGCAAGGTGACCCGCTCTGAAAACCTATCCGCCCGTACGGCTTTCTTCCGCAAACCGGGGGCCCCTCGAATTCAATTCGAGGTTTCCCCTTACTCCATTCCCCTACTTCCGAAGTTTTGCGGTTCCAGTTAAGAGTTGTAAGAGATTCTCATATTAACTCGCTGATTCTATCCTTCGAATAATATTATAAAAACGCAGATATAAAACAACAGATTACGTTTGTTGTTGCAAAATAATGGAAAAAAGTAAAGGGATTAAATATCCGCAACGTGTTTAAGGAAGATCCAAAATTGTCAGAGGCTGATTAATAATTTACTTTTATCCGGGAGTCATACTAATACGAATGACTTTTAGCATCACCGAATCGTATCGCTAAAATGAAATAAATCCCTGGATTTCTGAGGGTGCGGCCACCCGCACGCTCCCACCTCCAGTAAGGGACCCGAGTTCGGCAGTATATCTTTCGGTAACAACGCGACTCGCTGAATAGAAAGAGCCGGACAAGGAACGCCGATGGTGGAGTGGGAAGAATACAGTTTGAAGTCTATTATATTCTAGTTTGGTGGGAGGAGGTGTGAAGGGCTCTTCTGTCCCCCATTCATGGGGTCGAGAGTCCCACCTGTCCGCACAGGTATGCCGGCTCCCGGCCCCACAGATTTTAGACCTACCCCTCTATACATAGATACTTTACAGCTGACTTATTTAAAAGCCACTAAAAGCCTCTCGAAGTCGAGAATGGAGTCCGGGGCCCCTTTGGGAGATACTCGTAATTTTCCGCCCGAATGTAGGTGGAGTTATTCGGCCCTTTTTGTCACCTTCAAGTAAGCCATTGTGCAAGATAATAACGAGATTTAAAATTATGCACTTTGATGGTTAGAAATTGATACCTTGACGCCAATACATACGGAATTACAACATTTTGCGTAATTATAACATTTATATTACTTTTGTATATATAGTAAAGACGAACTGCTTCCCTATCAATTCAATGATCTGACAAATATATTTTCTGAACAATTTTATTGTAATAAAAGTAAGTGTTGTCGGAAAAATATATATACCTCCCCGAAAATCCGTGAATGGTTGCCACAAATTCGATCGAATAAAAATGATAAAGAGGAGTTTTCCTCAGGGGTCGTATCTTTTGAATTGTGTGTGTGTGTGTGTGTTTGAAGTTGGAGAAATTGGAAGGAATAAAAACATATGTAGGATAAATCCATTGAATTTTGTCGCTCACTATAGGCAAATTGTATGGGGACAAATGAAGCATGGCCCCCGGTGGGTACGGTTGAGCCCCTCGGCGTCACCCCAAACTGTTTAATCAATCAACCTATCCTTTTCCCGGCTCTCACCTACAAGCTATGGCCGCACTCTTTCAGCCTAATGGTATTCTTTCATCAAGGTATTTGCCCAACGTTTTCTGTTATGGTTGGTATAAGGGAGAAATCACCTCCCCCTCGACGCGGTACAATATATTTGCTTACTCGTCGCCCTGTGACGGACCAATAAGAGAGTGGGGGGCTGTGGTAGTTCAGACCGACTGAAATACATTCCCGATTAGTTTAATGGCCCGAGTGGGGAAGTCACATCCTGTGGACTCGATTGAATTAAAATCAATTCTCATATTGTGCCAATTAAACTTCCATAGAGCCCATCGTTCAATTATAGCACTTTTAGAATTTTACAATGTATCATCTATGTTTATTGGCTATTTTGTGTATTATATTATAAGGCATTTTAATAAATTATTGGTAATAAACGTAATGAATATAAACCCTTAAAACCTCTGTTCTGTAGGCAGTATTAATAACGGTATTCGAATAGGATTTGTGGATAAATTTGAGATTCTAGATGAAAACACTCAGCGATTATTTGCTAATTGAGTGATAATATTCCCCTTGCATTTGGTCAATGAGATATTTATAAATGTAATTCCGTTGTAAGAAATTTCGAAAGGACACGCTACCATATACCGATGAATAGATCAAGGGGGCCTCTCCTGAAGGGCCCCCCTGAGTTAGACGTTAGTCGGGCCCGATTCACAACAAAAAGTCAGTGATCCCTGTTCACAAAACGGAATGGAATGGACCCAATGGGAGTTCATTGTGAGCCACACACACCCCCCCCCTCTGTCCAGGTAAAGGCAAATCGAGCGGACAGTAGTATTTACTACTTGGGGCCGGCCCACTCTCTCAGGACCCCGCATTGACGGCCCAGGTCAGAAAATCACGGCTCCAGAAAATATGCCGGTATTGTGACAAAAGCAAACACACTCGCACTGTACTCCCGGGGCTATATTATTTTAATAGGCGGCCCTCCCGTCTCTCACCTTTTCACGGATCGCTCACCCGCCGGACAATCGACTCCCCTCGGGGGGTGGGGCCACGTTCTAAACCGAAGGAATTGAAGCACCTCAAGTATTGGACTTTGTGTACTTAGCTGGACCGCATATAAACGAATAAAGCTAAAACCACAAATAGTGGAATAGTCGATTGTAAGTACTTCCCCTATCGAGTCTAAAAGATCGATATTGTTGAGCTTATTACAATATTTCCAAGTGTGTTTTATTTAAAAGGCAGACAATATAGTACAAAACATTTATAGTTTTGTTTAAATTATAAATTAACCATAATTTTAGTTTGTGAACAAATTTTGTTTCTACTTCTTTCTTCTACTTAATGAAAGACGTTTCGATTTATACACTTTGTTGTATACTATAATAGATACTATATTTTCAGAAGAAATAAAAATAAGATGGCGCAGTAGGACTAAGAGGAATTCTCTTCGTAAGTTGAGAGAGAGGGATGAAGGGAATTGAGAGGAACGGGGCTGAATGATATGTAGGCTTGAAAGGTTTATCCACCGCCGAATGTTTTAGGGCACTCACATTTACGATATTCAAGTGTATAACTTTTAGGATTTCTAGTGGATATTTCACTAGATCGAGCCAATAAATGAATATAAAATTCCAACATTAATGCAATCGGGTAGAGAGACGTGCGGGGGAATCGGTAGGAGCTGTCGGTTGTAGGATAGGAGAAAGCTAGATAGAAGGGTTTAGAAGGGACCTGGCTCGATGGAAAGTAATAATCAAATACCGATTATGCGCACTTGGATGATTGGTAGCGGGGCAGTTTGGGCGGTGGAAGGGGAGGAGGAAGAGGGCCGACGGTGGAGTGGGTTCGTCCGGCGGCTGGAGGTTTAGGTGGCGGAGTGACGCTAGACTACAAAGGGCCCGGTTGTGCTAATTCTGTCTTTAGTGAGATGAGAGGGGCCGACAGGGAGCGGCAATTAAGCGGGCGCGGCGGAGCCACAGCCACAGCCGCAGCCGCACCTTCCCATCTACCGCCCTCCCGCCACCCGCCACCCGCCACCCGCCAGCTTCCTTCCCTCGCCGCTCCACCACTACATCATCACACCTGTCATCTTCCACACATGCACGCACACTTCCACGCCCACGCACACACCCCCTAATAGCATTCTCATTAAATCGGGCCCCGATTTTCCTTTTATCTTCGCGTTATTAAACAATATAAATGATTTTTGAAACTAATTTCGTGCCGCATTTTACTAATTGGCCTTTCGTCGTATGTGTCGCTGCCGCCGCCGTCTTTTTTCTCTCGATGAAACAATGAGAATATTTATTCGATTATGACAGTTGTTTATGTATCGGAGTCCGGGGATATTTCTGTAACTGGCAAGTGAGCAATAATGCATTATTAATGCCGCTGTTTGCCGCCTTGGGAACAATTATTTTTAAGCTTCCGTGTCTAGTAGTCATTCCTCTTGGACGGGTCCGTGAACTCTCTCTTACTATTCTTCCACTGTTTTTAGGTCTAAGGCTGATCGGAATGTACAACTTTGAAATACCTGTTTTGTGGCTTGCGAGGGGTTGGAATATAAAGAGAAGATATAAATATGAATAGGAATGGAAGGGAGGTATAAAGACTATTTTAATTGGATTATAGATTATTTAGTTTTATTTTTTTGTTAATAAAGCATTAAGCATTTTTGCCATTGTCACTCCGAATTTGAATAAAAGAAAAATATAGGATTACTTTTAAAAGTTGCAACTTTGGCTTAAATCTTTATGGAGCGGGTGGGGGTGGCATGCATGGGTGGTTCAAAACACCAGAAGAATATTTTTAAATCGACGTCATCTGAATGAACGGCCGCATGAACAATTAATTCCGCACTATTCTTTAATAGTGAGGCCGCGTTAACCGACTCAACCATTGAGCCCGGGAATAATTAATGAAATGGACCCGGTCCCCCCCGGTTTGCTGAGAGAGACAGAGGGAGAGTCACGCATGGCGTAGAACAAACTGGGCATGGTCTGTAGCGGCTGATCTGGGGCGCGAAAACTCCGGCCCCCGAGCGCTTTTGTCCCGAGGATTTCGATCAGTTAATGGGGTGGAGGAATTAAAGTGAAAGTGGCCCCAGAAGTGCAAACAGAGCGATTGGCCGTCCGAGAAAAAAAAATAGCTTTCGAAAAAGAAAAGAAACATTATATAAGAATGGGAAATCTACATTTCTAAAGAAAATATTATAAATTAACGAATTCGTTGTAAGCTAATGTTACTGTAATAATTTAAATTGGGTATTCGGTATTATTTTTTCCTGTCGCTTCTGTGTTCGAATTGGACTCGATTAATTTCGTCTTTTTAAAGAATTAACAATGATCAACAACTCTAATATCTGTATTAATAATACTAATTATTGATTAGTTTATTTTACTCTAATATATGGAAATAATAACCATATACCGGCTTCTAATACCGGGAAATTAAACTATAACTGATGAGTGTCGCTAGCAGGCACCAAGGTGTTATACAGACATGAAATAAACGTACACAGGGTGGCACACCCAATTGTGATATTTCTGCCACAAGGATATTAATTAGTTAATGCGTATGTCCCACATCTGATCTGGTTCACTGCGTTGGGCAGACGAATGGGGTAAGCTGATGCTTCAATCAAGCTGATGTTCTGATGGAGTAGAAGTTGTCCAAGAAATGTGATTTTCAGTCTGTGATCGCCTATTCGGTCGTCTTAACCCAACCGATATTAGGTTTTGGTCATTTGTCTGCCGGCAACAGTATAGTCCAGGCTTAGACCGATGAAGACGGAAAATAGCGCAAGTGATATAATTCGTGCAATATTCAAATCGGATATCGGGGCTCGGTAGAATCTTCCTGAGAATCAGTCGGTCGCTCAGGTACGTTTTCCCGGAAATAAGCTTAGCCGCCCGCCACCCACATGAGGAGCGATGGGCGTTATGACGATCCGTGTCAGGGCGGATATTTCGAGGAGCCGACAACAGTAAATAAGGGCGGAGTCGTGTGACTTTTCCAAGATATATGTAAAAAGGGCGCGCGTGTGGTCCCGGGTTAGTTCGCGTCAAATTGGTTCCAGACCGATGCCGGTTCCACTGGCCCAGCACCAACAGGGGCGGCGCTATTCTCCCGTCCGCGGCTAAACTACACCAACCCGTTAATAGCCAACTCGTTACACTCGTCTGTTCGACATTCAGACTTCCGCCACTTTGTTAAACGCCGCTTGGCATAACTCGCTCGAGCCGGTAGGCCGAGATTTACGGCCGGGGAAAGCTCCCGGCCGCAACGATCGTGATCACGACGCAAAAACCCTCAAGGGTCACCCCCGCCCAACACCCAGCACCCCCCTCCTTCGGCGAGAATTCGGGAATATTTTACTTTGTACGCAACCGACATTTCCGTAGTCTTCGGTCTGGTTCCGACACTCCACCTTAAAATATACACTTCCGAAAAACGTTAACGGCTTGTAACCCGTTACTTAATTAGAACTATAGTTTGTATTTAAAACAGTTTACAACTCATAACATATATAACATAATGAATATTTTGGGACATGTGCAACATTTTACTGCAAGTATTTCTTCCTAAGAAACTGTAGATATCTAAAGGAGGAATGGATTTGTATCGTTCCATACAGTTGGTAATTCATTGCATGCATAAAATGTAGAAGTTACTATATCGCTAGAATTAGAAAAACTTGTAAAAATATGTGCTTCCAGCAAATACGAGAAATTTATATTTAAACTTGCGAGCGGTATTTTTTGTCCACTTAATTGTTTTCATTCGATTTTTTATATACCCAAAATTTCCCATCAAGAATTTGAATTTTTTGGAAACGGATCACTGGAAACTGAAATAGCCTATACAATAAAGACATTCCAAACAGAGAGTATCTTTTCTTAAATCCCAGAATACAGGACTAATCTATTTTTATTCCGCATTCGCTATAAGTAATGATAATCCCGGAAGCGCGCAAATCTTGAAACTCATGATTACATTAGTAAGAAGTAATTATATAAAAATGAATTGTTAAATAAGTTCCGGTAACTATCCCGGTCGGTTACGTTTTAGCCCCAAGATCAAAACTGTGGATGTAGAATAGAATGCCGCTCGGGGCTCTGGTCCCAAAGTCGTGATCCGTAGGCAAAAGCAATACCGCCGGCATTCCTGTAATTATCCCTCGGAGAATTTTCGACTGGAGGCTTATTCAAGACCGCCTCCAGACGTTCAGCTCTCTGCGACCGGGAAAATTTATACAATACACGGGCAAATTATATTGTGAATTGCGCCAAACAGCCATTAACATAAATCCAACCTGTCCGATTTGCAGTAATTAGCAGAACTATAACTTCTTGTTGAAGGCCCAATATCTTCTTCAAGTAGAAGAATGGCTATCACAGGGCCCTTTATAATTCTAACCTGCCTAAAGCAGGAAGACAGAATGACATCGACGACCGAAAATAAAACAACCTTTGACTTATGTCATAATGTCGAAAGGATTAAATTTCAAACATATCTAAATTATTAAGGAGAGAAAACAGAAAATAAATCACTTTTCAACGCAATCTCCATAGCTTTCGAATAGTTTAAATGCTTTGAATTTTTCCCAGCGTAGTTAGTTCCAAGTTCCGAATGAACCTTAGGTTGTTCGCGCAGTCACTGATTGCACCGCATTCTTTTAAGACACACTTTAAAAAATATCGCAGAATAGACGTACCCGTACTGTAATTCGAAACTCTAATTACACTAATCAATAGATCCAGTAAATGGGTGCAAAGGTTAACGGCCTGCTAGCTGCAGCACCTTGTGTACAGTCATTATTTATGGCGGATTTAATATCGTTTCGTCCCCCGTTCAGCCGTTTCCAATAGACTCAAAAGGCCAAAAAATGGGCCCATTGTTGACTCCGAGCAACAATCAGATTTGATAAATGCGTTTTTTTTCAGCGCATCAAAGAACAATGGGGACACAATCGGTGAATTACGGTACAGTTTCACCGGTTTCATTCCTTCTTGTGTTTTTTTTGCAAAACAGATTTCTAGAGTTTGGACACGGTGCTTTGTTCTTCCTACTTTCCAGTCCAATCAGACTCTCGTCTGGTTTTCTACTGCCAATTGTGTCCGTCGTACCGAAGCTCTCCGAGCATTATTTTATCTAGTTACTACAGAACATACTATATTCTCTTGCAGTTACACCGTTCATTAATAGAAGAAATAGCCGGATCCACTGCTTACAAAATTCTATTATTATTATTATATTTACCTCATTATTGAAAAACAACTAGATACTCACAGCCGGACAGCAGTATGTATAATTCCACTTACCTAAAACACAGAAATTATATTGTTAATAATTGATTACAAGTAGAATTGCATAATATCAATATTATTAACAGAAGGAAGGAACTTGAAGGAAGGATGGGTTTTATTGTAGAAACATAAACTAGTTACAAATTAGTCTATGATGAATATACGGAGTGACCACCGGTTGTTTTATTTTTTTCCATTGACTTTTTCACGAACCCTGAAATGTCGGTCGTATGACGTTTTATGGCCGGATTAGAAAACAGGTGGAGGAATAGTTTTTGCTGGGTTTTGCAAAAACAATACCGACGGAGTTTCTCTTTGCGGCCAAATTGCTTCAAAAAACGAGACCGCAAAACGGGAGGATTTCGCAACAATTAACCGCAGTCTGACTTAGAAAAAAATAAGAATATTTTTTCTTTTAATTCGACGACGAAATTTTCCCCCGTGGAAAACCGCACCACCCACGACGAATGATTCCGGTAGAAATTCATCTGAAGTTGTGAAAATATAAAAATTTGGCAGTTCTTTAAATATCTGTTTCAAATATTTCATGAAATAGAGCGTAAATAGAACAATAAACTATACAACAGTAACGTAGTTATAAACCATACTAACAAGCCAGAGCAGTACGTGGTGAATTCAGTACTTTTTCTGGGCGTACTATGGTTATGTAGATGTAAAAACTCTTCAGGGAATATTATTCTGACACTAGATATTCGATCGTACTGTCCTTATTTTTAGTAGAATTAATGTGCAATATGCTTCCTAGGATGAGCCGCAAGTCAAACGCGACAGGATAGAAGAAGCGTCACCAATGAAGAATATGCAGACCGATGCTTATCCAGAGGCAGATATAGCTCATGGGCGACGGTGCAGGGACATTAATGAAAAGCTATTTGTTCTTTTCTTCTTTTTTTTGTTATAAAGATAGCACGATGATTAGGGACAGGAAGGAGGGAGGGAGAGAGTGAGAGAGGGAGGGAGGGAGGGAATAAGATGGATGTGTTTCGTTGGTAGGATGGTGAGCATCCCCCTGTGAAATATGTATCTGGCCCAAGAGTTCATTTCGTGGTCCGCCGCCCACACCCCCGGGAGCCGCCGCCCCCGGCCCCATTACACCCCGGGATATTACCCTGTCCCTGTCCCTGTCCCTCATATTGTCCTATGAAGAGAAAGTTCAATAACGGGGGGAGGGGGTCGGGTTTCTTAAACCGAACGCTCAAACGGGCGGTGGCAGTTTTAGAATCGACATCGAGACTCTAATTTCTCGAATCAGCTCCGATATGAGATTCCTTATGAAAAGAAACTATCGATGATGTGTAACAAACTGTTTCAAGTGGCACAGAATGTACGCATTTGTTGTGTTTATTTAAATCTGTTCCCATTTTCTATTCTATGAAACGAAGAAAATATCCTAGATGTCCACTGGCTTGGAAGAATTGAAAAGTACAATGTCAATTAGGAACAATGACCCCTTTCATATTCTCTTGTGGACCCCTCTGAGCACATTGGCCCCAGGGTTTTCTACCCCCTTGGCTGTATGTTACCATCTGGTGTTTACAAATACTGTTATATATTCAATAATAATTGTATTATTTCTCCTCATTGTATTATATTTCATTATATGTACATCAAAATACATAGGAACAAATACGCAACTGATTGGAAACAAATATTAATGCGAGGGAGGATTTAGGATGATTTCTAAGTCCCGTTGGAAAGATTCAAACACCAATGTAAACACAATTTAAGTTAGGTTCGCGTGCGCGGTAATAATCCGAATGCCGCTGTCGGTTCATTAGTTGCCGGTCGGTTCGATCTGGTTTTACGGGTCAATTCTCTAATAATAATAGTTATTGAGCTATCAGGTTGCCGCTCGGCCGCTACAATGAAGAACTTTCCCGCCGGTTGGTTGATGGAGAGGGGTAGGCACGTGCAAAAATTAATTAGCTAAAATGATTCCACGAGCAATTTACGTCAGCACTAGCCAAGACTGTAAATTCAACCGGGCCGTTATTTCGTCCAATCGTTCTGTAATCGACACTGCTTATATCTTATAGAGCTATCGTCAAGCTATACTTTATACTTTATAAAGTAATAGTTCGATATAATTTTGAAAGGAGGCCTCGTCTCGCTTAGAGCCGTCAAGGAAGAGAATCTTGCAAAATTTCACGATCGATATTCCGACTACATCGCATAATATTATTCCATACTGATAATTATGGAAATATTATATTTCAGATTGCTAATTACATTAAACAATTAAGTTTTTAGCGAATTAATTCAGTAAAATTCACCCTCAAGTTTAGAATCAGCTCTGTTGAATTGTACGCGTCTATCCCTTCTAATTTCACGAGGAACAGAAGATAAATCTCGGCCCTTTCATGGTCCTTTTCAGGTCCAGCTTCCACTTTGCAGGGTCGGCGGGTCCAGTGGGTCCGAACCACGGCTGGTACACTTTATAGGAAGTCGGTGGTAGATGGTACCGCTTCTAGTTGTTAATTTTCTCTCGGGTAGAGACTGCGGGTTGGTCAGAGCTAGTGCATTACCTATTTACAAAGGCTCTCCGGGGCTCTACTACACTTTGTACCGCAAATCTCGTTACCGGAGAGCCCTCCCCCCTGGACTCTAATTGCACCGCAAATTTGACGCTTTTTCCCCGACTGCCAAAAAGCTTTCAGATACAAAAGCCCTCCATTACCGACCGACAAAATATTATAGGCCCGACGGTGGCGATGGGGAGGGGTTTGGGGCATCGCGGCCCGTGTAAATAAATTATTTTCCTTTTCACCGTTGGGGCCCCGAAAATGAAAATTCCCCCGATTCGGCCGCCCCGAATTCAAAAACCGGCTGCACAAAGCTTCGTATAAAAACCTCCGGTTGTAATTCGACGGTTACGCCGTGCAGAAATAAATGACGGTGGGCCGGGCCCGCGCTTTCATCCCAATGAGATCTCATTATTGCACGCCGGCTATTTCACGCGATTTTATAAACTACATTTTTTCGTTTCCTAATGTCGACCAACGTTAATCGTGCCAATTCGATAATGCGGACGAAAAATGAATCGCGTTGGGAGCAAAAAAGTGCTAAATTAACTCACCGATCCGTTATTTCGCGGGTCGCCTACGTGCAATTATAGGTTGAAAATTAATGTGGAAAAAATTCGTTATGTTCAGACGTTTTTTACACAACGGTGCGAAATCGTTTAAATACAACCCATTTCTTCAAAATCATATCTCTCGTAGGACTAAGTTCCTTTAAAGTAAAATTACATTAAAGGAAAATTAGAATATTTAATAATAATTCTGATTACAGCGCGAAAGAAACTTGAAGTACATCGAAATTGCCGAAACGTTTGGCACGCTTTCACTCTATCGTCAATATGACAATAATAAAAAACATCCTAAATCTCCAAACCGAGCTAGACTGAGGTTGCTCGGACGAATAAATATATTTCAAGTTCCTACTTTGTACGAGTAAAGTAGACGCCGGCGGGTCGACCTGATATTTTAATTTTAACCGGGCGGAGAGCGGGCCCAAGCTCTGCCGGGACCGGAAAACCGCTGTGTATTTGCCAAATCAATAAATCATATTTGCACAATAGGAATTTTTCGCGTTCCCCAACCGCATTTGGCCCGGCGATAAATATCCGAAGCCCAATTTAATTGGCTTTTGTCGCATTATGAAATCAACGACGCGGCTTTGAAAGGTGTTTAATTTTTTAACCAGTTAACTGGTAAATTTCGGAACGAAATATTTTTTTGTTGAAAAATTACTGGAGGGATGAAATAATAACTTTAGTTATCAACCTCAGTATAACAAACTCTATTGAACTGGTTGGGTCTGCCAGGAATTACCTTGGCAAATATTTAACACGAACTGCTAGTGATAACCTCGTTATGTATGCGTGAAGGTTATTGGCAACCATACCGGTAGTGGTTGGTGATGTGGAGGAAAAACTTCAACAAACTTGACGCTACCCTGATAATGTCGATGCGCAGAAAATTATTTGATATTAAATCGTTCGGATTAAATAAAAAACATAAAAGGAACAGAATTTATTTAGCTGTAATTGCTTCATTTACTGTAGTAACTACAATAGCTGTTTTCAGTGCCGTTAGAGTTTATTATATATATTTTTTAAACCTTTGATTTTTCCCTTATTTACTTTTTCATTTTAATTAATCATTGTTTTACCCGCCGTTCAGTAATGTTTCTGTGGACCTTTATTCTCCGCGGGTGCCAAGATCGCGAGACAACGTGGAATATGACGCGTGTAATTTGCGCTGTCTTTGCGGTATGAAACTCCCATTCGTTCCGATTCGCGTTCGTCGATTTTTTTATTCCGGTACAAAGTAAAAAAACAAATCTAATAGTTTAATTAATTAGACAACGATATTTACCGGCCAGGACCGCTCTGAAGTAATGTATAAATATAGGAACCCACTTACGTCTTATTTACGCGCTATCTGTCGTTGTCTGTTCTCCGGCTAATTACTAGCATAGTGTGAGGTCCTCGCCTACAAGCGCTGCCGAGCACGCCGAGATTTATGAACCGCCCAGATGCTCCGCCCGGCTCAACATGCTGGGAACTGTTCCCTCTACACAATTTTTATTGCCTTACAAAACGGAGTCGGTTAGTGAAAATATAAAAGAGAGGCGTGGGCCACTCAAGACAACAACGGTCTATTCTGGAAACCCTCGGTAAGATATGTTTCGAAGGCCTCTGTCGGACTAATCTGTCGATATGTATCTTTTGAATATCTCGTGAAGTTTTCTTAACGTAAATACGCCCGTAAAAATCGTTGTCATCTATCTCGTACATTTCGATTTTATAATTCTTTCATAAAATTACCCAGGAATACAATTTCTTGAATTAGTTTAAACTTGTTCGGTTAATTTAGGCAGTATAAGTCATTAAATCGTATATCGTGTTCCCGGAAAAAAATCTATATGAAAGAGACGTCTTTCTTATTCGTCTAAACTAAAGTATTTTAAACTTTCATTTACCTTCTAATAAAGGTTTATTAGGTATAAGAAAATAATGCGGCTTCAAACCGCGCGAGCCAGGGTCCCATCGTCGGTCGACGTTCGGAAGTGTACCACATAGTTGGGGATCAACGAAAAACTCGGTGCAGCGCCGGCAGACAAATTTCCTATAAAATAAACTTTATTTCGGATCTGATCGCGCGAAGGACAAGAGTTTATTTTTATGCACGAGGTCGCAGCTTATTAATAGAGCTGAAAAATAATTAGCGGAGAGGCGAATGAAGCGAGCTGCGGCGGGAGACTGCACGATATTATTTATAGGCCCGAGCCGGCGGTCGACGCTTGGAGTTGGTTTTTTTATTTTTATTTTTTTTTTAAATAGGTACTTCGGAAAATATTTCAAAAATCTGTGAGAAAACGTAGCCGGCGCGTGGAAGTCGGCTTAACGAGCCCGTATATTTCTGCCACCGGATATGATGATCCCAAATTTGTTGTAATTTAATTTCTTTTAACAAAAAATAATTTATAGCCGCTTAGTGTATAATAATGAAATTGGGATCGCGCAATACTGCAGAAATCTATGGATTTTATTTAATATCTGTGGTCGGTTTCAGAGTTATGCAGTTATTATTTTGCATCGTAACCATAAGTGATTTTTTTGATGTGCCCATTGTCCATTCGAACTAAATTCAGTAGCTTAATTTCAGATTGTAATCATTCAACGAATTACTTTGAGACAATGTATCAAGAGATCAAGTCTAATACAACAACAAATCCGGTATTAGCGACTCAAGTGGGAGCCGGTTCTGTTTTTACACAGTTATTACAAAAGGAAGGGAGCTGTAGTAGGGAGCGAGAGGGAGAGTGTATGGTGGAAGCCACGGGGACGACAAGTTGACTCGAGGAGTGGATGATGGAATTATGGTTGAAGAAGGAAGAGGTGGGGGATGGGTTGCGGGGGCGGGGGCTGCTGGTCCCTCGCCTTGATCTCCGGAGCGTAACCACGTAGCGGCGGCCCAGACAGAGACACCGAGAGAGGCAGAGAAGGAGAGGAGAGATACGAGAGAGGGAGAGAGAGTGAGAGAGAGAGGAATGAGCGGGCGGTCGTCGGATGAGTTGGAGGGGGGGGGGAGACGAGAGAAGAGAGTATCAGCATATCATAAATAAGGGGAGGAAAAAGCATTTGTCAGAGAGAGAGCGAGAGATAGAGATAGAGGGAGAGGGAGTGATAGGGGAAGAGCGAGGGGTGGGGAGAGCTCATCGCTCATATATCTCCCTTGTACAACACCGAACTTCCTTCAATCATACAATGTTCTCCATTCATTCTTGACTATACAACAATTAATCCCCTCTTAAACTACTACAATCTTCCGTAAAAATTGTACTTATCAAAGCCGGGCGTATTTTATTTGAGTTTACAATCATCAATGCTAAATACGAGACGCCGATTCTGGTGTGTAGGCTGAATGGATATTAATATTTACACTTTATTGAGGATTCTGTGCCAAATAATTTCCCCGAGTGAAATGGATAGTCGGCGTACAGGAATTAATATTTGAGATTAGATGATATATTTACTTTATATTCTGGGGATTAAATGCGTAGGAGAGGCGGCAACAGGCCCGTACAACATGGAAGGGAGGCTCTCAATTATTTTTTTTTCCCCCGGTGAGCTCTTACGCGACAGGACGTAATTAGGTGAAAATCGGTCGGAGGGGGGCTACTAGAAGATGGGGAAAAAATAGATTTGCCGCGTAGGGGCATCGGCTGAGGATAATTTTCAAAGTAATTGAATTAAAGCCGTTTTTCTAGTGTGTTGGCGGTGCGGGTCCCCAGTCCAGTGCGGGCGCGTGGGAAAGGCGGCCCCTCTCAAAGGCTTCTTTCACCTCGGCTGAAAAACACCGGCCAACCTCCCGCACCGTGACAATCTCTTGACAATTTGTTCTCACTTCATCCCGTCTTCTCTCCCCCCCTTATTCTCCCCCCTGTTTTCTCTCTCTCTTTCTGCCGATACGGCCGATCTGACGAAACCGCCGTCCTAACGACGTCCTTCCGTATTTTTACATTTCACTCCCACCGAAATAATTTCATACCCGCCCACTGTAGTGCCGCTAGTCGGGCGTATTTTAAACGCGGAAATTCTCCCGTTTATTAAACATTCCGCACCGCTGAACGGGCCCGAGGAATCTCAAATACTTTCTTGATTCGATAAATTTATCCCCTCTCTGGAGACTGGAAGCCGACGGTCGGATGGCATTTCAGAAATTCGGACCACATCGGGAACAAATCTGGGAGGAGGAAGGTTGTTTCAAATCACCTACGTGTGGCTAGCTCTTCGACAAATGTTATGAAAGTATTGTACAATAATGAAAGTACGTTAGGAATATTAAACGTCGAATTATTTATGATGTGCGAATATCTGGCTTTATTATTATCGTATTGACGATATTGACCAGGAAAGAAAGTCTAGAATAGACTGAGAATTCACACTACTAAAGTACATTAGATGATATTACGTATATATATATATATATATATATATATATATATATATATATATATATGTGACACATACATAGACCACAACTTAGCCGACAGTATATTTGTCGTGTCTATGATTCAATGCTGAGGTTACACCACAGGCGCTACGGTGCTATTGTGGTCGTCACCGTGAAACGATCATCGGCCTATAAATCTGCAATGTGGATGCAAGCATATATAGTTGTTTCAGAATATGTTCTCTACAACAGATAGCAATAATTTATTTATCGAATTTGTACATAAAATAAGGAGTTATAATGGGACCTTACTCGTCACATTTTCAGAAATTCGCCCCAATAAAATGGGATCACTGTAAACCAACCTTAGCTTTGTACATTCTTACTGTCATCAAATATTTTTAACGACCGCCGAATTATGTTTTACGACTGATAAACAATGGTGTATCAAGGACTGGGAAAAACAATAAAGGAGAAGGTTCCGTCACGATTATAATAAATCTAAGGTATTTCATTAGGTAATGTCGAGACCGAACAATGTGTACGGAATGGAGGCGGACCAAGGATAAAATTCCGATTACGGAGCAGTACGGAACTGTTCATTACGGTTTTGAATCGGAGATAAGTCAGGCGTGAGACCAGAGAAAACCTATATTAATTACAACACGAGTAACATCATTAAACGTGAAATGAAAATAATGCGCGACCTCGTCCATGTAATTAACGTGTCGACTTTAGAGGGACGTCCGTCAATAGACAATAACAGCGGTATTCGCTAAAAACTCTAGCAAGAAAACTATGAACTCGAGAAATATTATTTCGTGTTGTTAATCAATCATTTTTTATATATTTGAAGTTTACAATAATGGAACTGAATCTCAATCGAAGATAACATTTTGTCTACTAAACACAATAACACAAAAATAGAACCGGTAGATACTTATAATGTCACATCGAAATTTGGTCTCCTGCTCCGATAGAGAGGGGAATAAAGATACATAATTTTAAACAGATCAGCCTCTTACCGATACAGGATCATCGATTAATTGTCGAGGCGCGGACTTAATCCACGGTCATCGGTTGCCGACGACTTGAACCACTTCAAGTCTAACGGCCGGTGATTCCTTCCCCTCGGCCGAACGAATTAATCAAAGCCCTAGCGGTGAAGACTAATCGAGCGAATCGACAAATTAATAGGAGCCATCGCTAGACGGGGTCCGGGACATCTTTTAAAAAGTGTGTCGGTGGGCGAAGAAGAAGGACGGAGCGGCGCTGGCCGGTGGACTGCCCGAGCTGGCCGCCAGGTAGTGCTACTGGACGGCCACCCGCCCTTGCATCTGTTGGATAACTCACTAACTACGAGCCCAACCACTTTTTTTCCGTGTACGATTTTCAAGAGCGCCCTTCGGTCCCCACCGTTTTGATCTCACGAAGTGCGAAATGTCGTCGGGTGTGCACAAAACGAGTAATTCGAAGACAGAGGTCAACCCGCTTTTCGGCGATTTGCCGGAAGTTATTTTTTCATTCTGAACAAATTAAATATTAGCTCAATTGTTTCCCTGAGACCATTGAATATGTGCTGAAACCAACTATTCAACTAGTAGTCCAATTATGCCTTTATTCTCTGAAAACGTTACCTAGGTGGAAAAGCCGTTCACTCAATACACCCGTTAATCTATTTTATTATTATTTCTTTAATTCTTAATTGTGTCTATAATATTCGATATAATATTCGACTTGCCTTTCCCGATTGAGAATTTTCACCGATGATGCGGCCATAATTTAAATTAAACACTGCTTGAGATTATTTGTTATAGTTTTTCGTATAATATAACGCGTATTTTAGGTATATCTGTATTCGAGCGTGCATAAAGTGTTTATAATAACACTAACAGCCTTCTGGAGACGAAGGCGATTGTATCCGATCCAATAAGTGAGTCAGGCGCAACAAAAGGTTTTATTTGGTCGGTGAGTTCCCAGGGCTGAAAACGAGAGTTGTTTTCAGGGGAATAAAAAAGAGGAGCTAGAGACAATAATTGTGATAAATGTGGGAGAATCCACATTCTTTCTCACACTTGATTTCCTCGGGGCAGTCGGTCTGCCGGGAGAGGCGCTCCTTTGCTCACTCTCAATTTCAGTTTCTGGGACGAGCCGCGTTTTATTATTATTAATACGAGGCTCGGCTGTAGTTTTCGTGCCTTAATAATTGGGGTTCTAGGGCGCAGTCCTGTGAGGGGGAAATGGCTTCTCGCACGCTCTACTTCGCCTGTTGTTCCATGCGCCGTCCTCACTTGTTCCATTCGTCTAATTTTAGATAAATATGGACACCGGCCAGGCTGTGTACACCGTTCGTCAGTCTAATAGCGTACTCAACGCTTTTTCGTATTGTGTGTCAAATATGCGGAGAAGTTCCTGAAATATAGTTGTATTTTTGGGGAGAAACAAATCACTCATGGGATGGTCTAGGCCTAAGATAATGAATTTCGCTACTGTGGCTGACAGAACGAATATTGGGCTGCACGAGAACCAGATCATCAATCACCTTTAGCTAAGAATCAAACAGGCGAGAGGCGACAGAAAACCCAAAGATGTTAATAATTAACGAATAAATACAATTAATTGCTTTAAAACATACAAGCAATAGACATTCACCGATGGGTTTGTGTAGCATTTCGATTTATTTAGTTTTAAGATTGGCGGTTTGTACCGAATATAGAAGGCAGCTATTTGGAAAATATGTCCACACTAAGTTTGGCTTTTGAAGCATTGAAATGTAGATCGAATAAAAAATACTATTCCACAAGATTGAGAATCGTGTATTCCTCCTATTGAAGGCCTGTCTCCACGGACTTAAAACGCGTAGTTAATAAAGTTAAAATCGTACAGCGATTATGGCAGCAACATTAGTAATTTCAGGCAGTCACTCTAGATTTTATGTAGACAGTGTAAAATATCTTTTTCACAAGCCATTGCGGTCTATACAGTAATAAGCTGTGCGAGCTATAGGCACTTTTGAGCCCATTTATTTTTTAGAGATAATTTTTGTTTGAGCACTTTTCTTTATATGTCTTTATGGTCACACAGAATGTGCATACTGCTGTCTTTTTTGTTTTGTGTTCTTTACACTTTATTATTAGCGTTTCCTCTTTGGTTTATTCCACGTCAAGTATTGTGGTCGTTCTGCGTCCAATGACATCGCTGGTCTCATTCCGCTTAAATTGATGAGGTCGGTTGTGCACAGTCGTATGTTGTAATGCGGGGGCATTTAAAGCGATTTACTTTTCTTTAATTCCTTTTTCATGAGCTCATCCGGTAGGCCATCGTCTTCGCTTCTGATACTTTGTGAGGGTAACCAATCGCCTATCGGTTTGAAGAGGGCGTCGCGGACCCCACTCAGGCGGCACTGCCCTTCGCCTCATCGCCCATTTTACCAAATCCGAATTCTGAAAGTAAACAAAACAAATGAAGCTCGACTGTGCGGGAGGAATGCGAGTGAGACCTTCGGCGGTGGCGGCGGCGGTGATTATGGAGCGGAAGTGACGTCACCGGGGCTACATTGTCCATTGTTGTCCGTGTTCCCACAGGGACCCTCCGAACGGCGGCGGTCCCTCCTCCCAGCTCCGGAAGGCGCAGCCCGAGGGCTTCCCCCATGCCTCCCAATGGCTCCCAGATACAGAGGCTGTCGCGATTTTGAATATAACATGGTAAAATTCGTGCTTTCCTACAATTGAAATGTCCTTCCCACGTATGAACTCTTACTGACACCTATAGCTGTTTTACTATATTAGGGCGCATTACTAAAATTACAGTACAGTACAAATTGAAAAATGGTTACAGTTAGACAACCACAATCGGATCAGTTTCCTACAATTCCAAAGAAACAAATACAATTACAAATAAATGCGTTGCTTAATGGATCGACGATAATTACTAAGAACAGCGTGGGCTTTTGTAATTTTATTTAAATTCCGTTTATATTTAAATTGTCTATAGTAATGCTGCGATACTAAATATGATAATTTCGGAATGACCAAAAATTGACTCCGTAATTGACCTCGCTGTTAGTCTTTTCCAACATACTTTAATTAGACGTCACTTATAAATAATAAATAACAGTGTATATATGGTTTAAATACGTCCAAATGGGTCAAAGTTGCCGGCAACAGTCGTCAGTACGAATTTATGTAACACATTCCACGGGCGCTTCGAATAAAGGAGGAAACGAGGAATTGAAATGCTAAACCGGTGACGATTTATGAGGAAAAACACTGACTCATTCGTATCGTCGTTTGTCCGATCCAGGAATAATTGGTCCATTAGGAACACGGCAGAAATGACTACCTGTCTCTCAAGAAGATAGCAGTAAGACGCAGCACGGGGCACCATTGCTTATCGTTGCAATTTTTTATTACAATTGCAACAAAGTTTATCATTATTACTATCTAATTCGTTTCAAATTTAAACTCTTTTAGTCCCCAAATCAACTGTATTTTTTACTGTAATTGAAGACTACTTTCATGTTAATGTTTCCAAATTTACAGTTCGATTGAAAAACATGCCGTAAATAATTTTCGAAGCTGCGACCTACGGATTTATAGTTCGGCGATTGAGCATAGTAAGTACAGGGACACCAAGGCATAAATACGTGGGAACGTAGGCAGAGACTTTGTAATACGTAATAACAGTTTAGGTTACTGTTACTTTTCATTATACTACGACTGGAGTATTCTCGCTTTCCTTGTTTACGGGTGGCGTTAAATTGTAACCATTGTTTCGTAATTTTCTCATAATTTTAATTCGCCCTTAACGGGACGAGCGGCTGCGCATCACCGAAGTATGACGGACGATAACGGTAGGGCTTTTATCGGGCGCTTCAGACGGCTGGATATTTTTATATCAGCCGGCTGGATATTTTTATCGAACAGATCCGCGAGTCCGGTCTACAGCCGGTGTAACGACCGAGACGGTGACAGCGGGTGGAAACCCAGGCTTCGCCGATTGAAACGGCCGACGAAGGGGCACGGAAATTGCGAGATATGGCGCAATTTCAAGTCTTCCCCGCCCCCCTTCGACCGTCGCCAGTTGCGTCACAGGCGTCGTTTTAATGAATAACCCCGAGCTTATATTGCCGTTCTCCGCCCTATCTAATCAATAGGCATCTCATTGTAATATCGGCCCTGGTGTACCTCACCTCCCGATCATCCTGCCTACTTCCTTTGTTCTTAAATTATAACTATGACAGCTATAACGACCGATATTTTCCTGTTTTTATCCCATCACTATTAAGTATGCTACTAATACAATGGGGTCGGCATATAAGTCAGAAAACAACGTACTGACAGGTATGCAAAAATATGATTGTATATAAAAATATATAAATAATCTAACCTAACTGTTAATTTACTAACTCCTAATTTTCGGATCTGCCCCAGATTCTGGTAAAAAATTAAAACGGTGTAAATAATTCAAGAATATTGCCACTAATTTATTGCTTTAATTTATGCGCAAATTTATTTATTGCTTTAATGAAACCTTTTCTTATTCTAACCGTCGTTATACATAAAATACATGTTTGTTTATTCTAATTGAACTAATGACCATTTTGAGGTAAATCATTGGTTTCTTCGGGCTATTAATAAAGTTGATACGTAAAAAAATGCGTAATGTTGTAATTGAATTTAAATTGAAGTATGCGGGCATTGAGAGAGTTTTAAGCAATTTATTGTTTCCTCCAACGAGGTACGAAGAAAGTCATGCGTTGACAAAATCAGATATTCAACTCACCCGCTCACGAAACTGCAATGCGAACAAGAATTGGGAATGCACGATTCCACCATCAAGGCGGTTGGAGGGAAATTCCAACGTGAAGTAAGCCGCGGACATAAGATCCTGCAGCACTGTGGAAATTCTTCCAGGTTTATAACCGGCAGGATTTTTGTTTCCCTGCAATTCGCCAATGTTGTCTAGATATTGGTTCCGCTTAATTTGGCTTAAACCCGAATATAATTTCGGGACTGAGTTTTGTAATAGCGAAATTGGTAATCTCACAACGTTGCGTTGGTTTTGGTAGGGGCGGATGCAAATTGAACGTTGCCCCGGTGAAAAACTGGAAATGAAATAAATCAATGTTCTTCAATCGTAGTTTCAAACTAGAAAGTCAAGAGACGCCCAAGAGGGCGTTGGTTTTTTTTGTCTTATTCTCCTCGGATGGCGGAAGAGTCAGACTGGGCAATCGAAATTGTTCGACCGTAAAATGTTTTTTTTCAAAGGGAGGCCTTCGTTTTCAAGGAAAATTAAACTAGAAATGTCAATGACAAATTAGCGAATTGGTAGGAAATCGGAGAATTTCTCTCCGCCGGTGAAAACCTTAATTTTTTTCCCACGGATTTTTCAGCAAGGAAGCTGAGGTCTGTAGTTCCTCCGAGTAAATTTAAAATAATTATAGGGGCATTGAAATATTATCACCCAATAACATGAATAGTATACTGAATAACGTATATTTTAATAGTAAGCTACGTAATTAATGTAACGGGACTTTAATATCGGAACGAATTAATAGCGCCATTAGGCTGCTCCTAATATCTTTTTGAGCATAAATAATATGATCACGATCTCCAAAAATCTGTCCTGCTGTTTACTGTAATGAAATATTCGCTCGTCCTATCGTACTATCATTGAACCATTCATTAGTATTTTTCCGGCCATACACTCTCGAAATTTAATTATGCCAATAGGATACGGTGGTGCAGTATCAGAAAGTCGTTCCACGAATTCCAGCCTTTCGAAACTGCTCATTAGACGGTGGGAGTTGCGACAGGCTAATAAAATAATGACCCCTCCGACGAATTATTCGTTGCATGAATATCAATCAGAGTCCGAAATATGGATCGGATCCGAAGCCAGGGGGGGCTAGGGCTAGTCATGATCACAATGAAATGTACGCCGCTGGGCCGGTGCTCGTGGGGGAACGCTCCAATTCTAGAAAAGCCTAATCCACTTTCCCCGTAATAAGCCGGATCACGATTCGCGATCAAATCTGCGTTACTCTTAACGCCGCGCACAGGGCAACTCATTAAAAACGTTTTCCCCATTTCAAAGTTTATACATCGCCGGTTCCCCATTAGGCGATCGCTATTTTTCAGTAACAGGGTTATTGAAATAACATAACGCCTCCTTCCCCTTAACATATTACTTACCCGATGAACTACAAAATTTCTCTCGCGATTCTTAACAGATACCAAAAATGTCAATCAATTCCCCATCGTTTTGAATTGCACTGTAATTAAAAATATTCCTGGAGCTAACTGTATTACCTATAATATAACTATTGAAAGTTTAATCCTCCTCACAGTTTCGAAGTTGAATACATGGGTTATGGATTCGTTGTATGCATATCGCTATCTAGTAGTGAACGATGGAACTTAGTGGAGTGGTATATGTATATATATATTTATATAGAAGGCCTTATGTCATATGAAAATGCCCCTAATTGCCCTAATTAAAATACTAAAGCCGGAAAATTTATGAGAAAAATACTGAGTCAATCATGCTTATTGACTGACTTTTATTCTGTTCGGATGTAATTGCTCAATTAGGAGTCAGTCTTCTAATGAATGGTGGAATATAGTTACAGTATAAATATATAAGGGAACAAAGTCGTGTTTTCTATGGCATGACATTAGGCCTAATTGGTTATGGGAAATGTAGAGTGGAATATATAATCGGGGATGACAAAAATCGTTGACCCGAGAGGACAATGTGTATTTTCAGAAGGCGAAAATACATGGGCGGGTAAACGGGCAAATAACAGTAATCCGGAGCCAATTCCGGCTTGGGTCCCATGAATTGAATTCCATTTTGTCAAAATTTTATCTCAGACAAGCGATTGGCCCTTAAATCGGGTGACCCAACATTTCTTTTTCCCCCGTCCGATGGGGTCGTGTGGGTCGACTCCTCCTAAAACACAGGTTTTACGCCGCTCGCTGTTTCATTTGCATATATCCAATGTTTTTCTTGTCCAAACTACCGGTCAGGTTCTTTAAGTATACCACTCGGTAGCTCCTGCATTCCCGTTGTTCGTTTTGTAATTGTTGAGGGACCTCCCGACGATTGAAAAACTTGTGGTCAACCGCCGGTTAGGTCGTTATCATCGGAAGCCGTTCTAGTATCGACTCTGTCTCTTACTCTCTCTCTATCTGTCTCTGTCTCTCTCCCACTTTTATAGCTTAACGTTGTCTCCTCCTTCGGTCCCAAAAACCCCCGAGCCCGAACCTTTGTGGTCGGACCGGATATTAAAAATAATACAACCCGCTATTATTGGCTAGACTAGTTCACTATATTCAGAAGCCACTTTCCTTGTGGTAATTTCCGTCCGGTATGTCGTTCTTAAAATAACGTCGTTTAACATTGTCTCATTGGCCAGGACAGGAGAAACGGAGAATGATTGTGAGGAATGGCGATAAAGAATATGCATTGGTATATTCATTGTTATAGGTTTCTTACCCCAGATCCATTCCGATTTACGGTCCGGATCGCGGTTTTTCAATTTCACTAACTGTTTAGTGCGATCAAATTTTCACATAGACTATTCAAGAATGTGAGTTGAGAAAGTACTGAGGAAAGGGAACCGCGGGAAGTAGTATACCCTTCCCAATAAATAACTGAAAAATTCATGGGACAGGAATGCAATCATATCCTCTGTAGGAACCATATACGAAAGTCGTACCAACATATTGAACACTAGAATATACATTTGCACGTAATATATTCGAAGATTGGACACATTTATTCCCATTCGGCTGTTGTTGCGATGTTCTTCAAAACGGATCAAAAACAAGCAAATCTTCAAACGACATTTCGTCCTAGTTTCTCGATCCCTTATACGCTCCTGAAGTCTTGACATTTAACTTCGGGACACCCTGTCTGTATACAGTTCTTTGCATTACTGAACTTTCGACTTTCCCTGTCGATTGGCACATTCCTCTTTCAACTTTCCGAATAAATACTCGCGTTAAACATGCGCGGAGTATTTCTAACTTCTATCGGATACTGCTATTCGGTCCCGTGGAGAGTTTTTTTTCTGAACTCTGGTGAAATTAAAGCGCCCGCCAATATTCCACCGGCGGGCCGAGGTAGATTCGTGACGGTTTAGCCATGCCCCAATATTTAACACTCTGTGGAGAAATAATTTCGGGTAGGGTAAACCTTTTCGACTCGGCTGGCGAAGAGGCTGGGGGGGGGGATAAATAAGACGCCATTCAAAACTCCTCCAAAGAAGGAGAAGATTGTCATGAATTGAATCATTTGTAATTATCGGTAGACCCGAATGGCGAAATATAAAGAATAATACGCGTTCAACGTCGTCCTTCGGAACACCAGAATATTGTCACCGATTCTGTAGGTACATTAACCGCGGCGTGGTTGTCTGTAACGCGTGCATTATGATAACGACATTAGGGTCACTCAAGACGTGAGCTTTGTGGGAACATAGACAGCGAGGCAGAGGGGCCCATATCAAAGGGAAGTGGGCGATCAAAGGGAGGAGGCGGGCAGGCCGTCATCCTAACAGGCGCGGAGGAGGCTCGCTCGGTGGCTCGCACACAACAGATGAATGAAACTCTGGGGCCGTTCAAAGCGGAGGGTGTCGGAGGAAGGGAGGGGAGGCAGAAAAAATGGGGCCCCGGTGAGGCATCCGTAGCAAATCCACCGTAGCCCTCCGACCGAACCATGAATGACCGCAGTCACTTGAAGAAGTCACCACAAAATTGTTCGAAACCTCCCGTCATTAGCCGCCTCCCCCCGCCCGGCCTATTGTCTGCATAGTTTCCATGTGAAAGGGACACCGGTGGCCAGTCTCGGCCGGCTTCGAAAATCGTAGCGGCACTGTCCCAGTGCGCTTCTTTTCACAGTTTCATTTTCAATCTTCGGTCGAAACATCTTCGAATGTCTGTCCGGTTTTCCTTATCATACAGTATAGAAAAGATCTATGGTTTGTCCATACTACGCTAACAGCACAGTGCTAAATTATGCAATGATATGCTATAAGGTTCGAATTCGTTGATTTTAGACCAAATACTGGCATAATGTTAACCTTAATACTGGCCGTGAAGCATCCCGGAAGTACTATCGATGCACCGAAATTATTGATATTGGAATAACGAATTTTAATGATCTATATATACAGAATAACTTAGTAATAATTGCACTCCACAAATTAAAAGAAGGAATATTACGATTACTATAAGTAGATAGAATGACATTATTGCAAATTGACCCGGTGTATCACAAACGGAGTGCTATTAGCAATGACGAGAAGCCAAAACCAGAAATCACAGTAGTTATGATGTCTGAGTATAAATATGATTGTGTAAGATATGATCTTGAACAAATAAACGGCCTCAAGTCCTTTACGGCCGCCTCTGGATCGGCCCAACATAATCGTAAACTACGAAGACGATCGCAGGGCAATATTTACTTTTGATTTAAGACCCGGCCAGACCAGTTTGCCTAATCAAAATTCAGAAAGCCGAATTACACTTGTGAAGACTTAATTACGCCTTAAACAACGGTACGGTGCGCCGATGGCGTAATGACTGTAATTCAGGAGGGGAACGCAATCATTTTACGATTTATTTACAGCGATTGATGGACGGTAGGGGAAATTAAAACGTGTCCCGAAACCAAGGCCGGTCTTGAAAGAAATTGAAGAAAACCCGGTACCTTGTACAAAGGCCAGGATCTCTTACAACACCGACGAATAAATCGGATATGAATGACTTGTTATAATATTTACGTTATAATATTATAAGATATATATGTAAAAGGTAATAATCGCGTATGTATTGATGTATACATACAATATGAAGAAACATAAAATAATATAATCTTCGAATAATGAGAAAATATATCTATTAACCAAACAGCTTCTGACGAATATCAATAGAAGTTCGTCTGTACTTTATTAATCTACAATATCAATTAATTACTACCGAACTACTACCTGGATTACAAAAAACTTTTCAAAAAGAATTTTCCATCTGGTTTAGATAGCTTATCCCAGATACTTTTCTAGAAGATACAGTGTCTACGATTATTCAGTGATTTTCGAAAGGTTTAGTTAACAGCTGTAACAGCACGGGCCCGTTTATACCGTGACGGTACGTGACGATAGCGTCCGCACATTAAACGGATCGGTCATCAGATCTGCACCGCGTTAACGGAACCCTTTAACCGGGGAAACGGAAGGTGGGAAACATCCCGCCCGGGTATTGTGCTAAAGGAGGAACACACTTGGAGGAGGCCGCCCAATGATGTGTAAAATAATAGGGCCCAACATAAACATCTCTCTCTCTTTCTCCCCCACCCCCTCACTCAGGCTCATTCTTTCCTTTTCTCTCCATTTCCCCTCGCGCAGGATATTGCTTTACAATTTGAAAGCTTATTGAGGCAATTAGCAAATTGCCGCATTAAATAACTGACCCCGTCGTTAGTGTGCCCTCGTCGCCTTCCTCACTGACGCACTTGTAATTTCAGAGAGAGAAGAGAAAATTTCTGTACCGAAAATACGATGCAAATCTAGAATAGATCACAGACGAACTTATGGTAAATTTATCTCTACTAACCAAATTAAATTTTAATTGTTGCTGGAAGCTATATAGCAGACACTGTAGGAAAGTACATTGATACCTTAGTTTAGAGCTTACAATCGAACGTGTACCTACATTTTTAATTGTATCACTAATGTTAAGTTGAATCAATAATTGGTTTTCTAAACAGTTTTTGATAATTAAACTGCATTCGTTTTAGTCCTTTAAAATTTTGAAATTATTTCTATTTTCAATTCTCGTTGAACTGTAAGAAATCTGTAAGTGGGGCCGAATAAGTAAGGCCTTTCTTCCGTTTAGTTTTTCAGTGACACCGTACCTACCGTAATTAGTTCTTCCATCGGGAACCGACAACGATTCTCGCGCCTCATCGGCGTAATGAACGCAATTACTGGTATTAAACTCGGTCTTGGACTGAGCTTGGTCCCGACTGTGGAAAAGGTAATAGGTATAACGAGAGCCGGCCATCCTGTTTCTGAGCCCCTTCGCCTAGAATGGACCAGAAACTCTGGTGGCTATTTCCCGTAAATTAATTTACGACCCGAAGTGAACTGGGAAATTCCCCCGCGATGGGACTTCTCAGCCCGGCAAGAGCAAAAATGCGTTTGCCCGCCCGTCTGTCGTTTTGAGAGCCATTTTTTTTTTAGCCCGCCGGGTCCGAAATAAAGAGCGTACGATTTCGCGGAGGCATTCCCCCGAGAAAATGCCGGCCTTGGGAACCGACAGCTGACTGGAACCGAGCCCGAGGAATCGTCCCCGTCACTTTAATTAGCCCTATCATCGGCGGTTAATTGCTCCGGTTAACCAGTTCCACCCTTATCCTATCGGTATAATCCATTTGTATTTAAAAAATGTACGGATTTTATCTTCAGTAAATATCTCTCAGGATACCGTCAGTAATTTATAGGATATTTAATCGACGTGAAATATTTCCGACGCTTGTTGAGAGTGTAAAAGTTCCGCTAATGTTGAGTTAGTCTAATCGGACTATCTTCCAGGGAATTGGGTTTACTCCTTCAATGAGATTGTTCATTGTCACCTTGCCTCGTTTTATCCTATAACATTCTATGAGTTTAAAATCGCGTATTCCCCCCAAAATTATGACGTTATGAAAACTATGACGTGTTTAATGTTCATAGTGCGGATCGAGGGAATATGATTTTAATTGAAACGACAATAACCGCATATTTTATGATCGTAAATGATTTCTCGTTAACAATTTTACCTCCAGTTCTCGCAAGTCCTAGTTGACAGGCGTCCTCCTTTCTGTAGTTTAAGGGATTACAATATCACGCCCAGTTATACCTTTACAGTATTTCGCAGTGGCCGTTAACAATCAATTGTTTACGTCGGCCCGGTCGAGGTGTAGCGGCCGGAGGCGAAGGAGGACAGTGGGAAATCTAAAGAGCTCAGACTAGTCCGCCCGGCATTGAATTTCAAATTACACGCCGAATTATAATTACAGAGGTTTTATGTAGATTTTCTAGGTGAACCCCGGGTACCGGCTGTAAGAGACGACTAACACACTCGCGGTTCATTAATTATACGAGTGGGGTGGGGAGGGTTCTTGGGCCCTAAAGGAAGGAGAGGATGGTAGAGTTTTCCAAGGACTCGGCGGCACCATGAGAAACAGCCTTGCTCCAATCTGGCTGGGAACCATTGTTGTTGTCCCAAAGGCGGCGTTGCATCATCCCAATGCCCCGGGCCCGGCTCCCGCACCCAACAACGCTATCCGTCTTAGACGTCGGTTATAAAAGCGTCCCTTTTAGCTGGGATTATTGGCGGGATGACCGACAAGGGGCTCATCGCGTATTTTCTTCATTGGAAGAAAACTGAAACCGTACCAGAGCACCTTTCACAGTGTCTGGCTCAAATTGGTTGGGGGAATAGCTACCATCTGTGCTGTATTCCGATAATCTCTTTTATTCGTACTACTAATCGAGTTATTTGAAAGTGTTCTGAGTATGGTGATCGAAAGATTTGATGTGTCAGGCAATGCCAGCCTGCAGGATAATCTTCACCTCTACCAGCCTGCGGTGTTAAAGTTCGTAATACGTTTTGCAAACAAATATATGTTAAATAACTGATAAAATTTCTGGATATCTAATTTAAAAATTACGATTCTAATGAAATGTAGGGCGTGGACAGATTTCTGTCTGTGGGCTATATACTTGTGAGGTATAGCTCAATAACGAACAAATAATTGAAATTTTGAATTTAACCAGTAAGATGAACTGTTTGTCAAGTTGTAGTTCTCCCGGTTCTGTTTATTCCGGTCGTATTGAATCACGCAATGACTCATATTTGAATAAGAGCCGGAAACTGTTCAGATGAAGTAACGGTGGCTATTCAACGGCAAAGTGGGCTAGGCGAACTAGAATAAATGGTTTGGGGCAGGAATCCCGGTAAGGATTATTTGTTCGTTGTAAAACGAAATTCGGAACATATCTCCTCAAATATAAAATTTCTATCGGTTCGATCTCTTGGCCAAAAAAAATACAGACATCACATGCTAAAACGTGTTATAAATATAATCGTGGTTTATATAATCTCCATATCTACGGCTACAAAGCGGCACGAGTTGTTTACGGTTAAAAAAAAATAAAAAAGATCGTCTATCTTTGCCCAGATTGAGGGCCAGGGAGTGTGGCAACCAGTTTCATGCACGTCTCAAATAAACACCTGTAATGTAATAGGAGCGTTTAATACGCCCGAGAACGCTACAGCCTTTGGGGTATATTGGCCAACGCTTGAGTGATTGTATTCATATGAAATACATACGTTTCACCACTTTTTTGGGCCCCAGCGAAGTCAACACGGGACGAGTACTACGCTACAAGATTAGACTTATTATTATGAACTAATTTTGCCTTAAGCATCTAAGGTCTTAGAAGGTCGTGGCACGAAAGAGCGCCCAGTATTTATAACTAGATCTTGTAGAAAGTAGTAAGTACTGTGAGTGCGTAGAAAGTACTTTTTACGAAATTCTAACTTGTTTTACAGATTTCCTCTACACTAAATTACTTGTTTTATTCGGCGGGAGAAGTGAGCTACTGAAGCTATTACGATATTTCAGTGCCCAAATTCACGTTGATTTTATATCGGTACTTTGTACTACAGTTGTTAGGACCTCCGTAGGGCCAGGGAACAATGGGTCCCAACGGTGTAGATGCCGGTAAGGAGCCACGTCGGATCGGATACTCCACCCTGGGCCTAATGGGCGGCCCCAATGACGTCACTTCCCGCTAGCAATTGCACTGACGAAATCTCCCTCCTCACTGCCGCTTCCTCCTCCTTCTTGTCCTTTTGTCTTCTGGGCTCCGGACCCGGAGATCGATTCGACGCCCGATTATATTTGGAACGGGAGCCGAGACCGATCTATACCCATTGCCGGACAAGGGCAAATAATAGGAGCTAAAGGTTTCAGAATAACGATGTTTGAATTCCAGATTATAGAGCCGATGTTGGAGTTTGTGCTGAATTACTGCAAATACTAGTTTATTAGGATGTTAGTGCCTAAACGGATTATTTCATTAGAGGGAGTAACGCCGCAGAATATATATCCTTCTTTTATGGTCACCTTTCAAACTTGCAATACTGCTGTGCAAAATCGCGGGTTATTCAGTCTATGAAAATGCCAGGAAATTACTCCTCGAAAGTGAATCTGTTGCAAAGGCAAGTAAGCAAAAAAATCCATGTACTGCCCCACTTTTGCATCCAGCCGGACTGACGGCCATTTTACCAGTCTCGGTAATTGCCGTCAATTATATTAATGTTAAAACGAAATAAATTTCAGCTCGAGTGATATTTTTCTATATATATATATCTGTCTAGAGGTTAGAGCAACGAGCGGTATGAATGTTCGCTTGGCGGATTTAAAGTGTTGGACGGAAGGGACTCATCCTCGCCAATATTTCATATCTATAAATCCGGGAGCGTGCTCGTGGCCCAAACTGTACTGTTCAGCGTTGTCACGCTCGGCCCAGGAGCGCTCTGCATAATGGTTGCGCAAGACACTATCTCTCTCTCTCTCTCCCTCTCACTCTCTCTCACTCACTCCCTCCCTCCCTCACCATTCCCCCTTCCAGTGTGTTTGATGCGCGCCCCCCGATAAAATGTTAATAAGTAACCACGGGTGTAATATATGCGTTTGTGTCGCTTAATACGGTCCGACTGGCGGAGCGGGGCCCTTCGGGCGGAGGCTTTCTAAACGGCACGGGGAAAAGGCGGCACTTCTAACTCCTGGGGGCCAAATCGAACAATGCGGAATCCCGCCTATCGTATTTCACCCGGGACAGAGCTGCAAAATGACATCCTAAAGAACAATGTGGCCAGAAATTAATAAAATGTGGATACTAATAAACACGCCGAACTTCGAAAATTAATAAGTGCTTAGTATATGATCGAGAATTAAATTAATACTGGAGGATAGATTGGCCGATTGTTGCAAGGCTGGCTAAGTGCTCAAGTTTTCAAAGTTGCTCAAAATACCGGCAACGAAACTGGAAGTTTCTTCGCCACTCAGATTCGCTGTGGCTATGCCTTTCACAGATCATTAAACTCTCGCGGAGGTTCGTCTCGTTGAATTTGACCGTCCCCGTTTAGTTTCCTATAGAGATTAATGACCCATTGTATCGACGACAGACGGCTGTTCTACCGGTTTGTTGATAAAACGTTTTCAGAACTCGTCTAGTCCCATGCTAGATCGATTTCGGCTTCTTGTCATCATCGCGATCGCCTCGAGGTAAGTGATGAATTTTTATAACCCAACCAGCCATTCAGCATTATCTCCAACTGTTACACTTTTGAACTACACAGTAAGAGCCTAATAATAATGTCATCGTGTATATTACGCAAGTGCATTCCTATTCTGGAGAACAGAAAGACAGTCGTTTAGAATATCGTTTCGGCTGCATGGTCATTTAGCCCAAATGATTTTACCTACGGGTTAGTTTACTAGAAGTTGGTTCATGTGTGCTCTGAGGTCGAAGTTGCAGAGTTACCCCCCTTAAATAGGTTTCCTATTATTATTTATTCACCAAATGTAAATGAGTAGAAGGTAAGCCGTTCAGATAGTGTCTTTAGCGCAGAAGGAAACGAGTTGATAGAATGTCGGGAGCAATTCGGATCGGACCCGAGTGAATGTCCCTTCACTCCCATGTTTAAAAGGGAAAGAGAGTTTATAAAGGCGATACGCGTTATGAAAGGCCGGTTATTATCCGATAAATATTTACAGCCCGAAACGAACGGTTCAGAGCGGGCGACATTTGTCACGGGCTAATACGGCGGATTGTCCTCCCTCCCCCGTCGAAGGTGACGGGCGCCTCGAAAATAGGCTAATAAATAATACAGGTAACCAACTAACCGCCAAAACCTGCATAAAATGAGGCAATGCATATTGTTGTTATGACACCGGACATGGGAAAATGTCCCACAGCCGTTGCGGGAGAAACGTGCGCTATAATTGCCACATCGTGTTTGGCCTCCCCAAACTTAAAACTGACTAACTCGAAAATGCGATCGGTAAAAATTTTCCCTTACCGGTTTCCTAGCTGGGGGGATCTGTGCGGCTATGCCTCTTCCTGAGCGCGGGGCGAGCGGCGGAATTATTTATGAAGGCCAATGACAACCGACCAGAACGAACCCTGAACTCGTGAGTCACTCCTGATTCTGCCCTCCCGATGCGGCGTTATATTATATAGAGTGCTCCCGACTTTTTCTATAAAGAACGGAAACCAACTATATATCACACCGGTCCTTAAGTACGTGGAGGGACATTAGCTGTTAAATGAATAATGCACAATTTCCATTCACCAGTAGAATATACTGGTCAACCCGCTAAACATTTGAATGTTTAATAATATTTAATTTAATAGGTGTACTGTTGTACATTGTGCTCGATTAACATATAAGATAGATTTAAGATTTTTATTTTATTTTTTATTTTAGAACTAACTCGCATTATTTCTATTTATACAGTTATTTCGGCGTCATCACCGTGAGTTCGATTAATTTACTGAACAGCGTCAATGGCATTTCGTCTAAAAGCAAATAAACTAATAGATTTTAAAACTCTCTATTTCGCGATTGCGTATAACCGATCTACACTTTTAGCGCTCAGTGCCCCCGAAACTCCGCGTCCCGAGTATCTAATACCGGCGGGAGTTTCACACCGCCCACCGCGGCCTAACGGCGGACTACTTAACTATCGGGCCAGATCTAATAACAGTAATAGAGCATTTTTAATAAATTGAAAAAAAAAAGAAAAAACATACCCTATCCATCGGTATCTTCACAATGGCCGCGTATCGTATATGCCCCGTGCTGAGAGAAAGTAATTCGCTATTTAATTAAACTCCGGTCTAAATTATGCCCGTAATTATCCGGAAAGAGGCCGGTAATTGAGGCGTATACAGAGTAGAACGACTTTTTTTTACCACCGGTACGCATCGAAGTTAAAAGGGTTGGTCGGTGGGAGGTGGCGGGGGGCGAGTGCGATTGTTTCTGATTCTTTTTTTCCTAACAAACAAATAGAAGAAAAGCTCTTTTAGGTAATTGGGGGTATACAGATTCGGCGACTTCGAAGTTTTCGCAGGCCAGAAAATACGAATAAAATATAATAAACTGAATATTTTCTTCACTTCATCTAATAATGACGCTAAGAAAAGATTCAACGTTCTTGCCCGATGTTTAAACGCTTTCCTGAAATTGACACATTCTATAGTTGAATCTTCAAATGAGACTCCATTTGTTTCGTTCAGAGGTAGATAACATATCTACGGACGATCATTTTTTTCAATTCCAAGAGGTGTTAGAATTTCTTCACGATTTCCATTTGTGATATAATTTGGGCAATTGGAGACCCGTGTAATGTTTCACCTGCTTACAGAAATTCATTTTGGTTCGTGTATTTTTGAAGGGGAAACAACGTCTGTAGGCAAGGCGGGTGAGGACGAGTATAGAGGCCGGCTTCAGAGAGGAGCCAACGTGAATAGAGGCGGCCATCTATCTTAGTGCGGCTCTGCTCCTTGATTTACAGGCCGGCTCGGGCGACCGCCTTTTTATTTTAGCTTGCGATTTCAATGCCCCCCTCGCGGCACCTCAATCTCTCCATCCCTTCCACGGCCTAACATGTACTTTAATTATCCTAATTGCGCTTCGGCCGGCTCAAAAGCACTGCACCTTTTTGCCCTATTGAGATAATGGTTGGTAGGATGCCGACTGAAAATTGAAATCGAGCCCTATATTTAAATTCGAGTACGGGTGGGCCTATAAACATCCTAATTACTATCGGATGCTTTACGTACAGTCGAATGAAAGGAATAAAGGAGAAGTCATTAATTAAATCGGCTGTAGAAAACAAAATTCTTTAGCTTATTTGTTATTAAGCGGTTTTATCTCTCACCTACCTTATTTGCTGCACGTAGTTATATTTTTTACGGATACTATTACAGTAATTAACCAGAAGAAATCGATTTAAAATCTTGAAATACTATATAAATATAAGTCTCAGTCAGTTCTTATGTTGTTATCAAGTATTATGCCTTACTATTACACCTTAGTTGAGTAAAAAATACCTTTTTTACAAAGTTTCGTAACTATAATAAAAAGAAATCCGGCGGACTACATTTTTATCGACTAGTCCAAAGCAACCTAGCCCATTTAAGTCGCATTAACAAAGCCCGCGGCTCTCGCCGTTACTAACACAGTTCGGGACAATTTTCAGAAATTCCATTGAGCAAGGGGGCTTCCCAAAAGATTTAGAGCAATCTCAGACTTTCACCTAATACTGAGCAGAAAGGACCCAACAAAAATTATCGTTTTCCTTTTAGTTTCGTGGAATATCCCAGTAGTCCGCGCGTTCAGAAATTAGCTTTTTAATTCAACCATTTTATAGCGCCCGGATCTCTGCGATACTTAGGCTAATTTAGGACGATGTCTGAGGTCGGCGGCGCGTAACGGCGTAAGAAATATCTCAGAACGTTTTAACATTTGAATCCCGCGTATACAACGTTCAGAAAAACCTTGGCACGTGGAAATTTTAAAATCGCTTCAATGTCAAATCAATGTTAAAATATATTCATTTAACTTTGGGCACGATACTTAGTTCCAAATACATTTACATAGAACCAATTAATTACTCCGCAAAAACAGCGGTTAAATATAAAGTTAATTGCGATTCGTGTCCTCAAACGGTTATATTTATTAGCAATAATTAAGGCTATCAACCATGAGCCCAATGTCAAAGAGAATTTCACACAGGCGTTAAATAATATTCTTTTTGCGCAACGATATTTTGCGAAATACCCTCTCCAAGGATAAATGAGCTGGCAGGATTTCTTTTCTCTCCTTTTCTCTCTCGCTTTTTTTCATTATTGCGTTTATATTTAACAATTGACTGCATTGTGCGTTGGCAGCCGTCTATATGGAGTCGTTATTGGAAAGTTGTAAAGAACGAGTTTGATAACTGCAAAGAAGAAAACAGTATGCCAAATTGAAAGGCGATTCCTATTTTATCGCCACCCGAGAAAGACGGGGTACAATTAAATGGTTCTTTTATTGCTACGCCGTTGTCTAAGTGCTGCTATACGTCGTCTGCCTAAGGGATGAGCGTCAGAATGAGATTCAGTCTGGAAGCTGCCGGCGTCAACCCGCTGTCAATTAGGCCCGCGCCTCGTTCTATCCTATCCGGTTAACGGGGTCAATATTGAAGCGACGAGTGCGGAGGCCCCCCGCGTGACGTAGACGATGAGCTGAACTGTGGCGTTTGTGCAGTGTACTATGCGAGTAGTTGTGGTTATCGTAGCGTGGTGTTGGGCCCGCTACCAGTTCAGCCTGGTTGGCCAGACCCAACCACCAGAACCTCTGGGTCACTGTGTTCTCCCTTCAGCCTCCAGCTCCCTCCTCTATCCCTCCCCCCCTCTCTCTCTCTCTCCCGACTCGTTCTTCCATCCCGCTCGGGCGCTTACGGACTCCTCTTTTGCATATCCACCTGTACGGCTCACTCAGTAGCTCTTCCGTCTTCGGAGGGCCGGCCGGCCAATTAATAATAAGCTACCTTTTTCGTGCGCGCGGCCGGCGTTATCTCCGTCCCTGATACGGAGCGGCCGAAAGTATATGGAAGGATAATACCGGTTCTGTGATTAGCCGTAATCACGCCCAATATGCAATGGAGAGGACGGATGATGACTGCCAACTACGCCCGGGGCCATTGCTCGAAATTGTATTATTATTTCGTTGGCTGGTCGACTACGTCACGATTCGAAATCAATTTGTATTAAATTAGAAATTCTCGCGATTGTAATATTTCGCAAATTATATTAGCAGATTGACGAGGAATCATGAATGGAATACGAAATTTAAAAACATATTCAGTTTTCTTCTCAATCATCTTTTAGTCTGGCTTTAAGTCCCGTTTTTCATTTTGGATCCGTCAGTTTATTTCAATAAATTTTATTCGTAGTAATGTATTACTGTTATTGCTAGGTATACCAAAGTCCCCTTGGAATATGTCCAGAAATACTCCATTTTTTAACTAAAAAAAACGGTTAAAGAGGGGGAAACTCAGAGACCACCCTGATTACAGCGTGGTGACAGAATTCTGTCAGGTTGTTAGGGCGGCATACCAGTGTGCTATTGCCGGAATAATACCGGCTACAGTGAGAATCCGGAACCGGTCTCGAATTGAATGTTCCGATTGTTCAGACCCTAATGAGATCGATTACGTTATCGACAGCGGTCCAGGGGGAGAAGCATCGGCCGGCTGTCGGATGCCTGGTCGCTCGCTCGACAATTGAGTCCGGCGTTTATCTCGGGGTTCTTCACCCCCTCCCGAGAGGAAGAGAGACAAAGATAGAGAGGGAGTGAGAGGGAGACGGACGCTGGGGAATCCTCAAGGCTCCGTACAACGATTGACACAGAATGGCTATTAAATTCGAGAAAAATGTTAAAAGCTATTCATCCAATCGAATAGCAGTCGTAGGAGAGGGGTTTTCAACCGGTGGGTTAGTTCATTCCGATCGAAGTACCAGAACCTTTGATTACTTTTGATAATTTCACTAAATTAAACCTTTTAATAAGAGATTGATAATCTGTAGTACGCCGATATATCGAATTAATTGATGCATTAATAGATGCATTCGAAGAAAACTTTATTTTAATTTAAATAGCAATAAAAGAAATTTACTTACGCACTCATTGGGAATATTATTTGCCGTTATTCTAAAAAAGGATGTCCAATTTACGATCACAAATAGTTCAAGCAGTCCGGATGTATCTTATAATTTTGTAAGTTCATAAATCGATTAGGATACATTCGTTCGGTGTAAAATAATAAGGGATATACCAACGGACAATATAACTGGGTAATTTAAGTCATTATTATCACCCCAGGAATAAAATGAGCCCGAGGCAAAGAAAACACGTGTCTAGAATGAGATACGTCATTTTTATACCTATAACACATGAATGGCCGTTACACGGAGGGCAGTTCCGTACAATTTCAGGTATATAATACCGGCGGGTCTGGAGAGCGTCGTGAGGTTATTAAAGCGGAGCGGTAAAACCGAAAGGAAATCCATTAGTCGGTCTCCAAACTAGTTTCTGCACTGGTCTCCTCCCCCTTCAATTGGGCCTCGGGGGAGCTAATTTTTTCCTAAACAATAGTACGCCAGCAGTTGTAGATGAAACTAATCGGGCGCGGGTGTATCGGATAACCGTTACGAAAATAATGACAGTATTGTTTGCAGGCGGCCTCCGCTCCGCCAATTCCCTCCCCCAGGTCGCGCCCATATGTCGACTCCTGGGACTAATAGGGACACAGAAGTCGGTTTTACGGCCCCGCCGGAGTTTTTGCCCTACAGTGTCAATCTGCCGCCGAGACAGGTAACTCGGAGTGGGTCTTATCTCGGGGAGCCGCGTCAGGTGGGACCCGCACGCGCCTGCAGGGGTCCATCCCGCTCCGGCACATGCCGCTCCCACGAGGAGGCCTAACGGGTCCATTCGGAGAAATTGATACCTGGCTATGGAGGATCGCGAAAAAAACAATTGGATCGACTCCCGGAAATGTTGAAGGGGAAGTGTTCGCATATTGCTGATGTGGGTGTGACGGGCAGATATTTCCTCGCTATTCCTGTAGAAGACTTGAGTCCTTACGATTGAAGAGCCACAGGAGTGAAACAAATGCCGATGGAACGGCCATCAGCTTCGACGTCTAATCGCTGATTTTAATTTATCAGACCAGTGATACAACTGACTGCCGTCTTGCGTAGGAGTCTCGCTAATTGAGATGCCAAAAACGACCAACTGACATACGACCAAGCCAACGCGTAGAAACAGAGAGTCACAAAAACAACGACACTGTTCGGCCCAGATTTATTGCTCTGAGACCAACCGGTTATACAATCAAAGCGTACCGACGGGCGAGAAGAGGACCAGCTAGTTACGGGAAGGCAAATTGAAGTAATTGTCATGCGCTATCCGTTGGCTGTTGAAGCCGCCCCGCAGTCGACATACTATTCGATGGCGAGTATAGAGCTCAGGCTCGTCTAATATTGCCAATTAATTTGATTTCTTATCACTAGGCTGCATTTATTCCGACGAGCGTTGAAAAACCGGCGGGATGTTCGAGTGCACGGTCGAGATAATCTCGCCGCATTCCAGTAGCTACGCACCGCCATTAATACAGATCGTGTGATATTCATCTAAATACGTTGCTTAAATTATACTGACCATTGCTAAGACAGTATGGCAATTCATGAAGCGAAAAGGAAGTTAGTGATGAGTTGTTGGCCCCAAGGCACCGACAACATGGTTTGTCTTCCTAAAACGTAATTATTTGGAATTCGCAATCAATATAAAAAGCGCATTACTCGAATTCTAATTTTAAAATAGTAGGTATGTGCCATACACATTTCTAGCTCCGTTTATTCGGGACATAGTTTTGAATTTTTTACAGTTTACGATCATTCATATTAAATTCGATTTATTCAGCTTGCAGCCGTATTCTGCCGCTACCGATTGCCGTTATCAACAGCATTGAGTGTCGGAATACTATATTTTCCTTCCCACTCATTTTCCGGAGGATGCAGTAATGGAATTACAGGCGGGAGCGTTTCCTTCAAAAGTGAGTAACGACCGGACGAAAATTGCACGGTTGCTCGTTTCACTGCACGTGCACTTGGTTGGAAGAAAATGCGGCTTTAAATAAAGCAAATAAGTCCGTGGTACACATCTAATTTTGACGAATGGGCTTCCGCATTTCGAGAATATATACCTGAGCGCATTCTCGCGAATGAAGAATTTGCAAATATTAGTTTTCTGCTTCACCATTCGAATGGAGGAAAAGAACGAATTCCGGCAATGATGAGTCAGAAACGCATTGTAACGGCATCCGTTTGTTACCTAATACAACTAACGAATATTACGTTTCGTATATTTACCAGCCATAGTTACAGGCCAGGGTTTTAGTATCCATAAATTTTCTCTTATAATCTATAGACTGAAATTTGTTGAGTTTTTTCTATTTAACTGAGACCCACCGGTTCGTTTTTCTGTGTCTTTCACGCAAAATTTCACATTTGTTATACTGCGAATTTGAATGAATAAGTATGTCAAATAAAAATAGGAATGATTTATAGTAATTCCTTGCGCGTTATTATACGAAATAATAATAGAAAAACTCCTTCTAGCCGATTGTCCTAGTTCCTTTCACGACTAGGAATTGGGCAAATAGAAAGTCTGGTCGAACGATTGTATCATTACGACAACAATTTATTCATTTAATTATTATAGAATATTAAGGCAAACCACTCGGTGTACGGGACGGAGAGTTAAAAATGTGTAATACCTTCCCATGCGGATATTAAATAATAAAGGGATAAATTAATATAATTTGGGCGGTGGCACGACTGCGAAGGGGCCCCAGATGAGAGCGGCATCGTGACCGGCCCAGGGCTTCTTTCTACGGCCGTCCCTTCTCCTCCGATTAACTGCCTTTTGATGTTATTTATAGTTCATTCTTAGGTTAATCGTTCCCTGGGAGCATTTTTTTTCGTCTCTGACCGGAGCTTTACTTTCCAGCGAACTTATGTCCGTATACATACAATACAATAAATGCTTCGGTGTTCGTAAAGTAACGCCTCTCACTACTGCGGCACTACTTGTGCCCGAGGGGAAAAATTGTGAGGTCCACCGACACAGAGCAGGAGCTCTGTAATTCACTATGGGCTATACTACCTTCGTTCGTTTTCTTATATAACTAGAACCTTCTATTGAATGTTTAGGTTCAAGAGATCCACTGTTATTCACTTTCAAATTTGCAGTGAAATTATAAATTGGCGTCCGGGTGATAAAGGCTCAACGGGTCCATTATATTCGCTAGGCATTGATGGTATGATAAACATTTTATTTCCATTCCTCCCTCTAAAAGTCAATGTCGAAGTGAATTATGATTCTCAAAAGTAATAAACCTATCTACCGACAATTATAATCAAACCGTTAAATCATCTCTGCCGATAATTTAGGTTTGACAACAAGTAATGTACCCTCTCGAAATAACCAAATTTACGACAACAGAAGAGAGAAAAAGACCGGATATAGGCAGGTGTCCTACGCTTTAACAGTAGCGGACAACAGTTTGGTGCGGGCAATATTAGGCACTACTAATTGACTGGGACGGAGGAAATGATGAGTCGTAAAACCCCGGGGAGAGAAAGAGAGATATAAACTCCCATAATAATACTCGGGGCGTCGTTCGGGCCGGGTTTTTTTTCCCAGCAGCATCCCATTGTCATTTGACCCGGCGCTGTGCCCTACCTTCTCTCTCTCTCTCTCTCTCTCTCTCTCTCTCTCTCTCTCTCTCACTCCAGATAATTATTTTTTCGGAACGGCATGTTATTTGGGCGTCCCCCAGGAAACGGGCGCCTTTGGAGTTTTGTGACCATAACGAACCGATTGTTCAATTAGTTTACATCCCATTTTATGGGCCCGTTTTTATGGCTCGGCAATGGGCGGTGGAACAATCGGTTACGGCTACGTATGAGCGGCTACTGGGAAGGCTAATATGAAAACGTCAGCGGGCCACGTGCATAAATATTTAAATAAGAAAGCAAACGTGGTAGGAAATATATATAATATTAGTTTTTGTGCCAACAGACATCCGTTCTATTGCCGAACATAACATTTTCAAATTTCAAATGTTCACTCTTCGGTCCAAAACATACAATCTTGTTATATCTATGTCAGAATTTCTTGTGGGAACGTTGTAATAGAGGATTGTCGAAACTGGCCAGTTTCAAAGGGCCGTTCCGATTGAAACATTCCTTCGGCCGGATCGGTATCCCTGAGGGCGAGGCCGGCGTTCCGAATCTCCGGTATTAATTGCAATAATTGTCCCGTCGGACGATGATGTACTCTCCCCGACGGGGCCGGGAGAGCGGCGTACGGGCGAGCGGCGGTATTTGATTAACCTGTAAACATGGTCGGATAATGGCTGTTATTATTTGATTATGGCCCGGGACCGGGTACACACACCGTGACTGGATCTCCGGGCCCTCTCTCCCGGCCGTGGGGGGATAAATCACGGCGGATAAACGGAAGTGCATATTTTTACGCGGGCGATATTTCATCCTTCGGAGTTACTCTCAGAAATTGAGTCATAACTCACAGAAACGGCGGGCGAAGGGGGTAAACTGTTTGTTCGAGCGTCGGTCCGGAGAGGGCCGACTACAAATTCGGCATAATCCCGACTGAAATTATTACCGGAGGGGGCTATTACACCTGTAATTATAGGTATTACTAAACCTTCGTATACCCTAATCATAGAAACTACCAATTTCGAAAATCCCGATGTCTCTTCTGACATATTGCCGTGGCGTATTTAAATTCTTTTGTCCCGTACAATTGGAATAACCGAGAAAATAGAATTTACGTCGAGAGAAATTTGCTATCTAAAGTATTTACGGGGAAATCCACATGTAGTGGATCCACTAAAATACTTTAAATTGATAACTAAATAGAACTTAAGCTTTTTCTGCTCGCCATAATGATTTAATTTACGATACGAAAAACAACTGAGCGTAATGTAGGAGATCTTCTAATCGTTGAAATATTTAGAACCGCGATACATAATCTTCTACTCTCGCAAATGGCGACCAGAATGGAGAATCAATTGAATTGAATTGATACATAATCTTCCCTGAATCTTATTTTTGGCGGGTTGCTATTTGCGCAGCTTATGAAAGCATGTGACACGGGATTCAATGGCCGGTTGTGGGAGTGAGAGGACAGTTGAAAAATCGGTTATGCGACAGTGGATTGAGGCGGCCTTGAGTGTTGTGACCAGTGTGGAGGAAGTGCACCGTGATTGGGGGGGCAGCGCGCACCCACAGTGACCCTGGACACGTAAATGGGACCATATCGCTGCCGTCTACCCGACCGCCGGCCAACTCACCGCCGACCGTTAGCCGCCCTCTAATCCACCAATTGTCCGCATAACAAAATATTCATGCTGCGAATAATTTTATGCTGTATGTAATACGCGTTGCACCTATAATTTGCGATCAAAGAGCCGATTCTATAACACCGAATTGTACATTAAAAAATATTACCCTACATTGTCGTAGTATTATATTATGTTCTCTCGGCGTTAACAAGCTCCCCCGTGGCGCGTGCCCAAAAAAATGGAATTACAAAAGAACGAATTTCTCTCTCTCCCTCCTCTTTCATTCCCCACTCTCTCTCTCTCTCCCTCTATGGGTCGTTCCAACCAAATTCTTCGGACAATAATAATTCGATAGGATATGGATCATTGGGTTTCGCTGTTTACTGGGGTTACATAAAATGTTCACACCGCCTTACTCACTGCGTCGTTGGCAACTGCCGGCTGGCAACGCCGGACATGTTTATTCGTCACGCAGAATTAGCGGGCGGATTTTCACGACGAGGACTCGGTCCGGCATGTACGTCGGAAAGGGACTTTCTTAGTGGTCCATCCGTTTTGAAATTAAATGAGAGACGCTAGCAGACGATTAGCCATTGATTGACAAACGTTATCCCTAGGATTTGAATTTGAATTAATACTCTTTTAATACCTTCAGGTCGCTGTTTTAAACGGGTATTCTCCCACAAGATACTGATTGGATGGCTCTGTTTTTAAGCTGCCCGTAAAAAAACGGCCCAGTCCACGGCCTCCATGACCCCGCTGGAATCCGACCGCCTGCCTCAAGAATGTCAAATGTCTCTGAACTTTTACGAATTTCAAGAACCTCTTAGAAGGTCCCTGTTTTTCATTATTTATACCTCCTTAATTTAGTTTTCAACGGATTCGAACGTACCGAATTAGTCCGATGGTGCTTCACTAGTATTCCTTTTAATGGAGGAATATTTTTTGTGTTCGCGAATATATCCTATACCGTGAACTGATCTTAATATAGATATTTATGGTTAATTAATTAATTCATTTATGTCTGTTAATCTTTAATTATTACTAATATTGTTTAAAATGTTAAATCTCAGAAACGACAAATAAAATACGGCAATTAGTGAGTCTACTTTCACGGCTCTGGGTGTTCAATACCGTCCCCTTTCTGCTTTTATATAACCCTTAGCTCTACTAATTGGGATCCCAATAAAGCTTCGGTGGAGAACGGCAGCGTCACGAAAAAGGAGCCCATGCACAATCCGGACAATTTCACGGGTGATAGAGCTTCGGCTAATATCACTGACGGCTAATCGGAGATAAGAGGGGCCGGGTCCGACTCATTAGCGGTGGCTAACTGGGCTCAACCAGGCCCCTCCAACTCAAAACGGCTTGGCCAATATTCAACACTTCTCAGGCTGATGGTGGTTTTTAAGTCGATTTCTTATAATCCCGAGTTATAGATGTGCAGATCTTAAAGATTTAATAATAGAAACAATGTGATTAGTTTCATTATACTCAAGAATATTATCTTTCTTTTGTATAACCTAGCATGGTCTTTATGCTTTGCGACTATCAACAAGACCAAAGACTCATGTAAGAAACATTGGCCCTCATGGTTTGGATCTCATGAACCGGAGTCACATTCATACAGTAATCAGTTACATCCGCTTTTGAATTTAAATACGCTTAAAGTTCACTAAGCATTTTGGGTGCGCCTATTTATTAAGGGAATATTTAAGTTTATGTTATCAAGTATCTGCATGGGAAAGACCGTTAATTCGTATCCGTCCAGGCACTATTCGTAACATAAGAATTAACACCGGTACGAGCCAACGTATATTCTAATAGTCAGTAAAAAAACAAGACTCATCGGTTATTTTAAACGGACTTCCGTTTAATTAGGTGGTTGAACTTGGAAGTATATGAGGCGTGGGAGAGGGGACGAGTAGACTGCACCTGTCGCGGGTAGGAAGTTTGGCGGGCTTTTACACTTGTCCCAAGGTAACAGGTGAGTTTGACCGTTGGTAAGTGGCTAGCGACACCTAGGAGCAGGTGAGCGCCCTCACGGCCGGAGTCCGAGATTCGCCATTGGAGCTCAGCTGTGGACTCCAACTGTTGCTTCTGTTGTTTCCGAATTACCTTGGCTTCCTCCCCTATCTGAGCCGCGCTATCTCATTCATATGTTCTTTCCTGGCCCCGTTATCGTCACCCGCATTATCGCTTCTGATTCATGCCCGCCATTCACCAAGACCCGCAGGCGCGGGTGAAGACACTTCATTCTCGACGACTTGTGTGAACGAGTTTGTTCGATTCATAAAAAAACATTATGTCGGCGAGCATTCGAAAATATCGATAGTAGATCCCAGTTAGCATTTTAACTGGACACTTATTCATACTGGCTACCGGTCAGAGAGACACTGAAGTGCCGCCACGGTGCTTCATCAGAAGGCGAATCGAAATAGTAATGACGATTGTAATTGATTAGGAAATACATTTTTCAATAAGAATAATGTTTGTGCTATAAGCCTATTTTGTCATAAACACTCATGCTCGGTTCCATTCCGTTGGGAATTAAGATGAATTTTCATTCTTACTTCAGAAACGGCCAATTCCCAAATAATTAGGTGTCGTTTAAGACAGTTAGGAGTGGGGTATCGTCGAGCGTTAAGTGGTGGGTGGAACCCTTTGGAAGAAGACGAGAGGTATATAAGAAAGAGGCACGGTAGCGTAGGGCGGTGGCGCGGGGTAGACAATTACACGGGGACCCGGCCCAAGGGAAGTGACTTGCCACTGACATTGTCTTGTAACTAACTCCGTCTGTGGGAACTAACGCCCAACCGTCGGCCACTTCCTTTTTCCAGATCTTTAAACTTTTGGTCGTTAGCCGCCCTCGACATTAGTACCGCTCAAATTTTCACCGATGGCGTCATCCGGCCGATCCCTTACTTATATTAAAGTCTCCGTGAGAACGATTTATAATAGTCTACTACCTCGAGCGCTAATGAAAACGTAAAAACTGTGGTATTAAGAACACGAAGGTTTACTTTGTTTCGCCGCCACGAACTATTCTTCTAAAGTATTAATAGTACTATGATATTTTAGTAATGTTATTCGGAAATAAATTTAATAATAATTATTAAATTAAAAATTTAATATTGCCCCACGGCCCCATAATTTTGGATCTTACAAACGACTTTGTATGGTGTGTAAACTTGGCATAAAATGATCAACAGGTAATATAAAAATAATAATCAACGAATATCCCATACGGAGGTGACAGGTCGTTTTTCGAATGTAATACAACTCAATTTGGCTGTGAAATCATCAGAAAAAATTGTTCACGGTATCCGCGCCGAAGTACTCCTTGGGGGCAGCTCCGCCCCGGGCGGGTGTCCGGCATCCGGTTCTGTTTAACCGCTACCGGGGATTAATGCCAAACGCGAGAGGCCCCCTCCCTCGCGTCGGGGATGACCGAAATTTACAAGTATTACAGAGGGTATTTACATATTTGAGCGATTAATATTATTTGCGGCGGCGCTGGGTGGCCATTAATCACAGGCCCGGGTTGTCCCGCTGAGCTGAAACGCTCCACCGTAAATTTGTTTTCGCCTCACTGGCAGCGCCGACTCCCTCCCCCTTCGACCTCCCACGGCCCACCGAACCGGCCCCTAACAGATAATTTAGGAAAATTATTCGCGTCTATTGAAAGCTGTCCGTACGGCTGTGATATTTTTCCTTTATTTATTAGCGAAGACTGGAAATCCGTGGGTCAGGAGTGATTTGAAGTAAACGTTTCACTTGCTACACGTCAGTTATATTCCAATGTAGATTATATTGTCATTGTATTATTATATGTTATCGAGAGGATGTAAAAGTAAGAAGACTTTTTGTCCTAATGAAGTTTACATAAAACGAGGGCCGGTTTTTCTATTCCTGAAGCCGTTTAAAGCGCTCGGAGTATATATTCAAATCTATAATGTCAGGTACCACTGAGGGAATTCCTATCACATTTTCCGGGCTATTGACTCAGAAAATAAACACATAAATATACGTTATTAATGTTACAGTGTCTAATTCTTTAATCAAACGCAACCGTACGTTCTTTCCGTCCCATGAATACTACATTTATACTTAACGATAAATGATTGGTATGTGCCGCTGGTGTTTTTCGGCTGAGTGACCGCGACCTTTCGGAATATCTACAAAAAACGGAGAAAGTCATAAACATGTCGTGATCCAGAAAATCCAAAATACCTCTACAGTTGCAACTGATCCTTATAAATAATTTTAATTTATAAAGAAAAATTCAGCTTAATTTTCCGATTGTAAACATTAATTAATCAGATCTGTAAGTCTTCTGAAGGTCAAGGTTGCCAATATTAAAGGAGGACGACGATGGGCGTCCCTTTTATTTTCTTAAATGGTATCAGCTGTTGACGCTAACAAGTGAATTGTCTGTGTGTGTGTGTGATGTTGATAGTGCGGAGAGAAGACGTTGAACGGACACGGCGGACACCTGTTGAACTTGAAAACGCGTCCAGATGGTAAGAACGTTAGGAAGGGACTTGAACGAACGGTTGACTGACCCCTCCTCCCTACTTTGCCCCATTAAACAAATTTATCAGTCTAACAGCAGTCACCCAATACCGGTATCCGTTCCGAAAAGGGCACCGCGGTCTCATGACCGGGCCGAGAAGGCAAAGAGCCATAAAAAGAACAGATTTAGAAACGCGCGGAATGATGCTCGGCTTTGGTAACAAAACAGCACACACCAGCAGACACTACGGCGCAAAGTAACACAGTACTCGCATTTTCCCTTCCAGATTACTTAGTAATCTGAGCAAAAGGTCCTAAAGTTTAAATTATTTCTTAATTAAATTTCGTTGCTATTATTATAACATTTTTTCTAACTATTTCATTTATGTTATGTTAGTTGTTCATGTGGAAAAAGTGCCATCATTGGGTGGTCTCTTTTATCGAGACATTCATGTGAAAAGAAAACACTCATCAGTTGTACCCATAACTATACGTAGTTGATTGTACAAAAATAAAAAAATGTTAAAAAAAATGTTATGTTAATAACAGTTTTGTTAAAAATGTTATGTTAATAACAGTTTTTTCCCAAAAAATATTCAAAATGAATTACTTGTTAGAAACAATTTTTTTTCTTTCTACGAGTGTATTTTTTAAAATATCAGACCATTTTTAAATAGCTAGTATCCTTTGATTCATGCGTTTATACAAGAGGTGCGTAATTACAGGAAGTAACGCTGGCATTAGGCCCATGCGTAGAGAGAAGAATATCAGTGAGAGATAAAGTGCACGTAAAGTATGTACAGGTCACGGGGTTAGTAATGGGAGTATGTACAAGGGAGTCTCGGCATCGTAACCGTGGCCCGACTTGAAAACGGGTAGCGCCACAGAGCGGAGTTGTTCGTGCCCGGATAACGTAATCGGCCGATTTCCGTGTCGGAAAACCAATATCGGAATCGAAAAAAATCCTCGGTTTTGCTCTACCTCGCGGGATACGGAATTAATAACGCCTATTACCAGGGATACTTAACGGAGGCGGCGAGAAAGAGGCTGAGAGCGAAAGACCGAGAAAGAGAGAGGGAGAGAAACAGAGAGAAAGAACGAGAGGGAGCGAGAGAGAGGCCGAGATAGAGGAGCCCCACGAGGCCGACCGAGATAGAGAACTCACGCTTTATGCAAGTGATATACATTATAAAGGGCGCACGTTGTTGTATGAAATATGGCCGAGAGCACACGATCCTACCACCGATATATTATATATATTCGCGTGATTTATACACAGTTGAAAATATGAAAGCAGACCGACCGGCATCAATTTATACCCGCACTTACCGGCCCGACCATTTATATATAATACTAGAACCAATTTTATATAACTATTTAATACCAATTATGTAAATTTCTAACGGGCCGGCCGCGCCATGAAATATTGAGTGCTAATGAAACCGCGGTGTATTTATATACCGGCAATTGAATTAAACCACTAATATGAAAGTGAGCCGCGTAAAGTTCTGAGGCCCAATTTTGAATCTTTTGGAGGTCGTGTGGTAATTATGATCGTATATTTCCGATCACGTTTTTTTTAATAATGATACCTCGTTAGATCTCAAATATGCGTATTGTCGAGCGGAAATAAGCGGCAATCTATAAGCAAATCAATAGATACCCCGTCGGTAAAGGCTAGTAGGAGTACAGGCAGCGGGGAGTGTTATTATTAGTTACCTACAGGAAGGCTTTTTTTTTAACTATTGAGTATACTCACCTTCCTGACTCACTCCGTGCCCTCCGTCTTCTAGAACAGAAAGAGAAGACGTTTTTAGTTGTCTCAATTTCAGATTAGTCAAATTCATCTTAACAGACAAGGTATGCTAAAACAGTTAGAGGTCTTGAAGCTCAATCGTGCATCTGCAGACGGTTTTCGGCCCATCGAAAATATATTAACGCCCGGAATTATGACAACGCAGTTACCGATTAAGCAATAAATAAATTTTAAAAAATTCCAGCGAGGAATATCCGTAATTTAAACCGCCGAAAAAAATGACTGATCTCGGAGAAAAAATTCGTGAGATATTCCCGGTTTATTAGCCCAGTGAAGAGAGGCGGGGATATGAACCGGCGGTCGATCACAAAGGCATTGGCGGTCCATAACCCTCGCGCTCCTATAATTGACGATATGGCCCCAGCCTGTGGGCCCCCGAGCGGGGCCCACACAGGTCGAGATTCGTCTGTCGTAAAAAACACTTTAAAAAAGCGAACCAACATATTTTTTAGCAGGACAAATTGATCTGAGACTGTCCTAATGGTTAATGACAATTTCATCACCTTCCACGGTGGCAGTTAATATCGGTAAGCATCTATCTTCTAAGGCGTAGCGTTTATATAACAGCGATGGTGGTTTATATAATAGCACTCTTCTAATCTAGAACGACTGGAGCGCGATAATCAAAATATTTTATTAACATTCTCAGAATTTTGCAATAAAATACTATAATAATAAGTATGGGGTGGATATTCCTGTGAAATATTTTAAAATGATAAAAATTGTATGTATTCCAGCGGACAAGTTTGAGAAATAGAGTGCATTTTTGTCATTCGGCTTTTTCTTGAGAATCTTAACAATCGGTACGGTGGAACATCAATTCAGAAGCCGTCTGCAAATCAGTTTAATTCGCAAATGGAGTTGATCCGCGACTCCGGAAGTTCCATGCATAATTTGTTAGTACACCTACTCAGGGTTCGTTGGTGTTAAAATCGTCGATTTTTAGTGGACAGCGTTATTGAGTGTAAAGCGGCTGGGCGGCATTCTTCGGAGGCGTGGAATGCTGCGCCTTTTTGAGCGAAGCGAATTCAGTCTAGCACCCGGATGCCTGGTCGGAAAGGAACGAGAACGTGGGACGGGATTTGGGCCCAGGATTTTGAAAAGGGCGGATTGAGTGCAGATAGAGAAATTGCTAGCTAGGATAAATTAAATTCGTGGAATGTCTCTACTCACTTTTCTTGTGGTCCTCCTGTATGATAGTCTGGTGGACTTGTAGAGCGTGAGGATGCAAGTCCCCCGGGTGTCCGAGCCCACTGAGTTCCATGCTCAGCATAGCAACACCTTCAAAATATCGATCGTTAAACTAAATAAAAACGTTTTAATACATAACGTAAAAACACAACAATGTAAACATTAAAATCTATAGCATGCTCATTCTTAGGATACCTTGACTCAGAGGAATTAATTGCCCGTGCGCTCCAATTATATATGTTTCCCAAGAATATGCGGAAGTGAAATTCTTAATTTATACCGACACATTTGAACATCGGGACGCTTCTGGATGGATTTGCCCGGGTTGAAAAATTACCAAAATCCCGAAACGCTAATGGCCCGTAGACTCGCTAACAAATTGGAGCCTGGCAATTTATTTAAGGGACCTTATCTCTCTCGTGCTTTCTCTCCCTCTCTCTCTCTCTCTCGCTCCCCTTTCTCGCCTCTCCCTCCCCTCTCTATCTCACTCTCTCTTTCTCCCAGTCTCTCTAGATATAATACGCCGCTATTAATTCCGGAATAGTCGGGCACTTGAAGGCGGGAAGGCCCCGGCCGCGGTCATAGAGTCCCGGCGGATTTCGAAGCCAGATGAAATTTATGGGGCAGGCCCAACCGGAGCGCCGTCGGGAAAGATGGGAGTGACACTAAAGAGATGATGTCATTTGCATCGCACGAAACGTTCCCGAGTAAACGACCCGGCCTCTTGTTAAATGTCAGTTAAGACGGGTTTTTGCCCGGGCCCCGTAATGCGCCCAGACCTGTCCCTTCGGCAGCTGCCTCCCCTTTAATCGGGCTCATTTCCACGATTTATATATTCACTTATTCCTATTTCCGCTCTACTGTTGCAGTTCTTCTGACCCACACACAAACAGAATTAAATATTTAATATCGGTTAATCTATCTTCCGAGAATTAGAAGCACTAAAACAATATTTTATTCTATGTTAAAATACATTATCAGCTTTAAAATTTATATCACACGAACTGCTGATTCATAAAGCCATCCTTTTATTTATACACTATTCTCGCCGATATTGTCCTCACGAAATACGATCCACCTACCGACTACTCCAAAGTAGGATGGGATTAATGTGAGTCATCTCTTACGTTAAATTTTCTCAGGCACCCCTCCCCCCGTCCGCCAACCAACAAACGGGCCCCAAAAGGCATTTTGAACGAGATAACAAATCAAATTACAATATGCGTTGGGCTAACAAAGTGTGGAGCGGGCGCCGGAGGCTGGGTCCCGGATCTAGTTGAGCGGGGTGCGCAAGCCCAAATGGGCCCAACAACGACTGAGAAGAGAACATCATCGCCCGATCACTCTCTCTCTCTTTCTCTCCCTCCCTCACTCTCTCTCTCTCTTTCTCTCTCCCTCCCACTTCCATAACTCTCATATTCTCCTTCTCATTCTCCCCTCTTTCTCTTCTCGATGTAATAAAGATGCCCCCCCCCCTCGTGCTCGGCCCCCCCTCTCTACCGAACGTGAAATGTGTAAAAACTGGTCCTCTTATTTTCTCCGGTGTGTTTGAGATTACCAATCTTAACCGAACCCATTACACCGTCCTCGGCCCTCTTGAAAAATAAACTTCTATCTGGTATTTCACGCCTTGTTATAACTCTCCTAATTAAAAGGAAACGGCCGCCGTGCGGGCCGTTTGTTTCGAAAATAGATTCCACCCGTGTATAATTTTTCAAAGCTACTTCATTTTTTTCTTAAAAGCCCAATTAACAACCGCGAATTCTTCCTGGAATTTTAACGGACACAATAACTATTCAATAAAGAGATTTCAGGATTTTTACGTCGAGGAAAACCAGTACAGGGGTGTCATACAAATTCTAGTTGAATAATCCTCAAATTTAAACAGATTTATCCCATCATCTAGATAGATCAGACAGCGGCTATGATTTATTTGGTTCCACTTGATTGACACTATACTGATACTGAACGGGTACTCGAAATGGCAGTGATGATGAACGTCTTAAACTGATCTTTATTGCGGAATAATATAGGAAATTCTGGTCTTCTGTTTGCACCCTGTGAATGCAACTCATGGTATTGTTGACGCAATGCTATTAACGATGTCGAGGAGCTGTAAGGGGTCTGGCATAGCAGGTAAGAGGTGAGGGGAAATCATACTGTATCAATGATATGATAGGAAATAATATGAAAAATTAGGATCAATGAAGATAATACTTCTTTTTATTCTCTACTAGGTTGAATCTACCAGACATATATTAGGAATGACAAATTGTTTTCGTACGGCGCCGACAACATTATCTGAACTAAATATCTCTCTCGAACGCATTAATCTTATGGGTATTATTAAAATTGTGCGAATGATCGTTCGGCATAAATGTTCTTTGATCTTACACAGGCAAGACGCTTTTAGAAACCCATAAATTTTATTTATTAGCATCGATCCGAGAGAACAGAGAATCACCAATTATTCGGAAGATTTATTTGTAAAGGAGATTTTAATATTCCAACGGGTGTGTAAAAATAACGTTAATAGGTTTATAGTTTTTTTTCTGGAGTGTATTCCGTCTTCAGGCACGAAAAGGACAATATATCATTGACGGTATTTATGAAGAGTATGCGAGGATTTCGAACATTATTGCTATCCGTTGGAATTGAGTTGTATTCTGTTATCAATATAATGTTACTAGACGTTACTGTGAATTATATACCGCAATCCAGTCATCACCACAATTATGATTAGTACTGACTGGATGCTTCTTCACAGATCAATTAGTACCTCGGACATGAATTCAAGTACAATGGATATAATAACGTATCGCCCAGCAAAGGGACAAGGCTTAGTTTTCAACTTTTCAAAAGTAAAGGGAAGCAGTGTGTACCTTTTATAAATGACTGTGTTTTAACACCGGTGCTTAATAAATCAGTTGAGTAACAACAAACAACTGAAGGAAGACTTGAGGAGCGGACGAGATCGTGCCCGCCCTCCGGTCAAAGGGCCCCCCCTCTCGCCCTCGCCGCCACCCCGCCAACAACATTAAATATAGTTCTCTCCAGTTGCGCAACACACAAGAAATGTTTCGCTTACGTGGTACTAGAGAGATACAGCCACCGCTGCCAACCTGAGGAACATTTCAAACCCCGATCCACGTTACACGACTTTTTCAACTTCCAAAAAAAAAAAGTTCAACAATTACGGTCGTTTCGATAAAATTCTTTCCTTTTCTACGACGTCTTCGGTTACAAACCGCAAAATTTTGGCAACAGTTCAATTATCGGCCATTTGTGAAGGAAGATTTAAAACCTATATATTAAATAGTATATTATTTATTGAATGTACAATTGGTACTGAAAAAGTTTGTGGCCTGTTGTCAGTTTAGACAGTAGTCAAATATATGTTCTCTAATGTTCGTATCATATTCATATCCGGTTGCAATTAACAAAAAACTGGTGATTAATTATCAGTAAATGTTAATTAATATAAATACTATCGATTTGTTTAAGAAGACATTCCTGCTGTTTTGGGTTTCCAGGCGTAAGGGGAGCGTGTACTGGACGAAGGAAGCAAGACGTAATTGTTTCATCTTTCGGTTTGAAAGTATTGAAGGTGGACCGAGCGACATCTAAGTGGGATTGGAGCGCGAGCTAGGAAGTGGAGCGTCGTCATGAGGTCGGACGTGATTCGGCCTCGGATTTATCGCCGTTGTAGATTTAGACGGGAGCGCGCTCACCGGGACAGGAGGAGCTGGGGGCCTCCGCCGCCGTTTATTCAAATGCCCCGGCTTACCCCCGCTGAACCCCCGAGGGCTCGTAAACGCTCCAGGTGTTCCCGCTCGGGTTTACGACCAGACAACAACGAGCTCCCCCGGTAACTATCGGCCGGCTACGATTTTACCCTGTCGTTGGGAACAGGTTGTCCCGGCTCCCAATTACCCTAAGTACCCGGCCGAACTATAGTAGGCTTTCCCAAATGTACAATGCCAGTGCCGGCACTGGAGTCGATGTTTCCCGCTCGGCGAATTAACTGCGTGTCTTAATATTATATTCCCGCGGACCGGTTTCGACTGTTCGCCACAATCGTTAAATAGTACATAGCAACTCGATACTGACCACTATAACTCTCTTCTTAAACATTTATTATTGAAAAGTTCGTTGTTTCGTTTAAACAGGTAATTTTGACCCGTTCTAAATTAAGGTAAACAATGTTAAACCGAATAATAAGAAGAGAATTCCTTATAAACAACAAATTATTACAACGCATTTACGTCGTCATTCATCAACCTCGAGAGAAGGTTATGTTCGAAACAGGGTAAGGGAGCCGCTGAGACAGCGCTCTGTTTGGGCCGAGAGCCCCGAGGCTTTGCGCGGTCTCTAAGAAAATGCCATCGTGCTGTACCGCCAGGAGAATTCGACGACGTTGATGAACAATATATATAATTATTTATAATAATCGTCCGGCTTAATTAAGAAATAGGGGCTAGTCCAGTTTGGCCAGATGAATGGCTATTTAATAGTACAACAGTGCTAGTGAAGGATTACTATTTCGAATAGAAATTATGGAGTATCTTACATAGGAATGCCGTAGTACATGCTCGTTAATTATTCTACCTCCGTACGAAAGCTGTTTAATTAAATGGTATACCATCTCTAATGTTTCCAACTAATCTGATTTGAGTATTATTCATTATTCATTTATTTTTTGTTCACGGTCGACTTCCCACTTCCCAGCCAAAACATAGCAAGGTAAATAAAAAAAATACTTTTTATGATCATGACAATACTTTGCGAGTGACATATTCGGAGGTGCCCTGTAAGGAGACCTAGCTAATAATGGCCGCGAATTACAAAATTTACGAACATCCTGTGATTCAGCTCGAAACTCCCCCCATTGTTGAGTTGCGCAAAACAATGCACAATATGTAGTCACTTTCTAAACGCAGCATCCTCTATTCCCCATTCAATCTGATACCAATGACAATACAATTTCGCAACACCGATTTAACATCGTTTTTGTTTCGTAAATTAAGGTCTGACTGCAGTAAGTAAGAATAAGTTTGTTATCATGTGCGAATGAAACACACTAGACGTACACGACAGTGGGTGCCATTTTCAAGTTTTCATCCAGGCATAGAATTACCGTCTGTCCGATTATGGCTAAACGATTTAAGAATTTTACTGTGGGAAAATCTTGTTTTTGTCCTTCCGGGAGGACTGCGGGCGCATAAAACCGCAGCCGAGGTACAGTACCGTTTCACAGAAGCAAAAAGAGCCCATTTAGCAGAAGCCGCGGCCACTTCATTGCTCACGCCATTCTCACACTGCACGTTATCCCTCCCGACTCGGCTTACGTTATCGGAATTCTTTTCCAAAAGAAACCGACTGCAGTAAGCTTTTGAAATCCGGAGAATATTAGATCTAAATAATATCGGTCGGAGTCGTTCAGGCAGTGGGAAAAATCAAGGAAAAAAATCGTGTTAGAATTTTTTGAGAATACATCCCATTCGAAATATATTCTATCCTATCTATTCGAATGGTTTTCGTTATTTTTTTAAACGTCCCTATAATTCTGTAGCAGTTATTAATATGCCTTAATTTTTCAGATTTGTACGAGGCCTATAAATAAATTTGGAGAAATATTATATAATACAACGCCAAGTTCAATTTTTTTGCGAAGAAAGACGTTCGAATCATGAACAGCGTCCGATCGTACGGTAGTCTTGAACTGCGCTACAGTTTTAAACGACCCGAGCCCAGGAAGAACGGTTGGAGGTCGACCCGAAGGTCACTGGCAAAGAGGACTTTATCGCAGGCTGACTCGCGCTCTCCTGATAACTCCCCCCAACCGGCTCTCTAAACCCATTGCGCAGTTAACCCTCCGGGAAAATATAAAGCCGAAATGGCATCAAACCAATAACCGACCAATAACAGACATATTAATCGATACATCGCGAACCGAGTGGGCACACTTTACGTTGGAAACAATATTACCCAGTGTAAACCGTAATCGTAAAATATTTAACGATATAATTTTCCCCGTTCCGAGGCAATATCACTTACTTCAGGCATTCGGCGTTGACCGTTCAATCACCGAGGAAAAAAGGCTATCATCGGCCGGCTCGGCGGAGGAAATCTATTGCCCGGAAATGAACTCCCGAGCGAAAGTACACCGGGGCTTTCTGCGGTGCAGAAAATACAGCTCGGGCCCCGTTTAATACAGCGATAGTTAATTGGTCTAGTAAACGTTTTGTCGTGGATCGGGTTTCAATTGCGAGGTGAGCGTTCGGAAAAGGGACCAAATTGCATCGTTTATCCGGCCCTAATGGGAATCGACGATTAGGGTCCGGCGGGAGAGCGGGAATAGTTTGGGCTAACGGGAGCCCGACGCTCACGTACGGAGGGGACCACTGCCGTCTCCGTCCGGCCTGTGGTCGACAAACCCTCTTCTTTTCACATATTATTTGTTTCCGAGTCGCAATTAGACCACAGGAAAACGGTAAAAGTAAAGAAATACCGGGCCGGCCGGCGGCCGCAATAGCGGCTTTTCAAACGAGAGCTCGGCGGTTAAAAACCGAACCCCTCGAGTAATGGTGAGCGGGAGGAGGGGGGGAGGCGACAGTTATATCGGTCGTTGACCAAACGCCGGTTATAGGTATACAGGAGGTGCCTAATTCCAGAGGCGGGTGTGGTTACTATCATTTATAACACTCGTTTACCTTCTTCGAAAGTACGGTCTTGGATTTTGAGTCGAGGCGAAGAATGCATTTAGAAATTAAATTATCTGACTCATGAACGGTGAAATTTCGTTTTTTTAATATGCATACACTTGTCTGGCATATATACTATCGTACAACAACCACTTCAGACCTTAAAAGTAGTCGAAGCCGGGGGCATTTAATACGTAGTTTATTCGTTTGGCTTGGGCGTGAATGGAGCCCAATATTTTTTTTTTGGTTATTCTGATTATCTCTAGTACACATGTTTGCAAGCGAAGCACGAATATTGTTAGACATTCTGAATATTTTTAACGCTAAATTACATTTTTGTAAGTACTAATCGGTGGCAGACGGTTAGTGCCTATTGGACCAGAGGACAATTATGAGTGGACGTATTCCAATTTATTTTCGAAATTTTACTGTATAATGAGTTTTTCAACTCACGACTGTCAAGACATCCGGGGTCGATCCGGGGCGAGCGGTAGACACCTCTTTCGCTGCCAACAAATTGAAAGGACTTAGGATTTCATTGGGCCTACCCAGAAAGGTTTTTAGTTTCTTTCTTGTTCATTTTCTCTTCTGGGTGGCATGTGCGAAAATTTGACTCTCATAATTCCTGCACCACAATGATACAGGATCAAAGATTACCGGCAAATGGACGGGCGAACTATGCAGCGGGAGTTCAAATATTAAATATTCAATTAAGTGGGAGCCATAATGATGCCGAGCTATTCGACCCGGGACCAGGGGGAATAATCGGAATTGCGAGTTCGTGAATGAAAATCATACGGCCCGGAGTTGAATTGTGGTGATTCAGCGGGGAGGCTAATTGGCCGGGTCGTGTACCCTTCGGGGTGGGGGCAGTTGCGCAAAATACACAACGAGGGGAGCTTCATAGCGAGAAAGAATTGAGAAATAGATTTGTTTTGCAAGAAAACTTAAACTCTAGCCTCAAGGTGAGTTATTGATAATGCCTGGGAAAAAGCTCCACTTGGGAAGAGCCACCGTTTGTAGCGTCATCGCGATGAGTGGCAAAATTGTAGTACATTTCTCGGGCGTCGATTGTCCGATTGGCATCTCAGACAATCTTAGAATGTTGAGCAATTCGAATAAGGCGTCAGAGTTTTGAAGAAATTCGTCTCTCGATATTCAATTTAGTCCTAAACTAGATCGATTTTGGCATCATGCTATACTTAGTAGCATGACCTCCCCCACAGTAATAAATAATTTATCGTAATAACGGAAGAACATACGACGTATTCTTCCAAAAATGTTCTGATTCGGGTAAAAGATTTTTTTATTGAATATCCGTTGGTATCCACTTTCGCCGCTCTCTGTTTAAGTTCGAATGACGGCTAATTGCCCTACAATTATTAACAGGAATATCGTTCATTGTTAACTTCGAAATTTTTCATCTGAGTTACGCAAGCTGAAATACTGAAAAAGTGAAATGGATCGCGGTCTCTAAAAGGATACGCTCGAAATATCCTGCAATTTATTAAATTATTAATGTTCTACACGATATGGTTGTGCAAGGAGTAATGGGTGAAAACTGATTTTCACCGAAACAATTCGGCAATGTTAGAGCACGACAGGTTTTCCGCAGATATTTGCCGTTTAAACACGATCCACACGGTAAATCTGTATTAATGTGATCCTGACCTTAACGCATGTTAATTGAATCCTGACTCAACCGTATGTTAATGACGCCCATGTGGACGCGCCGGGAACTATAAAAACATAGCGACATTTAAATAATTCCGAAAGATTCATTTTCCGAGCGCCGGGTAAACATTGTTGACGTGTTGAAACAGGCCGTACATTTCAAATGAAAATCGATTAAGGGCGTCTAATTAGGCTCGGAAAATGTTAATTTATGTCGAATCACGAACTCGGCTCCCGGTACCTCAGGGCGTTATCATGAACTCGGATGGTGCAATCTCGAGAATACAGGATGTGAAATTTACTCAAGTGGGCGATTATTCGCAGTTTCATCCCGGCCCGGATCACGACCGCTCCAGCGTAACAGGGACCGATTGTTAACGCAAGTCCGGAGCGAGCCGCTACGCTCAGTGCTCATTAACCGATGATATATGAAACTACCTTGTGCTTTTTTTCGTAGGGACAGAGGGATAGGCCCTTAGAGAACTCTTCTTAAAGAGAAGCTCCTTGTAGCCGGCGTTGGAGGCCGTTCTAAACCACGTGCTCCAGATAATATCTATTGCTCCGCGAGAACCTACCGCTTATACGATCCCTAATAAAAGATAATAAATTAATTCCCGATGCCTTGTAAATTGTAATCGATTCCACTCGAACACGTCTTCAAACATTTTTACGTTCTTTATTACGTACTGTACGCCACTTGTAATTGGCTCGCGACAGAGCTTCCGATTTTTATTTCTGGCATTGAGGAAGAGTTTAAACCGGTTATGGTATTCCGACTAATGTGACAACCGAGGACATTAAGATACCCCGAAGGCGAGTTCTTAAGGTAGCCAAGAAGTAGACTATTGACATCGAATGGTATGGGGATATTCGTCCCCGAGCAATAACTAACTGCGTTCCTACTTCCGTTTTCGATGATTATCAATTATTCGATTCAATTTAAAACGAAGCATCAATAAATGCATCGTAAAATCATCGGATATCAGCGTAAATGAAGCCGATAGGAAGAGGTCTGAATCGCCATCTGGGTAAGGTAGCGGTGCGCGGTGTGTGAAGGGAGCGTGACAGGGTTTGAAAGAGGAGGCGGTTTCCTCCCAATCCGGGTCGCCGCTCCGGGGTTTCTGCACTAGGCAAACTACCGACCGGAAAAATATCGGTTTCCTCGTAAATCCGCAACGTTTCTCGGCTATGGTTTTTCTCGCGATGCGGTCGCCTCCGGTATTAATACGATTGCGGAGAAAGGCGGGGATGATTTTCAAAAACAAAAAATAAGAACAGAGACAGTGAGGGCCCCAACACACTGACTAAACAACTCAGTTCACAATTGCAAATTTAGGAATTGTAGACACCTCATGACTATCGTACGCAATAATAACCCTCTTGCCCAATTTTTGGATACCACACTAAGAATAAGGAGTATATATAACCAATTAATGAGTAATATCATACACCAAAAATTGAAATTACACTTTTATATATATCTTTAGAGGCATGTACGTAGTGAAAAATACTATTCTGTTGACTTTTATATTGGTCCACTGAAGATATGGTCTATTTCGTTGTATATGTAGCGGCAGGTTCAAACATAATTTGAGGTCGCTGTGACAATATTTCAAACGCTCTGTTATGCATCGCCGAATAATGAAATTGAAAAATAAAAAACATGGCTTCGGAATGCCGAAATACACGCTTGCGTAAGAAATTCCGTTCGGTGGCGAAACTAGCCACCGCGAGACTCGCCGGGTACAGATTTTCCAGATCGCAATTTTATTTTTAGGCATTTTAAAAATGCGAGGAATTACGCACGGTGGAAATTGGGCGGAGAGTTCTGACCGGAAGGGAAATCTTCTAATTTCATTACAGTTTCAGCTAGTCGCGATGACACATGGTTAGAGCTGAAGTCTTCAGGCTGCTGTAACCTTTTTCTTCGGCAGTTTTGCATTTCGCACGCCCCGCCAAGACAAGAACGCGACTTCGATAGGCAACCGCTCACTTGATCCTCTCTCTCTCTATCTCTCTCTCTCTCTCTCTCGGGTAATTGCTCTCTGCACAGAACTCAGTTCCGACCTTTAGTTGTAAAAACCCGCCTGGGCTGCCCAACACGAAGGTGTACATGTGTGTAAATGTCGTACTCAAATTAAGCTGTATCGCCGCGAACCCCCGGTAATGTCTCTGACCCTGTTTACCACACGAATTTGTCCGGTTCAAGTTTTATGGTCCGTGAAACTTAATAATGGCAGAGCACGTCATCTTTCCCGCCGGCTTTTTGGACGCCCCTCATTCCACCCCGCTTCGCTAAACCGCCAGGTTAATCTGTTGAGCGAAAATATGTATATTTACAGCTATTTAAATATCGGGTGAGTGAGAGAACGAATTGAATTAATATCAGCCTTCCGAACCCTGAATTATCGCAGAACAGAAATCTCTTCTGTGGGCGGGAGAGCCTTTTACAATATTTTCTACAAGTATAAAAATGTAACAGGACGACTTAACCTCGATTCTAGTAATCCACCGAAGTAACGATATCCGGTACTTCCGAAGAGACTTAACTCTACTGATTGGGATAGCTCTGCAAACACAATCGTTGTAGTGACGCAATCGAAACGGGCGACAGACCGCCCTTGCCGGGAGCGGTGTTCGGTCCCTAGCGTGAGCTCGTTTCGTATTCAACGGGGCCAATGAGTTGGAGATATATAGGGTGAGAGACAGGCACACGGTGAACACCTGGTGAAACCCCGAATAGTGGTAAGTGGCCCTCGGCCGCCCCCGAACGCCGCCGCCTCTATTTGACTGGCGGGCACGGGCCAAACACCCGTGAAATATATACCTGCAGACAACTCTATTATACACGGCTAAATGACCCTGTGATTTATACCGCGACGCATGCCGCCCCACACCGTATGTGTTCACTGATATACGAGTACTCCGTGTGAAATCCTTTCGGGATTATCAGGATTCGGCCGACCCCAGTCTTCTTTGCCTGCCCCCGCATTCCTGTCTCAGAGCAATTGGCCCGAAATTTACTCCCCCAACATATTACGAGTTTTAAGCAAGCATTTTTAAGTACCCATATACTCAAAATTGTCAACATTCATCTAAAGTTCTTTTGAGCTTCTAACGAATCATCATCACGAGTATTTAATTATTGCGATATTACTGTTATTAGGGTCAAATAAATATCAACTCTGCGTAAGTGTTACACTAATTTATAGGACTGACTACGGCCAGAAGCCGAAACCGGTCTAGCAGTAAAACAGAACATCTAAAAAGTAATGGTCCATCGTCGGAATACTACATCCGTCTATCTGGCAATCTGCAAACTTACTGATTTATTTATAATGAAGCATTTTACTAAATGCGAGTTGTCCGAATCGAGTGCGAATCAACGAAGTCCATTGCTGGGAATAAAACGTCTAGCGCCGCTATCACATCTCAAGTGGCTCGGGCAATTATTCCGAGGATTAACAAACAATACACAGGTGCGCTTGTTTCACTCGACACTCCTAATCGATACGGGGAGGGAAGAAGACTGCCAACGGTATGCGCAGCGTTCACAGTTCACCTGTTGCTGAAGATTGCCCAGGCGAGCGGTGTCGCTCGATTCAATCGGAGGCCGGCATTATTGTACCGCCGGTGCATTTATTTATTTTTTATTCCTATAATCGTTGGGTCGAGGCCCCGGTCGGAGCCGGCTCACGGCCGCTGGCTCTACCGACCCGGCCCGGGCTCCCTCTATCTAATCTACAACGTGATAATTGCATGTAACACTGACCGACAGGTACCGTTCCAACCGCCGGCTTCGGCACATTCTATTATTTGTAGCTAATATCATCTACCGGTAGATCTTTTTTTCTGTACTTTACAACTAAAAGAAATTCATGGACACTTCACGTTATGTATACGCTTAACGCAGTAGATTAGGTTAAGACTTCAGCTGGATTTAAATTGACCCGGTTTAGTTAAAGAAAAAAATATACATGACTATAAGAACAGGTTAGGATATACGCAGAGTTTTCCAAAATTAATTATTTCTTGATGTGTTGAATCAGAATTGTAAGAATCTACAATATCGTTGAAGATGTCGGCCTAACCTAACCGATTCGAAGGAATTTAAAATTTAACGTTGAAAATAAACCTTGTAGATAAAGAAGACGAAGTGTTACACTCTAAGGAAGATTTACTGGACTCTCCGCGGCCTCTCAAAGGTTAGGTAATTTCTCCAACCAGGATCATCTCCCCCTACCCCTCCTAATTGGCAAGACAGGTATGCGCAGAATGAGCGCGATGGCCTGTACCCGATATTGCCTTGCCCCCGTCTTGGAACAACGGTCTCCTTCGCAAATACAAGGGAGGCCGCCGAAAAACCGCGATTAGGACCCTCAGGTCGCGTCATTTAGACCTCGCATTTGAACACCCTTTGTTACGGTATCGCGGCGGGATGTACCGGCCTTGGTACGACTAGGAAGTCTACGCCGAGGTATTAAAGCACCTCATTGTTTTATTCCTCGTATAATTAGTATCTCGAGATATACTAATTCGGTCTATTGTAAGTACCTCATGGTGAGGGGGGGAGAGGGTGAGGAAGAGGGAGAGAAGGACTACCGTTTTCCGGCCGTACTTAAAATACCGCCCGGGAAATATGCGAAAAAACGGTCGCGGAGCAAGTGTTAAAAAGCGGTCGGGGACCTACAAAGGGAAGCCGCCGCGTCCCATATCGCCCAAAGGCTCAATGGTGGAGAGGTATACCGTCGGAACGAACCGTAAAATATGCTCCCGATTGGTCTTGCGACACAATGCGAGGGCCGGCGTGTAAAAAGGCGGCCGGTGACCACGGGGAGCCATTTGCCGACCGGCCCCGCTCTCGCCCAATACCAGACTTGTCACTACTCCGGAGTTCTGTTTCCACAAATATTCGTAATTGGCCCTAAAAATATTTTGTACCTCTATCTCTGCTACTGTCTTTCAGGGCCATCGGCCCTCTCTCCAGTACGCAGATATTTTTCCCAAAAGTCCTTTCGTTATTTCACTGTACGCAATTGTCTGTCTCCCAGGTTATAAGGTTTTCAAATAAGCAAAAAAAGGATAAGCTATTATTAATTAAGGTTAATTTTATACAATTGTGAAATATATTAGCGTTCTTTATTTCTCTCCTAAGTACGTCATATGTTTTTCGTCATGGTAATTGAGTAACGCATTTTGATTTAATGTGAGGAGGAAACGTTGCTTACTATAATATTAATCCGAATATGATTAGGTTTATATTAAATACATCAGTAAGTCCTATATAACATCAGTCCACACACTCTATATTAGAAGAAAAATGAAAATTTACTTTCAGTTCCAAATTTCTACGCAGTCTCCTCCACTCGCGCACCTTATGAAAACCGCCCGGTAGGCCCGAGGGAGACGAAAAACGCCGACCGTATCATTTCCTCATCCGGTGTTTTCTTTTCCTTTTTTTCTCAAAATGTGAAGTGAAAAGTATGATATGGTATAAAATATAAAGACGGGAGCGGGACGGCGCGGTAGCCTTGGGGAGTCAGTCACCTGACTGTTCGCCGCTAGTCCCCCGGCTCGGCCTACACCCAGCATCATTTTTTCCCCCCTTAACCTCCCTTCCATAAACCATGCCTTCTATGCTATGGTACTTTACTAGAAAATGTCAAGTTTTGCCATCGTAACGAAAATATCTCGGGCTGGAAATATGTGGATATAAATTGGAATCTCAATGTTCTGCATTTTGGAATATATAATTAAACATTTTTGGAGCGATGCTTTAATTATTGTCCTTACAGTTTCCGCTGTGTGTACTGCATGCATTATGTTGATACCGCATACAGTGTGAATACCCGGAGTACTTCTCCTGGAATCTAAATTCCAACTGCGGCGGTCCCCTCGCCACCAAATTATCACTGCCCCAATCCTCTTATTTACGGACGGTTGTGGAAGGAATGGAGCCCGGAGTGTTGGTTGGTGTGTGGCCCTAGAAAGATGAAGTATGTAACGCGGTGACACCGGGTCGTTTGTCTTTGCTGTCTAGCGGCTATCACTTGGCGCGGGCACTCCATCTGCCGACATCTGGCCGATACCCCGGCCCTTTCGTATAATAACTTCATCAGCGGCAGTGTGTCCCAACGCTTTGACACTCTGTCAAGTTCAAAGGGCTCCTCCTCTCATTAATCCACCTTATTGGTGTACGAGGGACCCCGCTGCCCATTGTTGCTACCGCCGGGTCCCACCTTTCCTGGCAAGACTGTTCCACACCGATAATTAGTATCATTTTGAACCGGTTAATTGTATTCACCGCCGGTAAACCATTTGGACCATTTCTTAAGCGCATATTCTAGTTCAACGGTTTCTTATTTTGCCGGTTATTTAAAGTTTATTTGATTCCAGGAACCCGAGTATTCCTTAATACCTGACTCAATCGTTTAAAGGAATATGACTATTAGCGTTGTGCTTAGGTTTTGTAGCATATCTTAATTACAAATTTATTATTGGCACCGGAGATTTTATTCAGTGTCTACCGCTTAAAACGACCACTTAAAAAATATATATTTGCATCATCGCTTTCCTTATTTTAAATTCATCGTTACTAGACTATAAATGCGCTAGTGTCATTAATATGAAGTAATGTCAATACAACGGCCAAACTCCTGAAGTCGTTACAATCCAAGCGTCTTGATAATGAATATTCATGCATTCATCGCAATAAATAAGAGCGCGGGTAAGCATTTTTTAACTTAAGCTCTCGAGGAATTAATGTTTTCTCACAGGGGACTTAATTTCCTATGTCGGATTCAGTTTTTACTTTTCGTTTTTTATTAACGAGTAAGACGGAGTGCCGGAGGAACAATGACTGAAAAGTGAAACGAAAATCCAGGAAAGTTTCTAACTGATAATAAAGTATTCAAAACGCACGGTTAAAGTCCCGGAAAAAATAGCCTCGAAATTCCTTTACGGACCACCTATGGGTTATAAAATTCATTAATTTTAAAAAACATTTCACGGTAGGCTAGTTCAACATTCCGTTTCAGAGTACAACAAGCGACAGATCTATGAAATAGGAATTCAGTAATATGAGAATTGCAAAATATATATTTTATTGCAAATGAGCGACCAAAGGGAACTGATCTATTGTCACAATTAAACGAGATTATATTAGATCATGCACAACTTATTTTAGACTAAGCGAGTCGGGAGCGTGTGGTAGTAAACTGACCAACTTGATTAACCTTTTGTAGCCCTACCGGCCGGTGTAGCAATTTCATAACTGTGACAGTGATAATAATTTCTACAATTTTGCAACGGGTGCAAAAGGTTGAATTGTTTACTTATTGGAAAACAAGGCGAACGGTAATTGCTCTGGATGTGGTTTCTTTGTTGGACCGGTATACGTGAGAACAATCAGATACCGCGTAAATTATTTTTATTTATTTCCCTACTAATATTCTTTGAGTAATAACATGTTTCATTTTGTCGTTCCAAGAAAATTACATTTGTTTCAGAAATGTACCATACATTTTACACAGAACATTTACAGTACATTGTACATTGAACATAAACTATTAACAGTCAAAAACAGTTAGTTTAAATATTAGCAATATACCGTAGACGGGCACATTTTGGGATTGGAGCTCGTGTGAATATAGTATTTAATGTAGCAAAATTAAAGAATACAATTTTTTTTTTGTATGACTCATAACGAACAAGGTGTAAGATTACGCGAAGAAGTTACATATCTATTAACAAATTAATCAGTTTTCTTGGGTAATTAATAATTTCGTGGTTTTGGATGTTACGCCCAGGATTTCGTTATAAATGTCAACTTCATATTTAAATATTCCATTAAATATATTACAGTATTTTCTTTCCGATACTAAATTTTTTATAGTTTCGCGTTGGGTAAATTACAAATCCGGTCGGAGAAAACAGCCGAGTAATAATTTCTTGAGTAACTTGTCGAGAAGATGAAAGAGATTTCAACGCGCAAGAAAGTAGTCGGGGTCCCATCCAATAAACGTACGTCATTCCGGATAGAAGGATTTATTTTGTTACTTGTTATTCATATTCCGGCCCGTATTTTCCGTGCGGCCGCATAACAACTTCCGAACATCAACTCGGAATATATTACTTCACATTTGAAGTCCATTAAATTCGAATCGGACTGTCTGATTTAGTGTCCGGCGACGGTCATCGAATCATCTCCGATAACATAAATTCTTGTAGGCGGTTCGAAATTGAATGGCTCGTAACGACAGCAGACAAATTAATCTCGGGGTAGCGGACAAAGGGCAGTAAATTCAAGGGGCAATTAGACTCAGATAGGTCTCCTGTATCTCCTCCGCATCTCCACGGCCGATACTCACGGAGATAAGTCCGTCGATCGAAGAGACTAATTACACTATAAATAGTTATCAGACTCGGAGGAAACATTCGAATAGTACTCACCCTTAGATTTGTCACCGGTGGATAAAGAGTCCGACACAAATACACACAACGTCGCCTCGTCCTCGCACAGCTCGCGTCAGGCAGGTACACTTCACCTCTGCCGGTCGACAGTCCAACAGCGTCCACTCTCACACGCGGGTCACGATATAATACACTGGGCGATCCCAACTTTGAAGCGTTCCATAACCGGAGGCAAAAAATTTAAAGAGAGAAAAAAAATATAAATCTCCGACCAAAGCTCCGGTACCGGAATAGCGGTATCGACTCGGTATCGGTCGGATCCGATAAATTTAGTGGCAAATCGTGGACGGGACGGTGGACGGATGGGGGTCTGGTTGGCGATGCGTGGAGTGCGAGCACTGGAGTGTTTGAGGTACGCTCGAGCGAGCGGCCAACCTGTGGAAAGCTCTCCCTCCACGCCCCCACCCCCCACCAAACACCGAGGTGGGAGAAATACCCCCCCATCTCCTCCTCAACCCGGACTCGAGGACAACCCTCTTATCTCTTTTATTTTTTATTCTTAAACCGAAGATATTCCCGGTACTTTCGGTCTTTTACATGCGATAACACGGGCGGTACTTATTGAATGGGCCTCCGTTTCACACTCGGCGGGTCTCTAGATGTTAGGAGTTGAACGGTGATGGTTTTATCGGTTGCACACTGTACGTCAGGCATGTCCACTCTCGTCTGCCTAGCGGCCCGTGCACGTTGCGAACAAAAAAAAATAAAAACAAATAATGGACAACACGAAAAACAAATTACTTTCATTTTCCATCTTTATCTCTAAAATCTTAACGTAAACAACAGTGTTCTATGTTTTATGACGTTTAATAAAATAACATAATATAACATTAAACCAACTGGCGATATTACAAATCAAATGTTTTACTTTACGACTGAAGGTATTGAACATGAGTCTATCAAATGAGGAAATATTTTTGGAATCTAATTTAAGTCTCCGCAAGTGTTGCAATGTTTTCCTTCCGCTTGTTGGTATTATACTAGACTTATTTCGGTTTCTCGCCACTAGCAAACCATCAGGATCTTGAAATAAAGATACGGCAGGTTAGTCAAGAAAAATGTATTTAATTAAACGCCCACCGATTGAACAAATTCTAGTGAATTAACGGAAATAAATTTCGTTCCCGGTGGTTGCATTGATTGCACAGTCAGAGGAATTCGATATATATTAAAGGTAGCGAAACCCGTACCCAGCGAATGGTCCAAAGCTCTACATCGCCTTCGGCTGGCAGCGAATATTTTATTTCACCACTTTCTAGATTCTCGCTCCTACATATCTACTTTGAAATAACAGAGGCGTCCGAACTAAGAAACATGTTATTTGATGAATCGCAAAGCGTGTAACATATGCGGATCGAGCATTTTCTCTGGACGATTGAATTAACATTTTACTGGCTTAAAGAAATGTTATCTTCTTCTCCCGCCATGAAGGTATCAAGGAAACGAACCGTTACATAGATACAAAAATAATATTCATTTTCATAGCGACAAATTAGAGGGATAGTATTTAAAAATTCATTAGTGTTTATACCTGTCTCATGTAAATTAATTGTATTTATAGTTTTCTCAAAATAAAAGGCGCTATAGCTGGAACAGGAATTATAATTACAGCTCCAAATATATGGTCCCACTACTATATATGGTCTGTTACTAACTAAATACATAATGTTTCAATGGAGTGGAGCATCATATTAAAAATAGGAAAACTCATAATTAAATCAGTTTAACATACCTGTTTTGTGGTCTGCGAGGGGTTGGAATACCGTGGATTTCGTGTGTTTCTGTCACAGTACAAGTGACAGTGACAGTGCAGTGAGGATGCACAAAAAACATCAAGTGCCAAAAGTGCCAAAACACCGCTACTAAAGATGGCGAGCAGTCGATACCGGTCTAGCAAAAGACTAAACCAGTGAGAGGAGACAGAAACACACGAAATCTACGGTTTCATAATAAAATCAATTTCCTTTGCTTCAATTCAATTATGCCTTTGCCCTGGTTAGAGATACAGCAACAGTACTATACCATTATTATTCTTAATGATGAATTTTGTCAGCAGTGAAATTGAAACTTCAAATCATTCAGTTTAAAATGGATATTTCTCTTAGTATGTGGCCGATAATTTAAAACGAAATATTGCACAGAAATAAGCAGTAGACAATTTCAATTTAAAATTAAGGGAAAATGGAAACTAAATTTAATTCTTCACTTAAATTTTTCATCAGTTTCATTCATTATAGAATTATTGGAAAGAAACCAACAGATTTAGTAATATCACATAAATTTTGAAAGAAGGGAAATGGGTAACAAAGCAGCCTTCATTTAAGTTGTTCCGCCAGTATGGCCTTAGATTATAATTCTGTTACTGCGTATATTAAGCTAATCCAAGATATTTATTTATGAAATCAAAGTTTCTTAAATGAGGGCTAAATTGCCGGGAGAACAGTTCAAGATATCGTGATCTCCTACTGCACCGTTTACAAAATTTCAGACCGGCACTCTTACCAGTGGTCTTTTTTGTACAGCCTACTTTGGAATTCGACTTCCCGCCACCGCCTGAATGCGTAAGTAAGCTGCGGTGGATGTTAATTGTCGGCCGCGTCGGGTAATGAGAGTTTAAAGGTCTCCCCACCCCCCAGGCACCTGTTGCCGAGTTTCGACCGTTGGAGCATATGGCGTCGAGTGAACAACGGCCTAGGACAGACTCGATTGGGCCTCTTGCCATTCACCACTGCCGGCGTTTCTACAACCTGTCCCGGTTAACAACCTGTGGACACCCCCCTGGGTGGGCCTTCCACCGATTGGGGCCTATATGACTACAGTAAATCATCTCCTGAACAATATTAAAGAGCCATTACCCACGCCTTACATTAAATAACAAAACCTCAGTTAGCAAAATTACTACACCCAAATTTTATTTCTATATTTTTCTGGTATATCACTAGTATAGAATTCAACACTGAAAAAAAAGTTCCACTAACTACGCACATATAATTAGTAATTACAAACCAATAAACCTCTGCATTGCTCATCTCGAAGAAAACTGCTGATTTAATTGTTTAACATATTGCGATCCAACGACCAGAACGTGGCCCAAAAATTGTTTTCTTCGTTCTGCCTTTAACGTTTATTTAATTTGTGGGCGATATTTTGCGGTTTAAAATTACGCACCAAGAGGACTGGGTTAATGATACAGCTTAACCGTGGAAAATTTTCTTCTTATTCGATAAAATTGTTGTTATTGACCGCCGTATTGATAACAGAAATAAAGATTTGGCGAAAAGTGTAAAAATAAGAAAAAAAAAATGTAAGAAATTAATTGCCTGGCATTGGCGTAGCTGCACCAAGGTCGCCCGAGGTATACCGCCTTGGGTGGCAGCCTAGGTCCTTATTTCGCCACTCCCCTAATTAAAACAATACTCTATACACAATTCAAGGCTAGATGACCGCTGCCAAATTCAGTAAGGTCAATATTAGACAAATAAAGAACTGGACTCGGCTCAGAAATAGTTTTGATATGAGACAATAAATTATTGGCTAATAGGCGATAAAGTTTAGCATAAAAGATCCAATATACAGTAAGAAAGTGAAGACATCCAAATTCTTCAAATAATATAGAAAGAAAAGAAAACAGAAAGCTTTAAAATAAATGTCGTTATTAAACATTTTAACACTAAACGAAAAATATCAAAACTTAAGTTTAATCGAAAGTAGGCATACTTTACAGATCTATGTAATTTACATCACTGTTTCTGTTGAACACAGCCTGATAAAATAAAACTGAAGAAATAAAATTAGAACTAGTTAACTAGAAAATACATATTACTGAATTTCCGTTACAAGTTATAAAATACTGTCTTTTAAAATTTGTTCACAACTTATATTTGTTCCATACACGTATATACAGTCTACCTTTGGCTAATAATTACACTAATTAGTGTAAAGTGCGGCGGAAATTTAGTGGCTTCCTAGGACGGCAGGTGTACACTTCCAATCTTGTTGTTTTATAACGGCGTAAAACTCTGGGCTGTGTAAGTCGATGCATGACCGCGTGCTTTATTAATTCAAGAAGGGGCATTACGCACACATTCCTACTGTGCGTTACAGGGAACTGGCCCTGAAAACAAGAACAATGATGTCCTCAAGACGTTCCGCTCTATTGAAAAAGGCAATGAATTTTTAAATACAGCTACGTGTCCATTAAAAAAAGATAAATATTAATATTTAATTATTTTGTTAATTAAGGAAAATTGATTAATAACGGTCTTATATTCTTTGGAAAATATTTTGTGTATAGATATCCTATACACATCATAGATATCCTATTTATTATTATAATCATAGTATTTCCCTTAATAGCCATCATTAATACCAATGGCCAAGTTTATACCGAGGTGTTATAGTCAGAATACGTATTATACTTTCCTAATTTATTACACAAAATACATTTATTAAACAAATTATACAGAATATGATAAATATCAATCAATTAATTTTTAATTTCAGCTATATTTTGTATAAAATACCTCGTTGAATGCCAATTTTTCAATTTTAAATATCGCATTTTTGACCCGCTTTTTAGTGAATTTTTTTCTGAGAACCTTCCTGTTAAGAATTACTTCGTAATTTTTTAGCACACCAGGCAAGAAATAAACTTTCTCCCGTTTTCTTCGAGGTCTATCCTCATTATCGTTACCGTGTTTACGGATTTCATGGATTGTTATTATCTCAACGTTGGTGGAGAAAAACAAATATTTTTCCCGTTATGAAGTACGTTTAATTGGGTGGAAAACCTCGTCCGTTATTTTATGATATACAATACAAATACAAGTGGATACTTTGATTCGTACGACTTACCCTAAACATTTTTCAGCTTATTTGATTCGATTGTTACCAATTAATATTATCCCAATGAATACACTAAAGGAAATTCTTTAACACGAATCAACGGAAATTTTATAGCGATATCTTTCGCTGATAAAATGCATGCAGCTAATAAATGCCCCGCAGCAGGTGTACTGGCCAGTAATTTTCATTCCTATGAACAATCGTATATTGTCGATATTTCCATTTTTCAAAATTTATTGTTAGACACGGGTTTAATTAACTACGCTCAATTTGTAACATTTAGTAATGCTGGCGTATAACGATACCGAAATTTATTACAAACATTGAGCTTTAATAAAAATATCTACATACATCTACCTGTACATACATCTATATACATTCACGGTTCTCTCGGAAGGAATAAAATGACTTCGGCTAAAGTCCAAAGCAATATTAAAATTCAAATTCATTGTCTGCTTTCGTTAATTACGTTACGGCACAGGATAAATTCGTGCTATCTTTCATAAAATAAATATATTAAGATATTTTTAAAAATCTAAAATAAATTCGTCCTACGGAAGGTAAATATTACATTCGATTTTATTCATATATTCTCTGTTGGCGGTTCTTTGTTTGTATTTCAAATCCTTATAAGTAAATTAATTAGGGGCTTCTTAAGGACAGTATCATTAGGACGGGGCTTCCTGTTAACAGACCAGAGCCGCGCCGTCTCATGCTTGACACGGAGGATTACAACACATATACAAAATGAGGTAGGGGGTGATGGGTGACAAGTGGCAGGAGTGAGTCGGGCCGCGTGTGGGCGAGCCCCAGGCGCCCGTGCGTGTGCGTGTGCGTGAGAGCGAGCCCCGAATCTGAGAAATGGGAGAGAGTTGGAGAGCCAGCGGGAGAAATAGAGAGGACAGAATGAGAGAAGAGACAAATACGGGCGCATATTGGACAGGAGTGGGATGGGAGGCCGACCAATCGGTGGGTGCGTTTCACTCCCCACCTACTGACTTGTCTGCTCTCCTGCCTCGCCTCTTCACTACCGTCTCCTTCCTTCCTCACTCTTACACTGTCCTCTGTAGGCCTCTGTAGGTGTCCTGTATCCTATCCTTCATCGAACCTCAAGACTCGTTCGTCCTCGACTCAAGTCGTCCATTCGTAGTATAAAATACCTTGATTTGGGTGCCAGGATTTGTGTACAAAAATATTATGAGCAGGACGATAAATTAAAACGGAAATGGTCCTTTGATATAAAATGTAAAGTATCTATGCATTCCACCTCCATGCAGAAGAACCGAAGGATGTTAATATTTCAGAAATATTTGTTTGCCGAGGTCATCGATGACGGTAGTTGCCACACTCGAACATTAGCAAAAAAACCGGACATAAAAAAATACCAGGCTTGAATATGCCATATATTCATAAAGCCATAAAATCAACATTGAAATAAAATTCTACAAACTTCTTCATGGACACCTGGATAAATAGACATTGAAATTAATAAAATAAAAAACATGATTATCATATTTGGTTTTTAAAAATTCTGGCCCGTTGTTAAGGAGTTGATTGAAGTATAAATATTATAATGACAAACGGATTTTTGAATATTTTTTTATATCAAGTAATTATTTAAAATAATTTTACACGGTTTAATGAGGATCATTTTCTTACGTAGACGAAAATTCGATAATTGTTAGCTACACGATATATGTAGCACATTGTTAGTGGAATGTGTCGCATAGACCGAGACTAAGTGGAAAATGTTTGTGACTTCTTCAATGGAAACTGTAACCAACGTGCGCTGTAAAGAAATCATATAATAAACTCCCAGTTTTACCTTTTCGTCGTTGTCATTATCCGTCCCAATCCCCGGACCCTGGTAATCGCGCGCTTCCCAGCGGAGCATAGAGTTCTGTGGGAGTGAGCACCATTAATTGCTCCCGGATTTCAATCGGAACCGACGAGGGGTGAAAACCTGAAACCTGTCTATAGCCTGAAAAAACCGTTGGAGCGATGAGGGACCGTTAACCGGACGATGAAAGTGGTCCCTTCTTGAAATTCGACATAGTACCTACGATCGACAAATGATTAACCAGAGTTAGGGGGTCTTCGGAGGGTGGCCAACGTCAGATAAGCCTAGTACTCGTATACATATATGTAAAATATATAGCTATAAATATAAACGAGAATTCGTAGAACTTGATTTCAAATCTGAAGTAACTATTGGAAACTGGAACTATTGGAACTATTTATAACTATTGGCGTTATAAATATAACTGAAAATAAATCGGAAATGCAATCGAAGATGAAAAAATGATTGTTGGTTACCACAAGGTTTTTACTATTATCCTGTAATCATAATTTCTTTCCACTACTATATATTCAAATTAAAAGTCTGAATATGTAAGATCCGTAGTGTTAAATTATATAGAAAAGCTCGGAGATTTAAAATGTTTAACGCGATTTGAAAATATTAAAGGGGGGGGGGTTGGATTTGAGGTGTATGAACCGTTTCAACAGTTCAAATAAGAAAACTTTCCTGCTGTGAAAATCGAAGATTAAAGGTGGCTCGCTGGTGGATGGCTGAACCGCAGGCGTTGAGGCAGATATAGTATGGCTGGCGGTCCAGCACACATCCGGACGGTCGCGGTGTCACGAGACAATGAATTCAGGTGTTGCCCGAATTGCCCGCAAGAATTTTCCTGTTTAGTGAGGTACGACACGTTTTTTTCCGCCGGCGCTGCAAATAACATTTAATTTTGACAGAAATGCGACCGTAAGAAGTGTCCCACCTCTCTTCCAGCACGTCTGCTGGAAATTTGCGGCTATCGAAATTAGGGGGTGAAAGAAATATTTTTTTAATTTTGATCGCTTCTTGATTTCAGAGGGTTACTGGTCAAACAACGAAATACTGCTATGTACTAGTAACGTTACTAAACTTAATAATAAGTACAGAGTAATCATTAACCTAAGAATATAATAAGGTTCAAACAAAAATATATATTTCAACATTATATGTAGCATTAAAAAACTTACAACTAAAATTTTATCTATTTTTTAATTATGTTCAATCTTAACTCGAGTACTTAATAAAAAGAATATATAAATCATTTAGATGGATCAGTTCATGGAGCTGAAGTGATTCAGCCTTTAAATAACGTACCCTGCACACGATTATATCCTCGGCATATTAACCCTAATATACATTAATTTACTGTTTTTTATAGAATTTTCGTTAATGATTGTATACATGATGTATTGTATACATGATTGTATTACTATCAGGTCGACGAGGGATGATCAGGTGGTATGGCAGCGACGTATGTATGTAGTAAAAACGGAGGATTTGAATAAAGATGTCGGGACCTTTGTTTTCCAATCCCTTTCACTTCATCGCGGACTTTTAACTTCAGGGGCAAAAGAAACGTCTGGCGCTAAATCTGGCTAATAGGGCGGATGATGTACACCGCTCCTTCTCGGTTTCGCTAAAGAACAAATGTACGGTTGAATTGTCACGGAGAGGAAACCATGACGCACACTTTCTCAGCCCTCACACCCATCATGCTGAATTCTTGCCATCAATTGATTCACTACTCCGAATATATCCGAAGTTATTAAAACTGCACATTGTTAATATTAATTGATTTAGGAATATTTCAATTGTTTTTTTATTGTGTATGATGTCATCTTCCACAATAAGAAGACACCCCTCAAGGACCCTTCAGTCTCCGCTAAAATTTACTGCACCCTATGTACATAACAATTACTCGACATTATATTATACTGGCTATAAACAAACCCTTTACAAGTATGAAGATATTAACAATACAGAGAAGTGTAGACGGGATTTGACGATCGGTCTAAGCCTAACCCGAGAAACGTATTGGAATGAATAAAAGAAAACGAGATAAGGGAGGAAAAAATGTTATAAAGGCAAATAAAAACAATTTAACGGGCGCGTATGTTATCTGCAATTATAGCTTCAAGACCGCATTTCGCAAAAGAAATAGAAGTCGGGTGCGGTGAAAAATTGCAAGTTATTTTCCCTTAAGGCTGATTCAATGTGTGCTCAATCTTGGACGATTTCTTATGCTGTAAATCCGCTTATAATACACAATGGTTTTCTGGAACATTAAGTGTTGGAATGATTCATTATAAATAATTGTGGTTTCTGCGTTGGGTGGCAGCAGGTAGCCGGAGTCATTAGCCGGGGCGGTTGCGGTGGTGGCGGGATGCCAACATTGGAGCCTCTGCGAGACATTTCAATTCGCCCCTCTTTTAAATTGGTTCATATAACATGGGATCCGGTAAAAAATTGCAAGCCCGTTGACGGATTGTACCTAATATAGTATTGGATGACTGAAGGGGGGATGTTTCGACCCTCGTCAATTGAAAAGAAGGCAACATAGAAGGCAAAAAGTCAGAAACCGGTAGAAGGGGGAATGGATTCGGTTAAAATAATTTCTATATGATAATTTACTTGGAAAACTTTGTGTTCTTTGTATAAATTAAATTAGATATCTCGTAAGGCTGGGATTTCAATCAATATAATTCGAGGGGGTTACATTAAAATTGAAAGACACATTAGAATGCTTAATTGAGTTACATACCTCTGGCTCACTTATATGGTTTGAGACTGGATAGCTTTGACTTCTTGCCAGCATCACCGTCAGTGATGGATGCGGAGGTATTTATTAACACCGGTTGCGGTGATTTATTTGATATTTGGCGATAGAGTATTTTATTCTGTTTGTACTCATTATCTTAGTTTTCGTCTCCAACCACAAAGAAACGAAAAAATTACTGCTGACGTAACTATTGAAATCGTTTAATATTATTTTAGAGTATCCGATATACCTCAATGTAAATTAATATTCTATGCTTAATAAAGTAGTAAATTAAATAATAATTACTCTATGTATATCTTTGTCTTATTAGAGAGAAATGACATGCCCGAAACTGTGATAAGTCAAGTCCAGATAATGTGAACGAGCCAGAACGAGGGCAGGCGAACAAATTTAGATCTGGCCACGTATTGGATAACTGCGGTCGGTTACCGGGCGTGCGGTAGCTGAGTGGGTTGAAATTGAAGTCTGTCATTACGGCCCCAACTGATAGTAATAATTAGGGGCTCATTCGCACAAACACACACTCACTCACACAGACAGAGTCTGAGACTGATATGATGAGAACTAAGTGGGAAAATACGCGATGGCGCTGGGGCCATAAAGAGCGGTCACGTAGGTCCGCGCCGAGGGACAAATCCGACTCCTCTCTCCCAGGACGCCCCTGCTTTTTTCACGGGGCCACCTCGCAGACCTCAAAAGGACTTTTTCTGTTTTTTGTTTGTTTTTTTTCTCACCGATTAACAGCGACTCGGTTTCCGGCCGGAAACACTTTCTTCACTCGGGCCCGGCTATCCGGCTCTCCAGTTCGAAATTACCGCGGCCCTACCGACGATGACGTCTGGAAACGGATTGGAAAAAGAAACGGTCCCTTCTACAGTAGTCTTTTCTTCGGGCGCTACGACTAATCGTTGCTTTTTTTCGGCGGGGTTCTCTCAGTCGAATTAATCGACCGATTTCGCTTGTCTACCGATTTTCTCAGGGCTTTTTTGCCCGTCCAGACCCCCCTCAATCGAGCATAACTGGGGGAATCGGATATTTCCAAACGAGGAAGTGAAATGGAGCAGACCTAACGCAGCGGGGAACCCTCTAAATTACTTAACTGGGCGGCTGGCTGAATATTATTATCTTGTTGCGACAAACTGTTGAATAATAAGAAAAGAAATATTTTTTTGGAGGGGTGTTCTGTTCTAGTAATAGGGCTGAGTGATCAGTAATCGATATGTTTATGAGACTTGTGTTCATTCACAAATACTCTCGTAGTTAGTTTTAATTTTAGAAACACTTTTTACGACGGCCAACACTGTTGATTGGGTTGTATTGGAATAATCAGTATGTTTATAGCGGAAGTAAAGTTCATACTCCAATATTAATTGCTTCATTATAAGCAAAAGTATTTATTTCACAATTTGAGACACCTGTTTCGTGGTCCGTGAGGTTTTGTAATACCATTATTCTGGCGGTTTTCTGTCGATTTAATTCCTTATTCCATACCGTATAATAATGCCATATCTCCCTTAGTGGCGTTGTTTTCAGGCCCTATTAAGGCGAGACCGTGCAGATAAATTTATCCTTCAGTTAACGAGCCGATCGCTTTCATTTACGATTCAAGGGCAGTAATTTTATAGCGTCAGAGTGGTCCGAGAGATCCACCTCTGAGCTGGGCGGGAGGACGTTTATTGTTGGAGGAATAATCGCGGTTCGTCTCTACGTGAGCGATAAGTAACGCCCGCCGAGAGCAATATTACGGACGTGGAGATTTGCTTTTAGAGGGGGGAAAATAAAAATAATAAAACAAGAAATCAGATCGACAGTAAGGAGTCTTAATTTGTTCTTGGATCAGCCTTCGCGGCTAAGGCGGTCTTGGCGTTAAAAGTGCATTCTGGAAATAGTGAGTCACATTGTTGTTGGCTACTTGTTATGCAAGCCCGTGTTACTATTCAGAATTCCTTGACTGGGCAATTTTTGCATGTTGATGCCGAGTCACTTGTCTCCTGCCTGGCTCTTTCTACCAGTTTACAGGTAATATTTGGTCTGGATTTTTTTAAAGAAAAATAACATAAAAAATCGATTTAAACTGAGTATTTACAGTCACCTGTCTGCGAGTGGTGATATACCGCAACCGGACATAATTTTCGTTGATTCATGATCAACAACTCATCGAGCGACACAGTTATATATTATCGGAGCGACAAGTGTTAAATACTGTATCGCACATAATACGATACCACCGCTGTCCTAATTTATGCAGCGTCCAATCTAAGTCACGATTTCAGCTGAGAACCAACACCGTACTCTGACGCTATCAGATCCTTGAGGTAATTAATTACGTTAAAGAAAAATAAATAAAACTTGTGATCCATAATATATAGCTTGGAACTCAACAATTTCAAAGAGGCCAGGAATAAATTTCGGATTAAATACGCAGCATAAAACGTCCTTTAAGATACAAGAGTAAAATAGGAAAGAACGGGAACCAGAGTTTTTTCCCACTAAAAATAAATCTAATGTAACCTTACCACTCATTATTTTGTTATTTTCGTTATAAAATTTCAACCAGTGGTATATGTATACATCGTTGTTATTTTGCTTGTAGAAATTATAAAACTAAGAACGTGTTTGGATGTGCGACCACACACAGGAGTGGAAAACGCTTAGATTTGTATTTAATATGCCGGCAATTTCTTCCACACATCACAGTTATCAGATCTCCTGCGTACGGAAGAAGTCATGGTCCAGGCTCCATCAGATATTCCTCCATATTACTGCTTATCCTCGAGTACTGCCCGCATAATAACGCGCCCAGAATGGCAGTCATAATTTTAATTCGCGCCGTCATTTTCTCTATGTTTACCGTAAAAAGAAAATGAGCGATGTATGAAATGAATATTTCTTAAGGCGTAAAATTGCATTTCCGCTGTATTTGAGAACTCATTCAAATTTATATTTCATATGTTTCTGTCGCCGATAAATATGAATGGAGTAATAAAATTATACAATGACTGTTTTTATGTCAATTTTTCTCATATTTTCATATGCTCCCCGCAAACTTTCTCGTTATTTCACACAAATTACGCCTAATAAAATAGCTTCACTAGTCGGAAACCAACACGCTATAATCAAAAAAATTCTTACGGTCGAACAAGCTAATTGGGACGAAATATCGCATGTCATCGGTCATCCCAAATCATCGCCGATTACCTTCTCCAGCAAATAGTTCAAAGTAGTTATGTGTATTACACACTGATTTACGGTGCAATCATAAGGTTTAGCTTTGAAATAATGATCTGCCACCTCCGTAAAAGACTCCACGGGGTACCGAGCCGGGTCATTAATTTCATGAGTCATATCGAGAGATTCGCTAATTGATTTCCATTTGGCCGGTTTTTCGGTCTCCGGACTACATTCCCCGCGGCCCGAGTGCGCAATCCGATTAGAAAACAGCCGGCGGCAATGTAAACACTCGGATATTCAGAAATATATTTCCAGAACCGTTGAATGGAAAAGCGGCCTTCGACCTTTGCCGGGGCGTCTGACCCGGCGGTGGATCGTGGCCGGGCCGAGATCCGTCCACCGAGCGCAACCGGCGCTTTTGATCCAGCCGCCCTTAACCGAGCCTTTTAACTGATATTTTATACCGGCTTTCGCAACAGATACGCCGCGCTAACAGCTACGGCTCCCAATAAATAAAATTCGCGACCGACGTTTCATTTCCTATCTTCGGTTCGGTATGAAAGAAGGAATGCCCCTCCCGCATGTATCATTTTATTCTAGCGAAACTGCGTTGGGCAACCCGAACAACCCGCATGGGTCGCGCCGGCAAGGGCGGCCTCTATCTCAGAGTTGAATTCGGAGTGAAAGTGCCTTCTTCCGAGGAGCTCCGATTTCGAAGAAACATTGGAACTTCCGGAGACCGAATTCCCGATTCTGCGAGTTCGATTCCCTCTGAGATTTAGCTTAACCTTACTTAAGAATTTGTTTAGATCGAAAATACTGTTAAAAACTACACAAAAATATTCATTTGAACGGATCAAGTTCAGTGAGAAACCGAATCAATGAAGGGAAACAAGAGAATGAAAATCAATCATGAACATTACAGTGCTCCAGCTGATACTGGCGTCTCCCCAATACTATTGAACTGACAGGGTTGAATGAAAATTCGCTTGTCTGCTGTGGCTTCCACCAATAAATAACGAGCGTATTACGTTCTTGAAAAGATGTGAGGGTAAACATTGTAGAATTTAACTCAGATAATTTTTAGTAACGACGAGTGTCAGATATCCCGCTAACATTGCGGATGATATGCAATTGGTATATTGTTTTACCGGCCACTTATATTGCAGAAAGGCTGAACTCTAGAGATTAATTCTGTGTTACGCGAGTTTCTATCTCTTATGACTAACCTTCTAAGAATGCACTGACCACAGACGAGAGTGTGCTGTTTTGTTATCAGTAACTGTGTGCATTATCAAGATTATTCCTGTTTTTCTTCTTCCGAGCTCTCGTCCCCTTTCAGAGCGGTTAACGCACTTTGTGGTATTCGACGCCTGCGCGTAAGTGAAAACTTGCAAAAATAACATCAGTGCTATGGCCATTCAAGAGGATAGAAGAAGTGTGAATTTTGAAAATCACTATAACGACTGATGAGCAGTGGACCAATATTGGTTGGGCCTATTCACGGTCCGCACACCGCCTATTAATTTCACGAGACGTTAACCAGAATTAGAATCTTTTCCAGCAGCTAATATTAAGACGACCGTCAAGAGCGTAATCGACAGTATTTTATTTATAAGTGGACTGAATTGTAACAAATGCGATTGTTTATCATAGTTTAAGGTTAAATGTATTCTGGTGTTTAGTAGTATGAATTGATTGGTAGTTATTAAAATAACTTTATATTATTTGTCAAGGCACTCATAATGTATGGTTCAGTCATGTATGGTATCTCCTCACTTCTCCTTTGACCGTACATATATGACCTAATTTATGTAGGTTTATTCGAATGCGATTTTCGTGGGCAAAAATCCTCGTTTGTGAAATGTTCCGGGGTTTCGGCATCCTGTATCTGGAGGATCAGATCAGGGGCGATGAAAACGGTAAAGTGTCTCTTATATAATGGTTGTCAATATGGTAGTGTAATATTTATTGTGAGGTAAGAGGTGTTGTAGGGGGATTTCGTGGTCCGCCTGGAGGGTTCGTGCAGCCGCTGACAGCGAGCAAGCCCCCCAACCCAACCTACCTTGTACACCGGCCCTGCTCTAAAGATTAGCGAATATATTATGCTTTTCCCCAACCACTACACGCATGCCGATGTGTGTGTTGAATTTGCAAGCGAAGGTTTCTCAATATAAGAAATTTTTAATAATACCAACGGCTGTTAAAAAAGCTAAGGATTTATACCTATGGTTCTTAGTTGCAGATTTCTACCTCTAAAAATAGCCTATGTATGAAGACAACTGCGACGTTTATAAAAACAATATGCTGTAATATTAGATTGTATAAATTACTTTTTGCGGAAGATTTAAACTTTAGTAATTTATGTAAGTTGGATATTCGTACCAAGATGGAATTGACCCATAATCACAGAGCACGTACGTTGCGAGCTTGCAACCGTAATCTGTGAATCTCCTAATGTGAATCGACACTTGGGTGTCGATGGATCGTGCCGCGAGACCGCCGCGTGTAAATCGATTAACCAATCGATATATGTTTCGCCTTCGGGTTCAGATTTACACTTGTGTTTGGGCAGACCTTTTTCATCGGGCCTGGCGGAAGTGCTATTTGTGTTACGGCCCCTTTCACATATGAAAGTGAAATGCGAGCCAAGCTATTATTCTCGACATATTACTTTGCCCCCTTACACTACATATCCCACCCATTAACACCGCGCGCCAAATTGGAACGCCTTATCTGATGAACGTTGACCTCCGGCTAACACCCGAAACGCTGCGGAGAAATTTACTGGTGTTGATTTTGGTCGGCCAGTGTAAAACGGCCTGTTCGTGTGTAAGTATTGAAAATGTTTTTTAATATTCCAGAAAATCGTTGAATTTATAATTATATCAATTCTGTCATAAAACACTTAATGACAACTTGAAGCGGCCAAAAAACGTCATTCAGGGCAAGGTCTCAGGTATACGAGGAATCTGGTATAACTTTGCAGCCAACTTTATCACAGGTTAACAGAACTTGATGGTTTAACGAGCGATACAAAAATGCAAAAATTGTCGACATGCCGTCTTAATTAACGGATCCGGATCTGTTTTATTGCGAATGATGGAACTTATACACGTTTTTAAGATAATGTGTAAATATACTATTCGCCTCGTTTTAGTCCTGTCACGTTAGAGATTACTTGTTGTGGCTGTTTAGGTATAGAGTTCGGCATTAAGAGATTAATGATATTAATGTTTTAATGTTCCGGGGTTAAAATCGGTTAAAAACGGGAGAATCGATTGCCCGTTGCCTGAGGTTGTGCAAACCGAGTGAAGGTCCACTGAATAAGGCCGGTGCGGCGGCCGGCTCCATTTGAGGTGCACGCTCGCACATATTGACCCAAAAGTCAAGACCGGAGGATATGTTGTTTCCCTCTAAATTAAACCTCTACTTCTGAACGCTGGCCGGCTCGGTCACGTCAGCCCAGAGAAACTCTCAGGGCGGCAGATATATCGGAACACAGGGAGCGACCCCTCGGCTGCCCCCAGCTCTTTCCATCAGCAAAATCCTTTATGCCTTCCTAATGGCTATTTACATCGTTTTCCTAACGTAGCCAATTCAAATTGAAACAGCCTCAAAATTTGCTTTTTTAATTGATAAGAGAAGACTATAAACCCAGTTCTCGATAGATTCACCTATTGCAGATTTGGGAATCTATGTTTTTTTGTTAACTATCATCATTCTAGTTAAGAGTTTTCATTCTATCCAAGGTTCTGTAAACTCATAAAAGGGGAGGATGGATGTCCAACTAGCACTTAATTGACACTCTTAACGAGTACTTTTTGAACGCTGTTAAGGCAACAAGACGCTGTTGTCTGCTATAAGTAAGGGCGGATAATCAGTTTTAGTTCCTTGCCGATGGTTATTGTGGGGTTAACGGTCGAAAAACCTCTGTAACGATGCCTTTCTGAGTGTCTATGACCGGAGTATCTTAATTGGGAGCTTTCCAAAATACACCACGGGTCAACGAGAGACCTTTTTGAGCTTCAGGTTGATTGATTTCAACTGGTTTGTCATTTAATGAGAAAACGTCTGTCATCATCTATGAATATAGACAATTTTGAGAATACTAGATTTCCATTTAGTAAATACAAAAATTGTTACAAAAATTTTGAAATTGAGAATTTAAATATTAAAAGGTGACATTATTAACTAGCAAAAAATATTTTGATTCTTTTTATTGTTCGCTGTGAGGTCAGGGCGTCAATGTCTCAATAAATATGACTTTTGCCACTTTCTCTTCGCGCTCATGACGCAGCCAGATACGGCTAACACGGATTTCGACGAAATGATAATCTAAAATGGATTGTCGTGACTCTATTATTGCAAAAATACCCATGGAAATAAGATACAAATCCTGGAAGCAGACAACAGTACCAGCGTACTGACGGTGCTGGCAGGACGCATCATTGACGGCCTGCCTTACTATCAGTGGTATATCTGTCAACGGCCGAGGACGTGAAAGCAGACATTATTCACTCACGGGATTACAAATTAACGGATATAGTCTGATATTATGAAAAAGAATTTAATTTAATCACGGACGATCGTTTATTTGGAAGAAATTCGTAACGATTCAGAAAGAGATGTTATAATTTAGGCAGCAATAGATTTATTTCGCCCCTAAACATATTTATTCATCGCGTTTCTCACTCTTGGAATGTTTTGCCGGGTTTCGAATGTCCACCATCGTCACTAACATAGTAAGGTACATCGGTAGCCGTTGAGATCTATCATGAACGATATACGTGCTGTGACATTGTCGACTGAACGCCCTCTAGTACGGTCCTACGATAAACCGGTTTCAGTTTGACCCCCATCATCACCATCATTCCGTTAGTAATGCAGTAATTCGTGTCGGCCGCCAATGGAGTACTTGCAGACGGGACTGTCTGTACTATTACTAGACCAAATCTGATGATGCTTAGGAATAAGGAGATTGCGGGTCCTGCGGATGCTGTTAACGATAAGATTCCTCCCTAAGTACAATATACCAACGCAAGGATGCAATGAATAACTCTCGCGGATCTCCAAACCGATATATTAAAATAGCTCGTATTAATTTACGCTTGAAACGAATTTCAAAGCTAAATCCCATCGGGTTCTTTACAAAACTCTTAATGTGGTCCTCTCGGTAAGAACTTCGATGATAAAATCGAACCACACCCGGCGACTGCTCGAACCTGGACCGTCTGATTTACGACCGCTTATAAATTGCGCTAATAACCTTATTCTATCGGGGTTAATGTTCAATTCGTCGCGCGTAATAGCGGCCCGGGCACGTAGCCGCAGCGCATATTAACGACGTCGCCGATATATTAAACTCATAATTCAGCGGACAGTACCGGTGCTATGGGCTATAGCCCGAATGTCCACTCGGATATACTAATTGGGCCGTACGTTCCCCGAGCCGCGTTCCCACGGGCTCTCCTCCCTCCTTCTTACTCCCGGCATTAATTACAATATCATGAGTGCCCCTTTGAGGATCCGCCGCCGTGGCGCCGGGCTCAGCGAGTGTGCGTGCGTGCGATAGGACGTGCGTCTCCACCAACCCAACCGCCCCGCCTCTCCCACCCGGGAAGCGGTCACGTTATCTCTGCGGGACTTTAGTACTATACATGCCCCTTGTCTCGGGCTTTGTTACTTATGACGCTACCCGAGGACTCCGAGGTTCCGATCCGTCTATCTAAACAACGGCCCGATCTGCGAGGTCAGAATTTTTTTTCTCAGGGGTCCCCTTTTTTCGGGCCGAGAAGTCTCTTCACAGGAAAACGGAATGTAAGGCAGAACGTATTGCAGTTTCTTTATGGGCATAAATGATGTCCTAGATATTGAGATGATTGGACACATGAATTATTTTATTGGTATTAATGGCAAGAGTTCACTCATCGTAGCTAGTTCCATAAATAATGTATTTACTCGAACAAACTTTTAAATTTCTGACATCCGTTTTAAAGTTTTACATCCAGTTACTCCTAAGCAGCTGCCCTGCATTTCCTCCGAAGAGCGAAATTAATAGAAGCGGGGAAACATCAAGTGAAATGAAACCTTTCCTTATAAATCAGAACGTTATTCCCTTATCAGACAGAGAACAGTTCAGCTAGAGTGATTTCTGACTTGGGTTTCATAATTGCACTCCTTTCTCTCGTGCCTAAATATCGAGTTGGCGATTGGTATTTAGCCTAAGACAAAAGACGGTCGCCGGCCTAACTAGCGGTTGCATAAAGTGCTCGGTCGAATTTTCGAAATACCTGAATGAAGTTGCTCAGAATGAGCCTTTCTTTATTTTTTTTTGGCTTATTTTTTTAGCCTAAAACGCTCGTGTAACTTAGTGTTGACACCGGTCAACATGACCGCGAAACGCAGTAGCAGCGGCTTTTGCGGTCTGCGGAGGGCCACTTGAAATATAATAGCGTCTAGAAAATGTCTGTTTTTCTTTTTGCCGGGTTTTTCAATAAAATCCTCCGGCCATTTTTGCGAACGCATGTCAAGATGCTCGTCTGGTCCATCGTCTGAGTTTTTATATGAAAACCGATGGCGTGACTGTGGTGGGCTCCACACCTCCACGGTTTCAATGAAACCGGGCATCCCATTCACCGGACTTATCCACCATAAATGTATTTATTGCGGTTTCCGCACTGCTAGTGAAACTCATGAGTTCACGTAGCTCAATTCAATATTGTTCTTATAATGCATTCGCTAAATTTATTCAACTAAAGAAACAATTCCAAAACTTCGAGTGTAAACATGCAATTTCGGTTAAACCTTGAGAATCTACTCCCTAATATAGTATTTATGATACCGATTCTTATAATCTAATTTACGAGTAGGATACATTTATATTTCCAATGTCAAAAGAAATGACTAGCAAGGTGCCAAAAAGAAAAAATAGAAAATTATTCGGTAGAAGAAGTTGATTTGAATCCAATAGTGGAAATTGTCTCTCAACTTTCCACAATAGCAATCGGGCACCCGATTCTGCGCTTGGGTACTCTCCACTGTTGACAGTAATCTCAGTTCCCTCTCATCATTTTCCTTTAAGTTAGTGCTGCTCAAACCGGTGTTCCGGGGAGCCTTGGTGCGTGCTCCGCGAGGCGATACCGCCTAATGGGGGAAATGAATTATTGGTGGTAATCGACCGCTACTTCAATCGCAGAGGCTTCCTGATTCTCGGCTTCCAATTCCTAATGACTTATCACGGTACGGAAAAGTTCCAGGAATTGCTTAGTGAACCACCGTTTCTACACTTCCCTGAAGGAGAATCTTTAAAAACCGAAAAATCTTCCAGTATACCACTCCGTACGGCACTTGTTTCATAAAGTAAACTAAGTTTAATTTTAATTATTCATTTATTTTGAGAAATTTATTTATTCTTTGATAAGACATGATAAGAGAATGTCTGGCACATGAAACACTGGTAATGCACAGACATTGGGAAGTAATTTCGATTTATTCTATTGGAGGATGCCGATAAACCGGCGTGAGAGCAACTGGAGGGTAAGTGCTTTGGTAACAGTAAAACTGTTGTAATTACTGCAATAATTCGCGGCCGGTGGGCAAGCCTCGGGGGCTCCGCTACACGCAACATAACCATATCTCTCTCTCACAACGACCGTAAACGATTTTCAAACAGTAAACCGCTGGAATTGCTCAGTCCTTACGTCGGCTGGTTAATATAAAAGACCGAAAGTGGTTGTACATAATCCATGTTACTAAGGGTCTTTCTAAATGGACAGTTTACTTTATTGAAACTGTAAGCACGCTTAAGATCATAAAAATGGACTGGAATAACGAGAGAAGGGAATCATCGAAATTGGAAATTAAAAAGAAAATCCCCCCCTCCCGTAGCTATTCAAAGGGTTGATTCTTACGATTTGGCTCGGTAATTTGGCGTAATGCTAAACCGGTTTCGTCTTCTCGCCACCTTCGCTAGTGTTCCCGTCAGTAGGTTAGTGAGGCACGTAAGCATATTTATTACATAGTATGCAATGGCAGTGGCATAATTCTAGTATGTAATTATTTTCAATAATTTCAGCGTAACTCTATTATTTGAAAACCTCAGAAACAAAGGAAAATTATTCATTTGCACCGAGAGTAGACCAATGAGATACACGACGCCGCAATAAAGAAATGTAGTTATTGTCAGTCTTAAGCAACGGTACCTATCGTTATCAGTTACAATATTGCAATACATTCAACAGCTTCACAGATACTTACACCTGTCGACTTGTTATCTTCTTCCTACTGCTTATCTTTCTGCTATTTAATTTCTGTACTCAATCCGGCGGAAATGAGAGTTTTAAGCTGAAATGAAGCAATACGATTTATATAAGACCTAACGAAAATTTAACAAAACGTTGATTTAGTAAACCGACGCCTTGAGTTGCCCATTTATTTCAACTCGAAACTCAATTTTTTCCGGACTGGAATTTTCGCCTTGATTTGAACTAGAGTTTCCCACAATTCTTTTTCCCCCTAAACCATTGGCAGTTGAAATAAGAGAAAGTGTCCTTACCAGTTGAAGTGGGTCACAGTAACATTGATTTCGATTTTTTGGTCAGAACAAGTAATCAGCTCTTGTGAAATGTTGGAGAACGTCTTTTTTTTGGGATTTACAAAAATTTCACTCTAGAAATATCCGATATGGTCCAATATTTACCTACCTGTTACGCCTGGGGCTAGTAACAATGATTTATAACCTATAACACCAAATCGGGTTATAAGGTATAATAATGTTTCCTCCAGAAAAATGAGCGATATTATTGACAGAACGAAGGTACAGTAGTATTTATCATTCTTCCAGATTCTAATTTTTTATTCGAGGTCATACGCTCTCCACTCGACTGGAGAATCTATGCATTATGTATTATGGAACAAGTGCGAGTTTGAGGAAACGGCCGGTCCGCCTTAAAAGGGACCTTGTACGTCGACAAGGAGCTTTGTGGCGCAAAAGTGTGTAAATCTTTCATATTGGGGCCGGCCGCCGAGGGACAAATGCGATAAATAATGGGATCGAGATATTAAGTAAAACGGTGGTCCCCCTCGGCGTGCGCTGGAGGCGGCGCTGGCCCTGGTTCCACTATATAATGGGGTGGCTTGTGGCCCCCAGTGTGTGGCCCCACCGACTCTCGGCGGCCCACAATGCCACGCATTCATACATGTGAATACATTAACGAGAACAATGTGTACGGACCCGACTGTATAATTCATATCGGAGATATGCTACCTGTAATCTTGTTGCCGGCTCCTAAGCGTGCCGCAGATACCGTAATGCATATTGATTTATTTACATGAATACTGGGTAATATACTCTACCGGTTTCCTGTACTACACCGAATACGTTTAATGTCGTTTGTTGGTATGCCCACAGCATTTATAGATTCCTGTGTCCGTTAGCTGTTTGTATATATTCCATCTGCCAATAAGGATATATTCAACGTTCTGACGCATTTTTTGAAGAACAAAATTAGCTTCTCATATGATTTATTTTGTCGTCAAAAGCCTAAGCTGGCTCTTCAACGTTTGAATCAATGTTTCAAAATTCTAAATATAACGTCATCATACTTCGTTCAAGTGATGCTCAGAAAATCGGGAGATAGAAACAATTACCCTGATAGGAATGGGAGGAGGAATGAGACGAAAAAAAAAATTAGTTAAAGTGTTCAAACGCCCTATTAACTCAATATTTCTCAGATTTCTCTTTTCACTGACAACGGTCCACAGCGAGGAAGGAGGAGCAGTTGCATCAGTGGTATAATAATAATAAATCCTAACTTTCGTTGGAGTGGGGGGATCGACTCATTTTGTCGGCTCCGAATGAGCGGACACGATTCGCGACGGTACTTTATTTTTGCTCACCTCTTACCAAATGACTCAGACCTGCCACTCAGTCTGGCTGAGGCCCGTTGCGCAAACCCGCGCGGATTATGGTAATGCTTATTATTTGACATTTTAGCCCGAGAGACAGATAAAGTCCGAGGTGGATCACGTCGTTTCACTACAAGCAAGATCGTTTGTCTGGTTTTTTGCCCACCGTCCGGATTGATATTTCCAAACAGAGCCGAGCCTAAGGTATTCTATATTCGAGTACGGATTTCACCAATTTTTCAAAGTTATTTTGTTACATTTATACACTCGCCCAATCGCATCGCCCAACTTTGGTAGGGCAAGGTCTGGCCTTGAAGTTATGAGGAAACTCGTTACTTATCTAATAGTTCGCGCAGTAAAAGGGGCCTGATAAGCCAATATTAATTTGCGGAGATTATTTTTTAATTTGTGTTCTAGTATCTTTCTATTGATTTAAAATGCGTAAGGTAAAAAAGTGGTGAAATGCAGGGTGAATGGCAGGGTGTCCCCGATCATTGTGGGTTTTTGCCCCAATTCGGCCTCCACCACGTAAGAGGGGAGACTGGGGTGCGTGCGAGTGCGAGTGTTGTTGGGCTACCTGGGCCGACTGACTACCTGTGCCAGATTTCACGGGCCCGGCCGACAAAGCGCCCCTCCTCCACACACATAATGAGGTGGTTAACGCCTTTCCCTGGGCTCCGCTACCGGCTTACCCGACTCCTCCCCCGGCCTTAACTGCCACTAATCAACCGAGAAGGAATACACGCTCTAATGCAGGGGGTATCCCGTAAGATGATGAGTTCCCTACGCTCTCCGGTAGTCACGGCCCTTAGGTTAGAGTAATACTTTTTGTAAATCACCCGCCTGATCTGTGTTTTTTTTTCGACCTGACCGTTTCTAGAACCGCGAGGTATACTGATACCAACTCTGGTACTAGACGGGATTCTATTTTTTTACACAATATGGGAGGCGGAAATGTGAGAAAACCTTATTTCTTTTAAGCGGCACTTTCACTGTCTCCGCACTTCCAAGTCCGGTTCTACTGTGGTCGGTGGAGGTTTTCTTTACGAATTTTGACTTTCCCAGGGATCGAGCCAGTCAGTTGAGATTGAACGGAAATCAGCTATAGTGTAATGGATGCCGATAACAATGAATTCTCCGACGACGCACTAATTTAAAACAGTGGATAGTATCGTAAAAATAATTTGGAATACCCGTTTTGTGTGGAATACCGTACAAGTGACAGCGACAGTGCAGTGAGGGTGCCCAAAACAATATCCAAAGTGACTAACACCGCTACTGAAGTTGGCGAGCAGCCAAAAACCAGCGAGAGGAAACAAAAACAAGTCTATGAAAATAATGTTTCAATAACTATTGAAATTACGTACATTCAGACGATATTCAAGCGTATGACGTCGGGCAGTAGCGGGAGGATTCCCCGTCTTATGCTAATCTATCCGGTCAATAAATTAATAAATAATTCATCGGAGTATCCGTTGCTCGAGTCTGAGGACACAATCGATTCCGTTATGAAGTGAAACGGCTCGGGCGCGTTGGACACCGCCGCGGATCGGTCGAGCAATAATGGACAGTGTCTCCGGTATACGATTAGCTATTGAGAATTCCAGTTGCGTACGGGCCGCGTAGGCAGCCATCGCCGGGAGGGACCACCCTTGGCTCGCTCCCTAACCATGAATGAAAGGAGCGGCCGGTTAGTTGAACAGCCTTGTCACTGGCTCTGACTCACGCACAACCCGTCGTCATTTACGTGACTGGCCCCCCCCGGGGGGTGGCCCCTACACTGCCACCGGTTTGACGGCTCTGCCCCAGCTACACCGCTCTCCTGACGCCTTATCTATCATTTATCTTACCCCATCCAACTCGTCGGCCTTTATCATTTCAACAATATCTTTAACAACAGTTGCTTTTCTATCGAGTTAAGAAAATAAAAGAATTTGGAAATTGATTCTACAATTTCTGGATCGACTTACATATGCGAATAAAAACGTTTTCAACGTTTAAAACCGGGCATCTTCCTCAGACAAAATTTAGTAAAATATTCCTTGGGTTTACAGTTGAAACGTTATTATTTGTATATGTTTTATGTGGCTAATTAATTTGAGTAAGTATAATAACAATATTAGTGGACAAGAAAAACAGTATTTTATATTATAAATTGTACTTTATATTAATTAATTTTATGATAATTCTGTGTACTGTCAACAATGCCGTTGTACTCGAAAGGGGTTGTTTAGTGCCCACAGCTGTGGCCTAGGATGCCGTACAACGATGCGTGAATTACAGAAAATTGCACGCGTGATGATACGTCTCGTAATATGCTTGACACGTAATAATATATGTTAGCACGTAGTAGTACATGTTGTAGGTGTAAAGTAGTCGAGCTTTACTGTACGAGAGAGACTACTATTTTCAGTGGACCGCAGCGATTCGCGTCGGATTTATATACCAATATTGCCCATCCTCTGGACCGCAACTGGCACTAAACATCATTAAGACGGGGTTCCTTTCAAATATTATAATCTCCGGGTTATTTCCAGTTTAACAGGTCTCGACCGCACGGCCTCCACGGTCTTATTGTATTGGGTTATATGAGGTAATTCAGTAGTGGGACAATTAGAGTGGCGGGTTCCCACGGAAGTGGTGGAGAGCCGGCCCCTCCCGGGGACGTGACCGACTCCGGGGACGTCCCCCAAGAAGCTCTTACTCATCCGGTGGCTCGAATCCTCGAAATGCCGGCATTTCGATGCGGTTCCGTCGTGTAACATTTTTTCCGACCGCAAGGGTGGGGAAAAACCGCGTCGCCCGCCCCACCTCTCCCCTCCAATCGAGCCCGCCCAAAAAACTCCAACTTCCAGAGCCCCCACTGTTTTGTCACGGAATAAACTATTAACGGCCAGGGCCCAGACCAATTCCTATACCTGTGAAGAGGACGCCGCGTCCATTACAGGAAAATTATCGGTCCGAGCTATGTATTACGGTCCACTGTAAATTTGGCCTCTGGATCCGCCAGAACGTTCTACCTCTTTGTACAACCCATGAATGATGCGTGGACACCGTTTGTACATTAACTACAAACTATTAATGCATTTAATTAATCATTAAATACAAACAATTAATTCATCAAGATTTACTACGCCTTGCGAATTCTACTTCATATCTAAACAAAAATGCATGATAAATCATTCATAAATCATTCGCTAAAGCGAATTGACTATGAAAGATTAATAAAAAAAATTAATAGTATTAAAAATTAATTAAAGAAATAATATTAATGTTCCCGTTTAACTCGATGTAGCGATTTATTGATTTTCTACATTTAATAAATGCTACATTAGTTTAGTAACATGAACGTAATTTACAATTACATTTCAATAAATAGTGTCACATGTAGCCCATTAAATAATATATTCCAATCCTGAATGTATATATAAATAATTCGAACATGCTGATGAATATATATATATATATATATATATATATATATATATATATATATATATATATATATATATAGAAGAATTTCTATATACAACTTTATGTAACACAGACCACAGATTTTACTTTCCGGAAAATATGCTGGAGCTCATTATTGTGAGACTGCAACTTCCAGGCGCGGAGAAAGTAACCTAACGACCACAATGGGTGATTTTTTATAATATATTTGTGGAGCCCGTGCGGTAAAACACCACACGAGTCAATAACACTTAGAAAAATATCGCAACTCAAACTCCCGTTCATTGATCCCAGGGTCCACGTTCGGTTTGGTATTGTGCAAACCTATTTTCGAAGTTTATTTTAGACCACTGAATAGTTTTATTTATATCACGGCTACGGTATAAAGATAACAAGTTTTAAAAATAGAAAGACATATGTAACCCCAGCAATCCTGTCTTTCCGTAGATCAACTAACCGCGTTCAGAAATTATAATTATAATTACGGGTACTCGTTAATTTACAAATACGAAAAAGGTCGTACGTGTTTAATGGATGATAAAATAGATTCATTAGAAACTAAAAAAGTGAGATTCGATAGGTGATTTTTACTTCGAAACAATCTGACCGGTAATAATAACGGTTCATAGAGCAAAACTGATTAGTCTAATTGTTCAGAATATGAATCGTAGTCAGAACCAGCACTCTGTTATTTCAAACCTTTTTATTATTCATTGCATTCAATAGAGTCTAGTACTTTCTATAGTAAATCGATAATTACGAATGCGCGGCGGGTTTAGAATTTCTCCTACCGAGTTTCGGTCTACCCAATTCACAGTGTAGGCTTATTGAATTTTACTCTCCAGTAGGTGTATAATTTATACACGGGGTTCGATTTTTCGCTTTCCACGCTATTAAAATATTTCAGTTTCAAGGAAATCATACCTTTCTTTCTGGTCCGTGATAAATAGAGACATAGAAGCATAGGTTCCGCCTATAAACATCATAAAATGTAATCCTTCCTTTTACGTATTTTAAAACGTTATAAACGTTTCGATCGTATTCATTGCTTTAGTTGTCATAGAAGTTTTTATGGCGATAAATTTATTTTATGGAAATTATTTCTTTTATTATCCATTTAACGCTTTAACTTGTGTTTGTACGAATACAAATTATTATTCTGCGTCTGAAATAAATAGGGTATTCTTAAAACTATTCCTGGATTGCTCTCCGGACTTAGTTATTTTCAACCCCATTCTGGCCTTTATTTGCGGTCGGATATGAAGAAGGAAGAAGACCAAGGTGAATAAGAAGGAGAGGAGAAAAGATAGGAGGAGAACACGAGGAGTAGGAGGGTGGAGAGGACGTGACCCTTGGCGGGGCACAACGTGATCCGAGTACGAAAAGCGAGCGGACGGCCCAGATTAAACTGCTAAATACACCGCCGACTACACACTATTATAATCATTATGCAACGCCATCGCCCTCAACAACGCCTCGGTTTCATTATCGACTCCCCGAATTATCCCCCAGTCCCACCCCACCCCCCACCTCACAGAGATTGAACTATCTCAGCAATTTGGACCGCTCAAGTAACTGCCTCAACCGGGATCCTTACCGGGTTAAGTTCGGGGGGGCTCCTCCTCCATTACCTCAGTCCGCCCAATATCCCTGTAGTCAATAATCGACTAAGCAAAGCGGATTTTCAATTATTTCCTTACGGAGCCTGTAGACCGTACAGAGATGACTATAGTAGACAGCCTACCCCTATCCCCGTGAAGGTTCTCCTAATTTAGATCACTGTTTATTTACGTCAAGAAATATTTATAATATAAATGACTATTTCAGAAAATTCCCACGCTAGATCAAATATTTTTGGGGCTGTGTCAGCTGTCCTGGCATATGCTGTTGCGCCGGGGTGGCGGCCCTATTTGGCGATAATTATTTAAAACCCGGCCACGGATCCCTTTTTCCATTCAGGAGTTTGGAGGCAGGCAGGACGAAATTGCGAGACGTTAAAGCGTATCGCCGGCTCCCAATGCGCGCCACTGTTTCTTGTTACCTGCCTTTTGTCTGTGCCTAGCATTTTCGTACGTAACAGCTTTTGGCTTACTGAATTCAGTGATTTTTAAATACATATAAGTGTAATAGGACAGTCGCTTATTCGGTTCGTTGTGGACTATTATAGAATAATTTTATAAACAGCGAATGCGTTTTATTTAACAGGGTACTATTTTGTACTTTCCTGTTCATCATAACCTCCTTTCGTAATTCTGATCTACAATAAATTATAAACCTGTATGGGAATTCAGTAAACGCCTCGCAACTAAATGATCACATTTTGGTAAGGAACATCGAAGACTATGTAAGTGTATGGGAAGTTCTATAAATGGGGAGAGGGCAGGCCGATGTGATGGGGGTCGTGTTCTAGTGGCATTGCTCCTCCGGGGGTACGCAACGGGGGGAGAGGAAAGGCTCTGCGAGGCTTTGTTTCTTTGTTGAACGGCTCGAGAGAGCCTCGATACGGAGGTTAACGTGTTTAAAAGCGTGTTGGGTGTCTGGCAGGTAGGAGGGAATAGCGATAGGTGTGATGATTGTAGAGCGTGGTGGTGGCGGGATCGGGGCCGTGGATCTCACACCCTCCTAATTGCCCGGGCACTACACACAGCTCGGTAATGTGTGAATTGATGATATTTATTACCCGGGGCTCGCCTACGCCCCCTCGAGAGCCTCCCCCCACCCACACCGCAACCTTATCACTATTAATCTCCGGCCGGCCGGCGAGATCCCCTCCCGCCCTCACTCCCTCCCCACAAACCTACGGCCACGGCCTCCTCTCTTGTTTGATAATGTGAAAGTGTTAATCGACGGAATTACGTCGATTAAATAACGGCCCCGAGAGCGGCTTCCCCCCTCCCGATATCTATTTGCTGAAATCGACCGGTTAAAATACGAGCCCGGCCGTAATTACACGTAACACTTAAGGGCCCTACCCGAGGAGGAGGGGGCTAGGGGTTTATTTCCACGCTTTTTTACCGTTACTGTTTTCGGACTGGCGGAAAAATTTACCTGTCGTCCCGCCTCGAAGAGACCCCACGATTGGATCTGAAGGCCCCATCTTAACTGTGTAATGGCGCAATTTTCGCCACGTTCGAGAGTTATTGCGCGCGGCATACCGCCGGTTAGTGCTATTACCAACATTCCTAATTGCGCTTAACGCTACTGACGACGGTGAGAAGCTGAAATCGATCTAGAACATCGAACTAGGAAATAATATTCCAAAATTTTTAATAGACAATCGTGAAATAAAATACAATTAATGTTATTACTTAAAGTAAATTAACTTCTTTAAAAAAAGAATTATTTGAAATTCTTGAAAACGATATCCGCGTAAATATATTTATTTGTAATGTGTTGTAAATACATAGTTTGCTGAATTATAGATATACGAAAAAGCATTACATTAGTCCAGAAAAAATACTATTACAGAATATCGACTGTAATGAAAATACCGTTAAAAATATCATATGTATCGGATGGGATATACGCGCAGGATACAGGGCGACCACATCCAGCCCTTAAGAGATTGGTCTTCGCCAATGGGTATTGTCAAAGAGAGAGTTAACATTTCACAATAATATCAAGTTTCACAGTGGAACAACGGCCATTGTTCCGCGGACAAAGAAACGTTTTTACTTGGACGTAACTCAATGACGCCGATGTAACATAAATCGAGTGTGTCAGTCTTAAGAAGTATCGCACAAGAGGAAACCTTTCGGGTTCAGTCGCCCTCTGAGACGGGGCCCCCAGTCACTCGGTCCGGTGTTTCTAATAACACGTGATCATGATCCCCCCGTTTCTTTAATAAATTTTCACTCGGACACGCCTACGTCTCATCGTTGCCGCGTCCCCCGACCCAAACCCGCGGGTTTCGGGATCCCCCACGTCGATCCTTGCAATATTAGTCATGGCTATCTTCAGCCGCGGCCGTTTATTCCCCGCTGAATTTCCGAGCTGGTATCAATTGAAAGGTATTTCTCGCCCGGAGGCATCCCGGGTCAATAGCTTGAGCCCGGGACAACATCCAGTCCATAGTTTCTCTGCCTCATAACATTGCTTTGATTTAAGGGTTTTATTGGAGTTAACATCCCACTGTAGTCAACAGTACCCTTTCGTAGTTTTTTTGGACACTGCTTCTTCAAGTTAATATCTCTTACTTTTTTTAATAATTTTCAATATTTTATTGTTTCATACTCGAATTTCTGAATAAGAGTCAAACCCCAAGTGCGCAATCTGAAGTACAAACGCTTCATATTAGTAAAAAACTGCTAAGTTACACCCATTAGAGAGTCATTAGAGGTACCGACAAAGGGGAGGAAGGGCGTTTCGTCTCAGTGTGTTTTTTGTCTGGCCAACCACCCTCCGTCGATAATTCAACCCTCCAGTTTATTGTTGCGCGACGAAACTATTTCCTTAGCAGTATAATGCCACAATACTCCTATTCATTTCAGAGATATCCATTTCCTCTGATGCAGTGGTTCAACTGTTTTCAAATTTCAATCGTTATCATTGAACTACCGACAATAAAATAACTAATAACGACGGGAAACTGGGTGGGGTCAAATATGAAATGCAATGATCTTGTTCTTTATTATATTAAAATGGTACTTTGTGTATTTCGTTTGAAAAATGAGTATAACTTGTTAAACGAACATTATCATTGTTTGGTAAAATTCATTAGTGTCATAGGGGAGAACCAAAATCCCTGCAATATAGAATCATCGCTAATAGAGGTATCAACGAATGTAAGCAATTTTTTTTAATTTTTCTTATTTAAACAATACATTAAGGCCTTGCGGGTGAAATATGTTCGAGACAGCGATTTGCATTCGGTATTAGAGTTAGGAGCAAATGGGCAGACAATGAGATTAATACGAAAAAGTTGTAAGAAAAAAAATTGTCCGGTGTTCTCAGGGTCATGTGTAGGTCGGACAGACGATAAAGAACTATAATAACAACTTCATGGCGTCGATGGATTTCCCTCTGCTTTGTCAGGGTCGCTGACAATGAAATAATTGTGCGGTTTAAGAGCGCAGAAGGCGATCGTGCTCTCCGATCGGATGATATTGCTTTCAAGGAAACCGCCAGAAATGTTAAGTAGTTATATATATTATATAATATAGGTAATATGTAAGTTATACTTAAGATATAATAAGTTATTTACCGAAAAACCGGATATCGTAGTTTTTTATGCTTAAATTACCATTTTAGTTACGCTTATGTAAGGTGGTAAAATGTTAAATCAATATTTTAATAACTAAAACGTTAGAGTCATTAACTGAATAACTGCTCAAGAACTGTAAAAATTGTTGGTAATTTTTAAATGAAAATAAATTGGATGCAGTAAATCATCTTGTAGGTAACAGTATATATATGATTCCGGGCGTTATATCCGACCGGTAATGAATTTCCACTTTCCACCTTACTCCTCTATATTTTCCAGGAACTGCCTTCAGGCGCTTGTTGAATTTTAAACAGATTTTCTCGAAACTATTCTTAAAACTACATCGCGGGGAGTAAGCGGTGCATTACATATTGGTCTGTCCCACTTACAGGCCACATATTATACAGGGAGGACGGAAAAGATAAGGAAAATGAATTTTATGTTTTATTAAAGCCAGAGACACGTGAAAAACAATCATACTTGCTCCGCGTCGGAACTGAGGTGCCATAATGTGTAATTTTACCTTAAAAAAAGGAAAAACGCAAAAAACTGCTAAAAAGTATGAAAATATGATCCTTAATTATGGTTTAATTTACTCAAATTCTTATGCTGGTTCAGGATTATCTGACAAAAATAACAAAACACAGCCTAAGTTAATAACAACGTAAAACACATGGGACATTTAAGGATGGGGGTGTGCAAGAAATGGAAAATAATGATAATTGTTTGTACACATAAAGCACGATGAATCAACTTATGATGCACTCTGTGAGGAATCGCGAGGGCGGCGGGGACGGAGAGCATCATTCCCCATCCGTCCAGCGGGCAGAAAGAAAGCTGCCATTATGGTGAGTGCAATTCCAAGACCATTTTAGAAAGTTTACTCGCCTCGTTGCCCTTGCCGGCGGTTAATGACATTTCTCTTCGTGAAAAGAAACCAAAATTGAGCCCACAGTGTCGACTTGACCAAAAACTCTGACTGCGACAAAAAGGGTTGCGACTACAAACAATGGTTTCAATGCCTCCGTCTGACGCTATTATTTGCACTTTTTCCCCAATGCATACACTACAAATATATATGATTATTCCACTTGCGAACGTAGTTTCGTACGCTTCCAAATTCAAATTCAAAATTCGAAGCTAAATTTATTGATGGAATTCTGCTAGCGGCGGCGCTTATAGGATAGTACCAAACTACTAGAGAGTAGTGGCAGAACATCGCAAGAGTGATCACATTCCAACAGACCTCCGAACAAGTCTCTTAAATTACTCATTTCAGCCAAACACACATCGAAATCTCTATTAATGATCATATATATTTTCATTTTCGGAAACCCTTGGCACTCAGATTTTTTGCTTCCGATGCCATTAGGAACCAAGAGGGTATACCAGAGTTTCAAAAGGGATACACATGACACACACAAATACACGTACACGTACAAATGGAAGCAAACAGACTCAGAAAATTGTTCGAAACTTCTAATGGAGGAGTCTGTGAGCGAAATATTTTATTCTGTTATGTGTTCGAGGAATTTTATTAGATGCCAAAGGTTAATAGAATTCCTGTCCAACAGTATTTTGTCAACAATTACAATTTATATGACTCGGGCAGAGATTCAAAAATCACTTGGATGTGTTGAACTCTCGGCAGCGGCAAAGCGGGCCAACAAGTAGGAGCAATTTGCGCATGATTGGGGAAGGAAGTGACATGTGTTGTTGAAACTGTGGGAACCCAGGATAAATGAATATGCATAGCTATTTCCTACCTGCCTCCTGTCGGTAGCACCTCCCCTCCCCCTGTAACCCAATAGTGGACCCCGTTTCGGCCGCGTTTGTACCCTGTATAAAATCCTACCGGCCGTTTTCTGCGGCCTCTATCGTTTGTTCACTGATTTTTCGGCATTCTACGGGGATGGAAGAATGAAACGGAAGCCGAGAATACGGAAGCCAATTTCAACGAGGCTGGGAACTCTTACCAAGTAAAAGGAAATCGTTTTACCGCAGATATGAACCAACTACAAAAAAATCTTGTTTAGACAACAGCGAAATTAAATCTGCACATAAATTACATTTTATGGCATACACATTATAATATAGACACATTTGAATATTTTATTATATTAATATATTATAAAAACCTAATCAGTAAATCCTGTTATGAAATTAGAAATGTACAAATTTAGAATGTACATTTAATTTGTTCACCGAGATATCAAAGTTATGTTACCACTGTTTTAAAAATGAAAAAAATACCAATATATGAGTTAAGCGTACAGTATCTGCAGTAAAACGCTAATTGAGTAATGACGTGTATGCGCTTACTAGCTGGTTAATATATCGAATGGAATATAGAAAGCAGCGATAATAGTATTCACTACGGTCAAATAATTACTAAATGTAGAATACATTGACCATGTTGTCGACGGTATCTGGGTATAAGTATATCTGGATATATCAATTGTTGCGGACAATACAAACCGTTCAGCCGGGTATTTAGGTCATAGACGCACGACCGGCATGGAATAAAAATGTAATTAACAACTGCAATAATCTATGAGAACCGTGAAAGATATTATTGACAAGTTAATTGGATTGTAGCCAGTAGATCCCGAGGCTTTCTATTGCACGAAATAACGTGATTAGGAAGCCTTCCAATGTCCAACGAATGATACAGAATATAATTTACTTTGGGTCAGCGTCGATATTAATCCATTGTTACTCTGTGAATTGGTCTCCGGCGGTAAGCTGTTTCACGACGTTCAAATAGTAGGGAGAAATCTTTCTTTTATTGACCAATTTCTGTTACAGAGACAGCGGTGTTATATAAAACAACCTTCGGACTTCAATTCCATAAACAACATCAACCGGAAAACATCATCACATTCGACCAATTAGCGAACAATTTTTATTATTTATGATATACATGGTATATGAGTTATAAAAATTTCCTATTATAACATATACGGTTTGCCGACCCCTGGTTTGGAGAATACCAGTAAATATATAGTTAACTATATTATCACCCGTGATGCCTACTTAAATCGACCTCGTTGCCCTTGCTTTGCCTGGTACTCTGTCCCCCTGTCAGGGGTAGTAATTGTGTTATCCGCAGTCAACCTAGTCCTCAAGCGGCCCGTGCAAAGTGGTACGTGCAAGTATAATCATCACTGTTAACATATCATCCAAATATTATCCCGTGGTAATGGTGAAAAGCTTTCCTATACACAATATAATTGAAAAATCAAAAGCAACGAAACGATTTTGATAAAAAACTAATTATGGCCGAGAACAAGTAATTCATCATATCGTGCGATACCGTTCAGGACCCTCGCAGCCGCAATTGGGTCGCTTCAATTGTTTGTAATTTGTGGAATATGAATTTAATTTTCCGTACTACGAGCAATAAATATCAATAGGTATAAAACCGGTGTGCTCGGTGGCCTATCTTTCGCGTCGAATTACTTAAAATTTGATAGAATTATTGGTAGTTAAGTAGTTAGTCGAACAATCTTCCCAAGTGCACGGTTCCCGGCGGTGATTACTTCCACGTTCCGCCGTTCGATGAAAGTCCCCCCTCGCCCACACTGTGGAGGGGACGCTGAATTTTCTCAAAGTACGCTAATTCTATGGCATTAAGGGAGGAGTAGGAGGAGGTGGAGGAGGGCAGACGTCGACGACGATTCCACTATTGCTTCAAGGCGAACTCGAGTTATTACTTAAATGGTGCTGAAAGGCATGCCTACTCGGTGAAACCGCAATAGCGCCCGGTTCGCAAATGACTCAGATGGGAGTGCTCCCGGGTTAGTCGTGCACTCCTCTTTTTGTCGGGCCCAGCCAAGGTAGCTCGGCGGTCGAGACAGCCTTGGCCAGCGCCGATCGGTTGACACCCGCCGGAAAGGAACGTTGACCGCCCGCCAGCCCAACCTTTCATCAGACAGCCCACTTCCTCCGCCACGGCTCGAACAACCATCGAACATCATCGATTCGCAGAACAAGTGAAGGAAACCCGCACCATAATAACAAGAATCAGTCGAGGTCCGGGGAGGGTTTAGCACGTCCATTAACGAAGACTTTATACGGGGAAATTTGTCTGATAACTGTCGTATTTTCATGTCCTCCTGGACTCGGAGCAAGAAGGAACTGATGAATTTGGAACTAGTATTGGCCCAATGACTCCCAGTGAAATCTGGACACTCAGAAAAGTTGCGCGCCGCCAAATGGGTATCTCAAATAGTAGACTGCGGATTATTGAACCGCGGATGTTGAACGTACGAGAATTGAAACTCGTGGCCCGGCCAATCGGCCGTCGATTCCCCAGCGGGAGAGGGCAGAATATAGAGTCCAATGAAAAGGGGCCCTTCAAAAATTGAATCAAGACAAAGCGTTGGGTGTAGGTCGGGGTGTTGGGGCGGCGGGGCTCTAATGACGACTAGTTGCATATGGAAATGAGCGGGTCCGTGCCCCGGAAATCCGCCCGCCCTCTTCCGGCCCGTGGTCACCGGACCAAATCTCGAGCATTGAGCACGAGACATTCTCGTCCGATGGACGGGCGGTGGTGCCCGCGTCTTCAGCCCATATTGTCTCCACCATCCCACCCTGGGAAACTGCCTTTGTTTTCAACGGAACGAGGATTCCCACGATTAATTACTACCGAGTACTACGAGTGTATTAAATGCCGGTTGAGGACGAATGGCCTGAATACAGTGCTTTATGCCTACTGGCATGAAACTTCCACTATTGGGAAGATAATTTATGATTTTGTTTATTCTAATTGGCTTATCGCGTTATGGCTTCTTCCTTATTGTATTACTAATGTAATAACAATAAAATAAAAACAGTATCTTTCCCTTATCGCAGTAACATACTAAACTAAGGAAAACTCTGATTTCACTAATTATAATTTACTATTTACCTTGATGATAGATATCATTGATATATTCATGGCTGCAATAATCTGCTCATTACAATATGGTTCACTGGAAATCAATCTCGTAATGAGAAACCTAATGTACCGCATAATTAACCGGTCTGAACTATTAATAAACCTTCCTATCTAGCCAGAGATGCAAATCTACTAATGCTCAGATGTTAGCTTTCACAGTTAAGGGAGTATGAAATATAAGCTTAACGGAAGAAATGTTGTTCAGAGTCATAAATTTTTAGTTTCTCTCGCTTCGAAATTTCACTCGGGTTTTGCCAGAGTGGTTTCTATAATTATTTTTTGTTGTTGTGAATTAAGGGCACTCAATATTCATTTACTAATATTCGCTCAATTAACATGTACTTCTATTTCCAATAAAGAAATGACCTCATTCCATATTAAAAGCAATACTTAAATGAAATTGAAAAAAAAATGAATTTTATTTTTGATGAAATGAAATTTTCATTGTATTTCATTCATTTTTATAGACTATAAAATTCACCCTGCCTATATAATATCTGCGAATCGATGTCTCAAAGTTATACACAATATACTGGTGTACACTAGTGAATTAGGAGAATACCTAGGACACGCCTATAAGAATGGAATTCATCAAAAACAAGGACCACAATTATCCTCCAACTCCTGTTCCATGTCATCCAGCCATTCCCTTTTCTACCACTATTACCCGGTATTCTGGCAAAGGTTTACTCACAGCCCTTTCCTCTTTTATTTTCAATACCGCCACTCAGCCACTTGACCTTTCCACGCCTTATAAAACTCACCCTGTCTGGATGTTCGGCCTCTATCCCTGCATTCGTTCTCATCCGCCAAGTGTTATTTTTCTTGGTCCAACGTTCGCATGTAAGCGTTTCCTACCTATAAGAATGCAGCAGTCGGTAAATGAACAAATTAATGGATGGGAAGTTACTGAAAACTTTTCAAACACAATTAAAAAACCAGTAAGTCATGTGAATTCTGTCAGGACTTCCGATGTACATTACGAATGGCTCATCCCGTTATTCCATTAATCATTCAAATAACTGATCAGGATGAAAATAATGTGGGAATAATGAATTCTGTTTACTGTTTAATTTCATGTAACCTTGAGCGTAAAATTTCATCGTTGCCTGTTATTATTTTTACGATTATGGTTGGATAACAATGAGGAAGGCGTTTTACGCGGGGTATTCTCGTTTAGATAATTACGAACTGTAAAGACGGAACACGCGACTTCCTCCATAGCAGAACTGTTATATTTTCTGCTCAATATATTCGAGATTACGAAAACGGACGAGAAAAATAATAGCATATAAATTTCCGCTATATTTTTACTTTCCCCGGCTTGAAAATAAAAGAAAAAGTAGGACGAGCTCTAAAAAAAAATATATTTGGGCTTATAATAAATGTCACGTTTTCATAAGTTGAGTCGTTTGAGATTTGGGGGTCGGTTTATGCCTCTGTCATATTTCCCTAGTTTGTTACGTTTATGGAAACTAAAATTTTGTGTCTTTACCCTCTGATATTCTGTACACACATGTTTTAAGGTAGAGAATTCCTTTCTCGATAGTCCTATAAAAGGATAAGTGTAATATTCCTCATATTGAGGAATGATAAGCTAAATCTGTTTGATGTCAGACCGAATAAATTGGTCATAGTGGAGTTTCATTATATGAAATCGGATTTTTTAAAATAATTTCTTAGGGGAAAAAATTTGGGGTGAAGTTGATTATCCAAGTAAAGTTAAAAATGTTTTCTGAATTAACGTTCTAAGAATAATGTAATGTGAGCCTGTCTGCGTGCTCCTTTTCAGTTTTTCGCTTACCAAGGCATTTTTCCCGATTGTTAAATCAAATTTCTGGATATATCAAGTTAATACACAGTAGTACTGTGTGTAACAAATGTCAAGTACATATTTCAGAAAGTGAAGACCTATGAAAAGTTAAAAAAAACTAACTATTTGTTGTTAATCGATTGAAATTTTGAGTTATAAATAAATTCGTTAAGGGGGAGGCGTGATATTTGCATTTGGGACTTTACATAAGCCCCCCCCTCTACTTCTTAGGAAACCGGCGCTTTCCTTTCAAGTATTATCAACCGTTTTAAATAACTGGGCGCTATCTAATCTGTATAAAGAGTGGCCCTTCTCCCCTCAGTCCTTACGGTTGTTCCGCGGCTCCCCCGTTCCGCCCCAATCTCGGGGAGCATCTCTTATCCGCCGGCGGCTTCGCGAACTTGTCGGCGGCCGCGACACGAATTCTGAAATAGCGTGTATCTCTCTCTCTCTCTCTCTCTCTCTCTCTCTCTCTCTCTCTCTCTCTCTCTCTCTCTCTCTCTCTCTCTCTCTCTCTCTCTCTCTCTCTCTCTCTCTGCTACTTCGGCGTCCACTCCGGCCACATGCTTTGGAATCCTCGGTGCGTCCTTTAAACTAGGCCTCGTCCTCGATCCCGTACTGCGTTCGTGAGATGTTCTCCGGCCGGCTACCCGACATAAGGAGAGATGCGGTCCTCCTCCAAGAATCCTGAGTGACTCAGAACTACAGTGTCGCCATATCTTTCCTTTAATTCTGGTCTTCAGTATAGAAATATCTCCACAGTCACTATGTTTCAATATAGTTTTTTAATTATATCATGTATTATTAAGACGATTATTTAAACGATTTTCACTTTTCCCTACCCTGAACGCCTTGAAGCATTTCAAGATATATAAGAAATGCTTGCTGAAGAATAATTATTTTATTTTACAAAAATGTATTTCTTTATTATCCATGTACCGGCCGCATCATCAGAAATTGGGATTTCTGAATAGAAACTTATAAACATATGAATAAATATCTTAAAATTGAAATGCGAATCCAGAAATGTTTTCTGTTGATGACTGATAAATAAATTCATTTCTGTAACACTGATATACACTCAGTACGTATATATCTCGAAGAGTTTCGATTGCAATCGCATAACTGATTTCTGATGAAGCTTGACGAGGAATTCATTGCTACTGAATTGTTGGAGTACCATTTAAAGTTTAGAGAATCGAATGCAACATTAAATGTCGTTAAAAATAAATTGGAAATAATCTAAAATTTGAAGGAAACAATGCTGTCAATTCTTACACAGAGTAATATAAAATATAAATTCATGAAAATAAAAATGAATCCAAAAGTTATTCATCGCATACGTTAACTAAATTATCTGAGTGGCTGACGGTTAATGCTAATGAATTGCACAAAGAATGGTAGGAACCTTATTCAGAGTTTCTTTGCGTAATTATATTTAGGCGAGTTTTGAAAGGCTCTGTGCAACAGGGTTGCAACAAATAATTCGTCAAATATTCATACACACCGCGAGCAATAAAAGGGCAGTACGGAGAAATGATAGTAACATTTGATAACAGTAATGCTCACGGTTTTTAAAAGTTTGAAAGGGGTAAGAGTTTTAAAACATAAAAAGAAAATAGGAGGTAATAAAATATGAAGTGTCGGCGTTCTTTGTCTTCTTACCTATTAGAGTTTCGCCAATTAGCATTAGCCAATTAACCACTGGAATGAAGTCAACCAACCAAAGAAATGGATATGGCCCGGAGTCGGCAATCTCAATTATGATTTTATTTTTATACATTAGTGTCAGAAATGGAGTTGACGCAATGTACGTTCTTATAATTAGTCCAATTAAATTAATTGTTTGAAATGTTAATTATTTTACCAGTATTTAAATGTCAATAAACATGATTTTATCCCGTACTGTAGTTACCAATTTTGATCACAGCATTTCAACACCGAGTCATCTATCACGTATTTTTATATAAAGGGTAAAAACCTGTTGTTGGAACGGACAACAATATAAACCCGACGAAAGAGATGCAAACGAAGAACATTCTTATTGCTGAGTGCTAAAGAAAATCACGGTTTAACTAGAGGGCTGTAAATTCTTCATTACCGTCGCCAACGAACATGCAAGGTTTACAACCCATTTAATTGCCTATTAACACAATACAATAAGTTAATTAAAGTAATAAATTTATGGGGGAACATTTATTTGTAACGGTAATGTTTTAGTAGCCATGTTTCTTTTTTACTGTCCTTTCATTATTGCATACAAATTGTGAGTCGGAATACAACGCTTTGTATGGATGGCATTTCTCATCACAGGTGGATGAATGTTGGCATTATATTTGGTAAAGTGTCCATCGGAATTGCTTGTATGTCGAAATTACATAAAGTCTAACATCACAAAATAATCGAATGTTTGTTATCTTGTCGCAACTTAAATTTTACTGCTCTCAACAGCCACGGGAGTGGAGAAATCAAAACCCGTAAACCTCAACCCACTGTATTCTTGGGAGGTAATCCTCTCATTCTCAACCGTGATCGAAAGATTGGTGGCCAAAAAAATATTTGACTTCAAAACAGAGATAAAATTTGGACAGATATATTGGACCATGAAATATTTCTTGAAAGTAGTGTTGATGTTAGGTAAGTTATTTCGTCATGAATTTATCTCAATCCTTTGTATTAATGACCATCTAACCTTTGAATAGTTGAAATGTTTCAGACATTTTTCGCAGAAGGACGGTTCGGCCGATATCCTCTCGGGGAAAAGCTGAGTTCCCTTTTTCTGTTCTATTAGAATTACGGCCAGCGGTGAAAGACCGGCCATCTGATATTTCGCAAGGGGCTCACGAGCGTTCACGCTGGGGGGTGGGGCAAGGGTGGTGGATGTGTTTCGTATTAAAATCCTAAATATGTGTGGCACGATTCCCAGTTCATAATAGGGCGCGTTACACGTGTTATAGAGCCACATCTTACGTAAAGACTCCGCTAGGGGCCCCGAGCCGTGACTTGTCCCTGATAAGGGGCCAGCTTTTATCTTGATCTCCGATTTAAATACCTGATTTACTCGCGGTCCGCAAAAGGCAACGGCCTCCCTCCCCAATGCTGTGTTAACGCCAAAGATCGTGTCGCTAATAAATTTTTCGACACTCAAAGGGGTTCACTTGAAATAAAATTGGGTGTGCACCCACCGCACACACGCGCGATACGTGTCAGCGTTATTCAAGTAGATCCTCCTAAAATTTAAATACTACACCAGATGTCATCAAAATATACATCATCTATATAGATAGATAAATAGATTGATATAGATAAATAACCTATTCACAAACAAAGCATACGCCTCCAGGAGAATACTTTCTGTAGGGAACACTTGTCCAACTCGTACCTGTAAGGCGCTCTCCTTATGTGAAAGTCCTTTCCTGGGCGCCCATATCTGATCTTGATAACGGCTGTGCCATATTTTTAACACGCATTTTTTATATTCTAATAGCTACTAATGCAGAGTTACATAGAACTGTTAATGAATCGAAAGTCATGTTCTTATTTTAGCGATCAAACGAATGATAATATTACAATTCTTATTTCCATCACGAAAGGGAAACAGGGGTAATTTCATATTCTTATTTATTTGGTCATTAAATCATTGTGGACTAATCATACTTGGCTTGAAAGACGGTAAAGAAATGTTTGTTCCCTGAAATCTGAAGTTTCAGGTTTTATTTTTAATAATAAAATTACGATAATTGAAATAATTTGGCAGACAATTTTTAAAAGTAAATCGGCAAAGTAGTTCTAGTTGTATCCTCCAACTAATTTGATTTTTAAACAATTAAATAGATAAAATAACATTTTATAATTGCGTTTAAATGATTAACGCGTTGGGAGAAATTTACCGCTCGAAATTAACTAACCCTGTTGCCAAATAGGCTGTGCCCTCGCACTCGGCTCTGCTTAACCACTGTTAAATGGTAATTTGCTTTAATTGAAGACACACTTTCTTGGTTCTTGATACGTGTAGAAAGTTTTTTTTTATTACAAGTCCGATCTCTATCGCCGTCATTAGTCGGTCCAGAACGCGAAATACGGTCAGTTCGGTGATGAGAAAGTACCACTAGGAATTTGGCTTAACTGGAATCTGGAAGGCAGCCCGGAGATTAGCACTCCCTCACTCTGAAATCAGATTCACCGGTCGAAGTTTGGAATGATACTTTCAGGCTTCTCCATTTTTAATTTAGGACGGATTCAGATGACAACGAAATATTATTATTATTGGTTGTACACTGTAAATTGTTCGCAGTGAAAGTGATTTTAAAAATGAAGTTAAAACTGTTCACCCGTCCTAATACGAGATGTTAATAGGCACTATACTAATGACGTAAAAATACCAATTTTTGCTATTGGAGATAGAAGAGTCGAAGAGTGATAATACGATTAATTGTAATTATATAATATCTGCAGGACTTGTTCAGAAACGAGTCAATACTTTTAAAGCGCTCTTATTCATACATATAAATATAATTTTGTTTAGCATTTTCTTATTAGTATGTTTTACAGAAGAATTCAGGTTCGGTTAGCCTCAGTCAGTAGTTGTGTCCAAACACCTCGTCGTTAAAAAAGTAAAATAAACCTCCCCTAATGGAATCTAAATCCTATTAACCTTGTAATTAACTTAGTCGAAATCTCCTTCATCTCGGTACATTAAATCCAAGGAGCCCAGTCGACTTTTTACCCGGCCACAGCCCGAACCGCCGTCCGGTAGTCCTTCGTCTCTCGATTTCGTAATGAAGGAAAATGGGTGGGAAATCCCGTGGGAAATATCGACTCGACTGTTACAGTTGACGAAATATTTCCTCGGTGCGAAAAAAAAGAAGGTACGTAATAATAAGCGAGTCGCCGAATATTTCTAAAAAAAAATAAGCGGGCGGCGGTCGGTGGAAACCGCAAAATGGCCGCGATTTCCCACCATTTCCCGGAGTGGAGACTCGCGGTTTTCCGCGGTGCCGATTGGGCGCCGGACCGCCGCCGATGAAACGAGACGGCCAATCAGAACGGAGAAATCTCCGACACCTCGACGGGAAGAGGTCCCAGTCCCACCTCCGCCGCGATTTCATTAACTTTTTAAACCTCCTCCTACTACCGCCCGCAACCGGCCCTGTCGCTTTCTCCCTCTTCTAATAAGCCAAAATACACTCACAATTTCTTTTGGCCCACCGGAGACCCAGTTGTCCAAACTTTAAGTTAATGGATGAGTACAAAAATTAATTCATTCAAATGCCACTCGTCCGTTCAATTCACAACAGGGAATGATTTATTCTGGACTACTAATGCATATTCGACTTCCAGTCAGCGGAAACCAACTTCTATGGGTGCATATTTAATGTGATACTGTAGAGGAGTCAGAGAGATAACTGCGCCAGGAGGAGGAAGAGAGCCGTACGAGTATTTCAGACGAATGAGTTGGCAGTAAGAGTTATCGGGCACTGAAGACACATGATCTGGAAAAGATGAACGGATCAAGAGCAGCCAGGAAAGTCTACTCTCGGTCTGCCGGGAGGCTTCCTGTTCGATAGCGCGTAGTATGGCCGGATCTCTACCGCCATAGTCTTCGGAGCAATTTGTAGACCAAAAATATAGACGGAAAAGAAGAATAATACTCGGAGTTTAGAAATTTTTGTATTATATTCCTACGTCATCCGTACGATAAGACCGGTGGGATAGGGGATCTGATTTTGTTTCTCCATTAGCCCGACCGGTGGGGTACATAGGACGTGTTGCAACACCCCGTTTGCCGCAGGTTGGCCGGCGCAACAATAACTACAGTTTTCACGCGATATCTCAATTAAAAAAAAGGGTATCCCTCAGCAGGCCATACATCATGGTTGTAGATATAATAACAGATATGGCCAAAGATATAAATGTGGCAATATACCGATAGTTTGGGGCCGGTCTGGGTGTGGCACTCGTGACTTAGCTTCGTGATGCACCGCGCTCCCTGCCGACTGCATATGCCGCGCTCGCTCGCATTATCTGCAATACAATCCTGTTCAATATGTATGCCCTATTTACATATTAGGCTAGTTAGCCGTGCTAAAAATCCGCAGCGGCCAAAGGACCGACATAATTGATTCATATGAATTCAGGATTCTTGAATTTCAATAAACGCGGAATCGCCGAGTTAAGACTCGGCTCGCTTGGCCGTTATTTATAGCTCAAAACAATCGCTTTCAACCGCCGTCGTCCCGCCGGCCTCAACCTAGTATGTAACGTTACTCGAACCGGGCGAAATACATTTTCCAGATTTATAATTGGTACTGTTATTACCATGTGACCCAAGGATTATTTGCTTTTCCTTCCATTCAGTGTAGTTCTTATGTAGAGGCTATATTCAATTTCTCATTCTGCTTGATAAATATCTAATGAAATATTATACTCCAAGATGAAATATATAAATGAGGGATGAATATAGAAGTGTTCAACTTCTTTAGTTTCCGTAAGGATTTATATGATTCAGATAGTTGACTAGTTCCCTTTTCTACATTAAATTTTGCATTTCAACTTTGAAGTGGTTCTATAGCCCATCATCGAAAAACGTTGAACTCCAAGCAAAAGAGGCGTAACCCAGTTTGGAGTTCCCCAATTCTTCCACGGGAAGGACGATTCCGAACGGTCCATTAGCAACGGGTGAAAAAGAGCGTTCCACTTTATTCAGTGATGGTGCTACCGGATAAAAGACGGCTGGGTAGACCTAATGCCGGCCGTCAATACCGGAGATTAGAGTTAGGTATGGGCAGTACGGGGTGGCGGGCGAGGGTAGCGAGGAATCACAACACTCTTAAATGGGCATTATGTCGGCTGAACGTCAACTGGTTTTTTCGTTTATAATACCTTTTTTCCGTTTGTGTTTTCCTTTTCTTCGTGTTTTTTTACCTCCCCGGCGGTGGGGTGTGCGGGGTAAATAAGGGCGGCGGCGTTGGGCTACCTGTGTTGTACCCGAATCCAGGTAGCCGACGCATCACGTAGTTTATAGAGTAGTTACATCTCCCATTCCGTAATGACTTCTCATAGTCACAACACACACACACACACACACACACACACACGCACGGATAGTAGAAAAGAATAAAAACATAAAATCATTCCCGGACGGTTTTTTTCTTCCCTTTCCCCGGCCTGTTTTCACTACGCCGTATTACTACGTTTATAAGCGATTAGGCTTCTTGTTGCCGACCGCCGCCTCGATTTCGGCCGGTGCACGGGGCTCTTTCTTTTGTGGACCAGATATGAAATGAGAATGAGAAATCAACTGTGAATTTCCGGTGTTCGGTGAAGGCCGAAGGGCCTTTCAGTACCGGAAATAAAGCCCATAGTGGGAAATTGCAATTTCTCGTATTCCTTTATGAAGAATTAAGCAACGCGATAAACAGATAAGTCTGTTATTATTTATTTAAAGACTGAATGACCAAATGGTTTGACGTTGCGGTAGGAGTTATCCAGCATTGCCTGACATCATAAACAGGAATCATTGCTAGGAAATTTATTCCCTGAACTGAAAATGGGACTGCCATTGCTACCCATTTGTTTAACCGCTTCTCGCATAATATGAAAACTTTAAGAAGAAAGTGGTAGTTAGTGTCTTGGTAGATATTTATCTAACTAAATCAGGTGATGTAAAATCACTGCAGCACATTTGAACAAGATGAAAAGATAAAACCGAGGTGCCGTTTGTATTTATTTCCCAGAAATGACCCGGGAAACGCTATCTATATTTAATTAGTATTTCTCTCCTCGTGTTAAATATCAACCCGATATGAAACAGGATCTTTGTTGTCTAAAGGGCGGAATAAATATTTATTAGCCGAGTCCTTTAATTAAAAATATCCCGGTCTCCTATGATTTAAAGCCTGGTGTATAGGAGATGTGATCGCGTGCCTCGAACCCGGGTTAGCGACCCCTCGAGCGCTCCTCCAGAGAGGTAATGAGCATAATTAAACACCAGCGTGTACCGTACTGCGCCAGGTCGTATACCGGAGCATCGTCCTCAATTATGAACTCCGATCACGCCCACTTCGTTAGCATAAATGAGGAAATTGATTAAGTATATGCAATACATTTTACGTGCAATTCTCGGGTGTTTAATGCGTCATTAGTGAGACACTTCACGGCAGGAAAATCACAGCTACTGTATTCTGTAAATACGGAATCTTTTCCGATAAGGGAGATGCCACATAAGAGGATTTATTATATCAATAAATCTGTAACTAATTTGTTTTGTTATAGTGAGGTGCTTGATAATATATTGTTTTCAAATGATAGCGAAGCTGTACAGGTCTTGACAAGTTCGTAAAAACTTATCACAGACATAAACTCTTTTTCTATTTTCAATTGATGTTTATTTATTTCGTACAAAGGAGATATTAGGAAATTTTAACAACTATTATTATAAAAATGTAATGCACAGAATTAATCTCCGTATCTGTCGCTGGATATTTTAAAATTCACTTGTGTTACATACATTTTTTTGTTCGTAGTATACCTTCCTAAGGTAAACGCTCGGGAGTCGAAAAGAAGTAAAATTTAATTTGAAGTTCTAAAATTAGTCGGTTTTCTTCAGGAAAAATAACGAGCTCCCTTGTACTGTTAGACGGAGCCCACGAGCGAAAAGATAAGGTGGAGGCGGAGGAGGGACCCGGAATAGCGTCCGCCGGAGTCGAGAGGCTCGTGGTCCGTATAATTTAAAAATCTTAATAGAGAATTTATTGTTTTAATTAGGCTTGTATTAATTGGTCGTTAGGGGCGCGTGCTGCCAATTAGTTGCGTCAAAGTGTGGAACGGGAGCACAACCAGAGCCGCACGCCTCAAGACCGCTCGCCTAAACCTCTTGCCAACCACTCTTGCCAACCACCAAGTCCCAAAACCTCGCTGATCGAATATTATTTATACCAAACAAGAATTATTTAATGGTCCGAACTGATTTTATGGAGATCCGCTCAGCTCAGTCTTGGTTCGATACCCATCGCTGGGATGCACATCCATCAATTCTAAAATTGAATTGGTCCCAAATGATCCTGGCGTCCCTGTGGATTCAAAATGTAAAATATCTTGATTTCTTAAATTCTCTACGCATCAAAATAATATATTATATGTATGGACACAGTTCCCTTCCCTTAATTTACGAACAGACCGAAAAATTCTTAAAACACCCTTAAAAAAAATATATAACGTGAAGAAAACAACAAATAAGACACAAAATCATTACAAATGTAATCCAGTATGGATAGTATAACACTGTTTGTACTTTATAAAAGGGTCAACTTATTTCTTTTGGATATATTCCTTAATTTGTAGCATGCTCGATTTTTTTAATCTCATGTTTGCTACATCAACTCCATCTATAATTGAGAAAATTATAATATTCCATTATATAGATCCGACAGTATTCAATGAAAAGACAAATTTCATATGATTATGGTTTGTGAAAGAACTGAAATTTGCGGAAGGTGGTACGGTACGCTGCCCTGAGGAGGCTAATATTCCTCCAGAATTAACGGATCTGTCTTTCCGTGACGGTAACATATAGACGCCGTTCTCACTCGAGTATGTCCGACCAACGGTGTTGTCTAAAATAAGAATCGCTATGTATTAAACATTTCCTTACATTTAACTTCCCCCTAGACCAGCCGCTCTTTAATAGAGGAGAACGGACTGCTCTTGCAATGTTTATTATTCTGGAGGCCTGTATTCCGTTTCCCATCAAACTCGATTTTCAGTAACATTAAGTAGCGTAAAACAGTAAAGATATTCATACGGAAATCGGCCTGACTTGCTTCTATTCGTACTTCCATGGTCCCTTTTTAAACGGCATATTCATCGATCATCATCCGTGTGCGTTTGAGCTCCAAAGTAAAAGCGAAGTTATATATAGCTTAATCGGCAAACGATAGCATAACTATCGATCCGTATCACTAAAAGAAAATTGAGCGAAAAAAAGACCACGAATTATTATTAGTATTTAGATAAAAATAATAAATCCAGTATTATTTACTATGTCCCTTTTTACTATTGTCAGGTATAATACAAATTTATTTGCAAATCTGGAATGATAATTCGGATTGGAGTTCATAACATACCTCGTCTGGAATCCTGTTGATAACAATCCTCCCATTCTCCTTAGGGTTGGCCAACCTAGTGTTTCTGAACATTGGAGTGTATCCTTGGCGGTTTATCTAAACTAAATCTGATATATTGCTTCATTACCCGTGTGACTCACTCCCAGGTTCGTACGCATAATTAGACATTTGCAGTATTTTAAATACACAAACCGGTGTCCCATTGTGACGGGTGATTTGTTGTCGGCTCCTGTTAGTATGAGCAGTTTAAGATTGTGATCATTGCTAATGCGGCTAAAAGAGAGAGAAAAAGAGAGAGAGAGAGAGAGAGGGGAAAAATAATTACGGCCGGGGGCATTATTAAAAGAATGACGCTCGCTAGAATTACCTTGAAATCACTATTCGAAAGGCAATGAGAAAACATAAATTTCATTATCTCGGCCTTCGACGAAAAAATGTATTTAATTGTACAGAGATTCTGTTTTTATTCGTATTCTTGCTTCAATTTTCGTGAATATATTACCGAAGTACATTACCTCTCGCCTGGTTAGAAATAGGATAATAGTATAAATTTATAGGGGTCGGAAGATTGAAGGATCTTTAGAATTCCTTAATTATATATAAAATATGAACAATACCCCGATGAGACGGAAAGTTCAGTTTACTATTTGTTTAGTAAAAAAGAATATTTTTCAGGCTCTATGTGGAGAAACCGGACGGGAGTATTTCTAAGTTGTGGCCGCAAGAGCTTCGGTTGGACTGTGCCGTCAAAGAGTGGAGATAGAAGATAACTGGAGGAGGTTGGGCCCGGACATTTTCAGGAGAGTTTCCCACGAGGAGAGGACTCCAACTCGGATTTATTGGCGTTCCCAAACCCGACGACCGGCCCGCCGTATGAATCCCCAAGTTTCGCGCTCATTCCGGCCCCACTTACAACCTCATCCATAATATTAAAGATAGTTGGCCGTTAATTGGCGGGAGATCCGAAGATTCTATCTTAATATGAGTCGATACGTGCTCTATTAAAACGCCATCAGACTACGTATAGTCAGTTAATATCTTGCAAAGTATCACATGTTTTATTTCATTATTATCGTATCAATCGATAATATTTAATGTCGTTAACGAAAATACCAAGTCGTTATTAATGTCAATTCAGTTTCTTTAGTCGATGAAATCATTATCGTTTTCCTCAGAAAATTCACATTTTTCGAGAAATGGGATAAAATTGGAGAAATCGATTTAGAAAATACCTATAATTTTTAAAAACACCAAGAACCATTCAAGAATAATAGAATTAATGTTAAGTATTAATAATTAAATATAAATAAAAATGACGATGCAATATTTGCATGCCTAAGTGACTCAGCAATCAATTTATCGTGGTCACCTCAGTAAAAATGCAGAATAACAATAAATAAATAATAAAAGCAGCACATTATGGAACTTGGAAGAATAAAATTATTGCGGAAACACTCCTCTTTTTTAAGGAACTTACTTATATAAAACGAATAATTTTCAGTTTTTTTTTGCGTTATCTTTTAAAATCACCATCTGAAGCCCTCGTTACTCCTTTTAAGGCCGCACGCAGCATAGCATCAAAATCTGCGCATTATTATTGGGGCTTGTGGTTCATAATTAGGCGTTTTTAATGGGAAGCTGAAAACAAAAAATGCGAAACTCATTAACCGGTAGAACGTTGAACCAGGGTCGGTTTCAGGAAAATTGTTGCATTGTGCATCCTTTGACCATTATAAAAATAATATTGGTTCATTCTGATTACTAAAATATTGGAAATATTTTAATTCCCCCAAAAAGAACTGATAATAGTTACCGAGTTAAATATATTAGAATTGCAATTAAAACTTAATACACTTTGGTTTTATTTAATATAAGATAATAGTGAAACTCTTCCGGCTATTAAATAAAACCAAAACTCAGAAAAATAATTCGCATTTCTTTTCAATGAAATTTCTGAATATATGATTGAGATAAATCGTATAGATGAACTTTTTGCCTGACACGATAACAATCAGAATGTTCCTTCAAAACCAGTACAGTAAGATTCGGATCACTCATGCCGTTTCTTAGTTATTCAACGTTGTAATAATGTTCCGGGCCCTGATTCTGAAACAGGATCTCGGACTCGTAAAAAAAGCTTAATTTAAAAGTACGGAGGTCGTCGCACTTCTTTTTTGTTAATGCCTTGTTAGGGAAGCACTGTACATTACTTCCATCTTATTCATAAAAGATTTACCGCTGGTGCCAATTTTAAATAAGCAGAAGAAGGTTATTTATGCCCATTTAAATTGGGTATAATTTATTATTAGCACACATGTTATATAAGGTATTCGGGATATAATCAACAGGCGGATATTTAATCGATATTATGAAACGATATAATCTGAAAAGGTCAAAGAAATATTGACGAATAGGTAATTCACGATATTCAGTCAGGGTAATTAAGTGAAGAGGATATCATCACCCCTGGTATCTTCGTTGCAATAGTAGGTATCAAAGGAATATATTTTCTAAAAAATTGGATTAATAAATTATTCCGCTGCACCCGTTTCAACTTCATTGTTGGTAGCATTCCGTCAGTAAATTATAATGGTAATGAACAAGAGCGTGTGGAAATGTGCTCGATTAATGTAGATAAAACTGTAGGCTGATTTTTAGCCGTGTTGTACGATTCACAGTGGCGAAGTGGGATAATACAGGCCGGATACAGAACAACCCTTATTCGATCAGAGCGCTCTGATTCGTCCCGACCACAAAGGTGATGGGGCGGCGGCATTTAGAAGAGGCGCCAGACTAATGGGGCCCCGTATACCAATCTCACGGCCTTTGGTGAAAACGATCTGCCGGGTTATTGAAGTGTTAACAAGGGGCCCGGTGGTGATTTGTCAACGACGAAGGAGCAGGTGGATGAGCCCGACTGTTAAAACAGGTCCGGATCGAGACCGACCGGAGAACAAACGTTCCGCCCGACTATCAACCGGTAACGAGCCGCCGCCGCCGCCGCCCCCGCAATATCACCGGTAAGTCACCCCCTAATAATAACGCCAGGCGCCTTGCTCATCCCTTCCCTGACCTACACTTACCGTAAGACCCACGGTAATGGCCTGCGACCGCAAGAGCTCCCACACCGCTCCCTATATTACCGCCTCTGCCCTCTGATTGGAAATTCACTAACTCCGAAAATCAATCCCACGGCCATTAAGTCTGGACCCCCAAAAGAAACAATATTCCAGGCCGAAGGTGTAATGTAAAGCACCAAACTCACTCTACCCACACAATTCTTCAAGATAAATAAGGACGCGAGGGTTCGATAGTACCCGTCTGTTTTCTCTTCAGAATGTAAGATGGGATCAGAAGGAATTTTTTCTACAATATTCTCAATAAATAATTATTTATAGAGTTTTCTTGTATTAAGAATTTTCATGCCGCCTTTTTCCAAACATGCCGACGTTTAGTAGTGTGTTTCTATCCGTGACAAACAGGCGGTCTCTAGCACAGGGATTTATACATAGCACGTTCGCTTTACCCCGCTAGCAACTCACCCCGAAGCATGGGAAAGTTTCTAGAGTGAGAGAGAGAGAGAGGAGCGCATTTTGCACATTTAGCCGCCGGGAATCTTAAAATGCGAGTCGGATTTTGAACGGGATTAGTCACATGAAGCGGTCACCATCGCACGTTAATCTGGGCGGCCGCGGGGGCAAGGCCGGCAACCTTCAAAAGCTTTCTTCGAGATGACACCGCCAGACATGGGGCCAGACTTGGCGCGTTACGTGTCCTCCCTCCGCCTCTCTTCTTTAAAGGAAATCTCCGCTAAATATCTTCCCGCTTCATATCTCCAACCGCCCCTTTTGACCGCCCGGCGCTATTTGATAAACCGGCCGACCTTAATTCATCCTTGGGCCATCCTTAACCTTGTTTGAGGACGTTATCCGAAGAATTCCACTTCGTACTCGTGGAAAGAGAGTGAGGACTTAGGGTGGAGAGTTTATGCGGGAAGAGAGTTCGGGTAATGGAAGGAGTCCCTCCTCTCTCTTCTCAGTATTTATCGTTGTATATTCTTTATTAACATTATAACACTCTTTGACATTTATAGTTGTGTGTACCAAAGGAATCATACTTTTGATGACTAGAGTGTCTTGTTCGCTATGTACCCTCTTCAACAACCTGTATCTATTTCCTATCTCCCACGTGTTTAAAACTCATTTATTGATTACAGAATCATCAATTCGTCAATATCATCCCTATTGTCGGAATCATTTCAACGTGTAAACCCGAGAGTGGGGGCGTGTGGGGGGTATCGTAAAAATGTGTATATATATATAAAGTGTGAAATAATAATGAAATGTTTATTCCGAATCATACCATTTGAGGAATATTGTCAAGGACTCTGTGCAGGACAAGGATTGGTTTGATAGACGACTTGCGAGTTCTGAAGAGCACTACAGTGTTTGTTGTTGTCGGTGTGAGGTTGTTTTGTACGAAGAAGAAATAACAGAACAATTGAAATAAGACGAGGCGGGGTTGTGGGAGGGGGCGGGTGGGGTATTGTAGGAAAGTCGAAGCGGAGTAATATGAGAAGTTGTTGTTGGTGGTGGTGGTGGTGGCGTACCTGCTGTTACGGGTCGGTAGCCAAGAGATGTATATAGGAATCATGGCTGGGTGAAGACACACACCTGTCTGGGGCCGGCCCACGTGCCCCCACCAGCCCCGCCACCAGACAACCACTTCACTTCGCTCTCCTACAACAATAATATCTTAACAATTGTCTTATTCACCATTCATACCCATTCAGATTCCCCGCTCTTCCCACGGGTCCACCATTACCTCCGGATGGAACAAAATGGAGACCGCTCTTGTGCCACGCGTCAGGACAACGCGACCTGTAATAATTCCTTGAGGTATGCTTCGAGTTATTTAGCCGAATTAATTCCACGTAGTCTTCGTTTATAACTTTGCAACAAAAAATTTATCTTTAGTTTTTATCTGATCAGTTCGACTACCAACTAACGAAGGCACCTTTTTTAAAATGTACACGATGGGCGATTACGAATCGTACTCGGATATTCTTTCGTTGTTCCCCCTCGCTACATTACTGCTGCTTTATAAAGATACCATAACAGTATTGTTGAAAATGTTGACGAAAAATGATAATAAATAACATACTCCTGATAATTATAAAAGCTAGACTACTGCGTTTGAATCAATTAGAAAATTATGCTTGGAATGGCTGATGGAAATGGTCATTTTAAAAATGTTACCAAACTGATGAATAGGTTTACCAAATTTAGGCATTTAGGTAATTTAAAAATCAATTCAATGTTTCTGAAACATAAAGTATTCCGTTACACAGGTCAGAAACATATGACAATTTTGATATTCATTTTATACAATGGATCTTCACAACTCTGACCTCAATTGAATCCGAAATATAAAATCGCTTGCCACGTCGGTAAAGAAATACTGCTGGTTTACCTCTTTGTAAAACTACATAACACTGGCTGGTATTCTCTAAAATAACTTTTTACTCTGAAGTACCGTTTTTATATAGACAATAAACTTTACCTCTTTTCGGAATTAATTCGAGGCCCGATTCGAGGAAAATGCTGTTTATTTCTTGAAAAATCCTTTTCTCGGTTTTCCAAGGAGACCCGTTAGCTCCTGCTCGGGGGGGCTGTCGAACCCAACAGGTGGGAGTCAGTCATGCTCGTTGAGGGCATAATAATATAATAATAATGACGATAATAACCGGGGCCGGGTTGAAGAGCGGGCGGGGGGTGGAGCCGCGCGCGACCGGAGCGTGGCGTTATGGCTTGCTGCTCCGGAGACCACCGGACCACAACACATAAGCCATTGTACTCCATTCATCCTCCCCCGACTTCCTTAATTATATTTACCGTCTTCCAGGAGTCAGAGAGGGACCCTTTCATTGCGCCCGACAAAAGACAAAGTACAATTGCCCTTCAACTATCGCGAATCGGAAACGTATTTTCGGACGTTCCGATTGGCAGGAGGAAGAAATTTCTTCGAAGGTGGAATAAAAAGAAACGTTTCTTCGGAATTACAGACATGTCCCGTTAAGGCATTTATAATGTACGAATTTATCCAAGAACCTTAGCGCAATAATTTTTACTAATTTTGACAGAATTAACAATATAAGGAAATAAAATTTTTGTGAAAAGTCTTTCCATACTACTTACCTGTTAAAGTTCTTTTCAAGAACTTGATCAAGATTCATTTCCCTGACAATGAATAAACACGAAGACCAAGTTGGTTTATTCCTAGCTTCCAAAAAAAATTATATTATAAGATATTTAAAAGGGTTATAATGGTTTTGAATACCGCCAATCTTGACTTTTACTGCAAGAACGGTTAAAGTATTTCACCTTTATTAGTAGTATTTAGGTAGTAATATTATGAGGTATTTACGGTATCGGTGTCATTAACATTAAACTGGAACTGTTCTTAAGAGTCTCTAGCATAGTACCACAGAAACACTGACTAATCTACAAGTGTCTGGAATTTCTATGGAACTAAAGGAGAGATAAATTTGTTATAATTGTCCTTATATATAGTTTTACAAAGCTGGAGCTGCGGGAGCAATGTGTAACGCGGCGCAGCGGTTAGGCATCACACATAGCAGGATCTTCGGTGAGGGGTCGTTCAGCGGGAGGCACATTATGCGTAACTGCCTGTATTTTAATACTGGCAATCTAGGAACCCGCATCTAAAATTGTAATTACGTTTTCGCCTCCCAATTATTTAAACCCGTTTTAATAAAACAAGATATCCTTTTTCATTCGACGAGCGAGATTGAATTTGTCGGGAGGCGGTATAGCGGGGGAGGTCGCAAAATAGCTCCTTCTCCATCCCCCGCTGAGAAAAGGGCGTGTAATTTGCATGGCGTTGAACTGTTTATCAACGATGGCCCGGGTAACCAGAGCATATTGCCATGGTTGGGGGATAGAGCATGATGGAGTGACGTCATACTTCCGCTAGGAGATTTGTGACGTGGTGCATACCGACCGGCGGCCCCCGACGGAGGGACTCGACCTCTCCTCCTCTGGACCTTGAGTCCTTCGATCAGCTCCACGGACTACAACGGTCGGCTGCCGGAGAAGTAGGGAGGTTCCGTTTAACACACTCAACAACAAATAACGGCGGTTATGCAATGCAAAAATTAACTGCAAGTAGGTTTAACCGAGTGAGAAGTCAAGCTCATTTTATTGGCCTAGCAATGCTTTTGGTATTTGGTGACTGATATAAAATTCTAATAATGCGAATCCCATTCAATTATTACAATGAACTTGTAAAAAACCGCCGAACCTTATTTAGTAGCTAGAATCGTTTTTTAATGTTGTATTTTACCATTCAATTACCAATCCGAGGTCCATTAAAAATAATCATAAATACAGATTGTGATTGTGAGAATAAGAGAATGAAAAGGACGATTCTTCGTAGAATTGTATCTATCTTTCATAATTTTCATTTCTAATAATTTTACATAGCTGCGGTATAATCGTTTAACGGATAAGCGACTTGTTGCTTATACGCGAAGTGGACGAGCATATTTATCTATAAATCTACCGAAAATTCCGTATTCAAAGTGCACAATCTTGAAAAGTTATAGGCGGGCATGTTTCCTACTAGTAACTGGATCTCGGCCCCAAAAGGATGTTCAGATGGTAAATTCATAGCCTGATGAACTCTACACGGGGCTACGTCAGCGTGCAATGAACGCGACAGTCACGTTCCCCCACTTATGTTGACTTACAATTCGACCTTTGTCCATGACTCTGATAACATAAAATACCCTAACGGTAGACAGAAACATGAAATGTTTTGCCTACACTCTGCGAAAGTCATGCTCTCCCGGTTGGCCTCTTCTCTTTTGTAAATAGGCCCGATACTGGCATCTGATATATCGTATCGCTACCCTGACCGACTGCTTCGGACCCACAGATCGAAGCCTGGTATACAGATATAAATAGCAGGAATCCAGTCGGTCAAATTGTAATTTTAATATCATCAGTTAATAAAGACCTGGATTTTAAATGTAATATAATATATGTTCTAAAACGTTTTCAATATTGATTACCTGATCCCATTTTTATAGTGTGATAAACAAAAATTCCCGCCAATTAAAGAAAATCTTAGTTTTTCGCGGTTGACTGATTACGGAACCGGTTGATACGGCAGGTTTCAACCGACCTAATTATGAAAGGTTACTCATCAGAAATAAAAGTGGATCTGAATAGACCAAACTTAGAAATGAAAAGGCTTATACTCTTTACGTTCGCTTAATATTTTGTTCCATTTATTATGGAAATGAAATCCAATCGTACCTTTACTGTGATACACTAGCCTATGAAATAGGCGATTGGCGATTATGAATTCCCTTCTAAACTATATTTGTTATATGATACGTTTGTGCCGCAAGACGAAGCAGAAATCTTCGCAGTATCGGAGGACAAGAAAATTAAACGTCGGTTTCAAACGCACAATTGGGAGGTATAAGAAGGCTCTCGAATAAACCTCAGACGCATGAACAAAACACAGAATCGTATAATAAAGACTCGTAGCGTAAATCGAACAAGCGGTGAAGGTAGAAAACAAGTCCTCCAGAAATGACCTTAAACTTAAATGCCCTGTGCACTTCACTCCCGGCACGACTCCTTTCATAGACGTTTTCGTAAACCCTCAATTGAAACCGAGCCCCCACCACTGCTGGGCCGGGCGCACGTCGAAGCGAGCCATTCATGTCCCGGGGAAAACAATGGGCAAGAAAAAGAGGGAGAGAGAAAAGAGAGAGATGTAGCGGAGGATAGTGGGAGGTGGGCCGAGATTGATAAGGAGGAAGGAAGGCAAGATGGCAGTGATTAGGCGGACACGGGCCGTGCCCAAGCTAAACGGCAACACAAGACTCGGTAGCGACATCATTAGCCTCGTTAATTGCGGGCACACGACCCGGGCCCGGTCGCCAGCCGGCCGCCCAGATATAATCTCAGCCATGAAATATGGAGACCCTCTCGGCAACACCGATTGGCGGCTTCGCCGAAAACTGGCCAATTTTGAAATTATCCTCAATTCAGCTCGCTCGGGGGCCGAGACGGAGAAAAAAGAGAGGCGAGCGGCCGCCGAAACCCCAATTAAAATGGAGGAGCCGTTTGCATTTTAATAGGCCGGGCCGCCTCCTCGCGATGTAAGCAGTCGGAAATAAACGAATTCTTGACTGGAGTTCTCTCCTTCAGGCAATCTAACCTTAGGCTTAGATTCGGAACACCAGAAACGGATGGTTCGCCAGAACTTTCAGCAGTACCCCCTACTATAGTCATGCCCTGTTTGGTGCAACTCACGTGTTGCCAGACAACAAAATTACCCCCCTCCAATTAAGAACACGAGTGTACGACATGGCGAGTGCTCGTATTTTAGTTCCGAAAAAGTTATTGAGAAATTGTCATAGTACGAAGTCGGTCAGAACTGAAGGGATTCCCTTCACGTCGTTTCTTATTCTGCTATATTATTCTGGTTTTGGTCAATTATTTTACCGAATAATTAAAAATGTTTCCGGGAATGTTTCCGGTTTATAGGCAACATCATTGTCCCCTCGTCAGATAAATAACTCTTCACTGAAGGGGAAGTTTTTTAAAATTGATATTTTCAGGCTATATTCACTTATGGAATCATATAGCATAATGCATAATGAAAGCTCATTTTAATCAACTTGGATACCGTTAGCCTGTTGAAAAAACAGGACACCCGTGTTCTTTTTTATTAATTTCAATATTTTAATGAACGTACGGTTGAATTATTGCCGGACTAAAGTTACTGACCTTAACTACAATGCGGCTATAATTACTTGGCACGTTGACTATAAATTTATTAAATTTATTATTAACAATTAGGCAATTGTTTCAGTCGCGTGATTGCTCAACAGTATTATGTTTTTATTAATTGTTTACTAAGAATACTTCTATTGTATCCGCCTTTTCTTTCCTCTGCGTAGTTTCTTACGAAACGGCTCGCGAATGAGGCCATTCGTAACCACGCAACACGTAACGTTCTTTGGCCATAAATTATATATGACAACTTAGATACATCGCCAGTACAGTCTGTTCGAGCCTATCCTCGAATACAACGTGCATCGTACGCTGAATTTATTAAGATATCGTGGAAATTATTATTTAATTAAATCAAGGTATTTGTTTGGAATCTGTTTTCAGCATCCACTTGCTTTGCCGCTTTCGGCGTCTCACCCTGACGGTGACTAATCCGGAATAGATAAAATAACTATAATATATAGCAAATATGCCTTTGTTTATTCCACTCATTATACTTGCTCTGAAAGGAACAACACCACACGTCTTTGGTCAAATTAGTGCATAAACGGTGTTTATTCCTCTGCTTCTTGCAACATCCGAATCGCAGATTTGTAAGACAGATAGAGAGCATCGCAATACCGTACGCGCTCAAGGAAACACCAAATTGGCGACTTCCTCTTTTGAAGAAAAGAAAGAATTACCGTCTGGACAAGAAGTTATTTGTTTGAATATTAACAGCAAGGAGACGAAGGAAAAGTGTTCAAGGGCCGAGTAATTTAAAACGCATTTCCCACTCCGGGTTTTACCAATTGAGTGCCGGGGAGTCCTTGGAAATCTCGACGGCTGCCATTTTAATTTTTACCGCAGCCGCGATGGCCGACGCCGGATTTCTTTTCGGACACATTTCTCTTTCTCTAAGTCGATTCCGATATTCAAGAAACCATGAAAAAACTAATGTTAAAAAGTTTATAAAACCAAGTTCGATTAATTCTCATTAAACGAGTTATTGAAATGTACAATATTGCTTTGATTATGTAATTTGTGAGTTAGTATCTCAGTTTATGGATTAGTTTAATTTTCCTGCCCTATGTTTGTTTTGTGGCAGTTCAATCAGTATTATATATAAATTTATTATTTATTTATTATTATTTTATTTATGTATTAAAAAACACATGAATACTGAAATAATAAAATTTGAAATGTATATTGTATACTCAAGAAGCGGATATATATTTCACATAAGGAAAGCGGACCGTTGGTAGGGGAACTGTTAGTGTTTGGGCTGGCGGAACCGGCCGCTAATCTCCTCCTCATAAAACCCAACAGTCTAGCGTGCCGGGAGCATCCCTGGATTCAAATGAGCGTATCGCCCCCCACGTTCTTGTCGTGAAATAAGGTATTTCACTAACTGTAGGGATCGAGGAAGCCGTCACGCAGTGCCTTAACCCAAACGCTTGTTTGTAATCTTCCGATTTATTTAGATACATTAACTGCAGAGTCTAAACTCAATTGAGGGCTAGAACTACAAACGAATATCTCTTTTCGTTTTCTCAATTTTCATGTAACTGTTAACAATTATTACAAGTGTTCTTTCAACATAAGAAAGAGGACATTTTCTATTAATGTATAAAGAAATGGATCTGGTTGTATCTAAAAATTATAAAGAACTGTAAGATGAATCCGAGTATCGTAAAATGAATAACGGCAAAACTATTACGGTACCGTTATGCGTACTTTATTTTAATTGCATCATCCATAACTAATGAATTTTCTCCCCTTTATGTCCGTTATATTAAGAGCATATTAAGGTAATTTTATCGGTTAACAGCCGCAGCCCAATTGTGATTGCAGATATGTGTTCCAAAAATTGACCCTGCGGAAAAATACACGTTTTTCACCTGCAGCTACCTACACAGAAACAAGTTGGCACGATAGTTTGGGATGACACACCTCCCTCGCTGACAGTGGCGGACCAAATTTTAATTAACAGGTGAAGTTTTTGTGGAACTCGGTTACCACTAGAATTCTGTTCGGTGGACCGTTCTTTGAAGAACTGCTGGATAAATTGCATGCGTTAGGGCGGAGTGGACACAAGTGGCGGGGCTAGGGATAAGAGCTGTTGGCCGCCTTATGCAAACCCGGCGCCCGCCTCCAGCCCCGGCTATTAAGGTACAAATTGCGAAGTGAACTACCGGGAGATCGTGAACTCTTGCAGGCACACGCCCAATTATCAGGTTACCTCCGGGAGCGAAATTTATCGTCCCCCGTCTCTCTCGGCGTTCGTGCCTTCCGGACTTATACCAATCGATGCGTCGTAAAAGATATCTCCCTTTTAGTCCTTATGACGTGCGATTCGCTGATTGGAACATTTTTATGGTAGAACAGTGAATCCGTACTTAGAATACCTATTTTGTGGTCTGCGAGGGGTTGGAATACCGTAGATTTCATGTGTTTCTGTCTCCTCTCGCTGGTTTGGTCTGTTGCTAGACCGGTTTCGGCTGCTCGCCATCTTCAGTCGCGGTGTTAGTAACATTTGTCACTTTGGAAGTTTTTTGGGCATCCTCACTGCACTGTCACTGTCACTTGTCCTGTGTTGGTTGTCTGTTTATCAGGGGGCGGTAGTTTATTAAATTTTGAAAATATGAATATGAAATTTTGAAATATGAAAATCTCAAACAAAAGGTATTGAACATTATACGTCCAAACGTTGAGACATAACTGTTGCATATTCAGAGATGAAAAAAACTTACGATTCTCATTCACATTCTAGACGGTACGATAAATAAAACATCGCATCGTATCACGAAACACGGAGCATTAATTGTATCCATTAAAAGAATATTGCGGAATAAAACTTCCGTTTTATATTACGTCATTAAAAAAGAAAGAAAGAGATATACCGACGCAATAAGCAGAGCTGCTAATAACGCATTATTATTCGCGTTCGTAAATTCATGTCAGCTGAGTATTCCCATATATCATCCCTTGTTTTACGGTCCAGGAAATGGACTCCGTGCCTGATGCGGTTTTTAATTTTCCGTATGTACTGAGCACAGTACCATACGAGTAATGCTTTCTACGCCACGATGGCACAAGTGTTATGAACAGGAGCCCAATTGAAACAATTCTATATTCTAGAACAAAACTATTTTCAGCCAGATCTATCGGGAATCGTTTCCCATTGATTTTTTCCATAACATTTTCCCGATTCCGATGGAATTTCATTTTAACTGAACCACAGATAGATATCCCCTGGCTATATCGAGAACGCTATCAGTTTCTAGAAGTACGTGTGGGGTCGTGGGGCAGGATATTAAATTCGAATTTATCTAAGTCTAATGAACCTACTGCTCGGGATCCGCTGTTGCTGGGGGGTAAAATAACGGTGACACGGTTAGGTGATGTGGCGTATGCCGGGTTGTGATTAGAGCGCAGTGTAGGCGAATGCAGTGCGGCTCAGATTGGGAGGTTCACAGTCAATTAAATGCCTAGGACCGCGTTAAAACATTCCACGCTCTCGGCCCAACATCTGGCCGGCTCTGCGTGTCAGGGATGGCTGAACCGGGACCACTCGCCGGAAAAACCCCGGTGTTGACACTGCGGAAACTCTGATATTTTAATTATCGACCTGTTTCACTCGCAAATAGTGTCACAGGCAGTTCGTTTACCGAGTGTTTAGTTCAAAAGCGGCTTAAGTTCAATAAATTATGTCTAAAATAACTGACTCGGCCTTTACATAGTTTAAAACATACGTTAAATTTAGTCCCCAGCGTCAGTTATATTGAAAATTGCTGTAATTAAGTGGCGGGATTGTAAATTATATATGCTTTAAATACACGGTTTGTTTTAAGAATCTGTTGTCCTTTTTTTTTTTTAAGAAAACATCCACAATAACGATCTCCCGGTAAATTATTTTCCCAATATGATTTACGACCGTGCGGCGAGATCCCGAGTGGAAGACGATGTTCCCTCGGGCTGAACGGGTTTAGTCAAACCACTGGTGTTCGCCCAGTGAAAACCTCGCGTCCCCTCATAGCTGTAAGCCCGTTAAGTACTGTTTAATACCGCTTACCGTTTTTCAATAATAATAGAACAAGTTTTCATAACCAAAATTGATCCTTTGTATATGTTAATGTCTTGCTGAGAATAGGATAGGATTCTAAAAATACTAAATTCTAAGTTACTGATGGTCACGACCATATATTCTGGATCCAGCGATCATACCGATGCAGATTTTATTACGTTGCAAATAATTTTTTTGACGGACCAATAGGACTTTTTTATTTATCGAGGTTAGTTTATAAGAGGATCGGGGTCCAAATTGAAGTTGGTTATTTCATACTGAAATTTCAAACCGTGGAAAGGCTGAAATTTGACATTATTTTAGAATAACCTAAACAAGAATAATTATATTTTAAGGGAGTATTTAATTATGTTGTTTATTGATTAATTTCTCGGTGCAACGCTCAAATTATAATCCTTAAGGTAAATACTTGGTCTTTATTCACTAATTTGACCTTAACCTAGACAGTTAGCAATGTAGTGAGCTAGTTTGTACAGTGGTGACAAGTTTCTTCGTCCGCAACTGACATGCATACGACCGGAAAACTGGTACTGACCCCAGCGAGAGGCTAAAACCAGTCAAGGTAGCTTGAGACCTCGGCAATTGTATTCCAAAACCTTCTACCGTCTTTTTCCGAAAATAAGACACTGTCTTACTTTCTTTTTTGGTCCAAAATACGCGCTAGGGCTTATTTTCGGGGGAGAGCAAAAATAAAAGCATATTTATATATTTTTATTTAATATTTATTTTACACAGAATACAGAAATTTAAATTTATTCAATTACAGTCATGTCATCTTCTTCTGGAACATCGTCATAAATAAAATTCTGAATTATATTCTGATTTTCTTCCAAATCCATTTCCTGTTGAATCATTGGTCCGAATCTCTCATGTCTTGCGATATAGCTATCGTTAAATGAATACTTCTTGTCTAAGTAGCCTGTTCGTAGTGCATTGGAAACATCACTATCAGTTATTTTGTCCCATGAGTATTATTCCTAATACGAGTATTAGGAAAGCTAAACATATGATTTCTTATACCTACTTAATAAATCAACAGCATTTTTTAACGAATTCTTTTTGTCACATTATTTTAACTAGGGATTATTTTCGGGGGATGTCTTATTTTACAAAAAGTTCCCGAAATCACGATAGGGCTTATTTTCGGAAAAAGACGGTAGGCTTCACAAATACCTTAGAGTTTCAGCCCAGTCGTCTTTTACCACTTCCAGCACCGTCTCCGTTCGCAATTAAAATAAAGGGAGGCCTATTTTATCTAATTCTGGAAGGCCGTAATTATCGGCAGCCGGCGGCGGGAGGTCCGGCCGGCCACATGTTTCCCGCCCGCCCTCCAAAGACGCCCGCGAAGGAAACAGCTAATGGCAATATGACAAAACCACCCTTGCAATGCAAGGTGCTGTTTCTGCTCTATCGGTCAAGGGTGGAGGAGGCACAATGCCTCTCCTCAAGACACATGTGCCTGGGCCCCACCGGGCCCGCTCTTAAACACGCACTACAATAAAAAAAAAAGCGGGGGAAATAAGTGAACCGCCGCACGTAATGTAATGCCCGGCTCACAGCGCCAGTTTTTAACGCCGCTTCCGACACACGAAGCCAATTAAAAACGCCGCAATGGGATTTTCAAAACGGGCAGATTGATAGTATCGCGTTTTGGGTGCAGCTCTTCGCGTTTGATAAAGGTGCGGTCCAGTTCGATTCGCCGAGGGGGGATGCCGGGGAAATGCCCGAGCCTCGGGAAACACGCGATAATTGTCGGGAGTTCAACGCCTCCGGAGTCCACTGGTGGTCGGGTAACGTGCCCGGTAGTAAGTATAACATTCGTCCGAGTATAGGAATGCATAAGCAGTTACGGCTTTCTTGTCTCTAGCAAAGGGAATAGTAATGACGCTCAGGCACGACTTACTTGTTGCGAATTCTTTTCTCTGAAGACCCAACATTAAATTAAGCCAATTTTCTGTAGTATAAAACACCTCATTAACAGATTTATCATCTTGTTATTACACTTGTTAATCGGATGAACATTGCATACTTGCAAATTTATTCGTTCGATATAGATTAATACATGATGATGAAAGGAGTGTCAAAATATATTTTAACCAATTTTCGATCAATGAATTAGAATTTTACTTAATAAAATTAAATATTTAATAGCGAATTATGAGCATTAATGTGGGGTTACTTTCAGAATCAGAAGGAAGAGAGCCCGTTGGACAGTATTGCCGAATAATGCCAGCATGCAGTGAAAGCGTTAAAAAAATTCCTTTCACCTCCCATTTCTCATTGCTCCTCGGCTATCTGTTCGCTAGCATCGGCGAGGATAATGTCAGCCGGTGAAAAGTAGCTTGCAAAGACCGCCAGATCCGAGCCGGCTAAAACCCGATAGTGGTAATTGAATTTCATTAACGTTAAAATGATGCACTACGAAACTATCAGCGTTTAAAGAATCGCATTCGTCCCGCTATCTTGGCAGATTTTAAATTTCGCTATTTTCAATTATGGTAAATAGAAATTCATAAATAAGAATTGGCTTTTCAATATACATTGTCCGTTTAGATCGGGGGTTTTCTTAAACAATTATAAATGCAATTCATTCTATGGATTTGATCAGGACCAACAGTACACAATTAGAATATTAATAAGCTTCCTTTTAAAATGAAATAGTGTTATCGATGTCTTTTATTTAGTACATTCATAAAAAACTATTGTATTTGAAGTACAATAATAATTGTAGTGTAATGCCACTACTTGTAAAAACTGTTAATGTGTTGCTGTTTGGATCTACCACAAACTGATATTAACTTAATATTCAGAGCTGGATATTTTCTTCATCAAATACACAAAAGTCTATGTTACATAATAATAATAAATAATACACCTTTTTGATAATTGCATTAGCTTACTTATCTGTACCTTTTTCATAAATATAATAAAACTATTTTTTGGCTCTAATTTTTTTTAAAATTATTGTTTTATTATATTTTCCGTTCTGTCAACAATAACTTAAAAATCACTATAATTTCAAAATATTGGTAGGATTTTGTATTAAAGCGGTAAAAGTAAGGGGAATAGATCGTAGGGGCCGATAGTGGCCGACGGGAGGCCTGGACGAGGCGGTGGTAGAGGCCCCGAGGGAGGAAGAGAAAGGCTCTTGAAAAATAGGGCGGAAGGATATTCTAATTGAATAAACAATAACGCGATTTCCAGGTTGCCACATTTGGCTCATAACGCGTTATATAACCGGGTTGGAAAATGAAAATTGGGTTGTACGGCACCGCCGAAAGGAAAAGGTTCTAAGTGGAATGCCCTTTATTAAATATTCATTGAGCACATTTGCCCGTTTCACAGTACTACTGTCGAGTTTATCGGCTCTAGTGATCATTTCTATAAATCCGAACGGGAGAGAATGTGTGTGGCCCGTTTTTACACTTTCAGTGGCCCGAAGCTGGAAACATTTTTAGACTCTTATCTCGCTAATGTTGGAATGATCTTTTGTCTAATACGATTTACTGCAGAGGCGGTGCGCGAGGAAAAAGTGCTTGCCCGATATTCTGACCAATATTTACTTCAAAACTACACGATTTGACCAACAGCAGAATGGTAAGGTTAGTAGAAATGTTATTTCTTCATCATCACTTTTGATTACACATACCTTTTCTGTATCCACTGTATGGAATATCATATTTTATTATTCGGTATCGCTGATTAACCACGAAACGATTTATATTTGTCTAAATCCATTTCTAAATTTTTTGTCTAAATTTCATTTTAAGATATCTACGGGAATCTCTCCTTGGGTTAGTAATAAGCATTACATCTGTCATGTTAGTTACGCGAGCCCTCTGCTGATGACATATATACATAGTGATATGAAATATGCTTTGATAGGGAATGATTATACTAATAAAACCCTGATTAGAGGCCATAAAATGTTCTTTCTACATGATACGACCTTAAATCTCATTGCTTTTGACATATTTTGATTTTCTATAAATCAGTAGAAGAATTCATATTTCAAAATATGCAATTACAAACAAAATTAGACACATATTCTTCTGCATTTTATGCCCATTTGGTTAGCCTCCAAGTAAATATCGTTTCGAAATATGACATATTTGCACACTAACTCTCTATTAATTTATATTGCGCCAGAAATTATTAGGATTCATTCATGTGTGAATGTTAACGGGTTACGATGAATGTGAGCCGGTTGCGATTGTTTTACAGTCAAACAGTTGTGCTAGTTTAGTAACGCTCATACGAGGACAGTACATTAACTTAGCAGCCCGATGTTCAACTATAGTTTGATTTATAGTTCGGCTACGCGTATATGCATGTATTGTATATGCATGATTGTCCTGCATTTGTTTTCATTGGTTGTTAATTTCGGATATTGATGTGGTAATTGTGAATTCTAGATATATCTTTTGAACAACCAACAACCATTGATCCTTCGATTACTCTATGGAAAAGGATTATTTAGTGTCCCAACAATGCAGTATTGTAGTTATTTTTAAGATCAGAACCTCTAGAAACGTTTTATGTGATAACGTTTCGCCAATAATCAATTGAAATCCGTCGGATTCAAAGTACATCTCAATTGAGGCCACTGAGGCTCGAGTATTGAAAAAAGGAAGTTAAAAAACTTCCTAGCGAGAGGAGAGGGCAATTATTTGCACCATTCAGAAGACAAAAACCGTAGCTCCTCAATCACCGAAGTGTTAGTGTAACGCTGAATATCTGAACCACGATCTAGCACAGTTCTCAGGGCTTTCAGTCTTTTCCATTCATCCCGCCTTCCCACTTCATAATCCATTTGTTTTGGTAATAGTTTAAGTGCCACTTGTTACAGATTTAATTGCGTGTGGCGCGCGCCAACAAAACAGCGGGAACTGTTTGTCCACAGAACCGAAAGAGGAGTTTCGAACGCGTTTGGATATTTTTAAATTATATACAAATGCTCGCCGTAAGAATTTAACAGATGATTTACCCAATGCATATATATTTGCTAATGAACACCGTGCATAAGATTGGATCATCGGGTGCAGAAAATTATCGTTGTTCTGCTCAGCTGACGTAGCAGGTAAATTGCGTGTATACTTATAAACATCTAAGATTATTATCTCAATGACCCAATTCATGAAGAGAGCACCCGAAGCTTAGTAAAAGATTCCCGTTTAATAAATCACACTAATTATGATTTGTCGGTAGCATCACCTGGCTAATTGAATTTTCTATCAATAGAGTCTCTGTTAGGACAGGATTGGAAAAAATCAACTATAAAATAATTTAGAAATGTTGCGGATACTTTTCGGCAACCCAGGTTGCTGACTCCCTAAGAAAGGTTGGCGAGAAGCCGAAACCGGTTCAGTTTAAGAACATATAGGCCTATAGTAGCATAAATAATCGTATCAATTTTGGGTTGTCGATAAATATATTGGGCCGCAATACACTTCGGTTCGTGCAGTGGGTAGGGGTGAAATAAATGTTTTGATATTCGGCTGTTCAAATTTAATAGAAATTTTCAGTAACGGATAAAATGGAAGGTACTCCTGCCTATAAATCCGGAGGGGACATTTAAGAACACCGTTCACGGGAGAAGGTCCATTTTTTTGTTTGTATAGTGTTCATCGAAATTCAGGCGAATAATTCTAGTATAGTGAACATTGTATTATAATGTTGGAACGGTGTTCACCTGTTGTTAATTCTGAAATACTGATAGTCGGTCGGGCAGTGGGTGTTGGGCAGTCCAAGAGCGAAGGAGAGAGAGGGTGGTCATCCACCGTGGCGGCTCCCCTCCAACCCTCCACATTTCCTTCCCTCTCTCGCTCCCTCCTGTTGTCTCTCTCTCACTCCCTCTTCCTGTGCGTCACGCTCCGGCTCCTCTCACCCTCTCTTTCTATCTCTTTCTCCTTCTTTCTCTCTCCCTCTTTTCTTTTCCCCTCTTTTTTTCCCTCCTCTTATAAACTGCCCTCTCCGCCCCCCCGCCCCATCAGGTCGTACACGCACTTATGTTGGAGGAAACTGCCAAAAAATATCCGTTACAAACAAGCAATATTCCAGTGGACTGTTTTGCCTAGTTGTTAATAATACAAGGCGCACGCGGTGCTCTCAGAAGAAATGAAGTATACGCGGCGTGGTGGGCCATTTCCACTACAGGAGGTGCTCGTCTTGCATAACACGGTTTCATGCAGTAGGAAGCCTAGCGAGGGCTATAAATATTTTCAATTCGTCTTATATAATGATTTAATTGTCCGGGCAATTTCACAGTGCCTGTAGTACGCCGATATATCCAAATAAATAAAAGTTTACCGAGGATTAGAACGCGTAAAGATTAAAATCTGACGAAGACGCTCCAAGATTCCAAAACATTCAGTTCTCCCTCCGCTAATTATTAATTCTGATAGGTTGGAAGACATGTGTTAAAAAAATAAATATAATTGATATTTAAATTTCTTTTACTAAACTGGAAGAACAAAGTCGGGCACTTCTGCATCTGATAAAAGGTAGAATGTTCGTATGTCCTGGAGGACGTACGAAACCAGAAAATAGTTGGTAAAAATTATCTGACCCTTGTGATAAACAACCACAGGATAGTCAGATATTATCATACTGCTATCCAATCTCCTTACGGCTTCTCTGCGTTCACCTTAGGCTTTCAGGTGCTAGGCGTTGGCCGGGGGACCAGTCGGTCGAGCGTGCCTTCCGAGGTATCACGCAAGTGTGAGCAATACGCCTCAAGCGCGCTGTTCAAAACGTCCTACGGTCATAAGTCAAGGCGAGACGGAGATATACAGAATTCGAACAAAATAAAACACCATCGAAGGTCGCCAAACGCCAATTGCAATTGCTCAAATGAAGTCAGTAATTTATGTACATAATTCTAATCTATTTTCAAAACTTAAATGTATTTAATAAATGGAACGAAACCTCACGTGAATATAACAGAAAACAAATTTCAAGGCTCACAAAGAAAAAATGATGAAAACGAGCGTTATAAAATAAATTCCTGTGCATTTATCGCATTTTGATCCAGTTTGATATGTCTGATGTTACGTACGTCTCGCTACCTCGGATAGTAATTATATTTTTAAATTATTAGAGACTATTTAGCCACTTAAGCATTTTTTATGCGTGGGTACTGTATTAAAAATAGAAATTTTGAGTATTCTCTTCAAATATTAAATAATTTCATTCGAATATTATCGGGAATTAAAACAAATGATGCATTCTTATGACTTTTATTCTTGGGCCATTCGCTCGCGCTTAATGGCTGTCAGGTGTTTCTAGGAATATATTGAAGTTGAGGGGTTGGTGGGGGTGGCCTGGACAATTTATTCATTTAACCGGTGCCGGAACGGAGAGGAAAACGGAATTTAATTCAGAGAATCGGGCAGTAATGTTTTACCTGTTGTGCTTGGCGGCGGGGCCAACCCTGGGAACCCGGGCTAATTCACCCTCGGTCACAGTTCACCGCCCACAAATTGTCCCAATAAAATGCAGGAAATTACCAGCCGCACAGGCCCAACCCTAAACCTTCACCCCGTTCAGCTACATACGAATACTTATTACCTTAAGCCCCCGCCCCAATGGCCCATTCGCCCGGTTAAATCTGATAAATAAAAGGGCTAGCGCTATTTACCGGTCCGTTTTTTATTTCACTTCTTTGTCTTCTTCCGCAGACATTTCGTCCCCAGCTAACTTGACATATTAAGTTGGGTTAGAAAATATTACCCCGGCAAACGAATCATTCTTAATCCTCACTACACCATTATTGCAATAGAAATGGATGTATATAGCGTAATATTTTTTCGGTTTACATTAATTATATCGTATAAAGAGTTGGGAATAAAAACATTGCCTTTGTGTGTCACGCGACTGAATTCTAATTATGAATTGAATGTATTAAAAATAACTTCATTATCATATAAATATATGTATATATATATATATATATATATATATATATATATATATATATATTAGTAGCTATTAAACACCAGTTTATATTTGATCACCCCTTATAATAAATAAAAATTTAATTCAATGTATTTGTTAGGGGATCTTAGGCTCGCGATTTTCTCTCCACTCCCTCCCATTTGATTTAGGATATTGGGAAAATAGTTGCTATCATTAAATATATTGAAATAAATATCAAATATATTTAATAGTATTGAGAATGGTATAATAGAGCTTTTATATTCTACTGTTAGAACAGGTGTTTGTAATCTAGGTATCTTTCTCGAATAATCGTTTGTTGTTCAATCCTACGAATATTGTGAAGTAACATTATTAATAATATTTACACTGTTTCTACCCCATTTTATTTGTTACTTCCATAGCCACTTTGTTACTAATTAGCTACTCTATTGTAAGTAAAAATAAATACTTGAGCAGAGAAGTATAGTATTTTAAAGAGTTACTATTAACAAACAAAGAAAGGTTAAAATATAATGAATTTTTAAAAGTTTTCTTGTAAGTTCCTTATATTCATTTTTCTTTCTGTTCGCGACATTGCATAAACCAATACGAGAACTAAGGCCTTCCTTAGATTCGAATAGGGGGAGGATTAAGAAGTCGGTTAAGGAAAGAATGAACTGAAAAAGGAAACAAAGGAGGTTCTCCCCTCGGGAGGAATGAGTAATAAAGTAAGAGCGGTTGAATACTCATTATGAATTTCCCTCCTTAAGAGGCGTCTTCAGTTCAGGGCCGGTAACGGTCGAAAACATATGCCGCGCTCTCTTCCTTCCGACGGCGGCTCCCAACCGACTCCTTGTCCCGCCAATTTCCAACCCCCCTACCACCCCCCGCCACCAAGAAACCTGGTTTTTTAAAACGACTCCCCGTCCGAATAGAACTTTAACTCATTTCCGGGCAGCCCCAATTAATTTCTGTTAACCGGTATCCCGGCAATATAAAACACTCCACTAAACGAGCACCGGAGTATTATTCGGGACAGTTTCAAATTTACATTTATGACTCGCAATGTCAAATTAACAGAAGAAAAAGAAAAATATTAATTTGTATTCTTCGACTTCAAAAGTACTATGAAAATAATGTACGTTAAGTATTAATTGGGAAATTCTTAATAATAAGAAATTATATTGTTAAAATTCAAATTGAATGTTTTATTCAATATGATATTTCTTTTATATGTAATTCAAACGAGTTGCAAGTCTCACAAAACTATTTTACTGCAGTTTTTTAGTTGTATCTATGATCTCGCTGAAGTCAGGTTGAATTATAGGCAGTTCTTTTTAGATTATTTAACCATATTACTATATTGATTATATGACTATTTCAATTTACATACGAGTTGTTTTCCATACAAGTATTGTAAATTGTAAAGTAAATTGCAGTGTTAATTTACATATTCCTTTCCAGCTCTATCATATCTCCTCATTAACAGTTAGCATTATGTACAATTTCTGAAACAAATTCCAAGACTGCGAAGTCTTGACCTGAAGAAATCGAGGGAATGAATGATTCATTTAATTTCGATGTTCTTCTTCCCATACAATCCAATTGTATTGTTATTAACAAGTTTATTTAATATTTAAGCGTTGGAAATGTAGAGATTTTAAAATACGCTTTATAACAGAGGGTTATAACAGGGACGCCTATAGCAGTCGGTTACTCGAACCGACGAGGTGGGGTATTAGACAGGTAATTGTTTCCCGGAAATTAATTCCAGACAAATAATCTTGAATAGTGAGGCTATTAAAGCGGCGATAAATTATAAGCACTTTTATTTAATGACGACGCAAGCGAATCGAATCGTAGATTTTTAATTTTTTCAATTGGGACAAAGAACAAAAAAATGATAATAATTTGTCGTATTAAGATTTTATAATTTAATTTCTGACAAATTTAGGACCAAGGCCAGCTTTAAGTTGGATAAGTAATGTTAAACCTGGGGAATACATTCCATGATTACTCAACATGATTGCCAAATTATTCAAATCTTTTTTTGTATCCTTTGCAAATAAAATTCGTAAATGGTATCCTTAATTGAAACATTTTTATAGAAATTTCTGTGACACCAATTTCTCATGTTCTGTATTTTGTTTCATTTAAAGTTTCAAATAGCAAAATGAGATACATTGCAGGGAATTTTATATCTGTCGGTTAAATATTCACTAAAAATTGCAATTCATAGTCTCTTAATTTTCAGTCTAAACCCAACGGCAAATGTTCCCTGTGTTCCTGTAAGAAATAGGAATGTCTCCTGAGCGATAGTACTTGTACTTATAAATGGGCCGGAAGCAATTGCCCGACTACTACCAACTATTAGGCCGGAAACTCCTCGCTCGCACCATCTGGTGTTTAAAACGTTAAAACCACGCGTTTTAACGGACCACTGATTCAATGTTGAGCGCGGGGGTTCTTGCACAAAAACCGATTCCTGCGAAGTAAATTCCGAATGACGTTTGGAATCTTGGAACGGGTCTCGGTAATTGCTCGTCAAAATTCAATACCATTAAATAAAATTAAGAAATATAGGAATTCTCATAACATAAATAAATACTTAGGGCGATTTTTATAGGGATCTGCGAGTTTTAAGGTAGTTTACGTTCCCAACGTAATGTTTTAAGGAAATATTAATTCTATAGGGCATATTTATCAAACTCTAAAAATGTATGCGTGAGTATTACCTTAGTGGAAATGTTAAAAGGTTTTACCGATTTTGGATTATATTTCTATATATAAAATTCTATATAATATATATATTAATATATTATATAGAAATATATTCTATATAATTTATATATAATCGGTTTCTATATAATAAAAACCGAAGCGAACGAACCGATCAATCATCGCCAGAGATTTCTACCGATTTACCAACCGTTTGTCTATTTCTTATTTTTCATTGACCCCGTTTTTCTATTCTTGTGCAACTCCGTGGGATATTACAGTTGTCGAGAGCTATTCACCGATTAATATCAATAGGAAATAACTATATCGATCATGTTCAGAGATAGCGTTATTGTGGCTATCAACACCTTAATTGGCAATGGATAGTTTTGTACCGATGTTCAACAGAGCAGTATAAGTTATAGCAATCGACAATGTCACAATATTGCAGATATTAACGGAAATTATAAATGTTTCGAAAATGAGTCCAAAGTTAAATGAGTTGATCTAATAGTCAGTCAGAGATGTTCTATCGCTTGTTTAGTACTGCAATAGACCTTTTAGCTTTTATAGTACCATCGCTTAAACATGTCATGACTAAATTGTAATACTATAATTTAGTCGCTTTCAACTTGACAAACAGGAAATCCACCGTGGTGAATTCAACATCCATTTGACGATGAGATATATCGATTGTCTTTCAGGGTTAGTAGTGAACCGAGGGGTTAGTCGAAACCCTCCGAGTAGCGGACCATATTCTCACGTGTTTAATTTTTGTTTATTATCAGAGTTGTAGTTGGAGTTGAGAGTGTATTTTCAAAAATTCAGAACCACACCTTCCACCTTCCTCCATTAGCTTAAGAGTCCGCTTCAGTCGTCAGAGGCGCCACCTATGAGCGGATGAGGAAATTACCGAATGTCTCCTCCCGCCCCTCGCAAGTGCTATCGCGGTTAGTCCAAGAGTGATAACCACGGAACGGTCCAGTTCCCACACAGAGGATTTATGTAACGAAGCCCCGCGGATCGAATGGCGCCGAAAGAAAACGGATAGTTTAACGCAATGATTCGCCATCAATTATCCGGCCCGGTGTTAACGAACGAACGAACTGTGCCCTGATGTCCGACTGTTTCCCGGAGACTGGAGACTCCAATGAGCCGAAAGGTTCTGGCTTGTTACTCACAACAGAGGACAGGTCCTATAACCTGTGCAGGTGTCCACGAAATCGTGCTTTCTATCCAAGGCCGGCTCTGTCATTCTGGTCTCCTTTAGTCTTGTAAAAATAAATAATGACGCCACTATATAATAGGGATGTAACGCATTACAGCTTAATATGTCGGAACAGAGAGCAAAGAAAATAAATCGAATAAAAAAATTAATTTCGAAAGTTAACTATCCCACACATATTATGTCGGAGCCAAAACAACTAGTCGCCAGTTTGGTAATGTCAGATAAATAGAGACCGGTGCTGTGAATCAGTAGTTCTTCAATCTTAAAAAATTGTTAGCCTGTAAATATTAATTGTCAGTATTAACTGGCTCAACTAAGATAAACCTAAATCATTATACAATGTATGTTCTGTTCAGAAATCTAAAATAATATCCGACGAATTAATTGTCTTCATAAAACAATCGATTGGGTCTGTGTTTTGGAAAATAAAAAGGAAAGTGTTCCCACGGGGATGGCCAGTGAGACGGGACAGTCATTGTTGCAAGACGCCCGCTCTGTTGCATGCTCCATTAGCGCGGCAGTGTCACAACCAAAACGACAAATACGGATTTAGTTTAATTAGCGCGTACAAAAACTCTACACTTTCTATATTTGTTGCGGATCGATCGCAGTACGAATCATATCGGTAAGTCTGAGAGCTCGATGTTACACAGTCGGGACGATGGTACTCAATCAATAGCAGGAGCCAATCAATAAAGTAGCTTTGAAAAAATGTTACAATTTTTATTGTGTCAATGAACTCACCTCAGCTGAAATAAAGTATCTAATGTGGTCGCGGTTCCCAGTGATTCACTTATAATACTTTTAGAATTTGATAAATAAATGATTATAAATGAAAGGAAAAAATTATTAAAAACCAAACATAACAAAAAATTATTAATTTCTGCTAAAATTGCCATAATATATGAGTATGAGAATATTGCCAATGATCCTCGTAGATATGTCACCGTGTAATACGTCAGGTTAGAGTACAAGTTTATGATGATGTTGCCGCGCGCCTAAAAACATCCCAAACTTTCGTTCCATGAACGCAGTGAAGTTTCACAACACGTTTTGTGTTTTGTGCAATATTGTATGGCGGGCTGGTCAAAGTCGTAAAATTGGGTTGACCGTGGCTCGGGCTCAATTGCGACAGTGTACATAATTCAATTTTTTCCAGGAGGGGGGGGTGTGGGTGGGAAGGGGGACGTAGTTGTACCCAAGCCACGGCATCGGCTTAAAAATCCTCCCAGGTACCAATAAATAACTCGGTTCCGAACAACAGAGGAAAATACAAATACAGTTGATACATGGAGCCTGGTATAGATTGTAACGACCGGCCTTTTGTGATTTATGTACGGCACGATTGAGGCGCTAACCGCGCGCTCACTCTCTCTCTTTCTTGGTCCCACTCTCTTTCTCTTCTACCTTCCTATCTATCCTTACCTCCCTCCTCTCTCTCTCTCTCTCTCTCTCTCTCTCTCTCTCTCTCTCTCTCTCTCTCTCTCTCTCTCTCTCTCTCTCTCTCTCTCTCTCTCTCTCTCTCAGAAGTAGAAGGCAAATTGCTGACCGGAGGCCTACGGAAAGTGATGGGTGGCCAGGCATTCCCCCTTCTGGCACCAGCTCCACTGGCACTGCCCACCGCTATCGCTGAATTCCGGTAACCGAAATGTTTCTTCTTTTTCTGGAAGGTCGAGGGGGAAGTAAATTCTTACGATATTACAGAACGGCCGCTATATATGAGGGAAGTTTAGGAATGTTTATCGCATGGCAAGAACAACTCTTGACGATATAATATCAACACACTCCGACCTTAACTCAACCTGAATATAGCTAACCGTGCGAAACTGAAGTCAGCATGCATTAAGCATATTCAAACAATCCACATTACAATGGGTAGGCTTCAGGCCTCTTTATAAGCATTAAACAAGTGTTGTGCAGTATTAGTAATATATAGAGTATTAAAGTGGTAACAATATTAATAGAAAGCATTTATTATTATTTATTTATTCATTCACGTCTGGCTTCTAAAGCTGCCAACAAACTATACTATTTGGCGGATTATAAAACTTGAGAAAATTTAGTTAGTTCGAGCTGATCTTTCGATGATTCCCGTTTATGGGAAATGCGCCAACTGTTCCGGGTTCGGGCGAGCGTATTTCACGCGGCGGGTCAAAAACAATCAATAAATACGGCGGGCGGAAAATTACGGGCCGGTTTAAGGAAGAAGAAAAAAGGAAAGAGAACACGAGCGGCCCTGTAAATGATTAGGTTTTACAGGGAAAGAGAGAGAGAGAGAGAGAGAGAGAGAGAGAGGGGGAGAGAGAGAGAGAGAGAGAGAGGGAGAGAGAGAGAGAGAGAGAGAGAGAGAGAGAGAGAGAGAGAGAGAGAGAGAGAGAGAGAGAGAGAGAGAGAGAGAGAGAGAGAGAGGAGGGATTGAGGTGGGCGGCGAGAGGGAGTGAGCTGGAGAGCTCCGCCAAAAACCGAACGATCCCAAAAAGATTGATAGTCGGTGGGCGGCCAAGTGGGGGGGGGGGGAGCAAGTGCGGTGGTCCCTGGCCCCGGGCCTCGGATATGATAATGAAGACATCATGCCTATCGAGCCCATTAAGTTATCAGGGCTGATTTATTTCGGAGAACGTGGCATTATGCGGCTCCGCGGGCCCGGAGGACCTCTTGGCAGATTGATGTATAATGCACGGCTCCTAATTCCCCCCGACACTGGCCCCCACCGCCCCCGCTCTCATCCCCGTATCCCGTACACCAATTGATATTCCGCCCGTCAACTTTGAACAAACAAAAACCTCGGGCAACGCACTGGTTAAGGCGGCTGATATTTTGCCCACGGTGATCGGATATTTGGAGTGCGCCGATACATGGACCTCTCACGTGTGGCCCGCCTTCCCCAACTGCCCGTCCCATTCGCAATTTTATTATAGGCATGTTTAAGCTTAAATTAAATCATTACTTAAGATCGGGGTCGGCGAGGGTTTGGAATATACACTTGGCCTGAACAAAGACCAGATGCCGAAACCATGGTTTAGGCTTAGACTGCGCCAATAGGTAGACGATCATTGATTATACAAGTTTTGTGTAGAAAATACGATTATCTCTGGAATAACCCCATCCCGTTATACGGTTATAACTGCAATAGTGAATATTAATATAATTTAGCGATATGTATTAAAGTTGAAATTAAAAATAAATATTTTGTTGGAAACATGAATAAAATGCAAACGTTAGAGAGACATCAAACGAATTGAAGGAGTCTTGGCAATTAAATAGTGCCAGAGTAGTGGTATTTCTCTTAAATATAACCAAATAACTATTTCTTCATTATTTCAATGCGGTTTTAAACGCGGCTCAAGGTAAGAGTTTCCCAATAGCGGCGGAAAGTATTGCCAATTGATCAGGAGCTCTGTGTGAAATCGTTGGGCGTTCGATTGCTTAAAATCGTTCGAGAATTATTGTGAATGGCGAGTACCGTAAATGCACTGATCAGGATCAAAATTGTGAGGATAATGTAGTGAATTACTGTCAGTGCTTACAAACGTTTGCGTAAGTACCGCACAATAAAACTAACTTACTTGGTCCTAAGCCAGACCGGTTTAGGTGATATTCCTTTAGTAATATATTGAGTAATATGTTACACATGTCGACTTTCAGGATTGTTACTGTTTGTTACTGACATGCGTAAATACCTCTCTAAGATAGCAAAAATGGAGGACATTAAAAATTCTCCGAAACATAAACCACAAACCCTAAGTCATCTAATATCGTGTTTACAGTTCCTGTACTTGCAAAAATTAATGTATCATCGTACTGATGACATCTCGAAATGCGAGGTGAACATTCTTGAACAAATGATAAATTCTCCCTGTAGAGTTTCTCCAGCGTCAAAACTAACAGTGAATCTTCCTCCTCCGGAAGAGACTAATGCCCGCCGCCCTGGCCGGTTAATAGGACTGAATTTTTCATGGCGACCCGTTCGAATACCTCCGGGTTGGCGGTAAAAGAGTTGGAAATGTTAAAGCGTTTTTCCACTTATCTGATGGCGTACCTGAGTACCTGGGCCGGTGCCATTTACGCCAGAGGATGATTCTCTTTCCCAGACCTAATTGACGTTTATGCATTGCCCGCCGCGGGATCGCGATACCATTTTAATGCACGGACAGAACATGAACGCCCGACCACATCTCGGCTGGAATTATTCGATAATATACCTATACGGTATCATCCAGTTCCCGGGTCACTGTGTTATTTAATGGCCTCTTTAAAATGTGACGACGAAGGTAGTAATATTTGCGCAGTAATATAAATACCGAAACTCCGCTTGTATCATAATCCCGACATGGGCGATATTGGGCCTCGTCCTCGTACTTCTCTTCCAGGACTAATATTGTCACATAAGAAAATTCTTACGCGTTAAGAAATTCGCGTAAGAACTCCTTGCCTCGAACATGCTACTTCCTGGCTATATTCAATAATTCCTATTACTAATCTAATATTTTCACTAGTACTGCTAGACATAGATTTATGATCGGTTTTTTAAAATTCATTTTAAACTTAAATACTATGAATGATGATCCTAATAATTATATATAAAATTTGTTGTGGAGACCAGTAATTGATTTGGCCCCAATGACAGTTAAAAGCTTATGTATATATTATATAAAAGAATATAAGGACTAGTCCCGTTTTCGAATCTCGGTGACGGTCCATATTTGCATTGAATTTGAAAATTTGATATAATTGCCCGTATCTTATTGGCGTTTTAATAGCTAGTTAAATATTAAGAAAAGCGTCGTGATTTTGAAATTACATACAATTAGTTCTATTGTATGTTCTTTCGATTGAAAGATTTTGCACGTCGTACAGTGTTCTTTTGTACTTGTTAAATTTTATGTAACACTTGCGAAAGGATTTGTAGCGGCATTAAAAAAACATTGTATCGAATTAAAAAAATGTAAATAGCTCTTGTCCGAGTCTGAATTTTTCTTCTGGATGTCATAACTTAAAGGCGGGCGGTCAACGGTCTCAACCAGGCCGGAGGCTCCGAGTCGAAGGTTGTCATAAAAACGCCATAGAAACAACTTTATTTCACCTCCATTAGCCTTCATCGTGACTCCGCTCAGGCCTCTTTCCTGTTTCCAAAAACACTTATCTGCCCCATCTCGCTTGCTTTACATAAAGTTTTGTGAATTACAAAACGGGCTATTGCATTCCATCTATTATTGTTTCGATGAGTGTTTACGGTATAATTACATTACGCATTATTTACACTGCAATATCGTTAATGTTACATTATTTCACTTGCTGTTTAGTTCGCATTTATTTATGCCCATGTCTATCTTTAAATTCGATCCAGTGACCTCAGGTGGAATGTTGATGGTAGAGATGAATTCAGCGTCTCCCTACTTCTCGACAAAGTACAGAAGACGGTCGTGACTCGGGAATTAGGACGGAACGGGACCGAAAATAAAAAATTAGCCTTTATAGAGCATAATACCGGTCTGTTCCGTGAGTATGTCTAATTCGTAGGCCGGGTCCTACACCTGCCTGCGACCCGGGTGACCGATCCGTCCACGAGACTTCTACCACCGTCCGGTTGACAAACGAGACTTCTACGCACCGTCGATCAACACCCTCAACATTCTAACGGAATTCTGTACCCCCCGAATACCTATCCGCGTCTTAGATTTCTCACCCGGGTGCATACCCTCCCTACCGTATCGGACCCATACAAATTTAAGTTGTTTTCACTTCACCGATCGATCAGAACTGAATGGTTTCAAGAGATAGAATTTTTTATTGATGGTCATGAGTTTTAGAGATACTCTCTGTTATAATAATTTAAAACATATTTAGAGAAAAAGGCACAAACATTAAGATAGCTTTTATTTAGATTAACATCCTGGGTTATACATTAGGTATGAACCGATTGGTCTGATATGGCTTTTATCAACTAAGGGTACTGTGATTCATTTACGAACAGATGACCAGTATAAACGTTTAGTGCAGTGTTTACTGTTAGCCCCAAGCGTTTCCGTCATTCGGAACATCAAAACTGCAATTTTCCCCTATACTTCATTTTGCCCCTTCTCATTCCAATCACGTTGCGATTTAACTGTCCCACACAGGTGTACACCTGAATGTACGCATTAAATTCCAGAAATTCGCGTTATCGATAATTATCAATCAGAACGCCCCCGATATTATTGTGGCCCGGGCGGTACGATATTAAAAATTTTAATTCGAGAAAAAATCGCGCTCAGTTTACGGGGCACGATGCGAATTAATGGCATAAAAGTAATTTTTTTTTTCGGCCGGTGCTCGACCCCGGCTGCCGTAGGGTAGGCGGGAGCGAGAAAGACATATATATATATATATATATATATATATATATATATATATATATATATATATATATATAGAGAGAGAGAGAGAGAGAGAGAGAGAGAGAGAGAGAGAGAGAGAGAGAGAGAGAGAGAGAGACGGGATGAATATAGTGGGGATCGGTTTGATGCAACCCTGGGGCTCCCGGATTTGCATATAGAGTGGTTTCATTGAGCGTTACATTAATAGCGGGCGTCACCTCCTCCCTTGCCCGTGCCGAGCCCTGATAAATGTACGGGATTGCTGACAAATAATTCTCTTCCCCCTTCCCCCCCCCCCCCCACCGTATATTACCTCATTAAACGGCGGTTATTTATTGTCGGCTGGCAATTCCTGAAAAGTGTGGAAGCCGGTTGGGGAAGTTCGCCGATGAGTAATAATTATTGGGACCCGTGCGCCCACCGCCCCCTACTAATGTCGGTGCGGGATGAACACAATAAATCGTCCGCGGCATCGAATTCGACGCCGCAGATATGCAGATTAGGCTGGGTCGGACTCGATACAATGACGGATTTAAATATTGTGACATACCGCAGTCATATCCCAGTCTTACAAAAAAAAATTAGTTGTAAAGAAGAAAATTTGTTGGTCGTCGGCCTGCCTATAACTATAAATTATTAATACAGAGCACCCGTTGTAACGAGGTGTTATTTACGTTTTCAAACCCTGCAGTTCACCTATTTTCATACAACTGCAGAATATATAAATACCTGTAAGGAATATGTCTCTCCTTACAGATTTGTGAAACTCGCAAACTGAATTAAAATTGATTCCGTTCTTCAGACATGTATTATATTGCAGTTACCCAATTTTATCGTAATTTAAAATAAACAGTTCCATAAAGACATAAGATTCGAGTTTCCTTTGCTGTAGAATTCAAAATAAAGGCGAGCTCACAAGTCACTGAAAGTTTGTTTTGTCAACTGTCCTGGAATTAATTGGTTTGTTCCTTTTTTCTACTTAATTTCCCAATTTAAAGTTGGCCAACTGTAAAACTAAGGCTGGGAAAAGGAGAAAATCGAGTTTCTTCGACTGTTTAAACAAGCGTAAACTTCCAGTTATGTCATGTATTTCGAAAACGCTGTCGAATCATCGCTGCATTTAATCACCGTGTTTTCAACTTTAGAATAACTGAGTTACAGCAACTATTAATTACTAGGAATTTAGAAATAATTCTCAACAGATTTGAATAGTTTCAAACTAAACTTTCTTTCATTTTTAAATTATTCTATGTAAAAATGTCAACACATAATTGCTTGTATTTATTATTACTAATATAATAAAAATCCAAAAATTTATATTAGTTTAAATATGCAAATACAAATATTTAATCCATTCCTATTGTGTGTATTCCACAATTTATGAAGAAAACACAAACTCGTATCTTACAACCTCTACATTCAAATTTTACAAGTAGAAAAAATATATGTCTGCTATATGTTTGTATTGATACAGAGAACCAAACTGCGAAAATAGTTGAAGCAGTTAAGGATTAAGGAATGCAGAGCGAAGTGTAGGGCTCGTGTCGGTCCAGAGATAGTCTGACTGGAATGCCGCTACTGTAACCGAGATAGCGTTGAACTAATGCCACAATAGATCTCGGCACTATCTATATGGTTATTTAATACATTAGCGTCGGCCACACTGGTGTCGCGTGACTGTTCTTCATAAGTCACCGCGGGGGCTCCGCCACCACCGGTCACTTATCAACCCCGCGGGATTGCGCTAAACGCCATTAACAGGCCCCGGGCCCCAGCCGGTGCCCCTGACTTTCACCGAGCCCTCTCTACACTGATCCATTATGCGGCCTCGGTTAATTTTCAACAGATCGCCGGTTTAACAATCCACCGGTCGGACAACAGATTATGCAGATAAACCCATTTCAATTTCAGCAATCCCGTACAAAAGGACCAAAAGTGAAAAATCGAATGAAGACCGTGTTTACGATCAAAAGATGATTCTATTTCACGATAGGTGATTTCTCTAACACGTCTAATACAAGTAATTTTTAATGTTATATCGAAATAATGGATTGTTTCCGGTCCATTGACCAGTGGTTTAGTTCTTCTCCGAGTTTTTTAAAATTTTTCTTTCTTCCCTGAGAATTAATTTTAAAATAAAAAAGGCGGAATGGTTTACATTTTACACACTGTTGGATTATATTTCTTAGTGATTTAGACAGAAAAAGAAGGAAGATTCACGGTCTGGATAATGGAAAAAAAATCCGCGAGCGTCCGAGCTAGACCGATTTCTGCTTTTCGCCATGGTCAATATCTATAAAACGTTCCGGTGGCTAACAGTCGTGCTTTCTCCGGTGGAGCATAAACCTCTGTTCTGGATTAAGAGCACAGCTCTGGAGAGCGAGCACGCCGGGCGAGAGGCCCGGATAGCGGCTGATATCGTCTGCCACCGGACATTCCCTAAATACTCCGCTCTACTCTTCTATCGGTCGTTGACATCTCGAGATATTCCGACGTTTGTTAACTTTAATTCAATAGATTTAATCCATTACAATATTGTGCTGGGGATACGCGACAGTAGCGGGGAGTTAAATACAATAATTAATTTTTAAAACACAGCAAACTGTGTATACCTTTCGGATATGTTAAGAATGCTTTCAGTATATTTTAAATCGGAGTATAGTGTTTCTTATTAAATTCACTTACTCTTAGCGGTAAATTCATAACAATTCATAAAAAGATACTTATGATGGAGAAAATTAGATAGCGGTTAATGTGGGCCATGATTTTGAGATAGTTTGAGATGCATTCAAATAGGAGCACGGACTCCAATTTATTAGGATCGGCAACCAGAAAAGACCGGGTACTAAAAGCGAATTTGTTAGTAAGAAAGATTGTGGGGAAGCGGGGCACTGGACAACTTAACAGACTTAACTGAGGGGGGAGGCGGACCGGGGGTTTAAATAGGACAGGAAACCCGAAATTAGTTTTAGAGTAAGTAAAGTTTATTATTATTGGGTCCGTGGAGTTAGTAGGGGACTTGGGGTTGTTTATTGGTGAAGGGTGCGACCGCCTGTGGGCCTCGGCCGCTACACTCCGCTCTCCCTAAAAACCTAATTACCAACTCAAACCTCCCCCTAACGGCGACAACTACAACACTGGCCTTCCAAATTGGATGCGGATTCGTCGGAACAAACGGAAATTGCCTACAGCCGTATAGAGACATCGGCGTTGAAAACGGGGCAAAATTCGGTGGAGAACATTTTACAGTTAACAAATCCGGGTCCGAAAAACTCAATCAAACTTGTCCTCTTAACGATCCTTGTTCAGCTGAATTCGTATATAATTGGACAATAGTAACTGGAAAATAGCGAATGTGATACATTATCTGCAGCAAGCGGAGTTGATCAGTGCGCAAGTTGATTCCGCGAGAAAGTTAAGGGCGCTTAAATTCAAATTAGCAGTTGAAGTCATGTAAAATCGTGCGGCCATTCGTTTCATTTTGTGTACAGTTGGCGTTCAAGTTTCAATGGGCCCAGTACATTCTCCGAGGTATATCTGGCTCGTACCTGTCCGGTGAGCGGAGGGAGAGAAAGAGACGTGGCGAGCCACTCCCGCACAATGCCCCGCCAAATAAATGAGTTATTGTTGAACTAATGAAAGTGGGCCATCATCATTACAATAGAGGCGCGGCCCCTCCGCTTTCTTCCCGTTATATATTGCCTTTTCGCTTTGAACTTTAAACCAAAACTGAATCTTACTTTCGTCGACCGAACTGGAGCAACTTCGAGGCTCTGTATTTATTGCATCTAAACAGCGAGGGAACGGCAATTATTGAACGATTTAAAAATGTGGGCTGAATTCGTGCGAAAGCCATTACCTGTGTAATTTTCCGTCCCCTTATATTTCACCGTTTCCTAAAATTACCAATTGTTTACTAATTCATGTAGTATAAAGACAGGCAAGGTTTGCTAGAAATCACCTGCAAGGACTAAAACTATTCCTTCCATTAAAGAATTGTCACTTCATCACATGCCTCTCTCTGATTATTCGTATGAAGGGGCTCGTTCTGTACATTAACATGACGTGAACTGAAAAAAGTGTCCTTGGGCATCCACTTAAGGTTATCGATAAAATGATTAAAGACGCATTAACGGCTTTTAAGGGAATTTAAAAATCCATATCTTCCTCAATATTAATGTACTATAATACTTGGTAGATTGTCAAAACGTTCGCTAAGTTGAAAGGGTGGAAAAAGAAATAAAACTGAAAATTCGGGACTGGAAAGCTCTAGTCCAGACTTCTAATGCAGTGGGAAAATCTGAAAAAAATTAAATATTAATCCGTATAATATATTCAGTATAGGTTTTCAATTTATCGAAATAATCAATTTTTTTTTATATTTTTATTTATTGATCAAAATACAATTTTTCCATTTTTTAATCATAATGGATGGTTAATACCTGGACTTGCAATAGATGTATATTAAAATTAAATTAGCTCAGCATAATTACGGTCTGTAGTTAAAACCATTAATTCTTGAACCCGAATTTCATGGTTTTTATTTTCCAGCGGATGAACTACTCGCCGTTACACCTACTTTTGTCCTTAATTAATGGCCAGGATAGACTGAACCGCCATTTTGTAGGGGCTCCATTTTCGTCCTGAGCCCAATTCTGAGGTTGATGCGAGACGAAATTTATGAAATCTGTAATTTGGCCACTGAGTTGCCCCCCCCTTTGCCGACTGCGCCAAGCATTCGATGAAAGAAACCATGAGCCCGGTCCGAACACTACCTTATAACCAGTTCACTGATTTATCGACCTATTATTTCCGGTCGTAAATACCAGATCGGAGAAACAATTTCATGTTTGATACTAACGAAGCCTGCATTTAACGTTGTATGCATCGCGCCGATTGCTTTATTCTTATTACTTGCAATAGCCTTGCTGTAATAACGTTCCTAGTAGTTTAAATCGATTTTTCTACGATTTTTCAGTTGTGCAACAGTCATAAATTCATAGGAGAAAAAACATCGGAACTTTTTAAATTATGATCAAAACGGTCGTTAAACCTTATAGAAGAAACTATTGAAAACGAGTACTTAAATCTGAAAATATTTATCACATATGTTTTGTCGCTCAGTTTATTTGTAACTGAGATTTCGAAAAAAATATACACTAAGATGTATTCTTTTTAATGGGTTTGCCATGGTGCCAAACAATTAAGTTTTAATACTATTAACACTTCCATTCCTATGATAAACTGTTTTTTCTGTGGTTGACACATACTCAATCAACCAAATCGCTTCCAAGGCTGATTCTGCCTCATTGCATTTTAACATCATTAGCAATTGTTGAATTATATCTGAAAATGGCAACTTGTCCAATATTGTTTCTCAAATATTCAAAAGACCATTACAAAGAATTTGAAATCTGAAATGAATTTAGTAAATTCTTTTCTCATTCCAATGTAAATCTTCACGTGGTATTACAAAAAAAATCAATGCACAATTTCTATTACCCTGAAAATGGAAAATAAATTTCCTATATAGTGTTGAATAAACCTTTTCATAAAGGTAGAGAGTTAAGGAAAGTTAAGCTAGTAATTTCCTCATTTTATAAGAAAATATATTTATAAATTTAAATCAGTATGTACATAATGAAACAATGTAAAATCTCTATAAAATCCAACTTTTATTATATTATTACTAAACATTAAAAATTACAAAAACATTGTGCACACACTTTTAAACAACTCAGTATCACAAATTATTCAAAGGAAAATACATTTATAAACTGAAATTACAATTTATATTAGAAATAATATAAACAATGTTTTTATTATAAAGTTTACTTAACTATATTATTAATATTAAAAATTAAACATAACAAAAACAGTTACAGTATAGACATTTACAAACATCTTCCGTAAACATTACATACAGTTTCAAGATAGTATTAACTAATAAAACAAATATTCAACAATTACTTAATTTTTACAGTTTGATTCCTAAATATAAAATTTATTTTGTCTGCCACTTCAACCAATCCCATTTTCTGTAATGAAATTAGAAGAGAAAAAATTAATGACACAAATACTAAAATATGGTCTAAAATTGCTTATTTAATTGTTTTCCATATTTATAAGTTACTTTTGAAACCCCTCATCATTTATTCATGTTTTTAAATAATACCTAAGGATAAGAAAATTACTGGAAATACTAGCTGAAAATTAAGGAAACAATTATTTCCAATAGAAATATCAATTAGAAAGCTAATATTTGTGTACAGTTGTAAGGAATTGTTGCCCTTTAAACATCAATATCCCCACATAAATATCATTAATAACAAAATAAATATTAATCAACAAGTCATATAAACACTGTTCACTACAATACCTGAAGTAGATCTTGTGACACTGGCTTTGCATGATGTTCCCACTGGTACAACTGATTTATCCGCAAACTAGTAATATTAGATGAATTGGTCAATGACAGTTCACATTCTCTTTCGTCCTTATCTTCATTGCCCACTTCCAGATTGTGAGGTATTGTCCCATCTCCAGAGCAGTCACATTTCAACATGTCATGGGTCAGACAAAGTAGATTGGTGTTGAAAGAAAACAAATCCTGTAAAAAATTTATGAATTCACACTCTAACCGTTTACAGTGTTAATAATAATTTACAAAAGTGCAGTGAAAATATTGACCAGCATTAGATGAACTTGTTCAACAAAAGACAAATACAACAAATTTAACAAGTGTGCAAAATATATTCTACATTTATGTACACTGAAAAATAAAAATAAAATGTTGAAGAAAATTATTTTCCATGAATGTCAATGCCGAAGTTAAGTTCATTATTAATCACTGATATTAATTATAACTTGTTCTTTTTCCTTTATGAAAAATATAAGAAGTAATATAAATAAAAACTAATACTAATATTATATTAACAAAAACACTCTATCACCTTCATTTCATCAATGGAAAGTTTAACTGCACTAGTACACCCAGTGTCAACAATAGATTCATTCAGACCTGCTTTACTGAGTTGCCGCTGAAATATTTTTTCCTCAATTGTTCCTGCTGTTAATAACCTGTTGTAAATAAATAAAACACACTGCAGTAACTTAATAAGAACCCACATCAGCCTACAATTAATATTTGGCCTCCTTCTGCACCTGAGAGTGCAGAGGTGTATACTGTTTAATACCATAATTTTCCTGAGTATTCAAACAAATAAGACATCTATTTTAGGTAACCTATTTATCCATAATTACACATTTATATAAACAGAAAGGTTTGTATATTATTTATATTGTAAAAAAAATAACTGCACAAATTTAAAGAAATAGATATTGTTGAAAATCATATTCTTATAAATATCAGTACCTATAAATGTGGACATTTTTTTTCTGGCCTTCCCTCCAAATTCTGGCCATTGCCTGGATATCAGTGGCAGGATTCCAGTCCGAATCAAATAAAACTAACCTAGATCCTCCTATCAGATTCAAACCAATACCACCAGCTTTTGAGCTCAGAAGAAGTACATCTGTAATTTGGAACACAAATAATATACCACAATGTTAAATATTTTATAAAATTTCAGTAGAAACCATCAAAGAAAATAAGAGAACAAATAATTTATCATTACAGGCATCAGAAGTAGGTGAATTGAAATAGTTAACTATGTCCATACGTTGGTTTGTAGGAGTGGACCCATCAAACCTAGAATATTTAAATCCATGCTGGTCACACAATGCAGCCAATAAATCCAATGTCTGTAAAGAGGATTACATATCTTAAAATTTATTTCCAAAATAATGTTTGCAATTATCATTTCATTCCAATTTTATAACATTGTGTTTTGAAATTGTGTCAATTTAATGGCACAAAAATTTTCAATTCTGTAGGTTTTTAAAGAAACAAATAACAAAATTAAACCAGGCCAAACAAATATAAAAACAATCATAAAAGAAATCCAATATATAGAAAGTACTATATAAATATAATAGCACAGAACTATACAAGAATTTCATGTTTCAAATGATCCAGTTAGTTTTTAAAACAGAGTCAGCACTGACTGTGAAAGTGGGTGACGTTAGTTTCCATAGAACAACACTAGCACAAAAATACAGAAGAAATACAGCTAAATTACCTGCGTATAATTTGAAACAAGAACTACCCTCTCCTTGGATTTGGATAAATATTTTAAAAGAGCACATACAATTAATAATTTACTTGAGTCTTCAATCATTGGTTGTGCATTAGACTGCAAAACATTGTTGAGAACTTCTGAAAGATCCTCCTACAAAATTATTGTCTTATAGTTTATTAACTTAATATATACTTGATTAAATTCATAAAAACAGTTTATACAATTTTCCCCAAAAAAATGTTAATTTATCATTAAGAATTTTATTTCAAAACTTATAACCTGATCTGAAATTTGATTTTCGTCATGTTTTTGCACTAATATTGGATGGCTGCATATTTTTTTCAGTGCTGTAATTACAGATAAGTGTAATACTGTTTCTTTTGAATTTAACTTTTCCTCTAAAACTGTCATCCAGTAGTCAGTAGCTTCAGCATACATTTTTTTCTAAAAGAAAAATTACACATCAATCTATTTCATAATTATTCAATGTGTGAGAATTATATACATAATACAATGATTCCTACAGATAAACAATATTTATTTATTCAGTTACTTCTTTATTCAATTATATAATTAATCCTTACCTGCAATTCAGTTGCTTCACAAAACAAAACGTATTCATGTTTTTGAGGTAAAAATGTATCTAAAATATCTTGGGTTCTCCTAAGTATAAATCCAGAAGTAATTCTGTTTAATTCTTCTGCTTTTTCCTCCCCATACTTTATGACATCTTCTGAAGCATGAGGGTTCTGAGAAGCAACTATAGGGCCTTCAAATTCTTTTCTAAAATCTAAAACACAGCTCATTAAAATATCAAAAACGAAAAAATAAATAAGGAAATACTGTTTACAACATAAATTTATAATTCTTATGCTAATCAGTATTTGATCCCTATAATGATTAACCATAACTAATAATTAAATATTCTATAGTAAGTGCAGGAGTTTAGAACCCATTTAGTTATAATTATGTAATTTTGGAATTACAAAACATTTATGGCAGCCTGAATATTACCTGATGGAGTTCCAAGAATTCCTGGATTAACAAAATCAACTAAGGCATAATATTCTTGCAGATCATTCTGAACAGGTGTCCCTGTTAAAATGATTCGCTGATTACAAGGTAACTCATTCAACAACTAAAAACAGAAGAGAATAGTTAAATTATTAAAAAACAATATATAATTACATATAAAAATATATAATATTACATTATGCAACCCCCCAGTGATCATACATTAAATTAATAGCTATTTACTTACAATAGCAGTCCGAATACTATTGTTCTTGAGTCTGTGCCCTTCATCACAGATAATTAGCTCAAAACTAATATCTCTCATATCATCAAAATAGCGTACAAACATTTCATACGATATTATGAAAACAGGAACATGGGGATACTTTTTATACTCATGGGGCTTATGATCCTGCAAAACAAAGGTTATAATAAACATCACTGTCCATAATTATTATTTAAATACCAATTTATTGAGCAAATATTTATTACTTTATCAACTACAAAGGTACAGATTTTATGTGATCCAATCCATTTCATAAATTCATTATTCCAATTTTGCACTAAACTACTCGGTGCCACAACTAGAGCTCTCTTAATAAAACTGTTTCCACCATAAGGTCCTTGTCGAAGAAGAGTCCTAAAAATGATGGAGGCTAATATGAATTTAATGAACAAAGAGTAAAGTTAAGAAACTTGCTTGAAGAAAAAAAAACCCTGTGCAATGTGCACATGCAAAGTGCATGTCAATCAAAAACAATTAAAGACGATCACATTACATATGTATAATACAAACCAAAGTGTAATATATGTAACTTTAATACCGGTAACAAAAACAGATAATACAACATACCATACAAGAGTTATGCACTGAAGTGTTTTCCCAAGTCCCATTTCATCTGCTAAAATTGCTCCTCTATACTTCATGGACCTTATTCCAGAAATACACCTGTATAAAAATGTAACTCCATCCCTTTGATGTGGTCTTAAAACTCTACACAAACTACAGTCAACACAAACATCGGTCAATGGTAGATGATTTGTATTGAAGTTCCACTGAAATATAAAAAAAACAAGGATGGAATCAGTGGATAATAGAAGACATATGGAATTTTCATTTTTTGCTAGCAGAAAAACATAATATACTATATAATATATGTGCAACCACATGCATACTTCGATACTATGTTTATAATAAAAGTATACTTATAATACATTATATTACTTATACTACTACTAATAATACTCATAATTAATCTTCAAAAACTCATTACAATGTTCACAGCATTTTTTCTGATGCTACACTTATCAAATGGTTGCCAAATTTGAAGAATACAATGGTCCTTTGAACAATACAAAAACTGAGAATTACTACCTGATGTTCATCATCTGGCTGTGGCATGATGAGTGGCTCATAATCATTTTTGACACTAAATTTGGGAGCAGAGTGTGAGAATGAAATTAATACTTTGTTGGACTGCTTAATTTTCTTTGGTCTCTCCACCTTTTTCTGAGAGCTATCATCACTTTCACAACTTCGCTTTTTTGTTGTTGGTAGTTCTCCTACGAATAAATCTATAATCTGGACAGGAAATATGAATTAAATATATTGAAAAGAATTGAAAAAATAAATAATTGAAGAATTGAAAGAAAGAAGAAGAATTATTATGAAAATAAAAATGTACCAATAGTATGAAATAGGAAAGTTACCTCAACTTCTTTACTCCCAACAAATAGCCTACTCCCTTCATTTAGTTCAGAAGTTTTTCTACTTGAAGACTGCCCCAGTATTTTCCCATCAGTATCCTAGACAAACAAATGAAACAATAATTGAAATACTACAAAAATGGTATAAAATTACCATAATTACTATCTTGTTCTACTCAGGCTATATTTACATGGTGGATTTTCAAATTAAATCCATTACATATACCTTCAAAGTTATGGTTTTTTGACCAACTTCTAAAATACCATCACCCTCCCAAGTCTTGTGCTTTTTTGTTGATTGTTTCCCATAAACAACATTGAAAACCCTAAAATATTAATAGGGTGAAAAATAGCTGAGGTATCATCTGATGACTGCAGCTTCAGATTTATTTTATATATATATATATATATATATATATATATATATATATATATATATATATATATAACATATTTAATTCATGCAAAGATTACTTTTAAGTAATAATTACAACCTTAATGAAGAGGTACTAGATGTGGCAGGTTTCTCATCCGACTTATCAGTTGTAGCATTTGTTGCATTGCCATCTGTGGAACCTCGATCTAAACTATTTTGTTTATCAAAAGGTACATTTTCTTTAGGCACACCTTTCAAAATCAGATTTAATATGCTATCTCTATTCCTAGAAGTGTTTACTGATGTCTTTGTATCTACAAGTTAAAATAACAAATATGTTCAAATAATCTGTAAATTTTTACATGATAATGATTGCAGTAAGGAATTATCATTACCTGTTTGTACATTTACGTTCAGCTTGTTCGTCTCGAGAGGAGATGCATACTTGCCTAGCTGTGACGGAGCTCTTGATTTTCTCATTTTTTAAAGCTAATAACAATTATTTCAATGTAAATACCGTGATCAAATTCAAATTATCTGGATGAACATAACCTGAGCATTCATAAGAAGACTCTGGTCGCATTTACCGCCTTTTCGTTTTAGGTGTGAGGTTACGAGTAAACGAATTTCACTGTGAAATATACAAGTATAACGCGGACCAAAAAAGGTATTTATTTATTTATTTATTTTTTATTGATTCAATCTTTATTCGTTTAAAAAAAATATGTAATAAATTTAATATTACTGGGAAGATAACAAATTTTTTGTGAAAAATTATTTTTTATTCTCCAAGGCTACCCGCTATCACTAGCTCGTGAAGGAAGGTTATACTCATCATCCAGTCTTTGGTTTTATGTTTGTTATCCCTTGGAGCTCATGAGTGATGACGATAACGATGTTCCGACTTTGTCGGCGGAGACGTTCTTGGCCCTCCAGGAGTTCTACGCCGAACAGGAGGAGAAGGAGAAAAGATTAAAGAAAATTGCCGACGATAAAGATACGCACGACAATGAACTTTTCGAAGAGAACTGGGTAAGGCATGGTCATTCTGATTTTAAACTGTTTTAAAATGAACTCTCTCCTCCATTCAAACATTTCAGTTTCTGTATTCAGCAACTCAGCCAGTTCTGGTACGATGATGAGACAATAGAAGTTTTGTCCAGTGAAGTTGTTAGAGCAGCCGGACCTGGTGGTAAAATAGCTCTGGTCTCCTGTCCCAGTTTATTCTCCTCTGTGAAGAAAAAATGCGGTGACTCAGAAGGTAAATCAACTATTCATTAAATATCTTTAAATATGCTTATCTCAATGGGTTGCATCATATCTATCCATACCAATCCTTTTGGCTATATCATTCACAAGATATAACAATCATATGACAGGCTCAATATGGGCAGGTAATAAAAGTTCTACTTCAGTGTAATAGAAACCAGACTTAATTTGTTATTGAATATCTCTAGAATCCTAACATTTATTGCAGTGTTATTTCATTCATTGGTCAACTGTCTCAAGACTAATGCTCCCTTGTAATACATTCATTTTGTTTAATTTCTTTTTGTTTAATTTTTTTAATCATTTTGTTTATTTATAATACAAGATCATATATCAATTCATTAGGTATAAAAAACTAGATGTTTCCATCCATTCATCTGATCTCTCCTTTATACTTGGCTTTATTCACATATTTGTTTATGACCACAAGAAGTAATATAATGTCTCTACCTAAGCCTACATGAAGAATATGTTTAATTTTACTATTTCTTTTTAAAATAATTAGTATCAATTCATACATAGTATTAATTCAAGAGTAAAGAGGAATTACCAAATTACACAATACATGAAACTATAACATAAGTAAACTACTACAAGGAACATTGTTGTGTCAGGATGAAATTGGTTCACATGTAAGGAAATGGATTCCCATTGTGGAATTTACCTATTCTTATTAGGTACAAATTTTGAAATATAAATTCACCACTATTGGATCAATTACATGCTTGTTTTCTACTGTTCTGCAGTTGCTCTTTTTGAATATGATCAGAGGTTTGCAGTTTATGGATCTTCATTTTACCCATATGATTACAAATCACCACTTGATATACCCAGAAATTTATCTGGTTACTTTGACATTGTTATTGCGGATCCACCATTCTTGTCAGATGAGTGCTTGACCAAAACCGCTGTGACAGTCAAGTTCTTGTCTAAAAAGAAAATTATTTTGTGTACAGGTATGTTGAAATAGTTTCTCTTATTTTTATTTTGGTTCATTTGTTTTTGAATACATTATAAACTTTAAGAGTTCACACTCTGCATATTTTTAGAACAAACCATTTCATTTTGAAGTGTACACATTACTCTTAGTGTACACATTTATGCAAAACATTTTATAAATATAAAGTGGTATACAAAAAATATTTTGGAAACTGTTACATACATTCATTGATAATTTATTTTAAGTACTTGTTAATGTTATTAATGTGTTATTAATGTTATTATATTATGCCCTCAGGTGCTGTGATGGAGACTTTAGCTAGAAGGCTTTTAAACTTAAAAACATCTAAATTTATACCCAAGCATCGAAATAATCTAGCAAATGAATTTTATTGTTACTCAAATTATGAAATTGATGAATTTATTAAATAAATATTGTATTTTAAATAATATTTTGTATTTTTTGTATAATTATTATATGAGTTTGAGTTATTAAAATTAAAATGTTAGAGCCATTAATTTTTTATTGTATATGAATTTTGATAAATTATCATAATTGTCATATATGTCATTAAAGTGTGCTCAATGATTTATAATGAATTTTCTTCACAATTTAAAAATTAAGTTTCCTTAACTTAATTAATTTCTAAATTCCAGATATATTGTATAGCATAAGGAATTTTATACATGTGTACTATATAATATAATAAGTACAGTACATGGAGTGTAATATTAATAGTACATATGTACTATTATATATAATTTACGTGTTACATATTCAATTTACGTGTACAATTACAGATAAAAAATTTTTTTTAGCTTATGGGTAACGTACTATTTAGATGGGTGTTTAAATAATTTATTAGTTGTGCTAGATGAAAATATAGGGGTAGGTAAAAATGGGCTTGCAAGTTTATTATATTATTTAGTGCAAATTAGTAAAAGTAGTGATTATAAGTGATTAAAAATAATTAACAAGAATAATTAATAATTACTATTTTCCATTTCATAATTTATGATAATTAACAATTAATGGAAAATCATCACCTTATCAATATATATTGTAAATAAGAAAAGAGTTTAATTATTATTCAAGTTTTATTCCTTCTGTAAATAATTATACTTGCATGGAATATTGAATTCAAATTATTAATAATAATATCTTGAATACACACATTATCATTGTGTAAGAGTTCTTTGGATATATAAATGATATGCCAGGGACATTAGGTCTCAATTTAATGATAAATGCTATTTTTCTGAAGTTAAACGATTGAGATACATTGTCAGTTAATAATTTTTAATTTTTCTCTAGGTTGATATTGTTGTATTCTCTTTTGGCACGTTCAAATTAATGCATTGAACTCATATAAATAATTAGAAGTATACAAAACTGATCTGTATTAAAAACAATACATTTATGTTGTACTATATACTTCTTTGTTGGTTGTAGTATTTATAGGAAAGTGTGAGAAGGTATCTTATCATAATGAATATGAAGCAATACTATTGTTGTTCGACTATCGTCCTGGTTACAGCGAATTTTAAATTACGAGACATTGGGAGCCGGGTTCAGGAGCCGAGTTTGAAGTAATTTTTGTACGAAAAATGGAATTCGTGTCGAAACCGATGGACACTGAACTTATCGGAGCACGCACAAAACGCATTTCGGTGGAATACGTGTTCAGCAGTATCAGTAGGGGGATTGTTAATATCTCGATTTTGCTAAAACGTTTTTACAGATTGAGATAAATGCCAAATACAAAGGGAGCTGCTAACAATTGTATTAATCGCAATTGTCATTTTGTCCTTGGCCTTCGTGTGAACTCAGGTCAGTTTTTGAAAATCATGCCGCCAATTCTCGTACCTAGAGTTTACTTTGTGAAGGATCATCGATTCCTCACGAAGGAAAAGAGTATTAAATAACGCACTTAATACGTAATTATGTTTTAACAGTGCAGTTAATTATTACAAGCGAGTATCGTATTTTAATACGCTTGTGTATTACCTATATAAATTGAATGGATAATACACAGTATATTAGTGCACACTCAAAGGGGTGGATGTTTCGAATGGTAACCGAAAACGCATTAACTAAAATATTATTCATTGGATTTGTGCTTAAAAAGAAAGTAATTGCGAAAGAAGCTTTTATCCCTTTCATGTAAATTCTGGCTCCTTCAGACACAACAATAGCTGAATATATTGAAAAATAAATTGCAGTCTATAAATACTGTTTATTGTCAATTATTGATCAGACCATCCTCTATTAAGATGCATTCACTGATTCTAGGATAGTGATGGTTTTAATTTAATATTTAAATGTTGTTGTACTGGATTTTAAGTTTGTGTCAAGAGTACAGCGTGGTTAACTAGGCGAATGACATTGAAATATTGAATTACCGACTTTAAACAAACAATTTCAAGCTTCATGGTTTTAGATCCGAAATATAAAATAGGACGAATTTTATTTTACAACCGGGAATGATATGCGAGGTTCTAGTGCCGGATAAACCAAACCGATTGATATTTAGCAGACGCCTTAATTTAAAAATGTTTACTACCAAATGTATATCACATTCTTGGAAGCTTGTGCAATGTAAAATAGTATTTTAAATGTTAATTTTTGTTATACCGTGGCGGTTCTCGGATATTATTAACCTATCGATTAATAGGAATATAGAAAGACGTTGTAGAGCACAATTCGCAACTAGGCTGACAGAACTGTGTCTCTAGCTGCTCCTTATTGACCCGCTCAATTCTTGCTTCCAGTTACACATTATTTTATTGTTATATTTTATTTTTGTGTCCTTTAGATTTGGTTAATTTATACGATGTTTTCTTTTTCGAAAAATTAAAGCGCCATAAGCACTTACGAAGCACGTTAGCGAACCCTTTATGTAGGGATTTGTACACTTCGCGATTAAGATCTGGTCGAATTTGTAGAACAATACATTTCCATATTAATTGACGTTGAATTAAGATAGGAGGGCTGGGTGGCGGGCAAATTCTGTCACGCATTTATAATGTGCCCTGTGGCTTTTAACCGTAGGAAGGGGACGGGGTGGCATTCCGGCCGGGTTACAAGAAAGCCGCTAATGGAACCCCGGCAGACCGACAATTATCTATCATTTGCAATATCCCCGCGCGGTCATGAACCGTCCAATAATCGAAACTCAATGCAACGCTTCGATAGTCTGAATTAAATTCATTCCTACTCACAGTAAGAGTGCTGCGACTGTGCAGACAGGATGCCCCACAGGTAACTAATATGCCCGAGTGACTCAACACCCTCCTGATTTAGCAAACTACTGAATATGGCGAGCGGCTGAAACCGTTCTAGTCACAGGAACTAGTGAGAGGAAACAGAAGACGGAAGAAACTATGGAATTGTAAATACATAAAATGAAACTAAAAAAAACGATTACTTTCATTTTAAAGTTCAAACTTTCAAGGGTAGTGTGTTCCTATATTTGTTGTAACATTTCTCATTAATAGTTTCATGGAGAATCATAAAATTATCATTTTCATATACATTTTTGGGAAAATATACATTTATATTTAGTGTGTTTCTAACTAATGTTTGGTCTGATTCATCGCAGTCGGTTTGGCGTTCGTTTAATCACTGCCGATTCATTCGGCCCGATGTTGATTTGAACTTGAGAAAATGCTTTATTCTCGGCCGGTGTTTAGGTTCCGTGCGCGAATGAAGCTCCGCAGGCACTGCCAACACACCGTGTATTTCCAAGTTGAGCTTGTACAATCGCATACTTCGCATACCTCCCGAACCTCAGTTTCCAACTGCGTACCTCTAGATTATTCGGTCGGGTGTAAACGTTTTTACTAACACAGAATATAGAAATTCGCACAATTGACAATACAAAGAGTAGACTATCTGAAATTTTGAAGAGTATAGTAACTAAATTTACAAAGAAGTGTACATTTGAACTTAATTTCTATGGCTCTTAGGCGATTAGTTGTGTTCATTATTTGTATTTGCTATGATTGGAATAGCACTAGTGGGATAAATCTCATCTAAATATATTGTAAAACAGAAAAAGTGGATGTAAGCTAAATCTTCTAAGCGTGTGCTTCTCCATTATATTGTAGCTTAATATTTCTTTCGTGTCAGCGCATAAACCTTTCAGGCTATTAGCGATTTTTCTCCTTTTGTGGGCACAAAAGAGAAGCCAGCGTTGGACGCCCGTTTACTTATTTTTTTAACTATCTCTCAAAGGCTAGAGTGTAAATCGATTCCCGATTTTCTGAATCGGGCCAATAGCTTTTACCGACCTGAAAACGACAAGTTATCAACTCGTCCTAGATATAAAATTTATTTTACTAACATTGTACTTTTCCTTAACGCCATTTTTAATTGATATTGTTGTATAGTCCGTATTATAATTATCGTTGAACAATCCAGTCGCGAGGTTATCTCGTTATTGCGAGAGCTCTGCAGTTTGAGATTTCCGCTGAAAGGGGTAGTAGAGTTTTAAAAGGGTGGCGGTGTCCTCCCATTACGTGACCATTACCCGTCTTTCAGTTAGCGTTCCCTTTGGGAAGCTCTACCCGCCGCTCTCATTATCCGTCCGGGCCTAAGTGTCGCTTCAATACTGGTACAGGAATGGAAGGGAGAGAAGGAGGGCCCTACCCTATACTGTACCGGCAAAGTGATTATCGGGACTGCCAGCGAGCTCTATTTCTGAGCCTGCCCAACGAATTCCATTCCTCTTTTCTCTCTTAGCGAAATGAAATATTAGGGGATCACAGACAGGTATTTTAAAACGTCCTCCCTCCTCACGGCGGTTCCAGAGAACCGGCAAAGCTCCGTTGGTTGAATCCATGCAGTATTTCACAACTGTTAGTATTGCAGCGTTTCATTGATTGACTAGTCGTATTTCTAATCTGAACATTATGTCTTCATAATGGATTTGAGTCAACGCATTGATATTTCAAGTTATTGGAACTACTTTTCGGTAGTATGAAGTCGTCCATTCCTCCTCTGAGGGCTGACAAGAGAACCCAGGACACTTGCCACATCAGACATGCGCAGCACTAGCACTGATCTACCAAAAACTCACCACCAAAACTGGTTTATTCACCAGCGACTAATCGTTGGAAATTGATTGTTTTAATTTATTTCATAAAGGCCGTAGTCGAACCTGAGGCAAATCCCTCTGGGCACGGTGTAGTCCAGTACAAGGAATAATGCAATATAGTGTGTATTTTGTCGTTCCTAAGTTTTATAATAGGCGCTTTGTTTTGCAAACGTTAATTGGGAAGGCGCCGATGCATGGTTGGAGAAGAAAATATTAGACTGGGATGTACTGATCTCGCGTTTCTCTTGTTAATTTCAATTTCAATCTCGCAGTCTCTTAAGCAAGCTTAAACAGCTTCAAGGATTATGAGACAGTCGGAATGAATTAAGACTTATTGCCGTCGGAGACTAGATTCATGCGCCGCGGGAATAATCGCTCTCACAAATTACTTCATCCATTAATATCGGTTTCCGAACTTCGGACCCACAGTTCAATTGTCCAATTTACTGTCACCCAGTATATTGGGTTCTAGAACGCAGTGCTAAGAAGCATTGATTTCTATTTTAACCCAGATGAATTATCAATTACAATTGTTGGAGCTGTTTCATTTAGCTAAGAATGAGTTATATTTGTTCATTTCAAGGTAAAACACAAATCGCTTTAAATTACCTTGTTTTTATGTTATGCGTTATGGTATTAACTCTGTGAAATGGTTCTTATTTATTTGGGTTGGCGCTGGACGGGTTTCGACTTCTAGAATATGTCCTCTTTTTATTGGAATATATATCCAGGGAGAGAAATACCTGATTGTAACAAACAAAACTTTTCCGAGATTAAATTTCAGAATTTGGTGAAATACAAGTAATAAAGTTCAACATATAATCCCACATAATACTGTGCAGTTTTATTTTCGGAAATCACCTGAAATGATCAGTGTATTATATTAAGTCTAACAGTAACATGCTGATTAACTCCTATAACATATTAAAAATAGAAAAATCTATTGCATTTTGTTAATAGGTACAATAAAATGCAACCCCCATACTCTAGTTCGTACACGGAATAAACATGAAAAATAAAATATCATGTAAAATATAATGATGCGGAAAATAAAAGCTCTAAGAATAACCAATTAATGTTCCTAGTCATACCTAGTAACCTTACATTAAAATCAGTAATTGTTTTTCTAATTTTGTTCAGCTGAAAACGAAATCGAAACTTGGGGCCATATATAAGAGATTATTCGCTATCTGTCGAACTACAAAATCTGGAAAATTACTCTCAAATTATAAATTGGGGCACAGTTCGAAGTTAATTGCTTAATTACTCTGGCGCCGAATTAGGGTCGAAGAACAATTTTCTGGATTAGTTTCAGGGCGAAAATAATTTTTTACGCCCCGATAATCACAACCGGGGCTATATTTCTAATAAAACTGTCACCAGGGATGCCCCTGCATAAACAAAAGCAATGGAAATGGAGCGGGAATATTTTCCAGACAATGGAAAGCGAGCTGGCCCTAAATATCCAGTTAATGGAAATGGAAATAAATATTTACTCGGTTGACTAATACTGCATACATTACAATTCAAGCATTAAGGCTATATTTCATTAAGATACTTAATATTATTCTTCCTATTCATTCATTATTTTATTTTACTATCCTATTTATTCATACATTTTATAGTGCAAGACAGTAATGTAAATGACATTACAATTGGTCCAAGGTTGTTTTTTTTAAATAGTGTATTAATAAAATATTATTATTTAAATCAATGAATATATATAATATAAGCTACACGAACGGTTTTCAGGGACTTTTTCATTACATAATAAATAATAAAAAAAATGTTCTAAGCATTAATACTATTAAAATCCTAAAAAAACAAATACTGCTGTAATGTAATAATGGACAGTTTTCTAAACTAGTATTATCCAATACAGTCTAAGATTGGGAAGTTGTCGTGTGTTTTGAAATATATTGTCTCCACTGTCTATTTGCTGCTAAGGTAGACCGGTTTCTTCTTCTTCTTCTTCCCATTGTCTGTATAATTTCGTTAGGAACTTAACCGAGATACTTAATACAAATGTCAGCATTGTCATATTTTAGCCTCGCAATAAATTCTGACAACAAATAAAAATAAATTTCAAACTACTGAAAGTATTTAGAATCGTGTGAAAGGGTGTCAGGGTTTGAAAGGACAGCTACTCTAACCTTTAATGTTCAATTCTGAACCAATTTATTCCTAATCATCATTCTTGCCGTTGGTTTCTCCTCCCGAATCTTCGATAGGAGGAGTATTTCTCGTTTCCGAATAAAACGCTCTGTACGTAAAGATAATTCTAATTTGAAGCAATCGGTTTTCATTATCATTATTACAATATTCTTTTTGCATTACCGGTCGGCCCACCGACTTTATTTACCGGCCCGGTTTGGTCTCGGACTTCAAAGAGCTGTCATCGTGGGGAGTAAGGCCGTTCGAATGGCGGTAAGCCGTTGGGAGATTGTGACAGGGGACAGGGCCCAGATCCCGGCCTCTAATTGGATGAGATCGACTCCCCACCGGTCTGCATTATTCCGCCCTTGTGTCGCCAACCATTCCCCATTGCCCATTCCCCCCGCCACTCCCTCTATCCAATCCCCTCGGTAGGCCCCGTAAATATTTCACGCTACCTGGGGAACTCCAACTCCGGGGCTTACTCTCGGGCCAACTTTCCGACGGTTATAATTTCAAGGAATAAATCACAGTTTGGAGATATTTTTTTCACCTTCCCCTGGCGAATACCGATCGATTGAAGCCTGAATAAAAATAATATACGGAACCAATGAACAGAGTTGTGTGCGCTGTATGACGTTGGGATTCAAATATAAACCGGAGGCGGATATTTCTTGTCAATATTGCAAATACCTCGGTTTTCATAAATATTTTAAATAATAAACGATTCGGCAATCTGAAATGTTACAAGTTCAACATGTACCAAATATATATATATATATATATATATATATATATATATATATATATATATATAATGATCATGCCTATTGACCATGCACAAAAAGTAATATAGAACTAAAAACATAGTTAAGCAGCTGGGGGATTAGTGTGTCTCTGAACTTAAAAAGAAATTCAGATTTAAAAACCCAATCGATAAGTCAGAGACTGGCAATAAGTCACTCCGTCCTGACAGGACATTGTAGGTCGTAGTCAATACAACCCCTTAGCGCAAGAAACATCACTGGTAATGATTTACAAATTTTAAAAGTTAAAATTTCAATGTCTTCCTTTAACAGCGAGCGGAAGATTGTAAAAGTAGTTATTTGTGTCTTCATAATTATATACCGCCCATGTTAATATAATGCTGTAGCGCATATATTAGTATATTGAATGAATTATCGAAATGTATTGATCGTCTGAATATAAGCTGGTCTGAATGAGTATACTGGAGTTAGCCAACTCTACCTGCTTCTATCAGTTCGAATTTGTAATGGAGAAAAATTGAGTCCGCCACCAGAGAATCGAAGTTCTTGTCGAATGCGATCAAGCCATATCAGTCGCCATATTTGCCGAATAGAATAGAAAATTCTCCAGTTCGATTCTCCAGTGGCAGACTGAATTTGCTCTATTATAATTTTCAACTTAATATTTATATGATAGGTGTGAATAATAAATATTGTTTTTCCTCATTTTTTTAAAACAGTTGTTCCTGCTTATTATTTTCCGAGTATACCCCTTAATTTTTAATTATTATAGTAAAATGTAGTGGTTACGTACAAAAATACTGGATAATCATTCAAAAGGCCCGTCGTCACATTTGTGCGTCTCCCGTTGCAATCGCATGCCCGTCTCGATTATTTTACACGATACTGTTTTTTTTTTGTTTTATTTTTCGCTATTCTCTGTAACAGGGACAGGGCATCACGCCACCGACACACACACACACACACAATACGAATAGCGGGCTACTTTTCAGTAATATACGATTTGCTCGAAGCCGCATGAAACCAGATACACACTGGCGATAATCCATTAATTTTTAAACGCTCCGCAGTGTTGTCGCAAAATTCAGAGATATATTCCGACGTGGCACGTGACGTTTCGAGGACGGCCGACTGATCCGGCCAACGACACGCGCTCGAAAATGTAACGACTCGACTTACACCTGAAGACAAATGTATTAAAATACGAAAAGCCTACTTAAAAAAGGAATTAAATTACTGGGCGCAACTTGTCCAACGTCAAGATCACCATATTCTCAAAGGCGCATTGGAATCACATAGACTCTTACCTAGATATTTAACAATGTTTTTGGCAGTTTTTATAATAATAATAATTATTATTATTATCTCTCATCCTCACCAAACTTGGGACTTCATTCAGAATTCCAAATGTGTTTTTCTGAAAATGAAATGGTAAAAATAGGGAGGAATATTTTCGCCTCCGCCTTTCGGTCGTTATTTACACAGATCATGCGGCGTCTCTCTCCATATTCCGGAATCAGTATTCCGGATGTTGGTGGCATTATACTGCCGGAGCCGAAACGAAAAAGCGGATCGTAGCTCCCAAGACAATTGGTCTCGATTTTAGGCTGGCACCCAACGAGCGCCGGCCCACCCCCTTCTACCCGTCCCTTTACACGCCCACTCCCCCGCTCAAGGAAAACTGTCTTCTTCCCTCCGCCGACGGTAAAAAGTTCCGACTTCAAAACAGATAAAGTTTCCCTTCCAGACACGGGTCCCATCCAGATTGAACTCCAACCACCCCAACAGTGGAAAACAAATTTCTTATTTATAACGGGAATCAATTATTCCCCGTGTTTGTTGAATAATTTATGCCGCAAGGATGTATTTCAAATCTTCGTTCTATCGCCCGACTGGAAAATTCCCGACGGCGTTCTTTTCGATTTCAAAGTTTAGAGTTTAGTATTAAAAATTGAATGCGCTGTGGGAATATGACTGAAATTATAAAAATTGCTAACATCAAAGGAAATAAGGACAGTTTCAATTTAAACGGGATTTGAGCTTTGCCCATTCCCATTTACATGTGTTCGCGCAAATGGTTTGAGTTTTTAAATTTCTATCTGCACATAAGTATGAAGAAATTAAAGAACTATTTAATAAGGGAAGTTAAACATATATTTATCATGTATCTATTTGTTAAAAACAAACTTCGATTTTTTGAAGTTTCTAAGTATTCAAAAAAAGGTAGGATGAATATAATGTAAGTTTCAGAATAATACTTTTAAAATGCGATAATTATATTTCTGAACTGCGAATTAATTAACTGAACCAATTGAGTGGAGTACTCTTACATTAATATAATTTCAATTTACTATATGGACAGAATAACAATTTTCATTCTAAATGAGACTTTCATCGTAATTAAGCTTACTCAATTATAAATGCTTTACGCATTTCAGGAAATATGAGAAAATTGCAGGTGTGATATGAAGTACAATTAAAAATGGTGGCTAATAACACACTAGGCTTATATTGAAGTGAACTCATGATGGTTTCGCCCAGTCGTATCAAAACAAAATTACGATTAGAAATTATATTTCTTGAACACTCGAACTTGAACTGAACTAGGTCCATGAGAGATTTTCGGCGTTGGACTCGTAACTATTCTACGAACTTTAAATTTGAATACAAGCCAAATGAGGTACGCTTCGCCGTGTAGCTTACCGCATTTGTTTCGGATCGACAATTTTTTACCGCCCCGGCCCTATTGTTGAGGGGAAAATTTAAGAAAACTGACGCCATCAAGGTTTGAAGTGTGTATTGTTTTGGGGGTGGGGCCCATTGTAAGTATTTGCCGTGTAGGCGACTCTCAATGAAAATGGGGGCCTGTGGGCAACACGTGAAGTGAACCGGCCCACCACCTACTTCACCCACAAGGGCCCTCAATTCTGTTTACGTCACCTCTCGTCCATTTCAAACCGCTCCCAGCAGTTATAATGCCGGCCGAACCGGCGTAATTTAAACTTCTTTTCTTCGCTTTGTTTTCCCCCATTCCAAAAAGTCATGCCGATAAACGAAAAGCGCGAAAATGGCAAAGTGCGGGGCCGCCGGAGAAATATGTTTATTTTACCAACCGAGTTGCTAACACTGGGAATACAACAGCTAACTGCCCTATGTTATTATACATTTATAATTTGTGACACTTTCGCAAGCCACCTTAGGCATATCTGTGATTGTCATCTACATTAGTTCCTTAAAGGAACGATTTAAGGAGTTATTATGTCTCTGCTGGCTTCAGAATGCAGGACTACTGATAACGTATCACTCAGCATAAGATTTCTTAGTTTAGGGGGGCGGAACACAGAGACAAAGTTTAAATCTGTACGATATGACTACCAGCAGTCTAACTATTGAGCCGACAGTAAGCTTGTTACTAATTCCAATAGAGTGAACAATTTTTTATATTGTAAAAAATTTTCGAGAAAATTTCGTTTCTTTTTACAGTTTGACTTATTAACCTCGATGTACCTCAACTAATGGCATTTACAATCGAATCAGAGAAAAATCTTGAAGAATTGTTAAAATCCCTTCTAAATCTGATAAATCAATTCAGAATTATTTCATACTTACAATAGTTATTTTATATCAGTTGGAGATTAAGAAAAACAAGCTATTTCTTCTAGCTAGCCGAGAAAACTTCTCTCGTGCACCCTGGCATCCTTCTTTAGACCAAAAAACTCTGTGGCCGATCAAATGAGCGTTGTTGCCAAGAAACGGGTTGCCAAATGGCACACGGTAAGATACGAAGACATATTATCGAATCTAGCAAACAGTTCATCATAATGAAAACACGGCCTATATTTCTGGTTGAATACTCGTCTATCTTTGCGAAGATTAAATAATTATTAGAGGAATAAATCGAACGTGAGTGAAAAAGACAAAATTACTATAGACATATTATCTGCTACAACTGCGTAGAGCTTCTTACAGTCTTCTTCTTACAGTCAGGTTTATCGAAATCTGCAATTAATTTAAATTGTATTATCGTAGATGGAACGTGAATAACAAACCCCGGCGCAACTCCCTGTTTAAATATTCCATCTAAATTCTTCTCGGTTTGTTCATCGGCAATGATATCTCCTACGTGTTTCTACTTTTAATTATTAATTTTCTCTCTTGAGATTTTATTCCCTTTGTGGAGTGACTTCAGGGTAATTTCTCCACTTCCTTATTCAGTCGGGCGTCCATTTTTGTATTGTCAGGGTATTCTTAAAAATCTTAATTAATTCGAAAATACATTAATAATTTTACTAATATAAACTATGTAACTAATATCGAAAAATGTACCATAAAATAAAATAAAGAGCTATTTTCAGAGTATAGTCAGAATCCATTGAAAAAGTGGAATCTCTTTGTCGCTGAAAATAGCTTATATTCTCAATAACAGTTCAAGACTCCATATGTTGAGACATACTAAAAGGTTCAGTAAGCTGCGTCATAAAATATTAAAATAACTTGTCCTTTACCTAGTATTTTTCTGAGATATTTCCAGGCACCTCTTTCAGGACATACGCCATAGCACACGGTATCTCTTCTCGCCTGCAATTATAAAAACATTACAAACGGTACCGTTCTTATTCATCCCGCCGTCGGCTTCGTTTTGTTAGTTACGGATAGAATTCCATTGAAACATACTCGGTTCGGGCCGTAGGAGCCGGAGCAACGACGCATTGTTCTTTCCCTCATTGTTCGGGGAAACCTACCCCCTTCCCACTCCCGGCCTTCCTTCCGCTCCAGAATCCAATGAATGTTTTATAGGTATAAACATCTCGTGGGCGAGTGTTCAGCACGAGGCATAAGGCGGGGGTCCGATATGAAATCTATTCCCATGCGAGACGCGTCCAGCATCAGCGTCTCTAATTAATTATTCGGACGATGGTTATTATTATTATAACATGGTTTCAATTATACTGACGTGGGATTCGTAGACACTTATTATTCTTCACTTAGTATTCTGAACAGTAATCAAGGGAGTCCATAAAATACTGGATGATAAAAACAACCAATAGTTAAAATGATTATAAGGTTTAACTTACACACTCAATATTGCCCAATTTCCTCAAATCCAATATATTATACGCTGTTCTGATAAATTTTTCGCTGCGTTGTGAAATCTGACTGGAAAAAGAGATGGGTTAGGTATTTTTTAATTAAAGTTCGGAGTGCCGAGCCCCGGGAGGAAGTGGTAGAATAGGGCAGCCAGAACCGAGCCCAGGGAAGGAATGCGGATAGGAATGGGAAGGGGAACGGGGAAGGGAGGTATAAGTTCTAGCTCAATTGAGAGGCCCCCAGGGGAAGGGGAACGAATTAAAACCGAATAATACAGGAACTCCCTTTCCTCTGGAAATTTAATCACCCTTTCCTAATTGCAATAAAATTGCTTATTTTACGCCCGAAAGAAAAATCGAATTTTACATTTTTAGCTTGAACGTTTTCAGCATAAACATAGCCTGGAAAAGTTGCTCCTACTTGAAATTACAAGTTTCGGAAGGTACGGTTTGCCAGTCACTGTAACGGTAAAATGCTAAGTGTGCTTCACGGAGCCTATTAGAAATTGTGATTAGCTGAACAACAAAAATTAACGTACGCAAAATCCACTACCCAGGATTTCTAAGTTCGTAGGACATTTTAAATTTGTAAAAATCAATTTAAAGGTGCATATAAAAGCAACATGTGATTTTATGTTTTCGTAAATTATTTTACATTCATAATAAAAAGTTAACCTCCACTCCTGCGATTTACTGCTTTTGTAGCTCGTTCATTATAATCATCGAATTAGCAATATTTTTACCAAATTTTTTAGTTTATCATTAGTTATATTTGAGATATAAAAGTCTAGGAAAATGTTTGCTTTTTAATATCTACGCTGATGACGATAGGCGAACAACGTTCGTATTTTTTTTTTGTGCCGGAGTGTACTACAAAAAGTAGACTAGTAATAGGGGGGGGGGTGGAGTTAGGAAACGGGCCGAGGGCGGCTGCTCATCAGATAATATTTAACTAAAGAGGCCCCCTCCTTCCACCCCGAGCCAACAATAAGGGATGGGCTCACAATGAGGGCTCTAGACCAGCCCGAAATTGAGATAGCGGGAAGGGGGGGCGAGGCGGGTTGGAGTTAGGGCCAAGAATAAATGCGAAATAACACTGACGGAGCAACACCAGGTATGAATCGCTGATGCCGTCCGACCTGGCCGGCTCCCTTTTCATATCTTTTTGGGCCCGGGTTTTATGGCCTCCTCCGGGACCAAGGCGACAGATTAAAGTTTAACCGGCGGGAGCCTGAAACATTGAATTTCTATTGCACTTCCCCGTATACCTTTTTCCCTCTCCGCTCTCAGAGTATCTCACATTGGCCGTAGAATTTCGAGATTCCTGAACCTGAGTCGTCTCAGGTTTTGTTTTTTATCGGTACACTTCATTTCACGAGCATACTTACAGTCAGTGGATTTAGCCGCTCTAAGCGAGTGTGATCACAAAAATAATATTAAATTAGCCACAATATAAAGTAAATTATGCGATGTTCCGAAGTTTATTTGAGTTCCGTTTGAAATAAATTAAAATATCCATCGAGAACTTTCTCTGGACATCTCAAATAATTGTACAAAACAATACGTTCATATTTGATTATAAAAATTGTCAAGTCATTTCACAAGAAATATATTTGTTGTTTCCCTCATATTTAAAAGTATTTAAAGTCACTTATTCGGTTTCTACTGTCGCGAGGCAACTGTATGAGACGTCGAGTATGAGTTTTGTTAGGCCTTGTACGGCAAATAACCTTCGAATCGATTAATAAATTGCTTCAATACACTTCGAGATGTCAAGGACGGAAGAATGTTAGCTCGAGAAATTGCCGTGCGGAAGAAGTCAATACTAATATCTCGATGGAAGGAAGCAGTAAAGAATATTTCATACTGTGGCAAACTCGATTTGCATGCATAAAATCTACGACCTAGGTTAGAACCTCGTGGTCTACAACTAGTGATGATTTTTTCTCAAATTATAAAATCAAATATTTACACAATACTGCCTAATATTCTTGGTTTCGGGCACTAATGATGATAATTAACAATTCGATCAAATATTTATTCAAAATTAACGTATTCTATCACAATGTATAGCAAAAAGAAGCAATAAATCCTAGGAATTATTGGAAAACACACAAAGGGGTTCGAAGGTTAGGGAAATCATTCATACAAGATACAGAACTTTTAAAACAGGGATAAAATGTTTAATAACAATACACAGATTATTTATTGTCCGATATTCAATGTAATTATTGTCAATCACGAAAACCAATTATTGAGTGACACACAAAACAATTCTTTTGTGAAACTTTTTGAAAATTAAGTAAACGCGTTGAAACCATACTCGACCAGATCATTTCAACTCTCCCACCCGCAAGACGCAGTCCTACTCTACATGTTGACGGCACAATCAAACCTGAGATTTAATTCATCAAATCACATTATTTAAAAATTATATTATTTGTTCATAACTACTCAATAACTCTCAGTGAGGAAGAAGTATCGAGTGCGTGGCAGAGGGCTTATATGTGGCCAACCGGAGGTTAGCGGATTTGGATCGCTTTAACTGATCGAATCGAGTTCGTTCGAAGGAAGCGATTGAAAAGCTCAAGTTTTGCCTACGGTATTATACCAAGGTCCGGGGACCTGGGGATCGATAGGAGTCCTCATATCGGCTCAGTCAACCTCGCGGTCACCCCCCCCTCCTATCAACACTAACAAACAAACTGAGCCGTACCCATACCGACTATCTTCATACCCAGCCAACGATATATTTCCGTGCCGAGGGTATTTTAGGCGCTCACAAACTGTCGAATGAGTCCACCCTCATCAATTTACCGGCATGAAAACAGGGTTAGAAAAAAAAAGTAATAACGTAAGTAATACGTAAGTAATAAGTAACGAATCTAACACATCAGAATATTGTCAATCGCTATATAGATTGTTTTGTGAGGAAAATGTCTTCTGTTACTTACTCAACGGTTTCTTCGTAGTCCACTCGGCTATTTGTTCCGTCAATAGTATTCCATCTGTAATACAGTGAGTTAATATCGCAGGCCCACTGTAATGGTACTGTAACGCCGAAAGTACAAAGCGCAATAGCGAGAAGCAGAAACCCGGTTTAGATTTTTTTGGTTTAGATTAGGACCATATAGGCCAGTGGAAACACGTCACAACTGCCAGTGGAAAACGAAAATTCATGAAAAATTTAATTTACTGCGCAATATAGTTAAATAGTAACAATCCCCCCCCCCGTCAAGTGCATTAGTAATGTATAATAATATATGTTGAGTATGTGCCGCTGAATTTAAGTTACAGTTTAAGTTACACACGATTAGATTTTGATGGGTTCGTGGTATTTTCTTATACATTTTACCCAAAAATGTTTTTAACACTCAAGCAGGAATTTATGGAATGAGAGTTACCCTACTCCGAATCCTATATGTTGAATTACCGGTGGCATCCATTTGAAATTTGTCCGATCCAGTTTTCGCCGGGCCATGAAGCCTCTTTATCGGTGGATTATAGTCCATTTTCATTGGCTTCGTTTCAACACAAGGCTTGGTCTCTCGAGCACAGCGGATATTACGGGAGGTCTCGCCGAAGGTCTGGTGCCGGGGAAGGAAATTATTTCGGGATTTTGTTTGGCCAGATATTGCCCCGGTTTTAATAGCTATACTTCTCTCTGCGTGTGTCTGCTCTTTGGCCAACTGTTTTAAGAGCCCGCACACTCAACCTCGTGTAACACCTTAACCGACACTTTTATTTAGAATTCGCCACAACCCCGCGCAGGTTTATTTTCGATTTTTACAGAGAAATATATAAATAAAGATCTAAATATATTCTATCAATGGTTAACACGACGATCGATGTAAGTCTCATCGAAAATTCCCCCGCGGTTGTGTGTGCTCTGGGCAAATTGCGCATACGTAACGGCCGTTGCCCGGAAGTCTATTGCACACTTAAAATACATTATTTGGCGCCCTTCCTGACTTGAATTAAACATTAGGGCGAGAAAACTGTGCCTTTGGAGAAGGGGCCGCGCAGGGCCCCCCCCGTGAAACATGGCTTCTTTCCCCTTGTAACTATTCCAAATGCGTACCCGGGAGTTAGCAACTATCCCCACTCAACGCTCCCACCAGTTGTTTGAGGAGAAACCGACGATTCATTTTGGTGTTGTTTGCACTCGGATAGTTACTTCCGTTCGCCCGACACTGTATTAGGTTCAGTAATTTACGATTGCGATTCATTAATGCGTCCCCCTCACCTACAGAGCTTATTTTGTGCATTCGGCTCGGCGTTACAATTGGGCCGGATATAATATCCATTCTGCATTTTAAATAGCTTAATGCTTTTCGGTTCTACGTTGAAATCATATTTCGAACGATATCAATCTGGAATATCGTACTGAATGACCCGTATGAGCACTGTTAGAACATATGACAGGGTTAGAACTGTTTTTGGCACTACTGAGGGCTCTCCTTCCTAATTCTATCAAGTTACCACCTGTAGGGCGGTTACCATCGGTGCTTACTGTTGCTGTTCATGATTCCAAAAAAACTAGTAAATAAATATAAGCGGGTTAAAAACTTCAATTACATTTTAACTTAAGATCAGGGTTAAGGACCCTATTACTTGAATGAATGTTATAGTGCATACAAAATTTATGAAATAAAGTGTATAATAAGGTTCATTATGGGATGAAAGTTGATTATTTTAAACTAGAACAAACAATGGAGACTATTTTCACCTTCCGTAGGGGAAATTACTACTTTCCTTTGCAATAATTGTACCGCACTTCGCTTCGAGGGCAACCAATAAGGGAAACGAAGGCCCGTCTGTTGCTCTCCTATCCGAATTCAGTTCAACAAGTTTCAATTTTACGTTTAATTGAGCCTGGGAGGGTCACGCACGACCCCGACAATAATGCGTCCGGCCGGCTCCAGGGCCCCAAACCCCAAACCCCCCCCAACACACAAATCCTATCTGGCTCGCCGGCGCATTAGCATATCCCTGTACTCCACATAGCCTCCGCCCCAATCTGGCTTAGTCCCCCTTCGACGACCTTAAACCGAACGATAAATCTTTCCAGACTGCGGCGAAATAATTTCTGCGGTTATAAATCCTCCCGGTGCCGGTAGCGGTAACCCAGAAATATTTTTTTTCTCTTTATTTCCGGGTTATAAAATTCTGAACTTATTGGACCGGCCCCGGATGATATTTTTCCGATTCCATTATACGCGGCGCGGAGTCGAAAATAAAGGGAAATTCTGTCCGAATTTATTTTTCCCCATATGTAATGCCTTCAGTAAAAGCCAGCCTTACCAGACATCGCAACAACCGCCCAGTCGTAGTTATTTATGCGCCTCAATGCAAAAAATGTATTAGTAAGGTTACTGCTATTAATTTATTTTTAAAAAGTATGATGTAATTATATTGTCGCTACCGGAATGTATTGATATATTTAGTTTTAAAATATTTTAATTAACACGAACAAAACGCCTTCTGTGTGAAAATATTTCCGAGTCTTTGCACAATCTGATGCGTGTTATTTTAAGTTCGTAACGCTATCGAGTAATATTTAGGTAACTATTTTCTTGTAAATAAATTTTCAGTTTTTTAGGCGCTAGCAACATCGTTGTTTTTTTTCCTCCTTAGATCTGCCTCCCCTCGAGTAATCAATCGCGGACGTCACCCTCTCGGGCGCTGTCGGCCAATGACAAAAACGGCGCTAGGCGGGGGCCGTGGGGGTTCATAAATATTAAAGCGATATCCGAAGAATAGGCAATCTGGAGGAGGGAATACGGGTGCGTGGGGACTGGGCGGAGTCTTGCCGGGAGCCACCGCTTTCTTTAAAAAATCATAAGAAAAAAATAAATAAGAAAAAAGCTTGCCAAGAAAGCGGGCTCGGCGCTCATATAATAAATGGGCGAGGTAAGATGATGAATCCCTCTGTTGTCGAATACTCCGAAGGGACGGGGCTCCGATTTCAGACCCTTTTTTTATCAGAGACAAAACCGAAATGGGAAACTTAGTATCGAAGTTTCGCTATTCCTAAGCCACCTAAATTTATTTTAGCCTCTAATTTCTAAAGGTTTATATGATTGTACCGTATATTTTATGAACGGTATATTTATATGAGATTAATGTTTCTTATATGTTAGCTTTAATAACAAAATTAAATGATAATGGTTTATAATACAAATATTAGAAACCGTAGGAAATTTCATAACATTTCACAATTGTTTTTGAGAACAACAGGCTGGTTAATAATTCATTTATAGATTACTCTCACAATTATTCTTATATTTTCATACATATTAGGTTGAATGTGGAGAGATCAATCTGCATAAAAAAACATACCTCGGTTTTTTAAAAGCAACAAGACTTAGCTATTATTTGTCTCCTTACGACCGGTTTTCGTCTCTCAGTGACAGTCCTCCAATAATACATCAGTTATGCTTATCTGCCGCGGTTCAGCATAATTGTGTATTCATGAAACAAAAAAAGTCGTGATGTCCTGACGCAGGTCAATCTAGACAATCGCCCACACTTATCAGGAATTATTTATCCTGATAGATATCGTAAGTAGGAATATATAATCATAAGTTTAATCATATATAATAAAAATTCTACTACTGATGACCTTCGCGAACACGTGAGGACTACCATTTATCCGTTTACGATGAAGGGAAAACTCATTGTTATATGGAACATGACAGAATGGCATTAAAGTCGAACCGATCAGTCCCCCTTCAGCCAATCGATAGACGTTTAGTCTAATGGCTCAGAACCATCATCGCGATTTCTGCTCAACCATTCTCTTTACCAGGTCGAGTTTCGGAATTTTTCAGAAATAAGATATTTCTAAAATATTTGCTACTTCCAAGCCACTTCTAATAATACCAGTTATTTTATTACATACTTTATTGTTAATAATATAAGTTATTATTTATAGAATATATCACATTGACGATACTAATGTCGTTATAAAAAATATATACCTTTGTCTAGACCGATAATAATTATAAAAACTAGTTGACTTTTGTTACGTAGCCATCTGGTTGGAAGTACTTCACTTCTCGAAAGAAAACATTGATTTATACTTTTAATGTCTTGAATTATTATTGAGGTTTTTCTTCCCAATTCAACATTCCAAATGGGCCTAATTTATTTAACCCACATATTTCTAATTAACGCTAATACCATCCGCGGAGCAGTTGAACATCAGGCATTAGCTATCACTTAAATTAATAAAACGTATCTACCGTCCAATAATCTACCGGTGCTTTTAATTTAGAAGATAGTTTGTGTGTACAGGTTTTTTGTAAGCCCTCTTAATGGAATTGCAAAAAGATATCCTCATTAAGGACGCAGGTTTAATTATTTATGTCGGTATTCTCGGCAACCGGAAAACGGCCTGACGAAGTATTACTCTTTTGCGTCCCAGTTCAGTTCCCGAAGAATATGCCGGAGTACATGATACAACATACAATATACTCCAGAAATATGCTTCATAATACATTATGTACTGCTTGTGTAAAGTGTTAGAAGCCGATCAATAGTCCTTTCTGAATAATAATGTATGATTAACGTTCCTTCCGTGTAATGTGGTATTGAGAGAAAACTATTGTAATTTCCATATAGAACACTATAAATATTCGTCTGAGCCATCCGAAATTTGGTTGTTTTTTGCGAGGAATGACAGTGGGCGTTCTGCGGGGAATGAGGTATAACGCAGGCGTAAATGCTTGGGCGGTCTAGGAGGCGAGGCCGCCTCATTAAGGAAGCAATTACGGAGCCGACCGGTCATTCGTATTCAGCCCCAGGGGCACAAAAATAAAGCTCCCGGATTTTTCTTACTTCCTGCTTGGGAGAATGCAGACCACGCATCTTCCTTGAGTCGAGTAGTTAATTATTTTGGGACCGTCTGAACCTCCAGAAACATTTCTGGGCGGCTGGATTTTAAAACCTCCAACTTTCAAAAACCCACCCCGCGACGTTGCTGGGCTAAAAAAAATGAGGCGCTAAAACTCGAGTGACTTTTAAGACCGCGTCTCTTAAAAGCCTAAAAGAGTACAGCGAATAAATTACAACAAACTTTCTTTCCGATATTTTCTTTTTAGTTACGAGGGTTAGAAAATGTACATCCTAGAATGGAGTAAATATCAACCTTAAAGAAATCATTATGCAGGATTTCATAAAGTCTTGATTTGAAGGATTGAATCCTGAAATTTAGTAGAGTGTTTAGTTGGTGATTTAGAACAAATACTATAATATATAGGCCAAAACAGTAATTTTTATATTCACATTTCAAAAAGCACAATATTCAAACTATTAGCAATATTTTATATAAAATTTTAGTAAGACGTAACAATCAAAATTAGTTTTACTTTCATTTTCTAACTGATATGTAGTTAAACTAAATAGCCTGGCCAGCTCCGTCGGCTATATTGAATCTAAATTAATAATTAATGGATAATACCAGTTAATTAATTGAACTAGCTATTATACTTGATTGACAGAAACGTGAGAATAAAGTAATGCATGTTTCAGAGCAATGGCAGTCACAAATTATCCACTTGGGGGAAGCTCCCCTAATGAAATTGCTGGCCACTAAATTATTAAATGTAATATATTCAAGGATTATTAGATTTAATGGCATGAATTATAATACCGCGATGTAATTATTGCAAATGAGGAGAGCTGATAGTGTAATTACGAACGAAATAGATAAATAAATTAGATGTCGGAATAAATTAAATTAAAAAAAATATTACGATTAAAGATTAACAATATTTCAGCCTTCCAGAAAGATAAAAATCTTGATTTGTGAAACATGATCCGCCAGCAATTAGTATTCTATTTCCAATGTCACAAACTCTCTTAATTACTTTTACTTTTAATTTCGGTTCAATAATATGCCGTGCATAAAATATGCTGATATAACTGTCATAGGCTTTAATGCGCTCGACAGTACTCTCGCATATTCTGCGCTCAAACATCTGCTGAGTTGGGAAAGTTGTTAAAACCTGTAATTAAACAGTCGTTTAATCGATCTGCCTCTATACGCATCCTGTTGGCCGCGGGATGACGACGCAGCCCCCGCGCTGTGAACAAGATAAGATGGCGCAATGTATCAATTTGCGTCAATAAAGAGGAAAACATTGTCTGAGACTAACCGCTAAAATTTGAACATGAACAACCATTTAAACTATTGTTCCTACGATTTATGCACCTAATCGAATTATTATTGTACTGTAATAAATACAATGAATGCATACATGTATCAATATCCCGACATTATTTGCTGTGCACAATAGGCATAAATTCCGCCAGGGATTCAAACTACATATTAATGCACGTATTACGTTAATCTATCCTACTTGGGTTATAAACCATTCGGTTATTTCGTATTCGGTCCACGTCCGTAGAACAGCATCTGAATGCAGCGCTAGGAGTCACTGAACCGGTGACGGGAATCGGCTACATCTACGGCACAGACGTGTACAACAAACCGCAAGTACCCACTATGAGCCTTTGGGCCCGTTATTTATGCGTTGAATAGAGCCTTTGAAAGTATTATGACTGGTTAATTTTGAGCAAAATCTATACTGAAGTGTCCCCGCCAATTTCTAAATTATGTTGTAATATTTATCCGATTACGATTGGAGTGAACATAATTATTTTAAACTCTACATATAAACTGAATTTTCTTTCAATTTAAAATTTGAATAACTTAAGCAGTTCAGTTAAGAGGAAAGTTCATAAAATCCTCCTCCGTTTAAGATCAATCCTAGGAATCCCTCCAAGTACGCTAAACTGGCATCGCGTAGCTCTACATAAATTACAACGCAATTTTTGGCTTGTCATTTCTCATTCACTGGATGTAACCATATAGTGAATTTGTTCGGTCAACAGTGGAAAGAATTGCTGCGGGGGTGGGCAAGTAAATGGGTTCCTGATGGCCCAAAGGTGGTACGGTGAGACATCGGATAAGTTGGGCGGATAATGCCCGGGTAAATGGAAGCGTTTAGGTCCGGGTGTTGACACAGGCCGAGGGCAAACATAGCCACCTGAAACTCCCCGTCCCACGGAGAAACTTGAGAACACTCCCTTTGGTCTGCCACTCAGAAGATTTTTCAGTTAAGTAAATTTCCTCCCGACACGCCCCGCTTCATTAGCCCCCAGTCAGCAAACTGTCAACGGTCTTCAACTCTCGGCAGTAAATAGATGGCAAAGTTGACAGAAGGGGTTCAACATTAAGTGGGCTCACATTTTCTAACGCCGCATTGGCTGTGTCACTTTTGTAAATATGACAGCTTTATTTAACAAGTGAAGGATCATAATTACGTAACAAATTTCTGAAATAATATTGAACACTGGCCTCAAATCAGTTCCTATAATAATCTGCAGTTTATAACTACTGGTTTATCTGCGCATCAAACAACAATAGTAAAACACATAAGTGAAAAATGGTAAACACAAAAAATGTTATTTTTTAATATTTCTACAAATTGTCTCCTGGCCGCCAATACGGTTAGAAAATGCGAAATTCGCGTACAGATATGATCGCATGCGTTTTGAAGGTATCTGTACCTATCGACATGCGACCTGTCAGCTGCGCTTGGGCGATAGAATAAAATAAATTGTCCATCGAGTCTGAAATCCCCGCGACCCTATACGGGCCAATCTTCGCATTTGGCTAAGACTGTGGCAATACCAGAAATAGTAGTGGCTTTTAATATGACTCATCCCTCTTTTCTGCGAATAAAAAGACCCCTTTTTGGCCCGCTAAATATAGGAACATTAGTGATTTAAATTCGAAGAGGTGTTTCGCCATTTTTCATTAGAAACTCGCGTAAAATTAGATCTAATTGAACACTCCGAACAAGAGATTTAAAGTGAGGCTTAATATTGACTACTGTCCATATTATAACATTCCGCAAAGTAAATATAAAGTGGGTCATTAATATGAAAGAGTATCCCCACGTCTTGGTATCATCCGTACAATAAACAGTTTGTTTCAATCGTGTCTTTGACAGTATTCTGTATTTCATACAATTTATGTTTCGTAAATTATCAAACACTCTGAATGAATTTTTTGATTGTCTAAACATTTATCTATTTATGGAGGTAACTTATTTATGTTACTGTAGAAATAAAAGCTTTATTTTTCATTCCTCAACTTTAATACAGTGGTGATTCGAAAATAAACAGCTTAATTTGATAATTGCAGTCGTAAATTTTACATCTTCCCATACGGTCCATCTTGCATATCGGGCATGATCAAGGGGGGAGGGTGGGGTTAACGCAAAATTGATTGAAAGAGGTCATAAATATGTATTGAGACATGGAAGAAAGAGAAGTGGGGGGCCAGGAGTTGTGCTCATAAATTGTCGGTGATTAGTATGCCCTGGGCGCGAGGCGTAAGGGCCGCTGTAAAGAGACCCTTGGATTAATTAACGTTAAGTACAAGGGTTGTGGAGGGCTGCCACTGATTTCATATTCAGCGCACAGCGGACCGCAGCTACTGTCGTCATCTTACTTCGGAGAAACAGTTCACCCTCCACTCCACTGGTTTGCCAACTCTGTTTATGCCGATTAAAACATTGGGATGAAAATACAGTGCAATCACGCCGAATTATTCTCTAAAAAATTATTACTAAAAATATTTTTAAAGCAATTTAATCAGTTTTAATTTTTACCGACTTTCATGATGGGGTCATTAGAGCTCATATCTAATTTAAGTGAGATCGTCCTCCGTCCAGTCATTCCTACTTCATTCTGTTCGACGTTAATTATATTCCAGGACTTATTGTTCTACGTATTGTTGGATTAAGGTGGATTAAAAATAGATGATGGTGGATTTAGGTAGATTAAGGTTGGATTAGAGTGAATTAACGCGGTAAGGCTGGATTAACGTGGATTAAGGTGGATGAAGCCGGGTTAAGGCGGGTTAGGGTCTTGTAACATGCAATAATTTGGGTAATAATACTGAAGTTTAAGTATGTGCGGGAGGGGAGTAAGGACTCTCACTTCGGCAGAAGATTTCTGAAAGTAGTTTTTCTTAGCTCGAAAAATTTCATGTGCATCCCGCATGCATGTGAAGAATGCACATCAAAAGTCCGTTCAACTCCTTTTCCATAATAAAAATTCATGCATAAATTAAATAAAGCAGGTCAAACAAGCCCGCTACGGTTGATCAAATGCAGTATTCGCCTTTCAGCCTAACAATGAACGAAAGTTTAATGTGATTCTTGCAAGAGTCTAAATTTTCTATATTTTACTGGTTAATAATACTCTGTATGAATTCAGGATATATATATATATATATATATATATATATATATATATATAAGTGTATTTATGAAAGATTCAATTAAAAAAACAAAGAGTGTTTGATTGTGCGTGTGTCAATATATTAACAATGCGCTTTTGAAACGTCGTTTATAAACTATCCGTTTTATATTCCAAATCGGGAAATAATACAGCCCGATTCATTGTATCCTCCCTCGTTCATTCCCGAAATAGTTGAATGATCCTACGAGTGTGCAAAGATGAAATAAATTCAAGATAATAATTTGGTATGCTTTCTTATTTTTAATTTAAGCCCGATCATGAAGCCCGATATATACATAAATACAACCCGATTCGGGCTCCATTTCTCTTTAACTGAGAGGAGGACATTTCACACTCTGAATTCAGTATAATACTACAGACACTTTCCTCTTGTGAATGCAGTGACTATAACACAGGTTGACAGGTGATTGTGATAGTCTGAAAATTCCCTTCTTGCTATTGTTTCTACTAAAAATTTTATACGAATTTTCAACTATTAAACCAGCATGTATTAAATTATGAATATTATGAGAATTATGTATATATATACAAATGTATGAAATAAGGTTCCAAAATGGACAATCTTTCAGAACTTTTATTTGATTCTCCACTCATTGATCGTGCAGTTGCAGTTGTCCTTGATGTATCAAAATCAATATTGACAGCAAAGCCATATTGTCATTGTGCAAAATAGCGAAGACGCAATGAATTATTTCTTATGTTTATACATTTAACATAATAGTGTGTGATAACACAAGGGATTTAAAAGAAGGCGGGAACTCAGTAGGTGTAATATTTTACTTTTATTAACTTATTGATAATGGATTAACTTATTAATTATGTAGACTTATTTTAGTTAATATTTACGTTGTGATTCCGATGTATATGACAGTACATAACGGCAAATACAGCTCATAAATCCGATATGAGGAGATTGTATTCATGAATACAGACATAGGAGATAAACCATATTGAATCGATAGACTCCTGTACGTGCATTTAGAGGAGTGGCAATATTTACTTGTAACTGATGTGATTTGTCTCGTTCAAAATAATAGACACGCTCCTTGGGTAGGGATTGAGCTCAAAATATTTTTCTCGATATTTCAATCAGGCGAGTTTCAGTGCCTCAATTATAAAAGGTCTTTAAAACACCACTTTACCGAAAAACCTTTCGGTATCTAAAGAACTCCTTGGTTCAGTGTGCCAAATTTAATGACCATCATTCTTAAAATACATATGATCTTTTATTACATCAAGGATTTTGATAATTCAAATTTCCTGTCGTTAACATTCTTGATCATCCAGAAAGTAACATTTTTTACATAGTTATTAACGAGCTACTCTTACACAGTACATTGGGATCGAAAAGTTTAACCTATGCCCGGCGCAAAATTAATGGATATTTGTTCCATTATTGCTATCAATTACTTTTAGTTCATAAAGCCGCAATTTTGAATTGTTTCTTCTCACTTATTTGGTTTTGTATAATAATTCCTCAAATACTTTAACGCATTTTGAATTCCGAAGTATTTATGATATTTGAAGACTCGTAACATAAAACAGATCGCTGGGGTCAGAACACGCTCAGTATCCCCATCACGTGCTGCGACCTTAATCGCGCTCTCGATTTCCAGTAAGCCTAGCTCCAATAAATCCAAAAAATTTGTCGAATCCTACAGAGCCTCCGAACGCAGACACACTTATTTTTAAATTTCGTATCGGAATTATTGCGCGAAGAGGATTACCGTGTTAAACGAAGATTATTCTGCATTTTTTACTTTGCATTAATTATGATTAATACACGTAATTATAGTTATTAATTAATATACGAATATTGGCAATAAGAATGTTTTAAATAAATCAAAAAAATATCGGTACCTAGAAAGAATGGAACAATTTGACAAACAAGATTTTCTAATATATGAATCGATTTATACATATTTCGCAACCGAATTTTCCACGTATCTTCGACACGAGTCAGTTTCACGATTCTTACCTATATACGTAGGCGACTAATTTCATCTTATATTTTAATGAGGGTTGATGCTGCGGCTACTTTTCCTGATTCAGTATAGGCTTATAAAACCAGGTCATTCGTAGTGCCAATCTCCCACGGTACGGCGCCCTATCAAAAAATATATAGGCACGAGGCGTATATATACAGTGTCTCTAAATTATTTTGCATTATTAGCAAAGTTAATTATTCCGTTTTTTCTTAGGTCGAAGGTTTAAATTATAGTAATAATTTCTACCGTTTCGCTATAAATCGTAGAATGGGTGAGGAACATTTTAGGGGTTTCGGAAATGGGGCAGTGGGCTGCTTGGTCGGGGCTTTCGGTGTTATGATAGGGCCCGCGGTTGGGGCGGCCTATGGGTTGTCGAGATAGGGTTAATGAAAATGGGGGAATATCGGCGGCGGTTCGGTTAGGGTAATGCGAAATTGGGGAGGTTTGTGTTGGCGAACCTAGTTGGGTAGGTGGCGCTGTGGGCGGCGAACCCGGGAAGGCGGAGGTGTGACGTCACGCCGGAGGTGACTCGGCATTGGCCGGCCGTCCCAGTATTGATTGGGCCGTTGTTACTGCTGCAGCTCCTCCGATGTCTCGTAGTAAGAGAGTTCAGTGTGTACAGAACGGCTGATGAATGGAAACGCACACTCTCCCCGCGACAGTAGTCTGTGTTTCAAAGGTGGGTGTAGCGCTAAATAGAGAACAAATCCCGTAATGTCATGTTGTGAGATATGTGATGCGGTAGCGACCCCGAGTCCCAACGCCGAATGTCTCAAAGAAAGGAAATGGTGGTGCTTTCTGTTGTCTAGTATATTTACCTTCCTAGCGGGACTTTTGATCGTTTTACTTTGGAGGGTTTTCGCGTTTCTATTTTTTCGAAAAGAACCGGAACTCTCTCCCAATGATCCGAAACAGAAGGAGCAGAAAGCCGCCCGGCAGAACAAGCAGGAGTTCGAGGGGACTTTCATGACAGAGGCTAAAGACTGGGCAGGAGAACTTATTTCCGGTCAGACAACAACTGGAAGGATCCTGGTAAGCTATTAGCACCTCTATTTTTTTTTTTAATTTTATAACCCTCCATTCTATTACATTTAAATGAACACCTATAACCGAAATGAGGTAGAGTCTCAACACGTAGTTAATTAAAGGATAATATCTTCCTTACATTAAATTAGTATACACTCGGCATCGGAATAAAACATTTTACTACCATAGTGCTCCATATTTCGGGTTAATAATAAATGGTGTTCATTTTGCGACCTACTTAACTGTAAAGCCTGCTTTTAATGAATGAAACTGTCATTTATGACTGTCAAATTCCTTTATTTATTATTTTTAATGTCATATTACGCATTATTTTACAAGCGATGGTTTAGAATTTATTATTATGTGGTTATAATTGGAAACTCATTCACTAACTAGAGGCAAAAATACTCCATTTCATTGGTACAGCGCCATTTAAATAAATATTTGGTATAAAATTTCACGATATTGTACTTGCACAATAAACGTGGCCTCGGAATTGGAATTTCGCGATCGGATTGTAACGCAAATAGATAAGAAGGTACGGCGCTGCGATAAATCCGGTGTCATCAATTTGCGATCCGTATCGGCGATGGTTTTGGTGGTAAACGGGTGTTGAAATATAGCCTGCCGGACGTCAGGAATCGGTTTCGCGCAATAAATCCCCGGCCGATATCGGTGGCCTTTTGGCCCGGGACCTTGTTTGATTTGGACGAGAAGCCCGGGCAGAGGGCCTGCCAAGGCGGCGGCGGCGGCGGCGGCGAGTGCAGAAAGAAGAAGAGAACCGAGAAGGCGGAACACTGCACCGAGGGTTAATAGCCGCGATTAGTGGAAGGCTAGGCTTCCTGGGTCAAGTATCGAATCTCGATGGGGCTGGCGGGGGGGGTTTGCCCCGAAGCGCGAGGGGTGCGCAACATGTGGACATTGACTTTTTTGCTGACTCTTCTGCTTTTTCTTCAATTTGATACTTTTCCAACTGTTTTTTGCCGTCTCAAAACCAGCGAATTTCACCAAATATGAATATTTTCCTCTTCCAAACATGGTAAAAAGACATAATCATAATTTGTCTAAATTGTTATTATAAATTATACTTGTACTCTAAATTTTAAATAAATGTGTCTTTCTAATCTCACACGCCTAAATACTGTACCAATAAATTTCTGTACCAATTAAATATCAATTAAAATTGATTCATCTCCCGTGTTCATAATTTATTTCTGGCAGTTTTTTGTATTCTGCCCACAACTGGTGAGGATTTACGTCCACATGTCTACTGGCCGTTCGGAACGGTGGTTTAAGTTACCCGTATGCTATCAAATCACTTGCGTACTTATTCCTAACCGGGGAACGGCGTTAGGAATTGCAACCCTACATGACTGAGAAAGATGTTTAACAAATTTATTTCTCTACATTTTTACAGCATATTGGTTACGGTACACATTATACGTCCGAACACACAAATCAATGATGATGGGAATTTTATAGCACTTAATAACACAGTCACAATGATTCTTTAAATATGTTTTCTGTACTTTTTCTCATTCAAATATAAAATTTCCGCGGAATGTCCGATTTGAATATTCGATACAATAATTAAAGAAAACCGATATGCCGGCTGTAAGGCATTCTACGTTTATTTGTTAAATTACTGGAACTCCTTACACATTCAACTCCATAACTGTCCTAAGTAGCAGACCTAGTTCTCTGAGTTTTCTAATTCTTGGGTCATACGATTGGTAAGAATTTTCCACGATAATTTATGTAGACTATGGGACTCGTAAGGATCCAATCTAGCGACATTGTGTTTACTGCACACAGAAAAAAAGCGAAAGGGTGGTGAACTCCAACGAAAAGGACGGCAAAAAAAAACCCTAGAGCTTATTCCAGAAATAACGTGTCACCCACCGATGCTTCAGTGGACACAAATAACCGCCGTTGGTATGGGTCGGTTTTTATTTAGAATTAGAGGATAAAGTGATAAAAACAAAATTGAAACGCAACCGGCTTCGTCGATGCTCACCCCCTAGGACTTGGCTGGGTAAGTGATATTCTCCGGGGCCTTCTGTTCAACGCCAATATGAAAAACCTTTGAACAAACCTATCGCCGGAGACTTCACAGAACGGTACCGGAGGAAGGAAACAATTTCACGAAAGAAAGCTGTTGCAATATTCTTACTACTAACACTTAATTATACACAAATATATTCTTAAGATTCTTAAATCCCCTTCCTTTAAATTCTAAAACTTATTATAACTGATTAATTGTCCAACCACCCTTTCCATAACTAGTTTCCAATTAATAGCTGAAGCACTTAGCTAACATTTCTCAATTATATAATCGCATAAATAGTCTTCCGAAATTTGTCTCTGATTGCGCCGTAAAATGGAGATGCTTCGTACTAAGCTGTCTCTCAAATTAAAGAATAACCCCTTCCTTTATCTCAGAGTTGATAATAATTTATTTTTTATATAAGTAATTTAGCTGCTTTCTAAATAATGTGGTGTATTTAACATTTCGGTTGGAAAATGATAAGAAATTATAGGCTGCAGTATCCGTTTTTTTTGTCTCACCTAACGAGTTCCCTGATAATCTCACTATTATTGAAATTATAAATTTAATTAGCTGTTTGAATTTTTCACATTTAGTCTAGAGTATGAAGTTAATTTTTAAAAACTACTGCAATGCACGGGCGTTTAGAAACGATAACCTGTCAGTAAGTATAAATATTGTATATGATAACTGTATAAATACATTTTTGAAAAAAAGATATTTTTATGACTAATTTTGTTTATGAAGCTTGAAAGTCTTAAATCAGATTTAGACAAAATGTAAAAGTTGTTTTTAGCAATCAGGCCAATAAACCGATCAACCGATTATGCAATAAATTCCCTTCGAGATATCACTACTCAAGGTATTGGCATTTGTCGATCAGTTAACTTTTGTCAGTTTGGAATGACGACTTTCTTCCATTTTCTGTTCCATTGGTTTTAGCATGAGAATGTGGGGTGAGGGGGGGCGCGGGGTGGGTTAGTTGTCGATAACGTTGAATTTTTTATTAGGCCCCTTTTCCAAACCCCCAATCCATTTTGTAACCGGCTTTGCGTGCCCGTTATCAATTTCACAGCTTCCTTTTCTGAGACGACTGCACAAATGACGTCCGGCCCGATACAATCTACCGCGGAGCTTTGAGACCGAGATTCGGTATTCATAATAAGCAAATTGGCTCCAAAAATTGGATTCTTTCGACATTGATCCTCAGATTAATTACGAGGAAAGGGGGAGTTACCAATAACAATATTTTCGGGCATTTATCTTGCCGACAAATTGTTGTAAGAAAACATTTCGTGCCATGAAAGATATTTAGTCCCTTCTAGTGTTTAATTGATCGGTGCGGATTTATTACATAGCTGCCTGAAAACAACGCTGAAAGCAGCCCGGTTAGAATACGAGGCGTCACAAGTTCCTTCTGCAAATTCGAACCTTATTACATAGTGAGTGGCACTTAATTTTTAATGTTATTATATATATTTTAATTTATAAGCAAAAATAAGAATAATATTTTGAACTAAACATCAATAGTAGCATAAGTAGACAAGAAAGGGCTTCGTGTGTTAAATTCATCAAAAATAAATAAATACTTTCAGTTACTTATTGTATACCAAATCATAGTTCAGGCGGCTCATAATTGGTATGAAAGGAAATCATAGTTTTAATCGGAATTACCAGGGGAAGCAATCAGGTGAAGGGAAAGTTGAAACTTTTATCTAGATAAGCGGTCGCGTGTAACCAAATGCGATTACGATGAACCAATAAGATTTGTAAGCAATTGAAAGCATATTTTCGAATCGATACGATTAATCCAGAATGTAGTATGACAAATATTGAAGGCTGAACAAATCTATGCCGAAAATTCTAATTATAGATTTTCCGACTCTCTTGATTACCATTGTAATCTATTTACCGTTTTTGTAAAGGTATTTACACGTTATCCCTTATAAACCTAAAATTTTCCCACTTTGGCAGACGGCCACAACAAAATATGATGGCTAGATCTATTATACAAAATCATTAGGAAAAACCGTTTTTCATTTCGGGCCGAATCTCGAAATTTATGTATCACTCCTGTTTTATATGCCTAGTAGTTTCTCTCTGACCGATACATCGGGACCCAAAACTGAATCCAAACCTGAAAATCTAATTACGATGTAGTTTAATGAGTTGGGACGCTTCGAAATGGCGGCTCCAAACGAGTAGAGGCGTGGGTCGAACCGCTCATTAATTATTGCAATTATGTTTTAATAAATAACGGTTGTCATTCCAATCTTAATTGTAGCGGCCATAGCGCTACCGCGGTTGCCATATTTTTTGTTGGCTAAAAAAAGTGATAGATATCTAAATTTTCCTGTTAATGTTCATTGCACTTTTCGTCCGATTCGTAATAATCGGAATAGATTATTTGTGACTTAAATGTTGTACTCATAAAAGCATGAGATTTACAACTAACTACGCAAGGGCCTAGGGCGGGGTTTTTCAACATGGGGGTGTTTTAAGGTTTCAGGGGGGGAATTGGGATCTTTATTCAGCGAAGTGTGATGTCCCGTAGATTATGTACATTCTGTACAAGTGTAATTTGTTGTTAACATAATCTGCAATCTAGACTCAAGTTATGTAACCGCTCCATTGTGGTATATAACTTTGAAATTCAATATTTATTAATGATGTTTAGTTAATTATGCATTAACAAGAATTTTGATAATCATATGCCCCAGCCGATTTGCATTCGGCTTCCGTGATTAATCCTGCATGGAAAGGTTTTTCGATTCCCACCGTCGGCACACGTTTCCGCAATTTGCAAATTTCAGATTTTGTGTTAGCCCAGAATCCTTAACAGATTTCAACATTTATTTTCATTTATGGTAAATGACATTTCCGTTCCTTGTAATAACAGAGATCCTCATAAATGCGCATCGTCCCCCTTTTCGGTCATTCAATGACAATCGGGCACATACCAATAATGTGTTAACCGGATTTACAGCCCCCTCGGAGGGGGATTAGGGACCGCCTCGCTGTGAATCGAACTGTCCTGAAGCGCAATCGAAATCGTCGTTAAATGGTATTAATGGGTATTGGAATTGGACAGAGTGGCCCCTTTTGCCACGTTTCAATGGACTACCCCGTCGAGCCAATAGACAACCTAAGTCCACAGTTCTTATTCGGCTGTCATTAAAAACGTGTCCAACAAACATGTTGCAGTATACGTAAAAATTTAAAATGGCCAAATGACGCATTAAATACAAGACAAGGTCTTCTGGAGTTCAACGGACGATATCCTGGAAGTATTGTTAAGCAGCACATTGAAAGCTCTGAATTTAATAATTTCACCTTACCGCCTATTACTCCTAATGTCCTGGTTTTGCAACTATCAGTAGAATAGAATGCCGATAGTGAAATAATGAGGCACTCACGAATCATCCCGTTAGCACTGTCACTACGCTGTTACTTTGTTCCACACACTTATTTATAAGCATAGTGAATAACTTATTTTTTCCCAGTCATGCATGAAAAATTATATTATTTTTAATGGTCAATGGTTTATTTTCACTTTAACATTATCTAATTTCAGGTTAGCGGACTAAAATTTATTTCGGAATAATTGCTGCGTCTTACTATATCACTTGTCTAAACGCTTTCCTTAAAACCTTTGCCATTAAATGGTGGAGCTGTTTTATCGGAATGAATGAAATAAAGTTCCCCTTAATCCCAGGTATCCCATTTATTGCCCGAATAAACGTTTAGCAATTGGTCCTGTATAGCACTTAAATCCCTCTCAGGCTCGTACCCGACCCTGCCCGTCGCATTTCGCCAAGTTGCGACATTCACGTTGCGCTCCTGGAAAGTCAATCCTGAATTATACGTGACATATTTATTTATTCCGTGAAATCTCTTCCATTTGTTTACCAATACCGTTCTTCCCGCGTTGCATAAAAAGGGGTTTATCTTTCTCTGTTTGAAACACGGTAAGCGGCAATTACAGTCTCGATATACGACTGTCCGTGTTCGCGTGCTTACAAAGATAAAAAAGAATTAAGATTTACGGACGGGGCTTCCTTATTACCGTATCGTTGTTGTTTTTAACCGCGATACGACGCCTGATACTTCTATTTAGACCTTTAAGCGCACGAGTTCATTTTTTTCAATTTAGGGCCTTCGAAACGTTTATAGATTAAATCGCAATAGTTATGCAACGAGCATTGTAAATTATATTCTTAATTTTTTTTTATTTTGCTGCGTAGCATATTTAACGTACACTACTGACTGGAACGATCCGGTAAAATGAGGTTTAGACAACATAAGAAACAAAATTTGAGAATAGAGTCCAAGTTCTACAACTTTACATTCAAAACATAAATCTCAACAAATATAAAATGTGTTTAATTACGACATTGAAACATTGCTGAATTTTAGTTTAATTCCCTTATTAAATTAATTTTTACCAGGTTTGATTCTACTTTTTTGCAGCGAACATATGGTACTCCCAAGGTACTGAAACATAATTAATATCAAACGATACTTGCTAAATGTACATTTCGCTATATAACTCAGTCATCAGTTTATTTGTTAAATATAGATGTATTAAAGTATCTTATTAACTATAGATTAAATTAAACTGCAATAAATTAATAGCATTACATTTAATATACAACTCAGGTCTTTGATTCGAAGTTCTGCGTAAACCGGTTATTAGTGTTGTGTCAGTAACATAACTGGTACTTACGCGTACCGTTCTTTGTCACTGGCATTTATATTAATAGTACTACTTCCAACGTATACTATTTTGCCGGGGTTAAAGTCATTTACGAGTGTATGGACGAAAGTGTTACGCGCAGCGTGGTGGCGCATTGGCGCAGTAAGCTCAGTCCGAAATCCGTAACGCCCAATGCCCCAAGGGGTGACCGGTCGGGACGTAAATAATACGAAACTGCGGGGCTGGTTAGCCAAAAGAAAATGCGCCTCCGTTCGAAATTCTAGCCTCGGGGATGGGATAGAATTATGCTTTTATCGAGGCCGGCTCCATAACTAACCGGCCGCTAAACGCAACGGAGCTGAGAAACTTCGGAGGCAAGTCCCCGTTTCGAATTTATGCCTCGAAAATGTAGATTTGGGAGAAAATATTTGTCCTCGGTTTGGCTTTAACGTTCTTTTAGAAAAAGGAGGAGCGGCTTGAATAAGAGGATATTAGAGACGGGGTGAAAAATGCGGAATCGATGGATCAGTTTTTTTTATACCCTTCGAAATATTTTCTTTTCTTTAAAGAAATGAAGATGTTAAACAATAGTAATTATATTACCCAATATAATGTAAATAATTATAATAACATTTTTATCGAATTGCAATGCTAGCATCTGAGGTCAAAATTTATATAATAGAATACCAAAATTGAAATACATAATGTTTTAATTTTACTTTACACTCTGCGTTTGAACAGTGGGGGATATTACATTCACTGTGAGGTTTAATTCTGTAATAAATTACAAAAACTAAATAGATTATTATCTACATAACGAAATGCTACCGACGATAACCAGAAACTGAAACCGTGGTCCTAAATAAGACCGACAAAACCCTCGCGGACAGGTCCACAAAATCTTTTACACATAGATGAAGTTTATGAACCTCCTGCGAGAGCAAGTTTTGTTGAAACATCCTGTTGTATTATTCACGAGACGAACTCCCGGTTAATTAAAAACAACGTAATGAATTTAAAATGAATAGCTAAAAGAGGCCGGTAGAAGGGGGTTCTTCTAGACCGGTGCACTGCTCCTTAGAGGGGGGCACCAAAGGTGACCCATCTATATATAGCACACTTACATTCACCTCCTTAAGATATCCCACTTGATCATCTTGCTATCTTGCATATGCCACCGGCCTCTTCTCAAAAGGCTAGGTTCCAACGGGTCATTAACTTGCCTAGATCGGAGTTGTAAATTGATTTTTTAAATTTTCACTTTGGAAATAAAATGAATAAATGATTTTTTTATTTCCCCTCCCCTCGGAATAAATTATTCTAATACACCTCTCCCAGGAAAAATTAATTCAGCTGAGACCTAATTTAATGTGCCTTATCATTTAAACCACTCACTCAAGATCCCGAGTCTATGGCCTAAGATAACTGTTTGATGGTCCCGGAAGGTAGTTATTCTTGGTGTATGGCTCTAACATTCACTGCACTCTACATGCATTACTATTACACATAAACAAATTAATATAATGAACATAATTCTAAACTATTTTATGTGGAATGGCATTATTGTTTCATGAAATTGGCTCAGAAATTAACAGACTCAGTTAGGTATTGTTTCTAGTATTTGTCAAATTGGGTCTATCGTCGCCTAACCCTATTGCTTATTTTGTATATTTTTTCTCAAGGTCTGTGAATCGTGTTAAATCTGTTCTGAAGGTAATAACGCGACCGAAATGGACGGCTCTCCGTTTCAGAACTGCCACCAAATGGACTGTTTTCCGTCATTCGCAGGGCGGAATTCTCGGGGGGGGAAAGCGTTGGGAGTTCAGATCGATCCACGAGTTGGAAGGCGCCGGAGCCGAGCCAGCCAGGCATTCGGACTATGCGTTCTGAAGCCATTTCCAGGTTCACTCACCTCATCTAGCATTAAGCTCCGGTTGACCTCAGCGTTCGAGGAACCTCCTCCTGTAGGGTACGTGACTCAATGTTGCCCACAGTTAAATGTCTTCTAATTTAGGAATTGAATAGATATTCCATTTTTTAAGTCTATAAGAAGAAAACTAGATTCACCTCATCAGTGGAATATGCATCACTAAAATGGCATTGACTTAGTGTAATAATACCTAATGGTAATAATATAAATTTGTAATTTTCTTCCATTGAAATACATCTCGAATTTAGCATTGGACACAAATCACCGAGTTCCGGGCAGAAGTCGAGGAGAGGAAGTTTAATGTGATTACACTATTACCCACTCGCTACGTATGTCGAGAAACAAAAAAGACCATAAATCACAGCAGATGGGATCCACGGTCTCATTTAGTTTGCGGCATTTGCAGTTTCCAGATGCTCCGAGGAGCCATAATACTAAAGCGTTCATCCTGAATAATCGCGCTTCGGGTAATTTATTTTTTTGACAGCTAATTAATTAACCGTATTTTTCCCCGGGTATAAAAATGAGTTTTCCCTTGCAGACACTGATGCTTCGAAAATATGATGTAAGCCAGCCTTATATAATGATGAGATTAACTTTTTAATTGATCGATACAGTATTTTACTTCCTTCTTGGTTCGGTAGGATAATGTAGTATTAGAAAATTAGGCCATAAATATTAAAAATGTTTCAAATAGCAGTTCCGCCCGCTGGTAAGAATAGTATGCCTGAAACCTTCAGGTTCCTAATAACTATGTTAAATGTCGCAGCTGTTATATAAAATAATGCAAGAATCCTTCAAAATAATATAGTTATACTAATACAAACAAAATAGGTAGAAAACAGAATAACTAGGAAAAAATGGAACTGATATTGTTTCATAAAATACAACGAAATAATCAATTAAAAATAGCTATTTGCATATTTAGTTTCAAATTAATTAGTTTTAGTATGAAGAGAATTTGTTTCATATTTTTGTTCTTGTCCCTTGAAGCTAGGTGAAACTGACAGGTGGGATTTTATCGATTTAAATACCACTCGTGGAATTAAGTTCCTTTCAGAACATTCCAGTTGGTTTGGGGTATCTTAATAGTTATCGAAATAAAATCTTACGAATGCTCTTAGCCCAGATATATACGCTCTTGGAGTACCGGGTCTCCTTCTAAAGACTATTCCGTTTAAGTGTTCGGTTCGGTTCCCCTTGGGGATCGGTCGAACTGCAGGCAATAACTAACCCTTCCTCCTCCACCATCGCCAACCGGCCTAATCCATTTACTAGGGTAAATTTACCTAATTAACTTCCCTTCTCCTTCCCTTAGCTAGCAGCCCCCCAAGAGATCCACCCCCCGGGTTTAAATGTAGCGGGAAAACGTCAGAGTAAAAGTTAAGTCTCGGGAATTAGGCGAATTACGCTCGTGTGCGTTTTCTCCAATTACTTTCGGCCGTGGAGAACCCGAAATGAATTTCGGATGTTATTGTTGAGCCCCCGCCCACCCTTTTTTGGCCCGATCCAATTATCCTAAAACCAATTTCCTCCAGTAAGACGAGTGTACGAGGACGTCAACATTAAATTCGTGCTACGTCCTGAGGGGTTAAACATTTGTTTGCGCTAGGAATAATTTGGGTCCTTCAGGTGTTTATTTGAGAATTAATACTTTAAATCGCTTAGAATGCGGCGGATGGTAATAAAACCTGCGTTTAACGAGTTTTCCTGCATTCAACGGATTGTTGCAGCACGTTTTTTCCTCACAGCAATTTGAACTACCTTTCTCGATTTCAACCCAACCAGTTCTGCTAACTCAATTAAGATTACGAAGTGGATGGTCCGGTGCAGTGGAATCCTCTCAGCGTTTTCCCAGAGCGCGCCTGTATACATTTCCGGTTTTATGAGGGCGGTAACATTTGTCCTTTTTGTGCCTCCCAGACGCAATTAAAGTTTTGCGCGGAGCGAAGGAGGACATAGCTACGAGACCACACCCCCGTAAACTTTTATAGGGGTATTCCCAACCTGAAATAACCCCGCTCGGTCGGGAATAAATTCCCGTTCGTTCGCGATATCGAAACTGATTTCCATTTGTCGAGGGGGACGTGTTTCGGACGAAAACATAACCTCTTATGTAGTGACAGCGTTAGTACACTATGTCATAGAACAAAATATAAACTACTTTATTTCACATTATCATTCCAATCACCACATATATTACAGAAGCTTATTCTGAAATATTCTCTTGTCCTTCCAAATACATTCCTTAAGTATCCTAATCTGAATTTAAATGTAAATTGCATCACTATGGTCCCTTGGGTGAAATATCCTTTATGTTATCTGAATATGAAAATTAAAATATTAGCCCACTCGAATTTTTAAAGAAATTAATTTTGAATAGCCACGAATAAGTAGTTTCATTGTCAATTGTAGTATTCTAATTTACCACTATTCGCATTCCGTCCTAACTCATTCCTAACGGGGTAGGAGGAAGGAATAAATAAATTCTGTATCAGATGGAAATAAGAAGACGGGTGGGCCATGTTTGTTCGTGTTGGGGTGGTTGTTTCCGTGACCCCAAATACTGAACTTTATGACGGCTTTCCTCAAAGAATTTATGGCTCTTTATACATCGTATATATTCCAGCAGCCCACATCCCCATCGGCGTACTCGTGGGGTCATATGATATCTTACTCCCTTTTATAAATGTTTCTTTTTTTTCTCGGACTTGAGTCGTAAAACGGACGTTAACTTTTTTTCGGGCACTCACAGAAATGTACTCCGCTTCTTTTGAGTTAGTTTCTACTCACGACTCCCTTATTCGTGTACTGAGCGTCGATTTAAATTTTCCAATGTAGTACGAGCGTTTCCGTTCGATTTCTGGAATTGTTTCACTTATTAAGACCCTGGACCCACAACTTTATTTTTGCACTGCTTTCATTACAACTATAAGTATTTAGGGGCTTTATATGTCATTGAAGGTAATACCCCGTTAGGGGTATTTAATTTAATGATTATAAATAAAATTATTCATTTTTCTCTTCATTTCGTAACACGAAAACAATCACTTTATTTTTAAGTTTATAATATAATTATTTGAGTTACTTTTTCGTCAGCCTTCATTTGATATTGACTAGCCAAGTGAGTCGCTATTTCTATCCGGCGGGGGAATGTCCCTGTATACCCTTCGGTTCATTCCAGTCGATTAAAACCTTGTTCTACATGAACTGTGTACTTCTGCATAACAGTATTTATTCGCTGATTAATTGTACTGATACTACTCCGAAATATTTATGTCCGAAATAATGTTACGTCCAATCTGTTGAGTCATTGAATCAATAAAGAAATTGCCTGGATGAAGCATGCATTGTTACATTCCATTGTCTTGGATATCTTACATTACGATACTTCATTGTTTACAACTTCTATGATTTCGATGTTTTTTACACGCTGCAGTTCTAAAAAAAAATTGAAAACATTCTAAAAATGTTACAGGTTTCAGTAAAAAATAATACATTCGGAACCCCTATTAAAAATTCCTACTACTAATCGATTGTTATTCATATTCCTTTTACGCGCAACCGAGACCTCGGTCCAGATATCGTCAATAATCTCCAATCGTGTGTAATAATCGGTAATCGCAATATCCGTATTTAACGGGATAATGCTCCATGCTTCCATTATATGGTGCCTGCACGTAGGCGGCGGTTCTATCACAATCAATTGTACCGCAAAACTAATTTGGGTTGAAACTGCCCGCTTGGGGCGGAAGGGGATGCGGGACCCCGTTACGCTTTAACCGCCCCGGCTTCCTTTGATAAGCCTCGATTGCTTCCGCTGGCCGACGATGGCATTCTACCTGCGGCCAATATTTGGCTCCTGGTATTTTTTTGTGGACCGAAAAATGCGGGAATGCTGCTGGAATATTTAAAACGGGCTGAGAACAACCTCGCGTTTGGAATAAAAATTCCAACCGTGGAAAATGCGGCGGTTTTAAATGCGGTGAATGTTTTCTTTTTCTTCTTAGGCATTATGGACCATGATATTTAAGCTAGATATTGTGAGAACATTCAGAAGTATAATAATAAAAAACAGGTATTTGCGGTTTAATATGGAAAAAACTAGTAGACTTCTTAAACGTATATTCTTGTATATATAAATCTTGTAAATAAAAAAAGGCATCTTTTTTATCTTCTAAACCTCCACACTAAAATAATTATTGTCCTCCAGTAGGGAATCACAATAACTATTTTTCCGACTTCTTTTATCACTGTTGCTGATATAATTAAAATTGCTTACTACCAAATACCAGTTATTCCTGAAAGTAGTAGTACTCACAGCATTTATCCGCAACAATTCTGTCATAGTATGGTTGACATTTAACATAAGGAACGTCTGCAAAATGAATATAATCTCAGATAAAAACTGTAACACGCAACAGGGAAGTTCTTATACGGACTTCAGACCAAGCTAAAATGAAATATTAATATTTCATTCAATTAGACTAGAATTAATTCTACAAAGCATATACCTTATTTACCGTACGCTTAAACAGAACAGAGGTGTTTATTTCACCTTCCACCGTACTTGTGGTTTTAACTAATAACTTGGAAAAAAAATGTCTACCCTTAATCCCGAAGACGCATAAAAGAACTACAAAATACAATAAAACAAAGTGCTGCCGCTCTAATATCTTGGTCCAATTTTTAATTAAGCCTTCTAAGGCATATAAGTTTACACTCTGGGTCAAGAGTAAAATAATTAAAAGTTTTCCTTTTATTGACGGGAGGAGAATAATCTCATTATGAGGACCGGGAGCCGGTTTTCTAACTTTTATCTCATTTGTTCAGTTCCCTCCGGAGTTTCTTATTTATTTTTTGTTCTACCCTTTGTTCTTTCATATTTTTTTAAACCCAACCGCCGCCATTTTAATCAACTTTGCATTGTGCATGTGTTTGTTCCTATATAATGAGATTTCAAATGTTCTTCTTTGTTTTAAAGTTTTTTTTACTGCCAGGAAATATTCAGCTTAATATTTAAGGTTAATATGAAATAGTATGGAATTTCGCGGCGTTATAGAACGGTATATGCATACACAAACTCATACATGCTTGGACGTTATATGTACACTTCACGATATTAATATGTCATACAGTGTTTACCAAGATTGTTTATCAATTACTTAGAATGCTTTGATGGAAGGGATATTACGACGATGGGGCACTGCATGGATGGCCTAGTTTACTTCGTAATATTATATAATGTATGTGTCGGGTATACATTTTGTGTATATTACCGGAAATATATGTTATACAGAAAATGTTCAAAAGTGGCCATTCTTTGATTACGTTGAAAATGGATTACTAATATTAATTTGCAAAAGTTGAATTTGAATAAAAATTCTATTGACCGTTCAGCTGTAATACTTTGTTAAAGAAGGAAATAATGATGAAAAGTCAGAAATAAGAATTGAGAATGAGAAATTGTACACGTTATTGTTCGCTGAATAATACTGGAATGTAGTACTGGTTCTGTACGATGGCGTTATAAACCCTACCGGTGGAAAACTTATTTATTATTCAAGAAGGGAAAACACATTGGAACGAGTTGGTCCATAAAATATTGCGTTTCAGTTTCTTGTTTTCCTTCAATACTGACAAAAGGACACAGTTCCAAACAGTAGTACAACTGGATTCTCTTTTACGGGGCACTTTCCTAATTACCGTATTAATCATTAAAGCGTACAATCTAATTTCGGGCTGACATATTACTAGACACGCGTAGAATTTTTGGGTGTTCGTAGTAATTTAAATATCCACAATAATAAACAGTAAATCGAGTAACGCTGCGTCTAAAGTACGTAAATTATTTCTTGAGGAAATGCACTGATAACTGTACCCGGTGCTGGATGTTTGACAATTCATAAATAAGGGCGGGTCGAAGGGAAATTGCTAAATTTCTAAAATGTGTCTAGAGTAGACAACAGGCGGACTGTGTGGCGGGCCCCACCACATTGAACTGAGCCTGCGGTGTAAGGAACGCGGGGGCACGGGGGCATCGATTAAGCGGGAGGCCCACCACTGCCGCCCGCTAATGTATTATGTACCCGACACCGCGCTCTCTTCCCACCGCCCGACCGCATGTATTTTTCACGTCTACTTACCTGGTTCCGGGTCAGCTATTAGAATTTATTACCGGGTTTCAGAGGGGGCCGGGGTCTTTAAAATTGTATCCTTTCATTTCGCCCGCGGCGGCCCCCCTGGTCGTGGTTTAATTCGGAGAAACCGGATGTGACCGACTAACCACCGTCCGGTGAATACATAATTCGGCTTTTCGGAAAGGTAAAACGTCCCAACCGCTGTTCGAAGATCTCGAGAGTCCTATTATAGATAGAATTTTTTCGCCCAGTTCTATGCGTCTAAATCTGATTTGAGATAAAATGAAATATTTGTTCCAATAATTATAATACGAGAGCGCATTTCTCGAGTTATTTGAAAGTTTAAAATTTAAATAGTTTAAAATCTTTAGAGCCATGGAAGGGCGTCGTCTGTAATAAAAACATATGAACACATTTTAAACAAACAAATAAATTCTCTTAGCGGCTGCTTATTTTCTCGCAAATGTAACTGTGTCAAATCGACGGCAGTTTTTCATTGCCCGGGCGTGAAAGCTGAGAAACAATAGAATAATTTTTCTAGCATAGTTGAAGCCGACGTCCCTTTGTACCCTATTTCCAGATCGGTTTCTGGCCGGCGGCCAAGACTTCAATAGATTTCACACATTAAATTGTGTCGCTTAGTCGAAATTTATGCAAAACTCCCGCGCGGACCCAATTATCAGATTTAAATATATATTTAAACGATGTCTGCGGTGTCGTTTATTCGAATTATCCCGAAGGATACAAAGATCATACTTCTAAATGATCACCATTGTAGTCTCAATACGTCCAAAGCAGCAGCTTAGTTCGAATTGATGAAAAACTCCCGAGTGGATACAATTACAAAATTGATATATTAATGAAATATCAGCGGCATTATTGATCCAACTTTCTGAAATGTACAAGGCGCAGCTCTTAATTGTAACACATTAACAACGCCACGTGATTCATACAAGATTCTCAAATTCAATGTGCCAGTATTTCCTTTTTCTTGGAATACACTACTGTGGTAGTTTATTTTATGAACTGTTTCAGTGTACCTTAACAAGGACTGAACGCGGTGTATTGTACCCGTCAAGGGTTCCACCCAGTATATTTAACGTGGTCGTAATAAACCGGTCCTGTTTGAAATGCGCGTGGCGGAGAAAATAAAAACGCGTTAAATCTCCCGCGTTGTTTATCATCGCCTGAAGTGGTTGTTTTTTTCACAAAAATAGCCCCCCGCCGCCCACACAATCGTAAATGTTTAGTTTAGAGCGGCACCGCCGGCCACGTTCTGATCCGTTAAGAGAGCACAATGTATATACGGTTGAGTCAGAAGGCTTGATTTATTTATTTCCCGCAATACATCACTGACTTAATACTGAGCCACTCAGACTAAACCGGAGGTTGTAGTCATCGAAAGAAGAAAAAACATTTACAGAACCCGCGAACGCCACCTAAGTGTGTCAAGCGACGCAGTCTAGACCTAATTTAAACTAATCTTTGAAAATCGTGCACCTTTACGTTTGGCCAAAACAAATTCCTATGTCACAAGTGCGATACCAAAATTTTGTATCTGAATTTAAAGAATATTCATTTCTAGATTTCATGTGTTTCTGTCTCCCCTCGCTGGTTTGGTCTTTTGTTAGACCGATTCGGCTGCTCGCCATCTTCAGTAGCCATGTTTGTCACTTTGGATGGTTTTTTGGCATCCTCACTGCACTGTCACTTGTACTGTGGTAGTTGTCTGTTTGTCGGGTGTATATATTGAGTCTTGTTATTCTATTTTTGGGGATGTTGTTTCTCTTATTTGGGTTAGGAGTTATTTTGCTAATCGGCTTCAGTCCTTGTCGGATTATCGGTCAAATATATATTTCACACAACTGGTCACAATTATTAGGTTCTGACTTCCAAATATATGACAGGAAACATATCTGATATTGTGTATTTACAATATCATTATCATAAAAGTTTTCCTGTTGATCCATAATTTATTGAAAAAAGTTTATTTTTAATAATCTAATTAATCGGTGCACCCAACAAACTTTGGTTAAGTACATTTTCCGCACCACACACTGAGGGGCGCTAGTTTATCGGTGCAAGTGCCCCAACGAACTTTAGTTAAGTACATTTCCGCACCACACTCAGTGGGCGCTAGTATATCGGTGCAAGTGCCCCAACGAACTTTAGTTAAGTACATTTCCGCACCACACTCAGGGGGGCACTAGTTTATTGGTGCAAGTGGGCCCAACGAACTTTAGTTAAGTACATTTCCGCACCATACTCAAGGGGGCGCTAGTTTATCGGTGGAAGTGTACCCAACGAACTTTAGTTAAGTACATTTCCGCACCACCCTCAGTGGGCGCTAGTGTATCGGCGCAAGCGCACTCAACGAACTTTAGTTAAGTACATTTCCGCACCATACTCAGGGGGGCGCTAGTTTATCGGTGGAAGTGTACCCAACGAACTTTAGTTAAGTACATTTCCGCACCACCCTCAGTGGGCGCTAGTTTATCGGCGCAAGCGCACTCAACGAACTTTAGTTAAGTACATTTCCGCACCATACGCAGGGGGGCGCTAGTTTATCGGTGGAAGTGTACCCAACGAACTTTAGTTAAGTACATTTCCGCACCACCCTCAGTGGGCGCTAGTTTATCGGCGCAAGTGCACTCAACGAACTTTAGTTAAGTACATTTCCGCACCACCCTCAGGGGGCGCTAGTTTATCGGTGCAAGTGAACCCACCATTATTTTAGTTAAGTACACGTCCGCACCATACTCAGGGTGCGCTAGTTAATCTATATCCAATAATTTTTATTTATGGAGAAAGCAAAACTTTCATAGATAAATAAAAACATAATATTGTAAGATAAAAATAAAAAGGTAAGTTATAAAAAAATGTGCTTAACTGTGACAGTGTTACTGTCTAGACAGTACAAGTGACAGTAACAGTGCAGTGAGGATACCCAAAAAACATCCAAAACAATTTTGTATGTCACAAATGCGATACCAAATATTTTGTACCTGAATTTAAAGAACATTCTTTTGTATGTTGTTCAATTACACAACATGACTGAATTGTATTATATCAGTGATCAAACTTTACTTTCATCCGTAATTTTATTTTTGTTAATTTATTGTCATTTTTGTTTTATGTTGGCGTTGAAGAAATTAAATTTATAGAGGGCCAAGGAAACGTAACCATAACTTTTATTGAATATTTAATTTTTATTATAACCGAAATTCCTTGAACTCTTCACTGTTGTTTTCTTCGCCTGTGCAAGTCTCCAGTGGGCGGATCTCCCTGTGCGTAAATCACAGGGCAAGGTTTATTAGCAGGGGTTCAGGTCCTAACTCACCCACAGCCGTCCTACTAAATCGGTTAGTGGGACCCGAAATCGCCTTTGGCAGTCCCTTGGCGCCACATCGACTGATTTCGAAAATCCGAATAAAAATCTGTCGCCAGTAGTATTATACGTCCGAGCCTAACGAAGACAAATTTGTCTGATTAAAAAAATATTTTTTTATTATAAAACCTCTAAAATTGTTTTCTTAAATTCATTCGCCCCATCGAGTGATAAACACTTATTTTATTTTTTAAAACTCGATTCGAATACAATTTTAATGGCCAACGAATGAAAATTAATGTAAACTACAATGACGGCTAAAAATATACTTAAAATATTATTGCATAGTTGTTATTATTGTCGCCGCATTCGGTTTTGTCCTCCAATTAATTCGACCAATTTTTGGCCTTCCGCAAAACGACAACGGTCATTTAATTTTTGGACGAATATCACGATTGTTTTAAATCGCTAATGATAATTCTGAAATTTATTTATCTCGAAAAATGTGACTGCAAATGAATCTCGCTCCAGCGGAGAGTTAAATGCGAGTTATGCGTGCGAGACGGTGCCGGAATCACACGGATCACCGAACATTTTTTTTTCATCTCTCCCCGTTGTTGGTGTCACTGTATTGGAATGTAAAACAAACATTCAGGAAGCTATCTGAGCGTTGCATATATATCCCCGATAATTATCCTTTAGATCAATCGATAATATGATATGGTTTCCATACGATTTCATACGAGTTATTGCGATTTTTTTCCCGCTAAATTATAATTTACAACCCTGCAGGGACGTTGAAGTTACGTTATTTTATTGCCAATTAGTATGATTTAATTAATTCTGCAAATTTTGCAAGTCATACTAATTGACTCTATTGACTCAATTAACCCTATTATTGCACAAGCTGTAATAACCACTCGCCATGCACTTCTAAGGCGCATAGCCTGTATGAACTGAATTTCGCAGTTCTGACATTTAATAAAGTTGAAGAAAGTAAAAGTAATACAGCGTAAAAGTGATACAGCGAACATCTCAATATCATGAAGTTTTATACCCCGCTACTCTCCTTTTGCACAAAAATACGGTCCGAAGTTTGACTTTTATATATTGCCGAACTTTAGGCTTACAGTGGCCATGTTTAATTATAAGTTTTTATTTATTAGATTAATAATTTATACTTTTTTACTTCAGTTTTTCTGTACGTCCTAAAATTTAGATAGAATACTGTTCTTAAGTAAATTTTAGTATTTTTTCTGCGGTCGAAGGGCGAATACGGCTAGTCCGCTCAGTGAATGCGCCTAGGTTTTCGAGTCACTGGGCTCTGTGTTCAGTATCTCAGCTTCCTTCCTCGGTGCTTCCTTCCCGGCCTCTACTCCCTTTATCTCCATCGCCCCCCCCCTTCCCATTCTTATTTTTTTCGGCGCCTCCACGTCCCGCTATCATCCTGTCCCGTCCTTCCCGGTTAATTCCGATCGATATACTTGTCTCTTGATTAATCTCCCGCCGTTATCTATTTCATCCTGCCGCGACGCCCGTCCACATCGTCGCTTTGATCGGTCCCGAGAAATCAGTCCGAGAGGAAAACGTTATCAAGCCAAATATTTCTCGAACGAAAACCAAATTGAATTACAGGCGATGTGACACCCAACGTCCGTATATAAAGTATTTCAATTTTGACCCCATGGAGTAGAGAGCGGGGCCTGTAAATTGGTTATACTGTTGAATACGGTCCGTGGGGTTTGAGTTAATCAGAGTGTGATGTAGTGGTCCCAGGTGAGCGGCTGCCCTGAAAGGCGTATGACAGAGAGGCCGCGGCTAGGGGTGTCGGGTGAGGGGCTCTCTCTCCCCGGCCGCCCCTTAAATAAAATACGCCCGGACAAATGAAAACGAACTGCTCCTCTGAAATGTAGAGGCCGGTCTGCCCCCGGCGGGCCCAGATTTACTCGCAGCTCGATTCCTCTGCGGTCCGCAGCCGGGGAGAAAAAAAGAAGCGCTTTTTCCTGGGGTGTGGCTTCACCGGTTTCTCGCCGAACTGGATGCCAATTTGTATTGCTTTTATTGAAAATAATTATTTTATAAAAGACGAGTTTCAATCCGATACATCATAATAAGTGCATTTTACTTCTGTTTGGATTATCGTCATCCTGTTATTTTCAGTCTATTTGATGCTTTGATAAACGGATTGTACGGTATTCATAAAATTTTAGTAATAGAACTGGCAGAATTATCGGCAGTGTAAGTGCTACTGCAGTTAGCGTGAAACCGAAACAGGTCCGTCATAAGACTTGATACGCGATATGTAATATTTAGATTTTTAGTAAGATGAACACTTTATTTTGGTATAATTTTATTTTTGTCCTATAAATATTACCACTTTAGCATGCGATAGCCATGTATCGACGAACTGCGAAGCCAGATCGTGCAAGACATTGTCCACCCGTGGACTTTTTTCCATTACATAGGAACACCGTATTTTTTTCCTATTTACCCCTGGTGACTATAGTTTGAGATGAACAAGTCCAGAACTTTATCCATAAATTATGGGTAAATTACTGTTCAACCCAAATATAATAATGACGGCAATCGAATATTCTGTCGAAGATTTTTCTTGGAGAAGTTTACTTCGAGTTTCCCCCATAAATAACGTGGTGCCGATCCGTCCTCGGGACAACACTGGCCGATTCCTCGGCTAATTGCCCGCATTTATAATAGCCGGGCGACACTTCCTCCAATTATGAAATCCTTTAAAATATAGGTCACGGCGGCCATTAATTTCTGGCCAGGGCCCCGCACTCTCACCCCCGCCGTTTCTTGTTCCCGAACCCTCTTATATAACCCCGCTCCCCACTCACCGAATAACTTATGGGTATAACTTTCCCTAGATTCATTTTATATTAATAAAATTATTGACTCGGGGGAAAATTAGCATACCTGTGGATAATGGTTTATATCCACCCGGGTCCTAAATCGGAAGAACAAACCTTTTTCAAACTGATCGAAAATGGCGCTTGTTTTTCAGGGCGTTATTTTCCCTGCAATACGTAGAAAAACTCCTAGTCGTAAAATGCCTACAGTAAAGTTTATGGAACAAGCTATCGTGAAATCTTAGATCGGAGCCAGCAAATAGGCAGGGACTAGCAAATTCTGACGCTTTCTACCTAGATCTCCCTAGCAGTCTCTTTTCTTAGAAAATGAATTCCATTATTATACCTAATATAATTTCATTTTCATTTTCAAATGAACATTCCAAATTTTGAAGTAAGAAAAAATCTATGATGGAGAAAAAAGTGGAGGTGCATTGTCAGTGGAACTGGTGGATACTGGCTGTAGTGAACAATCTGCCAGTTATATTAATGACTAATGAATGTTTCGGTGATTGATTCGGTTTCCGAATTCGATGATTAATAGTACCGACCGAACAATGCCCATGACAATTCTCGGGAATGTTTTCTCTGGGAATGTCGTCCTTAACTAATGGACTGGGCCGAGTTAAAGTACACCGTGCGGTACGTAAATAAAAATCGGACGCGGAGTAGATTTGCCAGAACCTTGCCAAATCTTGAAGTGTTCCACATTTCTTTTAGGTACAAGATCGTTTTCATTTATTTGTTATTTCTGGTTCCTCGAATAAATTATTCAAAACCAGCCGTACAATTAAACGTTCTTTATGTTTCAGGTAATTATTTATAACAAAGTCAATCGGGCGAAGAAATATAAAATCGCTCGGCGCTTTTTAAGTCGTGAGAATAAAAAAGCACGGGTGGGGGTTTATTACTAAAATGAGTTTTACATAAAAGTATTTTAATCAGATTTCACTTTTTGAGTACTATTCATTGGTGCTCTCCTGGATGGCGAAAAAACATTCCAAATTATTTTCAAATATTTTCATCGCTCGGCAGAAAATCTATTGTCTACTCGTTTAGTTATTTAGACTGACGAACACTTATTCGGTTCCCGAGAACTGTATTGAGTATTAAATCAGAGTTAGTCGCTGTATATAAAGATTGAACATGAGACAGTGTATGGTCGATTTACTTTTATGTTCGATTTTGCTATTGTAAATAAGTGTTAGATTGCAATATTAGCGTTATTCACTTAGGAATATTTATGATTCGTCCGCTTAAGTAAAAAAGTCATTCTGTTCGGTGAACGGATACATTAGCCGAGCAGGGTAAATAATGCGGAATTAAGGAAGTTAAGGAGGGAAGTGATGGTAAGGTAAGTTAAGGTTGATTGAGGGGGGGGGTGTTAGGAGTGCTCGATAGCCCAGTGGGACAGGGGCCAATTGGAGCGGCTCTTCCCTCCCTGCCAAATACCCCCCGTCCCCCACCACCCGGGCCGCCGCCGTTTACCACATTTCGCCCCTTGTTCGTTTACTTTTTGTCCCATCCCTTTTACATTACCCGTTCCCCCGACTTGAAGGATCCCCGTCGCCGTTTCCCTTCGACGATTCCGGTCGTCCTTGCCAAGTCCGTTGTCTGCTGGCTCACACTACAAGTGATTCCCGGGGGGGGGCCTTGTCGCCTGACTATCTCGGTTTTTAAAAGGAGTAAGTAAGTACGATCGTGTCGGCCCGGCCTTCGAAATAACCAGTGATCGATTTGCAAAAATGCAGACATCTGACTTTTTAAGTTTACAACATCAGTTCAAATTTACAATCGAATGACAATTTACACCAGCGGCGGGGAACGAACCTGAACACTTTAATTATTCCTTTAATCCTCAGTTTACTCTGCTCAAACGAATGATCTCTTCCCCATGATAAACAATGACGTACAATCAAAACTTTCAAAATATGATTGATTATTTTGGTATTGATTTTAAATTGTGGGCTGATCAGAAGAAGAGTTCGTTGTCAAAGTTTGTCAATCGAAACTTTTTCACCGCTACTGTTCCTGTCTTTTCTTATCAATGAGGGCCCCTCCTCAATAAAATAATTGAGGGGTTAACCATTATTTCAAAGTTCCGATAGAATTTTTAAGGACAATTTTCGAGCTGTACGCTCATCGGTAGATCCCTCAATGTGCAAACGTTCGCGCATTATGCCGGACGAAGGGGGTCGGTGCGATGGACGTACTTTCGCGCTAATACGACAGACGGTTTTAGCATACCGGAGTGCCCGAATGCCCCATCGTTGGGCGCACTCGGGTCGGCTCTCGAGTTTTTGCCCCGAAGCCGAAAGTGACTCGGGTCCCCCCCCTCCTTTCGTCAACTGTGCCTTGATTTCCCTTGCGGCTGCCAAATCCTGAGTCATATCTCGGCAAACCCGAGTTATATACGCGATGGGGCCAGGAAAGTTTCTGATTTTTATACCAAATTGTGTTGACTTAGAGTGAGACCTCGGGTGGAATTCGGGTTTGAATTCCACGTAGATTAAAATAGAACCAATTAAAATTTGTAGTAAAATACGATTTCAACCTCATATATTATTTAATTATGATATATACTAAGACAGTTATGTCCTAGTACACAGGCAATATTTTAGTGTGAAAAACTTTATATAACCCCTATCCCGTCAGGAGTATGTAGGATCTCTGAGACTAGCTTATATACTGTAAGTCGAAACCATTGATGTCTCTTATTAATCAATAGATTTGAATCCAATAAATTTGTCGATAGTTTTGGTGTGCGAGCGCATAGAGCACTCCATGATCAGCCGATCGTTCTGAGGCTGAAAACCGCCGCAGCTGATCCCTGTTCTCCCGCCAGAAAAATTAATCGGCAAAGTTGTTTCTTGAATCGCGGGTCTCGGAACGATGTTTTACAAACGCGCGACAAGCGCGCCGCCCCCGGGGGATCTCGCACTGTACACCCATTAAACTTGACTGGCAGAATACATGCCGGACTTTGGACGCGGCAATTTTTAAAATTCAACCACCGGCAAGCCGTATACCAGTACGATATCTCATGTCGTACTGTTCCCCCTTCCCCCCCGTTTATTTCACATAAGTTCGTGCCTGCCAAAATTATACGAACTCTGGCTTTCGAAGCTCTGGCGTATAGAAGCTTATAATCACTTCGGCAACATCTTTATAATTTTTATTTCCTGAATAACACTAATCAAAGGAAGTACTATTTGATAGGGTAAGGTGGGCAATAGTCAACTATTGTTTGTACCCCCATCGGAAGACAAGAATAAGCCGTTTATGTTGTTGTCTGCGTGGAATATATATTTCAAACTTGTTTGTCATTCGGCAACTGATACATTTTAAGCAGTGATGATTTTAAAATATTTCAATTAATATACAAACTACAAAATTGGCGCATCTACATTGGAAGAAGTGGAACGAGTAAGAATTGTGGATCTCAAATATTTTTGGAGGTCACTAAAAAATATTTCAGTCCCCAACATTCTATCGATCATATTTGATTCACGGTTTCAAAGAACGCTTCAGTAAACCACCAGACCTTTGTGCAATTTAAACCATTATATTTTATTCTGGGTTTTATATAGCATTATTATTTTGCTTAATTTCGTGATGTGTATAGAGATTAATATGAAAATACCCCGGCAATTATTGGTAAACGTATTATACAAAATTACCTAATTGCGTGATGGTAATTTAAATATTCACTTTTAACGATCCGTATTTAAAATTTTAACGAAGGCAAGTTTTAGTCGTGCTAATTAACTTCGCTCCTGAAAATCCATTCGAGCTAACTGAATGCGTAACATTCCAATCCCGTTACTCCTGATAACACACGAATGTTTCCCCGGGCATTGGAGATAATACACGAACTGCAAGCAGTCTTGATTTTAGAATCATAAGCTACATGTACTCTTTAAAGCGAACTCTGTTTCAATTTTTATTTTTACCCCCCGTTATTGGGAGCTTCAATATTTTTAGAACCGATGCTTTCTATTTACCAGTCTCGGTATAAAACATTTGATATTTCTCAAATGAATGTAATTTTTGTCTTGAAAGTGAAATCTGTTTCTTGTTACCTCAATACGGTTATTTTTATCATGTTCGGTTGACTTCGTCCGACTATAGGAATCGGCAAATAATCTCTTCTTAAATGTTGTTCATCGAGTAAATGCGTATATTTTAATGAAAATTGTTTCATTCGAATTTTCGAAATTCTCATTTTCTCCTAGTTCTGTATGCACCAGATCGTGTATCTCAAATTTCGAGCGTTGAAAAATTCAAAATTTTATATCATGTTTCGGTCATTTCGGCTCCTTTCTGTCTCAATATGGTTAATTAAAAATGTGCAGTTTCTCCTAAATGACGTTTTAATTTTTCATCTACTGGCAGAATTAAGATGCAGAACTTGACCCTGGACCGGTTTGGGAGGTTCGCCCCTGTTATCTGAATGACTGAGCCCAGTGGCGGCTGTCCCGATTGGCAATTGGCTCTACTATATTTAACAGCCGTCACGTGACCCCGTGTCGCTCCCGCACCTTTCTATTTTTGTCATTTCAGTCGCTCCGCACATAATATTTGCCTCTGATATTATTCTCGATAATTTATCAAAATTCAGGAAATCGATCCTGTTTTTCTTTTCGTGTCAGCGTTAGAAACCGAAGTCGCTTCGCTCCAGAAAGCGCGGATACCGATCGATTTAGCTCCTTTGAGTTTATACTAAATTAATCTCTCGGCATTCCAATCCCGTTTTATGGCGCGGGGGCTTAAACGGATTAATAACCGTTTTGTAGAGTTCCGAAACGCGCGCGATTACGGCCGCCCGCTGTTGGGTTTAAACTTAAATGGATAACACTCCTGGGGAGAATTTGGATTTTCCAAAATTAAAAGGTTCGAGTTAGGGCGCGGGGCTGGGGCGGGCACATTATAATGAAATAACGACCCTGAAATTTATTGTATTGGCTTACTGCCTATTGTAGTAACTGCTGGTTGCCTCAGACCGTTTATAAAGATCCCGCCCGTTGCATAGAATAATTCAAGCCGGTAAATGTACGATTGTGACGCTCGATTACATGCCGAGGCGCTGGGGAATATTTTTCTCGTAAAGGCTCGGTTCCCGACAAATTAGTATCCTCCGGTATAAAATAGACGAAAAATGAGTTTCAACATGAATTTATTATCACTTCTCTTTTTCTAAACTCGTTTGTCGATCGGTACTCTTAAAATCCGGCTGTCGAATGCTCTACCCTTACGCCGCGACGATTAACTGCTCCTTGTTAGCTCGTGAAAGCATTAACGAAGTGTTTCCTACAAATGCGGACCCTCGTAAAAATAACGTTCCACTCAGCACGAACAACTACCTGCCGTCTCGCTCGTGGGATAAGGTAATGTTTACTGTCACGGCTTTCTGCCCGGGCTTTAAATTTGGCCGTATTAGCATTTTTATGCGCCCAGCTCCTTATGGAAGGAAGTCCCTGCACTATTTGCGCTCCCGTGCATCGGCAATAAACGCTGGTAAATCGCCCCGACTATAAGATTATAGCTATTCTAAAATAGAGGCAGGAAATTGTGGGGAATTAAATTTCTAGGAAAATACTATCGCTGTTATAAAATATTTTCTTGCACAATACTCTGACATTTATTGTTCATGCCCGATTTGTAAATCTTGTCTTACAATAATAAAAACTAATTTCTTATAACTTTTGTAATAATATCCGATTTATGGTGGTCACATTTCAAGGCCCCAGAATATTAATATTTCTTATTTAATCACGTAGAGAAAATTTATTGTAGTTGAAGTTAACACTAATCATTAATGTATATGTTCCCAGCATTCGTACGTAATAACACCGTTAAAGCCCTTAATCTTGAATTATTCAAACTAAATAGCCCATATATTAGCACTGATATATTACTATTGCTTCTGTGATCTACTACTAGTTGTCGTTTTGTTTGGGATCATGGCAATAATATCCAAAATTCGTATAATTTCTAACATATGAAACACAAATAAGTGAGTATAGCGATTGCATGGGGGAAATGAAAGTGTCGAATTGGGACAAGACCCAGACAGCATTGAATAATCCACGATCTATTCGCATAGGTCTCATCATATTGACTGGTCATATAAATCTGGTGTCCCCATTGCTGAGTACAATTGTACGAGTGTTTGCCCAGTGTCAGACTCTTACGGTTGCCCTAATATAAACGCAGCCACTTTTCTCTGTCCGCCCCAAATGGCCATACACCTTATCCATGCTCAACGCCATTAGGTCAGCCGCCCTTCCGTCTTCCAGCTTCAGTCCCCTTATGAATAATGCTCGTCCTTCCCGGGTATTCTATCCCTCCTTTTACCCCCTCGTAGTTAAGTAACGTTCACTATAATAAGGCGTGGTCTAATGGATGTCTCGAAACTTTCCCAGATGGTCGGCGCGCGTTCCCTTCCCCTTCAAAGGACTCAAGCTTCACTCGTAAAACGGACAGTAGATACAAATACGTCTAAACTCTCTAGTACTAAAGACCTTAGTCCTCATCTCTTATGTCTATTTTTCTTCCTTCTGCCTCCTCTTGTTTGTATTTTACTGTCCATCATCAAAGTAAGATTTGTCCTTTAATCAAGATAATAAAAAAATCATGCCATATAGCAGGAAACTAACTGGAGTATTTCTCCTCAAGCTATATTTATTTATATAAAATCTCAAAAAATATAAATTTAAGGAGAAACAAGGCACGCCACGAAAATGAGCAAGCCTTTCTTCTTAATTTAAGCAAGTAAAATGAGAAAATAAATTCATAGGTTCAATATTTACAGTTCTGCTTTGTTTAATTGGCGGGCAACTAATAATTTACATAAGGAGATACCATTGAGCTGTAGTGTCCCTACGCATTAAGGTAAATCACGCCAGTCTGGCAATTACGGAGGGTAAATTAACAAAAGGCTACTAACAGAGTGAAGGAGGGGGGCCTACTCTGTTTATACACGAAGATCCGCCTCCGCTGTATATAACTCATTTGGCCTGCCACTTATCTCCTCCCCCTTTTTCCCCGGTGTCGGCTCCCCCTCGATCGTCGACGCAGCACGCGAGTCAATTAGTCTCTCCGGCTGCCCTCCCCTGCATATTCATTCCGGGCCACCTGTAGATCGCCACGTCCCACGCCTGGCACAACAGTAACGTCTTAACGCCCGCCTCTGACCCGCCGGGGCTAATCGAAATATATTCTGATCGAGGTAGCACCACCTCCATTGGAATGAGCAATACTACTGTCCCGCAAATTGGGGAATGTGTGTTCCATGTAGAATGCCCACCTTATGCACACTTGAAATGCCACCAATTACTACTATACTGCGACTCGAAATAACGTATACGCTTAAAAGTCCATCTTGCTATATTATTGCATAACATTAATAATGTGATGGACAACGCTTTCCATTTATCCGTAATGTGACAATAAATCTAGTTTTCGTAATATATTCCCGTCGACAAATTATCATCCTTATTAATAGTTGGTCCTACTAATTAATGTATAAACGTATATACATACACATCGGAATCGAGATACAGGTATATATATATTAGTCACCAATAGTGGACAGGTATCGGGTCGTACGGTTTATTCTCGCGTGACCTAATTTACCAGAATCGCCATTGCAGATATGTATATTTAGGTACACAGTACCACAACAACAAGGTTTCTTATAAAATTACGAATAAATGGGAGAAGTTTGATCGCTTCGTGTTTGAGAACTCATTACCGAAATAATTTCTTCGCTATTGCCGTTTGTATAATTTTTCTTTGTCTCTACAAGTTTTCCAGCCTGCATGAAATACGGAGAAATGTTGATATTATAGCAGAAGCGTTTTAGTTTCAACTGGCGTTCAGGAAATTCGTGCAATCCTCGGAGCCTGAGGGAGTGGTTTTACGGACTCTAATAAACTTTTCATTTCTCCCATTTATAAAATGGCTGAGTTACTATCGATTCAAGCCCAATAAACCGGATATATCCAATTAAATCTCATTGTAAAAGCTATACACTGTTGGGTTCGTCCTTAATCAGAATCAAAGGGCATTGGGCGACTGCCTATGGCTTTATTAATGCCATTTTACGAAACATAAATTATATACGCGTTGAAGTCAAACTAATGGATCATCTTTTCGGTGATGACAAGGAAATGACTTTGGCCTATAGAAACGGGACTATTTATTGCTGACATATGTGTAGGCATGAAACGGAAGACGGCAAGAATTATGGCTTTCCAAACCCCCGGGGACCACGCAGCGGTAATATTATTCGCGAAAGATTCGTTGGACAATATAATCGGTCGGTTTCGGAGTACAGCAAACTGGGCTACTGCACTTCGCCGACTATTTTAAGCCGTCTCTAATGCGGTCAAAACTTCAGCTAACGAACCAAATTGTATTTCTTCGCGCGTAGTCTGGCACCGTTCTTATCTTATTCTCGAAATCGAAAGAGTCACACTTCGAATTATTTTCGAGCAAAATCGCCCGGAGTATTTCGGTGTTTTTGAGGGCCTATAAAGGAATTCTTTGCGATACAGAGAAATACCACGCTTAGAACCGACGAATCCATTACACAACTCATTAATAATAGATAAGATTTGGTGAATTAGATATCGATCGTCCTGTATGACCTATTTTACTGAAAATATTTTTGTTTACAACTTAGAGACTTGAAGTGTAACTTCAGTAAGATTTTATAGTGAGAGGACCATGAATTCTACAAATAAACCCGAGGTAGTTACGTGGAGTTAGGATGGTTGTCATTTACTGGCCTCGGAGGCCTAGCGAACACTATTTTAATCTTTTAATTTATCCAATTGTTCAAAGCAGCGTCTCTCAAGTAACCTGGATAGATTCAGAGTAATAAAAGTACTTTTTAATTGGGCCTCTTTCTCTTTTTACATTTACCTGAGTCGAACATTTTTTTAATTAATAAATCCGAAAAAGTATTTTAGTCTACGCGTTTCATTTTGATACCTCGCAAAGCCAGAAAACGGCACAATTAAACAAATCTATTTTGGAACACCTCGTCACGAGCGCACTCAAATGCCGTAAACTGGTGTTAGTCATCGAAATTGTATGTAGAATGCTGAATCTTACGTAATTACTGTTGTACATTGAATCAAATATTTTCTATTTGTTTTTCAACACTGTACCATTTCACTAATAATTTTCAAATAACCGCAACCTGAATTTGTTGATTTTCTCATATCGCTGGACAAGTTTTTTGATGACCGAGTTCAAGATATTTTTCTCCAATGGAAGTTTCACAACATAAGTTCACAACTGGTTTATCACAACTCCGCTAAATATGTCCTGAACTTGTGAAATAAAAATTATAACGGGATTGGAACGGTTCTCTAATTCGTATCCCGATTGTCGGGGCTGAACTACCGCAACCGTCTATATGAGAGAAAAGGGAAGAATGAATGGAAATGAAAGAACCAGAGAGAGAACGAAACATTTCCTTGTTGCTTCCTCTAACGCTTTAACGGGGGGCAGTACCCCGTTATAGGTGGGGGAGAAATTCGCGGTGAAAAATGAGGAGTAGGGTCGGGAGGTAAGAGTAGTTCGGTTGGCTTTAAAGTCAGTACGGCCCCCGGCAGATAGAGTGAGAGTGAGGGAGGGAGGGAGAGATAGATAGATAGATAGAGGGAGAGAGGGAGAGAGAGAGAGAAAGAGGGCGAAAGAGACAGTTCCTTGCCACCGCCCCTTTCCCTCGTCTTATCTCTGTCCCGTTTCTCCACTTTAATATTTCTGCCTGCACGGTGGACTCCCATCCGTACAAAAAAAAACATTTTTAACAATAGGTTGTTTTCTCGGAAGTAAGATCTCCAAATTTAAAGTCCGCGCTGGTTAGTCTTATCTTACGGATAACTTCTAAGAAAAGAACATCTTGCAGTGAAATATTGGATTGCACAATGGTGCAGACTTATAAATTAAATTCTATTAGTCCATAGTACAGTGATATCTGTAAATAGGGTTCATTCGAAAATCAAGAATAAAAATAATGGTTTATTGACCATATTCATTTTATTATACTTAAGCATAAGTCATTTTATTCAGAATTTTTTTTATTTTAGGTGTTGCATGCAAATGTGCTTTATTTCTATGTCTGCATAATTGCTTAACAATATGAGAGTAGTGGGTTCGGTTTTATATTTTTAAATGAGCTCTGCGATAGTTGATACTACTTAATATTATGAAATCTTGAGCACTATTTGAGATAAATTAATATAACGGTGATAAATCCGGTTAGTCAGTGCCCATTCGACAGCGGTAGTTAATAATTCTTTGAATCTTATAGCTTGTTTCGTGTTCCTTACAAATATAGATATATTTCGTAGCTTTACTAATTCCTATAGTGTGAGGCAATGAATAATATTTTGTATAAATTGCTTCCTGCAATAAATTTCATTTCATTCATGCATGAATTCAATTCCGTTCGGAGTGACGGAAATCATGAATCAGATACAAGAAGGCGACGACAGGTTTGCTTATCTCTTGAACCGTATTTCCTCCTCGCCCATTCATATATTTATCTTTCATACCCATCCACGCTCGAACACGCTACCCACTGAACACATGATTCATCCGACCCTTTGTCCAGATCGCAATATCCAAGAATATGACTCGAATATTTTCGACAATAGAACTCGATCTTAAACAAGCGGCCACTTATCTATCTGGCTCTATGTTTTCTTACAAATCGTTTTTATTTAGAAGTAGGTGTCCAACGTGTAAAATCTTCGCTTGATTTTGAACTACGTCTCATCGATACCCATTTGGTGGGAAAAGCTGTAATCACGGCGCATCTAATACTAACCCGCATTGCCGGGCGGTTCTGCGAGCACTGCCTACTCTTCGTAAGGCAGTAATGGGTTCCATTTTATATTTTTCATTCCAATTTCGATGCCCGACTTGAACCAACGCTCTTGTAAAACCCATGTAGTGGACTAAAAAACAACATTATACATGTACCAGGTAAACTGTTACATTTTTCGTGATCACTGAAAACTCGAAACCAAGTACAATTACTAAAATAAATATTAAAAATAACGAAGTACAAAATTTATAACTATAAAAATTTTATTCGTGGAAAAATATTTTATAGGAGATAATCTTCCATTCACTTGGTCAAGCCTAAGCTAGACTGATTTTGGTGTTAGCCGAATGTGTTATGTTTGTAATAATTTTTACGTCAATGTTTTAATTAAAGAAATTACCTCCTCAGTCAGCGTTGTATGTAACAGTGTCTGTAAGTTAGCCGGGTCGAGAGAAGAAAATGCAGATGGTAGCAGCGGGATTTGTTAATGGCTTTGTTAAAACCCCCAACGCGACACACTTCGTATGAAGTGCATGTGTCTCTTGACGTTTTACACCCGATATTTTAGTTTCCGGATTCTCCCAGGAACCGTTCTTTTTTTAACAAAGTGAGAGGGAAATGAACGTATTAGTGGAGCGGACGATAACGTCATGGAGCCTTTTAGCTCGGGGCCGGCTCCAATCACCTTTATATACCGGTTCTCCGGGGGGGGCCATTCCCCGACAATAGAGGCAAGCCCATTATTTGACCGCCCGCGCTTCACAACCACTCTAGCCCCAACTATCCATCCTTTCATTCCCTTCAAGAGTGGAAACCGATGAGGAATTGAAGGTTTTAAAATCAATCCTTCAGGCGACGAACATTAAGTTGTACTGATAAATATTAATGAGACTGCTTACATAATGAACTTAATTATCGATCAAATACTACCAATGTAGTGGATTACACAATTGTTTAAATAAGCTGAGTATTAACTATACGTCTCAACTTGGATTAAACGACATGTATTGTTTAAAAAATAATACTTTTATAGCTAATATTGGATCATTTATTTCACAAAGACGAAAATCTGTAGGCGATTCAAAATATTTAGTGTTGTGTAAGGCTTATAGTTAATTAACCACTGGAACTTCCAATTAAAAATAACCCAGACAACGTGATATTAATTGAGCGTGGACTTTTAATAAGAAGGGAATTCGATTGAATGAAAAAGGAGGGCGTAATGAATTCACGTGACGTAACTAAACAGGATATTGTGAGACGTTACCCTAATCTCTTAAATAACCGGAGTATTTAACTCAAGGTGGGAACAAATATCTGTGTTAAACACAATCTCTTTGCGAGATTGATTCCTACCAATATCTTAGCACTTACACCTACCGTGGAGTTTCAAATTTACCAGAGTTTAGGATCCGGCACTGCTTAGTGGTTAAGAGCATCACGGCGCCATGCTGGGTCCGAATATCGGTGGAGAACTTAATTTTCCTTCAATTTAAACTTATTCTAATAAATTATAAACGTCAATCATAATTTTCCTAGTTTCAGAAATTAACCGAAATTATCAGTCAATATTATATTCGAAACAACATAATTCGCAAATTATATACCAGTTCCGGGATCAAAACACGAGTCAAATAGAAATTATCATCAGTAGATAATCATCGCTCAAAGCTAATACTACACCCGCAGGAGGTCCGAGTCTTACCGTTTAGTATTTGCATGTAAACTTAGTTTTCACGCGGTGTTTACCTTTAGCGGTAAGCTTAATGAAGAATTGGAAAATTTTTAATCAAAATTGATGCTCCGGAAACCGAAAGTACTCACTTAAATGGTGGACAAGTGATCCGAATCTCGTCCGCGCTTACTTGGCCTATAGGCTGAGTTCACGGCGCATCTAATACTGAACACGCATTGCACCGCAGTAATGCCATTTAGTATTCGAACACGCCGCAACTTGGGATATGAGCTACTTATAGAAAAGGCAACTGTTTTATAATGTTTAATTTTATTAATAGTTATAATTCTCCAATTTTAAATCTACAATCGCCTTCAACATTAAAAATGTTAGTGGTATGACTGAAATTTGAAGCACTGTTTAATATACTTCTGAGAAAATTAAAAATACGCTGGCTTAGATCGAATTTAAAAAGAAATTATGGTTTCCACATTTACGGATATAAAATAATGTAAAGTAATATTGTCAGCATCGAAACAAATAATTATATTCTTATGTGAGTCATTTCTAAACCGTTTGAATTTTATTGGATACAACAAATAAGTGCGTCAAATGGGCGACATAATGAAATCGGTAGGATTGGAGCAAGTGTGAGCACCTTAGCCTGTGGACAAGCTAATGACTATATGGGTCAGAGCCTAAAACGTGTTGGCTAAAGATATACAATGCGAGTTAACCGCGGGACGGCAAAAACCTGAAATAAATTATACTCGAGGGTGCGGCTGTCGGTCGCTTCGAAAGGAGTTTTTGGCTTCGAAATACACTGCCTGGTGACAGTCCCGCCCTGGCAATGTGTTGGGTATAATTAGTACACATGTTATTTATTTTTGCCCTTTTCATTCTACCTATAATTTTTTGAACCTGCGATTTGAATCCTACGGAGCTCACTCATTTTCTCCGAGGAAAACGGTGCTCTGAAACCGGAAAACAAATGTTTAAGTCGGTACTTCTGCCGATTTTACCCAGATCTGTTATTCCCAACATGTTCGATATATTTTCGTTGCACGTTAGCGGCAAAACGCGTTATGTTTTCGTAAATGTGCCTAAATTACTGTTAATTTGGGGACCATTAATAGGATTTCATGGGCATATTTTCAGTTCTCATTAATTCACAATTTGATGCATTAATTTCCAACTAAACCAATTAGTTCCGCTTCTCGTTGTTTTAGTAACAACTCAATAAATAAACTATTCTGAAGAGAAGTAAAAAACGGTTAATTTTATGGTGCTTAATATATCTATCCTATATGCGTAGCTTAATACTGAAGGTGACGCTTGCCGGGGAGACAAGGGTTTGTGAATTTTCGTTTATTTTTATTTTAATGAAATCTGTATCGAATATCTTAACTGAAATGTAAAAAACCGCAACCGGTCGTAATCTCGGTGGTGGGTAATATAAGGGAGGTCGTCCGGTAAGCGGAATTTTCCCTGCTCCATTACCTAGCCAGAGGCGTCTAAGCCGGGCGTAAAAATGTGAAAATAATAAGCTGCATTTTATCACACTCCCGCAGAAGAAATTCTGCTGTCGGGCCCGAATAAATCGTTTCTTCCTTATATTTTAAATTTCGGAGACGTTGGATAGTTATTCCGCTTAACCTTCCCGTTTAATAATATTAAGCAATCTGATGTATACGAATTTATATATCAATATAAATTCTTTATATATATATATATATATATATATATATATATATATATATATATATATATTATATATGATCGCTTATAATTTTTAACCATAAATACAATTCGATGCGCCTCTTTTAGAAACTTGATGGTTATCATTCAATTGTACTTACGTTTTCGAGTCATTATGAAAAAGTTTAATTTGTTTATCGATAATTATTTAAATTAATATTATACCTCTATTTAATAAATTATACCTTCTGATGGTATGAATTATTCGGCATCACCAACAGACACGTAAATTACTGCAATGCATTACTAATGCAGTGCATAACTAGACCTATAATATTTTCTTATATGAATATGTATCTGATTTTTTATTACATACTTTCTTCACCCTCATAAATCGTCTCTTCCCTTTAATTATACTTTGTTTAAATAAAGCTTACGTATCGAAATTAAAACAAGTATAATACGACCGAAACGTTCGGAGAATATAAATGGGAAGGTGAAGCTGAGAGAGGGACGAAGCAACTGTTGCTGTCTCTGGGGAAGTTTGACCGGGTGACCTGATTGTGAGGAGTGCAGAGCCGGCCGCTAGCCCATTCCTAATGGGCTCCCCCACACCACAGATCACCGATTGAATTATCCCCTAGCTAACTACAGTGCACACTACAGGGGCACTGTAAAAGGGGTCGAATGCCTCTGTTCTGTAATATGTTCATTTCAGTTCGGCCATTTTCTTTTTAGCATAATCCTTTCGCCCGCTCGGTTGAGGAACTCTAATTCCGCATCTAAAATCAGATCAAGCAGCTATAATATAATACTGAAATAAGAGTTGTTAAATTTATTTTTAAGATGGGGGCCGGAGAAAAAATTATCTATGAAAAAATTCCCGGGCCAATTATTCACTCCGGTGACCGGTCATGTCGGGATGATGGATCCGTTTCTCCGCCACCCGTAAAGGTTGTCGTACTCCTTTATTCTTTTCCTATCAGCCTTCCTGTCCTTCACCTGCAGTATCCTTGGTTAATTTAACTGAGGAGCTTTTCGCTCGGTTCATCCGGCCAAATGGCTCTGCTGGTAACCGTTTAAGCCGCTCTCGGGCTGTTTTGGGAGGAGCGTGTGGTCAGGTCACACGTGCGGGTCACGGGGCCCACCGATCAATAGCCCGACACTCCCTTCCCCTATCTCCCTCCTTTCTCCCCTCCACCCTCTTTACTCTCGCACACAAGCGCGGCGCCCTCTCTCTCTCTCTCTCTCTCTCTCTCTCTCTCTCTCTCTCTCTCTCTCTCTCGCTCTCACGCCGTCACGCACGTTTCTCCCTCGACTCCAATTTCCGTCACTCTTTGTCTTCCTCGCCCGTCCTCCTTAATGCATAACTTATCGACCTACAGCGGAACCGCAGGTATTTCGGCTTCAATGGGATGAACCGGGAATGGGAGCGTGGGGAGAGGAGCCGTTTATATTTAATATTCCTTAAATAATTGCCCTAATCGCGGGGGAAAGGGACCCCTGAAGATTTTATATCGACCCATTTCATGGAGGTCAATCAATTTGATCTTATTAAGTGGTAATTAACAGTTTCTCGATAAACAGAAGGTATCAAAAGTGTTGTAACTCTATATTTATTTATCAACATTATGAGTAATACTTTAGTACCTACAGGATGCTTCGTAGGCAGTTGATTATTTACTTCAGTATAATTACCATTGGAATACTGAAAAGAAAGGGAGTGATCCTCACGAAAAATTTATTTTATGCTTTTCTAAATTATGTAATATTTTAATATAATTACGGATATAATTATCAATGATTCTAAATACGTATGAGTTTCCTTAATGTTGTATAATTTATTTTCTTTTATCTTATATACAAGGGAGAAGTCGTTTTAATAGCTTAATGTTGGTACAGTATGTTGGTACATTATAACATTTCTACACCCATATTACAATTGAAATTTAAACAAAAATTTCAAACGGACCGTGTACTCATAACATCGCTATCGGTTTATACGTCATTAGCTCTGAAGGAATTGTAACTAATGGCGATTAAATATTTAAGCACAACGTTATGTTATCACTGTGTTACCCTTAAATACTTACCGTAACTTACCGTAATCATTATACTTTCAGCTTTTAACAATCAATTAATGCGATAAAATATAATTAATATAATTCACACGGTGATAGTCCACTTCTTTAATTACTAATGCAATGTCACGTGCATAACTTGAGTCCTTTCGGAAATTTTGTGTCACGCTTTCAGTTTGTTACTGCGCGTTATCCACTAAGCATTGCCATTATAGATTCCGTACTGAATATTATTATTATTAATTACCATTCACATAGATGATGATTTGGTCTGTAAGCATGATCTGACCAAAAATTATTACTCATCGCCAATTAAGAGACATTACAAGTCCCTTATAACGAACGTAATGTTCATAATAAATAATGTATGGTAAATATATATTCACGTAACTAATAAAAATCACATACAAACGATCAATGCTTATGACCGAGACTAAGATTAAAATAAATATATGAATTAATTTAATAATAGATTATTCATTGTAATTTTATTTTTGTTCAGTTATGTTGCAATGTAACCACGTTATTTAAAAAAAAGAAGATAAGAGTAAAATATTCTTCCATTTTTAAAATTTTTGGACGTTGGCCAGCCCATAGACAGTAGCTCCCAAAACCGTTTCCATTTGCAATTGAAATGATAGAACGGGTGGTAATTTCACATTAGGCTTTTGCGTGGTTGGTTTATCTCCTAAAAGTGTATGTAAAATTTTTCAGACATCGTTACGTTACATCGGTCCTTTCAAACAATTGACGAAGTCAATATTAAAGATATAATATTGAATATTAATATTGATTATTATTGAATATTGATTTAATATTTTGAATTGACCTAATTTAGCATTCAAGGGAAGGTTCTTAATGTATCTTAATCGAAATATGTTTTAAACTCTTTACACTTGTACCCAATATTGTATAAAATTATAGTGGTTCTTTAAAAAGAAGCAGTATTTTTCGAAAATTATGTAACTATTTAATTATTAGATAATATCGAGACACCTGGTAGTTCTTAATATTTTCTACACTTTACCGTTTTATTGTAATTGAAATTTACATTAGTATAACTTATCCAGTGCTATCTATTGCGTGACTTTATGGATCAATCATGTGTTCGCAATATGACATTTCCTGTAACTTTATTAACGCGATACCAGTTTGCAATATATACAACATACAAACAGAATAATATATAATATTATATATGTGTACTCTGATTAAATATTGAGAACTGAGGACCAAATGATGGAATGCTTTATTTATTGACCACATCGCCAAGTCTTAAAAAATAAATTGCAGTCTTCTCACATTATATGCTAAAAGGGATGTTATTTCTGCGAGTGCGTGAGTGAATCGAAAGTGTGCAAAATAAGTTTTCGGGTTTCTATTTAACAATGTAATATTCCCAATTATTAATTCTTCGTAAATCAAATCATTTACGCATTGATCAAATAAGAAGTCGTTTGAAGATGACCATTTTTACAATAGCGGTCTCTGTGAGGGGAGTAATTCTACGATAGACGCCGAAAATTCTGTGAATGTTTTCGGAAAAGATGCCCTAGGTGATGATGCGAAAAATTTAAGGATAGAATTTTCCTGAGATGTACACTCAGGAAGCTCCTCTGCGGTCGACTATAACGTAATTCGCACTGCTTTGGGAGACATTTTCTTGCCTCCTCTGAAATTGCGATGAAGGACATGGACAGCAAACACTTCCAAACCACGTCGGCTAGCTTTTGTCCCTGATGGTAGAGAATACAAAGGAGAAAATTGGCTTGATATGACGATGTCTCGCTAAATTAATAATAAATATGGTACATTTGTACTTGTTTATAGTCTGAGGTTAGTAGAATTCCAATGCATTAAGTAGGGAATAGAGATTCTACGCAGCCTCTGCTTCACAACCATCTCGATACATTTAAAACCGAAATGACGACGGAAATTTTAAGTTAACAAATTATACCACCGATGTTACAAAACGACATACGTCGCGGCCGAGACCCTATCTAGGGTTGTAATGGCCCAATATATAATATTGTATACCACCGACAACCATACTTATTCTGGCCCTCTAATCTACTGAATGCATGCAAATAAAACGTTTATAGTATCACGTAAAATGTGTAAATGGCAGGGAATTTTCGGTCGAAAAATATCAGGTTGCTTTTAATAAACATTTTGACGTATTTTGGTGCTAAACTGTATAGACACAGTATAAATATTTAAAACTGTAATAAGAAGTTATCACTTCTTTAGTTATTACTTATGGTTATTAAGTATTTGGTTAATTTACTTGCGCTCTAAATTTTTAACCTCTTGTTGCAGGTAGTACTAGTGTTTATACTAAGTATAGCGTCACTGATAATCTACTTCATAGATGCCTCCAGGTAATATATGAATTCACTTTTACTATTTTTTAAAACACTAATTTAACTTTGGAATTTTATCTAACTGTGTGATAAGGAATAATTTAAATGAGTTATTTAAATAATAAATAAGAAACTATTGCAGTGAGGAGGTAGAGAGGTGCCAAAAGTGGAGTAACAATGTGACTCAGCAGATAGATTTAGCTTTCAATATATTTTTTATGGTATACTTTTTTATACGAGTAAGTATCCGAAATTTATTTTGTCTAACGTAATTAATGTTGATTTCATCTATCGTGAATTATATAAGTCGAATTTTATTATCTTACTTGAATTTTTCTGAGAACTTTAAAGGTGGTAAACAATTATGCTTTACGTGTTTAGTTTATAGCAGCAAGTGATAAACTGTGGTTTATGTTGGAGATGTATTCATTCGTTGACTATTTCACGATACCGCCATCATTTGTGTCCATATACCTAGACAGAACATGGATAGGTAAGTAATTAGTGCAATCAATATATAATGATTAATCAAGGAATGTTTTTGTCTACACTCTAGTAATATTGAATACATGGTGTGTATAAGTGTTATCACTGTTCATTCAATTCATTAAGTTTATAACCAAATTATTATATTTGTTTATAGGTCTAAGGTTCCTTCGAGCTTTAAGGCTGATGACTGTCCCAGATATACTACAGTACCTTAACATCCTCAAAACATCAAGCTCAATTCGCCTCGCTCAGCTTGTTTCTATTTTCATATCAGTGTGGCTTACAGCAGCGGGTATCATTCACTTGGTAATAATTGATTCGGTTTACCTTTTGATAAATTTCTTAATAGGACATTTTCGATAGAAATTAGCCCAAAATTCTAGTTATTCCGTTTTAAAAGTAATAGTAAATTCAAATCACATGAAAATTTGAATTTAGTTCTGTATTACCATGACTACCACATTTTGTACTGATAACTTTGCAAGTACACTAACTGTTAATATTGCTGATGGTTTTAAGGTACACTAAAAACCTATCTTAAACTAAGTGAGGTATTTACATGCTGTATATTTAAATTAATATAAAACTTACTGGAATAAATCTTATTATAATTGACATTACTGTTCATATGAATTTATTGATTTGAGTATTTGATTATTATTTATAAATAATTTTATCCAATTAAAAAAACAATATTTTCTCCTACTTCAAATGAACAAGTATATATAATGAAACTGCAACATGTAGGGTTATTCTTTTGATCACGTTACTGTGGTAATAATTTGACAATAGGTATGTTCAAACTTATTTAGTACGCATTATGTATAATTAATTTTTTTTGTTTGATTAATCTGTAGACACTACCCTTTTATAAATTACTATTGCAAATTTATTTACAAAAGGGTAGTGTTAGGGTTTGATTATTAGCAATAACAACACCTTTTAATTGTATGATTTACCATTTTCTTATCAAAATGACTTTATAACAGTATGATATTTTTACACTTATCCTTCAATCTTTCCAGCTTGAGAATTCAGGTGATCCAATGGAATTCTCAAATCCGCAGCAACTTTCGTATTGGACATGTGTATACTTTCTTATTGTCACCATGTCTACTGTTGGTTATGGTGATGTTTATTGTCAAACCATACTTGGCAGAACATTCTTAGTGTTCTTCTTACTTGTTGGATTGGTAAGTTTTTAACATTTTATTATAAATGAATATATTATAATATTGATGAGGAAATGAATGTTGTGTATATATCATATGTAAATATTTAATTAAAACGACCATTATTCATTTAATTATGCTATTCAGTATAAATTTAAATTTGCTATGCATTTTTTAATGTAGTGAAAAGTGTTAAATGAATAGTACATTTTAAAAACATTATTAAAATGTTGAATTAAAATTAGATTAAGGAAACATTTATGCCTATTTTAACAATAAGGTTAAATATTTTAATGCTAAGATTGATTATTTTAAGTTCTTACAGTTTATTCATTAAATGCTAGTTTCAGCAGTTACACATACAGCATCTTTTAACAGTATTTGTGTATACACTTCATTCCTATTGTTTTACATGTTCTTTACAACTGTATAGTCATATTTATTAATCCAAGTTGTTTTAATAAAAATGTTTCATTCAAAATATTGCATGATAATAATTTTTCAAAATATGATTCTTTAATAAATAATTGTGTAATGTTTGAATTGTATCTTAAAGTCATTAGGGGGATAACAAATAAAACAAATATGTATCACATAATTATTTGCTAATATTCAAGCTTACTATTTGATGGTAAAAAAACCCAAAAAATTATGATATTTCCATAAAATATATATTATTATTATTTCCAAAAATTAACATAACTGTCTTGTTTAAGTGCACTATTATACCCAACATTTATTACACAAATTTATATTTCAAAATCATAATATTATATTGGCCAATTATGATGATACATGAAACAATGGTGTCATATGTCCCCCAATGACAATGTCACAATGTTCTTTCTTAACAAATGTGTTGCTTCTGTGATCATTTACTACCAACATTATTTTAAACATTTTTTATTATTCATTTCTACCAAAAAATATTCAGTGTAAAATAATTAACAATGGTAAGCTATTTCATCAGTATTTTCATATATCTGGAAACATCACAATTTTCACTAGTATCAGAAGTTTCCTAACATTCCAAATGATCAAAATGTTTTCTTTGACTTTTTTGAACTTTATCGTATAAATAAGACTTAAATTTTTAAGTAATAACAGAACATAAATCCCTTTCTCTTATTATTGAATAGGATTTGAACATCAATGATTATGCCATTCTTCACCTTAATTACACATTATTATTCCCATAATAATCACATTACACTTATATACAACATATATTACATATAACAGGCATAATCATATCCACTCTTAACAATCTCCGATAAAATGGAATTCTCTCTGTAAGCCGATAACATTATGTTTGATAGTTATCTCTGTGTGTGTCTGTGTTGTATGTCTGTGTTGTAAATGAGTGCTTTTAAATGTGAGCATTTCTGTGCAAATGGTTACTTGTCCTAAATATTTCATACATCAAATGCCATTTAGAAGTAACATTCAGCTACTGCTTTGTTAAAATTTGCATGTTCTATGTATACTACTTATAATTATCCTTTTTATCAGAAAAGTAATTAAAGTAATTAAGGTTAGATGATTATTTGGATTTTTTATTAGATTATTGTTTAATGCTGCATTTATGATTTAATAACCAAAATTTATAATTAAATATTTTTGCATAAGTTGGGAATTTCCAGATTATGAATTCGCAAATGTCCACTCTAATGGAATTTGTACAGAATTCTACATAGTTTAAACTGACTTATAGTTACCAAAACATGATTTTTCCAATTTTATAAACTAAATGCTTTTATCCTCCAAATATTTCATTGCCTATATAACACTGGCACACATCTGCACGAACTTTTTTTTAATTTTGTATTGCAATTGAATTGCAATAAGCTACTTTTTTGCCACTTAATTTTCATTTCCTCTGCACCACATGCTCTCAACTTGATGAAAAAAGGCATTATCTTCATTTTTATCCCTTTCTTTATTGCATATGTCATAAATTCTGCTGTTCATTTGTCAGCTATCTAAAATTATGGCTTTGCTCTTTCCTGTCCTTTTTATTAACGACGGTGAAATTGATTTTCTTTTCAAATAGCATTTTTACCTATATCCAAGAAATGTCTATTAAAGGCAAAATATATATAAAAGTAAATATTCTTATCGGGGAAGGTTGTGAGGGAACTAAAATAACATAAATTCTTTGAATATTTATGTGATATGGAAATTTACTTTTTCAGTAAACTGCCATTTACCTTTCTTTAAAAAATTGATAGTTACATAACAATGTAGAGAATAAATTATATAACCCCTACTGTCAAAAAAGTTAGATAAATAAATGGTTTTAATAAAAAAAGACAAACCTACCCTATACATTATTGTCACTATTTATTATGTTTGTGCTTCCTTCTTTTTGATGCATACAGAAGTTTTGATTAATTGACAGGATGAATAAGCAATACATGTGCTTAAAACTAAATGTAATCTGTCAAAAATTTATACCTTATCTCCTAAGTTTTGTTTGCCATTTCTGTTATCATTTGAATTTTAATCTTTTAATGGTTTAGATAGAAAGATTATTTCCCCTTTATTTCTTAGGTTCAATTATGCAACTAAAGCTATTATGTGCAGAATTAAAATATTTTAATAGTATTTTATACTATTTTCATTATTATATTCATTAATGACATTATTTTGGTTGTTAATGTTGTTATTTTGATAAAATTAATAAAACTATTACAACATATAATGATTTTATTCTGTTTTTCCATTTTACTGTTATAAGAAATTTAAATCAATTGCGAATTTCCATTAATACTACTTTAAATTTAATGGCTATGCAAGCAAAGAGAAAAAAATTATGACTTCAGTTTTCATTGATATATTTTCATTAAACTATTCTACTTTGATTATTTTTATTTTAACTCTCGACTTTAAAGACCCTAGGTATTTAAAGCTTGTAGAACTTGTATAATGATGTTTTAGTGGAGGCAGGGAATAGGGTAAAAAATATATTCCTGCCTGCTAATATACGTTCCCTCTTAAAAAAAATACACATATTCTAATTCAATTCTTATAACAATATAATTTCAATAAGAAATTTTAAATATAAGTTCCTGATTATAATATTCTCTTAATGAGTAAATAAAGTTTCCTCGTAATTTAAATCTACCTCATATAACACCTCATTGCTAAGTTTGGTCTGTTACTTTGCTTCTGTTTAATTACAAAACACCACTGTCTTTTCTAACAACTGTGCAAGTTTTATATGTTTCAAGACCTGTACAAAAGATGCTGTAACTTCTTATTTAATTTGTGTACTTTATAGAAGTCATGTTATATTAATGAGTACAGAAATTGTATCAATTATACATTTTTTCTTTACAAGAAAATTTGAATTTTTAAAATGCCATCTACAATACATAACCCAAAAAGTAATTACTATTTGGTTTTTACTAATCTGCATGGTGTTGTTTTTCGTAGGCAATATTTGCCAGTAGCATCCCTGAGATAATAGACCTAGTAGGGACTCGCTCAAAATACAGCGGCGAGTTCAAACGGGAACATGGAAAGAGGTAGTACATATTTGCTGCCACTTTGTGCTTAAGATTGAGTCTTCTTCTTACATGTCTGAGTAATATATTACTTGAAGATATTGTTTGGTATACACTGGTTATGTGGTGTTAACAATACGGCTTCTGTCATCATTGGAAAAACAGCTGTGAACAACCTGATCAAATTTATCAAGAAATGTTATTGGTACAATGGGAATAAATAGTATATAAATGATATTGACTTAGCATTGGCAGCAAATATAATTATATTTTATTTTGCTTTAGATTTACAGTCATAATGTCTTATTCAAACCAAGGGATGGATATAATGGACATAATCATATATTATTCCATAAAAATATCACTCTGATGGATGCAGAAATATTATTACATAATAATATAACTTTATATAACTATAATTTATACATATATATATATATATATATATATATATATATATATATATATATATATATATATATATATTAGGTGTACAACTTTACTTCCGCCGTTTTAAAATAGATGGTTTTAGCGTTAAGTGGCGGTTTAAATTAACAGATGTAGAAGTTATTACAATAAGCTTGGGCATTTCTCAACATAACCCCATCGAAAGATTAGTCGATTTGCGCCTGTTATTCTCGATTGAAAATTCTGCGGGAGGTTTTAATTTTCTGCTTCAATATGAAAAAATCTGCAACTGAGGCTCATGTTCTCAAATACTTATGGGGAGACCGCTATTAGTGAAAGAATATGTCGTGAGTGGTTTAAAGGCTTCAAGAACTAATTTTGACCTCGAAGACCGGTATGGCGGTAGAAGAGAGAAGGCTTTCACAGGTACAGAATTGGAGTCATTACTTCATGAAGACTTGAGCCAAAGGCAAGAAAAATTGGCAGTATCATTAGGAGTGACTCAACAGGCCATTTCAAAATGCCTCAAAGCGATGGGAAAAAGCGGCCGCAATACGAGGAGGGACACGACAAAGTGATTTTGCAAATTGACAATGCTCGGCCTCACGTTCCACAATCTGTTAAAATGTAGTTGGAAACGCTGAAATGGGAAGTTCTACCCAATCCGCCGTATTCTCCAGACATTGCTCCATTGGACTTTCACTTTTTTCGATGAATGGCACGCGGCCTGGCTGACCAGCACTTACGTTCTTATGAAGAAGCCAAAAATTGGATTGATACGTGGATCGCCCAAAAGATGAGCATTTTTTCGACAAGGGATTCGAAAGATGGGAGAAAGTAGTGGCCAGCGACGGACAATATTTTCAAAGCTAAATGTATAACCATTTTTGTACAATAAAGTCTCGAATGTCGGGAAAAAAACGGCGGAAGCAAAGTTGGAAACCTAACATATAAACAGAAAAGCATATTTGTCTAATAATACTGGGTTAGGAGACATTTAATTCGGTTTTTTCTTTAAAAAGTATTTTTTGTTTTTACTTGCACAAAGTTACACACTTTTATTTGATTAGGAATTTGAATAATCTGAAAGATAATATACAAGTTCAACTATTCTTATGGTATCATGTAGGATTAATTTAACATTACTACTACATTAATACTTTCCAAGCTCTAAGAAAATTAATTTGGTCTAGGGGACAGATTTCTTTATACTTTATTAAAAGTGACTAGCAAAGCAAAATATTTACGGTTCCTTATATATCAGTATAATATATAATCATTATTAATTATGTCTTAAATTGTGGGCTTTAACTTCAGTTATTTGAACCTTAGTCAGAATGCGATGTTTCAATCCTTTATATAAATTTCACATAAGTTCAACTATAGTTTCATACCTAAAAATACAATATATCAGTACTTAACGGTTTTATTAACTGATGAGTGTATTCTAAGTTATAAATTAAAATGTGGCAATAGCACATTAATCAATTAGATTTCCTTCAAACATTAAAAAAGAATTATTATTTTATCTTTACTTATTATTTATTGATATTTACTGCAGTACCGTAACAAATGCCTCCTGTATTACTTTTAATAATTCGAGAAGTGGCCAGATGGAACTTCAACTACCAGGTCCTTGAATTTCATTAGCATATAGAATTCATTAGAAAAATATAGAATTTTTCTGTATTTTAATTGCTACAATATATAAGTATAATTACTTATAGTAATTATAATAATGCATTTTAATTCTCCCAATAGAAAAAAAATTACTTTCATGGTTAATTAAACGTTATGTCAAGTTGAATGCAATAAAATGATTACTAACTTATTTAAAAATTAGTTAAAAAGGTGTTACATTCAATTTTCATTTTCTATGCACTTACTTAAACTAAAGAGGCATTGAAATTATTAATTTATAAGATTATTCATTTTTGGGATAATAATTACAAAAATATTAAAGAACTCATAAGAATTTTTGTACTACAAAATGAGTGGATATATGGTGCAGTTCAAATATAATTTATTCCTTTATATCTAACATTAGAAATTAGCTGGCTACTTCTGTTCTTTAGAACTACGTGTGCCTAAAGGCATTTTAATGTATATTCATTTTTAAAAAATTACCTTACGATTTTCAATTTTTATTTTATAGGATCGAAGGATATTTATGCAAATAGGAATTAAAATACATTTTCATTACTGGACATTGCAGAACCTAATTATGCAGGCTATCTACTTTCCAACAATAATATTTTTTTTCTGATTACTATCCATAAACAGAGGATTTCATTTATTTATTAAACGGTCTTTGTGTGCAACAAATTGCATTAGTTGAAACCAGATCAAACAGAAACTTTATATTTTTAATAATTGCTTATGCAATTTATACAGATTGACATCATAAATCACAATTGATTAAATTCATTACAGTAAATTCAAATAAACTTTAGTAAAACCTAATTAAATTATATATTTTTTTAATTTTATTTCACAATTAGAAGCCAATTAATGCTATTTATTTAAAACTAACTACAGTAACTGCATTGCTATATTAAATATCAAGAAATTAACAAGTAGTCTATACTCTTTGTAATTACTGAAATATTTCTTGATTGGAGATAAACTTTGCAATTTTCTCTTTAGAAATCACTTATCTGAGTACTGTGGGACTCATAATATTACAGCAGATATTAAAATTACAAATTTTCCCCAAATAATAAGATTTCTAAAGTTAAGTATTACATGCAATAAAAGAACGACGTATGTGTTGTGTACAAGTATTTTCCTGCATAGGCTGTGATGGCTAGCTGGATTCCCGAAATCACTGAACTCGCTGGGAATCGCTCCAAGTACGGTGGCGAGTACAAACGAGAGAGACGGAGGTAGCCAAATCGTAGTCAAAAAAATAATAAATCAAACCTTTTTAATATACGTGCTCACAGAAAACGCTTTTAAGTAATTCATTAATTTTTGATGTAGATGCCCAATCTTATGATTTTGTGTTATTTTGGTTTTGAAAATTTTTTACCCTAATAACTGCATATTTGATTCTAATATTGAAAAACATTGAAATTTTTTTTAATAAATTGAATATAGCGTGATAACAGGGACTTTTCCACATTCGATTTTTGATTTGGCATACCATGTTTACCATATTGCCTGTTAACACATCTAATTCAAGGAGGTACTCTAGTGCTTGAAAAATGAAGCAGTCATAATCCTACACTACATCCTAAACACCTTGTTCATTTAGAATTTGGGGCTACTGCTACAATATCATTTAATAAATTTTAACTAGTACAAATGCAGGGTAGCTATCTCATGTCATTGGAAAGTAGTGGTTAGGTTGTTAATGTGTTAGTCTAATCTTATCCGGTTTCTTGAAGATTATTATTTAGCTTAACTATATATTTACATAAGATGTGATCTGTTACAATTATCTACATTTTTTAAACATGGCCCATTTTAAAAGCTCAAGGTAATATTTACATACTTGAGTTACTTGAATTAAAAATGGAACAATATGAAAATTACTCCAAAAATTAACATTACATTTTATCAATAGCAATAAAATAAACCACAATTCTAGTTTTATAACATGGATAGTAATTAAGCTATCTTTAGGATTATTGTTAATAGACTCCAATTATTCTAGTTACCCTGTACTTGCTACTAATATTTAATATTTCAAAATATCTTACTACTATACAAATAATTATTTAATATTTCCTCTACAGATGTAAAGTTTGAATGGTTCAATTCTATTGAAAAATGCTCTTTACCTTTATTTATTAACAGACACTTTGAGACTAATATACCTTCCATAATATTTCACAGTATATTCTTGAATATCATCTCATAATTTCAAATTTTTCCAGAATGTGGAAGAGTCCAGTCCACATATAGTTGCAATAATTAGTGAAATGTTTCTTGGTGGCATGCGACTGACTAGTGATAGAGACCCGAATGCCTTTATTACCTTAGATAACCTTGACATTGTGTTTGGTCTCACACATGCAAGAATAGAAATATAGACATGTATTCGACCTACCTTTAATCCTAATATATTAAAATACCTTAAAAAAGTAGAATTGCACCAGCTTTTATATTACTCACTTAATAACATTGTAATATAAACATAGGGTTTGTTAAATTGCTTTCTTCAAGGTATTTGTGAAAGTAAATGTGATTTCATTCATTACTTTTTTCATTTAACATAGTTAGTAAGTTGCTTTTATTCATTCTATTGTAGTTTTCTATAATAGTAGTTTAAAAATAAAACAAACTATACACATCTGGCATTATCAGGTATATTTTTCCAAAAAAAATTCCAATATAAATATCATGTAATTTTAGACATGAAGCATATTATTAGGTTTATTTTCTTTGTTAAACATCTGAATTTATAAAGTCTTTTCCTTTTATTGGACATATTGGAAGTAATGCTTGTAAACCAGCCAGCGCCCTATTTTAATTTTTTTATTAGAAATTTTCCTTACAGAATGTTTAATTCATCCCATTCTTCACATTTATTTTTATTTTTCATGATGCAAAGTACCTAGAATGGTAGTTTGAACTTGTATGAAACTTGAGAGTGGGATTGTTTGGATGTATTCATTTAACATCCTCTTATTATTCCTAATATTGAGTTTGAATCTAGTTTGATATGAAAAATTATTCATTCAAACTATTCACTGTTTTTGTTATGATTTTGTTTGATGGCTTTAAACCAAGTTAATATACGTTTGCTATTTTAATATATAAACAACATTTGCTGCTTTTTTAATTTTTAGTTGTGTGACACCAAGAAACATTGGCTCATTAAAATTTTACGTATACAATCAAAAACATAAATGATGTTCATAAATAAATGATTGAATTCTGCTTAAAATATTATTTTTTAACAGTACATTGTGTGTGCGTGTGTGTGGTTTGTTTTTACTGAATAATAATTCTCCCCCAAAAATATTTCATATTCCAAAAGGTGTGTGCCTAATTAGTGATCCTATTAATAGCATAAATGTAAACAAATGTTTACAGCTTAATACTTAAATAATCAGTGACTTATGACACATTATTTTTATGTAAGAAAAAATATTAGATTTTGAAATAGAAACCTTTAAATATTGTGTTATTGTAGAGCATAATGATTTAAAGATGTTCAAGTGTACTGCACAGATTTTGTCATATTTCACAGTAAAATAAAATTTCATTATTATTTCCATTCCTAATCTATTTCCAATAATACCAAAATTAATGTTTAAAAAAGTCCAAATAATCGTCTTTATAACAGTTTATTTTAGGTCAGTAATATTAAATTTTTCTCTAGCGTGAACTGCAATACAGTGAAAAATAATTATTGCCATCATTCAAAACAAGAACATGCAATTTTAGCTCGTCTATATTGATTTTATGAACAAATGCACATCATACATAAAAATTATAGTTAATTAATTAGTTTAATTAATTTTAATATATTTGATTAATTTCTGTACATATAGTTGTATACTTTATTTGTTCATTATGATAAAACCATTTATACCTTAAGTTTTGTACTCTTTAAAAAGAAATCATTACCAGTCTTATTGTATATATTTCAATTAGGTTAATTATGACATATATTTTATATTCTACCTAATTTTGTTTCATAACATCATTCATTTGTATGCTGTTTATTTGCATAGCTTTATATAATTATATTAAGTGCTTTTCAGCACAATAAATAATTCATTTTTAGAATTTTGTATCATATAGATCTCCTTGTAGTATGCAGCAACCAGTTTTGTATGCTAAATTTAGTTAAAAAATAATTTTTCATTTAATGAGTTTGAGATATCAGCATGATGAAAATAATATATATCTAGCTGCCAAAGTCTAGAATTCTCAATATAACTGTTGCGCTGAAACTATCTTATTGATATAGGCGAGCTATTAATGCTGTGCTCTCACATAATTGTTAATTCTTATAAACCTGTATGATTTAATGGCATTTGGGATGAACTTTATGTTAATATATATCATAACAGTACTTTAAGAATATTAGATCTAAAAAGAATTTCAAGGACAAACGCGAGTCATTTATTTGCTTATCGATCTATAAATATAAAATTAAAATATTTTTTAAGTTATAGAAAATAAATTACAATAGTATAAATAAACATAAATTTAGATGGTCCTTTAAATCTAATTTAATTGTATTTTCCCAAAATATTCATGTAGGCTAATCTTTCACCTGCATTTTTTACCCTTTCACAAATCCATTTACTTTTCTTTGGCATTTTGAGGATAGTAACTGCACATAAAATTCAAATTGTTAGATAATACCAGAACATTAAGGATCATAATGTTTCAGTTTTACAAAATAGTAATATTCTGTAGATTTAATGAAACATGATCAATATACCACAATTTAATGTTATTGCAAATAAAACAAAAGACCAAGTTGGTTGAAAGCTGTACACTCATAAATCACCTAAATTTTTTTTGAAAACTAGAACCACTTCTTGGTTTGCATTTAGGCGATATTCGCCAGTTGTATCCCTGAGATCATAGATCTGATCGGGACTAGACCAAAGTATGGAGGGACTCTGAAGAATGAACGTGGAAGAAGGTGAGATTAAAGAGACAAAGTCCTTGTGAGATGTAAAGCAACTTAGAGATAAATCACTGTTGGTTATTTCAGTCTGTTTACTCTAAATGAGGAGGTTTCATAAAAAATAGTGATTGAAAACATATTTTTACTTTCTCTAATATTATGAAATAAATAACAGAACTCTAAATTTGATGCTTGTATTCCTTACATGGCTGAAAACAAAATGTGTATACTAAATTGCTATTGTAAAAGAATGTAATATTCATTGCCTTTTAAAAGAAACTATTCAGAATGTAATACAGAAAGTATTTATATAACCATTAATGGATTAAAATAAGGAGTGATCACAAAAAAGTATGCAAAATTTAGTATTGACAATTTCAGATATTTACTCAAATGATAGCTTGGAAGAAATTTAATATTTGTAATTTCTTTATGTCTATATTTTAAAGAAATAAATGAGGCAAATATTAACTTGAATAACCAACCTTGATAAATTTAACTCTTTGTTGTGAAAAAATCCTTTGCAGATATGTGTTCCATATTTGATTAAATGTACAAAGCGTGTTAAATGCACTTGCGCCACTAGTTGACTGCCTTAATGTGAAATTGGTGTTAGCACTCATTTAATATGTATTTTAATTTAATTTCATAATTCAAAATTGCAACAAAATTGCATGAACAACAAATCTATATAGTTAGTTTAATCCGCATGTTGGATTAAATTTTTGAAAAGAAGGACTTGAATATAAATAATTATTGCTGAACAAAATATATATTTAATGCTTTCACAAGTAGGTACTATTGCCTGCATCAATATATATATTCAACTTAACTTTCAGAGTCTGTAAAAAAAGTCATTATTTATCTTCAAGTATTAGGCAATAAGAATAGGAAAACTGGATTTCTTGAAATTCTATTGTTTTCGTTATATTTATACTTTGTATGAGGTCATTTCTATAGCTGAACTAATATAATTCCTAGTTTTTTATTTTTTTAATTATTTTCATAATAAAAATATTTATCATGAAAGACATTTTCGAACCTAATTTATTGAAAGATTTCAATCAATACTGCTGCCTTTCTAAAGTAGGTTGAATATAATTAGCTTATTTTCATATCATAGGTGCAGAAGTTTAATTTAGGCATTCATAATTTATATTACTGTTTGTATAATGAGTGTGTTGTTTGGATTAAATTTTTGGCTATTAGGACAGAACTGTTTTGGTTTTGGGTTATATTTTTTTGATAAAATAACAAATGACATCTTAATAACATAAAGTTCATTCAACCAAATTATTAACAGATTTCAAATACTTTTATAATATTGCACCGTTTTCTACTTTCTTTATTATTAGAGTGCCATAAAACATTGAACTTAGACTGAAATAAATATTATAGTTTGTTAATTACGGCTTACTTAGTGCATGGGGTTGGAATGTTTCACTTGCCTGAGCATAGAATTGCACAGGAGTCATAGATTAGTTAAAAAATGATAGTTTAGGTTTGGATAGTAGAAGTATTAAAATTAAGCTTTATTTTTGTCCATGGTATTTTTCATACATTATTGTCAGGAAGGATTTAAGAACCTTATTGCATTTATTTCTTAAAATAAATAATCTATTTAAAATTTCACTATAGAGGTAATAAAAAATTCTTAATAATTTTTATTTAAAATAGCGTGGACAGAAATTAGATCTGGTTATATAATGCATTATAATTCATGTATTTTTTTGCCCAGGAATAATTATTTTTACAATAACATATTTTTACAATTTTTACAGTCTTTGCTACTTATTTAGTTGTAGGATTTGGAATGATATTTGCTAGCAACTCTACAATATTTTAAGAAATTAAATAATAATAAGATTGTACAAACCAAATCTTTAATATTTATAAAAGGGGTTTTGAAATTTGTAATGCTTTTCTGTGAAAATGGTTCTAATAATGTATAACATAATATATATATACCATATTTTAAATGTCAGTAGAAACATTTCAAGATAAATTTGAATTTTTAAATCAGCTTGAATAATTTAAATTATTTACCACTAGCAATACTGCATACAATTAAAATTTAATTTATTTATTTAACATTTAGAATACATAATTAGTATTATTATAATATTGTAGTTTTTTCTTCATTTCTGTTTATTAATATTTTTTGTATCAATTATTTCAGGCACATAGTGGTTTGTGGCCACATTACATATGAATCAGTTTCACATTTCCTAAAGGATTTTTTACATGAAGATCGGGAAGATGTGGATGTTGAGGTAGTTTTTCTACATAGGTATGTGCCAGATTTTTCCCTTTTTTTCAACTAAGGTAAATGAATGTTAATCAAACCAACCTATTGATACAAAAAACAAATAAAGGTTAGGTATGTATTTAGTCAACTTAATTATGTACACTCGAGAGTCATGTCTATGTTATTTTAATTTATATGTTATTACTTTATTTCCATAGACATTATTGGGTGGTTTGTTGTTTATTACATGCTGTCTTCTGTGTATTTCACTTGTTGCAATTTTGTTCTTTGTTTGGGTATATGTGTCACACAAGACTCTATAACATTATTGAAGTTATCTATTTCCTAATTTTAAGAGCACTTGGTAAATTTTCATACTTGTGTATCATGCAGTGGTAGTGTTTGAAAATATTGATACATCAATAAGTCACCATTACTGATATTGGTGGTTCAATATTGTTAATGTTTCACTGAATGATCAAATGTTTCATGGTAACCACGCAACATGGCCAATATGATAACAATTGTAACTAAACTATCACTATGCTATTTAAAATTACCAGAAAAATATGATAATGAAGGAGATTTAAACAGTCATTCACTATACAACCAATATTTTCTATTAATTTTCATTAGAATTTCTGTCAGGTTTATTGTTGCAGTATACAAAACAGGACTATCTTATTAATGTTGTGACTGTTTGAATGTAATGTATAACATTATATTAGAAGTGGTGGTTACCATCATAGATGGTGGTTACATTTTTTTTTAGGAAACTGGTTTACTAACCAGAAATAAAGTTTTCTGAAATAAAGGTACATCAAGAAAGTGAAATTTTAAATCAGAAATTTATATTTTTTTATCAAGAGGAATTTGTTTCTATTTTATTTGTTTGTCAAAAATAACAGGTGAAATAATTAAATTTCCTCTAGCTTGACAGTGACAATTATTTAAGTCTAACAGCAACAACAATTTGTCCTCTTGTAAGCAAAATGCATGTTTGTAGTATATAGAATATATTTTGGTCTTGACAAGGTGCCATTATTCTATGTTTTTATCTACTTTAGTCAAAGAGTGTATCAAAATTTAGACTTCTTACTGACTGAAATAAAATTAAATGTATTACAAACATATAATAGTTCAATAAGGTTTAGATTAATATTTAGCTTATTATTAAAGTGAAAAAACTATATTCTAATCTGGTAAATGAATGAAGTAGTTTTATTTTCATGAACTCTAAGAAAATTCTATAATTTGTAATATTAAAATGACAAGTGGAAGAATTGCAAGCATTCTGGTCTAAATGTGGCAAAGTATGTGTGTGGGTTCTTAATTACAGAAAAGAACCAGACTTGGAGCTTGAGGGTCTCCTAAAGCGCCACTACACAACAGTGGAGTTTTTTCAGGGAACGATGATGAATGCTGTAGATCTAGAGCGTGTGAAGGTAACTTCACGTCAACGTAAAGACTATCAGCGGCACGGTAGTGGCTTGCAATCTGTATTTCTTTTAATAATGGTTCTAATTTTGTTAGGCAATAAGTAAGTTTCTTTGGTATGATATATGCATACATTTATATACATGATACAATAGTCTGTTATCCAGAGTTGAACCATTGTTATTGGACAATACTATTTTTCGCATGGAGGAAGCAGTTTCTTTGTTAGACTCTAGAGTAGATTTTTCTTATTTTTGTTTAGTGTTTCTTATTCTGTTTGCTCGGTTACTAACTAGGAAGCCCCCTGATTTGGAGCTGGAAGGCCTGTTCAAGAGACATTTTACAACTGTTGAGTTTTTCCAAGGTTCCATCATGAATCCAATCGATCTTCAAAGAGTGAAGGTAATTAAGTGAATTGTGGGTGGTTTTATAAAATACAAAAGATAACCAATTAATAATAATTGTCAATTTTATGAGCACAATGCCTACAGTTTAAATGTGTGTTCTTAGCTCATAAGCTGAACATACAGACGTTCTGTCATAACAGACGTAAGGCAAATAACCCACAGTACATTTATTAATGAGTATTACTGAGGTTAATAACTTTTGTTATTTAACAGATAGATTTTAAGGTAGAAATATTTTTTTATTTTTTCCTTCAGATTAAATCTAATGGTAAATACCGTGTATATAATTGTGGATCCATGTCTATAATATTCATTATTTCCTCAACACATATTTCTTATAATTCTGTATGATATTTTTCTGTAGGAATAATATCAAAAGTGCCAAAATAAATATATAGCAATAGTACCCATGAATGTGATGTGTTACTTAAAAGATAGTGTAATTTTTGTAATTACTATGATATTAAGAACTGCTGTTTTAACCCTTACAAGAAAGGATAATTATCATGTTTTCTTATATAGATCAGTATTTAATTTTAACCTATAATGCCATATTAGCTTTACTCAGTGTGCCTATAATATTAACCTAAGGCAGTCCTCCTTTATTGGTAAGTGTGTCAACTTAACTTGCCAATTTTTGTTATATCTACATTATTCGACTATATTATATCTTGATTCCTTATATGCATAATGTAGCAAGCATGAATTTATAGAAATATGTATGTGTAGTTGTAGCTGCACTAGTTTTTTTTTACAATTTTTAAACTTAATAAATATAACTTACCTTTTTTAATTCTCAAAATAATGTAAAAGGAATCAACTTTCTTTCTTTCTAGTATTCACTTATATTAACCAATATAGGTTGCTTAAGAATGTGTTACTAACTCAAGAAATACCATTCACAATTATGAAGTCAGATTTCTGTTCTAATTTAAAATATCATTAATTGAAAAACTTGTTTTATTTTAACACCATTTTATTCTTATTAATCTGCTATATTATTTAATCATCTATTAATACTAATAATTGTTTTGCTACTTTGTTCATTCTCAGGGAATATAATTTCTTTTACTATTTAATGTATTAAATTATATTTTTATAATTATTTATATTTGCTGTTAGTGTGTTGCTAATAAATTTAAAAAAATTGAAATGGCTAAGAATTTACAATAATTTGAGCTTAATGTTTTAAATTGCATGTATAATTTTTGCTATGCAACAGTAAGCATTCTAAATAGGTAGAATAATAGTTTTACTTTGACTTAATTCATACATGCAGAATGTTTGAGTTAACCTTCAAATTTTTTATTGTAGAATACCAATTTTAAATTGTATATAAATTATATATAATTTTTAGAGTGTATTTCAGACCATTTTAAATCTTGTAAATATCAAATTTAAACATAAAATATTTAAATACAGTTTAAACAAGTTTGTAAATATAAAAAGTAAAATTTTAGACAATCATTTAATAAAATATTATATGTTTACATAAATAATTATTTGTAATGATATCTTATACATTTTTCCATCATTCAATCATTAATTCCCATTATCTTCCTTATTTTTTTGAAGTGCTATATTTTTAAAAATAAATTTATAATATTTGAATTATTTTAAACTAACAATAATTGTAAAACACACAAACTAAGTGAAAACAAATTTTCAGGTACATGAAGCAGATGCATGTTTAGTGTTAGCCAATAAATACTGTCAAGATCCTGATGCAGAAGATGCTGCAAACATTATGCGTGTTATATCTATAAAAAATTATTCTGATGACATCAGAGTAATTATCCAACTTATGCAGTATCACAATAAAGTATGTATAAATCAACAAAATGCAACATTTCAGAATTTTCATTTATTTTATAGAGCTAGCAAAATAAATAATTATGTGGGTTACAGTTATTACCATAGGTAATTATTGTTGAAAAATTAACATTTCAATTTTGTCACTGTAAAAAGATATTCAATCAATTTTATTAATATCTTTCAATTGTATTTAATTTTACTTAATTAAATTTTACCCTTCAAATTTACTTGCATTTAATATTTACTTCTTGTTCTAACTTATTACATACATTTTTATATCTGGTCTAAATTATCTTGACTTAGCGAGTGTTTTCACTGTTCTGTTATAAAAAGCTCAATTTCATGTTGTATTAATTGTTTGTATGTTTAAAACATTTTCTTCCATATCAGGCGTATTTGCTTAATATTCCATCATGGGATTGGAAGCAGGGGGATGATGTTATTTGCTTAGCAGAATTGAAACTTGGGTTCATTGCACAAAGTTGTCTTGCACCAGGATTTTCTACCATGATGGCAAATTTATTTGCTATGAGATCATTTAAAACGGTAAGCTATGATATTTCTTAATGTAAGTAGAAAAGGACATAACAATAACATTTACACAGGTTAATTTTACCTAGAAATAATTATATTGTTCTCAATAGTATTTTAATTAGTATTTTGCTGCTTCATTCACTGATTCTAAATTATAGCATTTCCTTCAACTTGTGAGACAGCATTAGTAATTTATCAATGAGTTTATTTAACCTAATATAAGGAGGTTTCTAGAATGCACGATGTGCTCAAGCTGTTGACATGCAAGCATGGCAGAACGACTATCTTCGTGGGACTGGAATGGAAATGTATACTGAATCTTTAAGTCCAACATTCATTGGGATGCCATTTGCCCAAGCAACAGAGTAAGTTAAGCCACCTGCGTGTCTCAAATGTGCCACTCCTATATTTTAGACAACTGGAATGATTTTTGAATGATACATTTTGTTTTCAATCTTGATGAGAATGTTTGTCCCTTTTTGAAAATATTTACCATCTTTATTTACCATCTTAATGTTAAATACATTTTTGACATTAATTACTAAATTTTCATCGTTATAAGAAAAACTACATATATATTTGTATTATATAACTAACAAAAATTGCAACTATTATAAATGTTATTCATGTAATAATTACCATGTAGCCCTTTTTTTATGTACCATACTTACTTAGTGTTAGAGATTTTAACTAGTCTCAATGTGAATTGATCAATCTTTCATCTTTAAAATATATTTGATGTTTCTATAATCTGAGCTTACAGTTTTTTTAATAGGTTATAACATTCCATTGTAAAATATATCATATATAACATAAGATCTATAAAATAATTTAATAGTTCAAAAAACATTCCAAGTGCTTAATATGGGAGTGACACTTGTTGGTCATGTTTCATGTGTCACTCTACACTCTGCTGTCGCTGATTCATGCAATCCTCAAGTCTTGTCCTCTGTTTATTTTATTTCTGGATATGATGTCTACAACATTTGTTGTATCCCCCACTGGCCACCATTTCAACATCGATTGGCATGGGATTCTTTGTTATTTCGTGGCTTCAATATTGTGCAGCTAGTGGCTTGTATATTGTTGGAATGACTATTGGGAATGATGTCTCAAATTATGGTGTATGTTTATTATTCAATGTGTAACAGGTTAAAATGTAAGTTGGTTACAGTAATATTAGAAAGAGGTATTGAACAATGAATATTGAAACAGGCTAATAATATATTAGACATTGCATTCTTCTAAATGAAAAATGGAATGATTTATAAAGATTGAATATGTTGTGAATATCGTCTTGAATTTGCACGTTACTGGCCATCACTAACTTGTAACTGCAAAGTCAGTATAAGTGTCACAATCAGTTGAAGCACCACCTTAGTGTTATGATATATTAGGGTTGTTCCATTCTGGTAAAGGAGATCCTTCAGTACTGTAATCTGTTACCTGAACCTTTGTGGGATTTGTTACTCTTTAATGATGATTATAAATAGACAAAAGAAGACTAGAGTTTACTGAAGACCATGTCCTGTCATATTGTTTCCGAATCCTTGTTCAGACTTACTCTTATGTGGAGGAAAAATCAACAACTAGTTCTTGCAAGATGGAAAGTCAATTCTGTCCCACAATATATTTATGAGGAACCCAGATGTTGCCGCATCCAGAATGCTGTCCCTAATCATTAGGGCATTTGGCACCTCTTTCTAGAGATTGAGTGCCTTCTGGTTCCATGCTTGCACGGATGGCGGCGAGTGGCTGGGCAACTTCAACAATTGGGGACACTACGAATATTTATGTTCGCGAATAACAAGGAATTTGAATCAGCCAATATCAAAAGAGACAAAAAGAAAAAAGCCAAAGCGAATGTTTTAAAAAATATCAAGCATTTATTCAATTAATAAGTAATAATTCAATTAATAATTATTAATTACAATTATACCGGGAATTGAGTATAGAAAATAAATACAAACCAAATACAATAGTGGTAACTTATATGAAACCCGGGCAGCAAGAGAGAACGAGTCATGGCTCGCCCTCCTTATATAGGACCCAACATAAAGGTATGGCATGAAGTCTTGTATAATAACACAAACATGAGTAATACTATCCTGTGGCTATCTGTCCATACCTCACTTATATTTTTGTAAGTAAAAGTGTTGTTGTCAGTAATAGTAAAATTAATTTACACTTGAATATTGCCATTGAAACTTGTGTGTTATTTATATATAACCACAAAATTTATATCATTGAAATAAGGATGACATGTTTTTGTACTTGTAAACTCAGTAATAAGATAGCAACACATTACCATTGTATTCAAGTGACTTCCATAGAACAGAGCAGCTGGTTTAAGGAAGAAAGGCTGAATTTCTACATTTTTTCCTCTTAAGATGATTTTTTATTTTCATTGTATTTGAAGATTTTTTAGTTTTCATGTACAATGAATAATGATTTAGTTGGGTCATTAATCGCATTGGAATTTAATGGAGTAGCTTGGTGGAAATCTTGTTGGATTTTTGCCATGTTTATATATGGCATATGAATGGATTTCAGTCACCAGACACTCAGGCGTGGCAGAACGATTACCTGCAAGGAACTGGCTGTGAGATGTACACAGAGACATTATCCCCTTCGTTCACTGGCATGAGCTTCCCACAAGCCAGCGAGTAAGTCTGTCTGCCAGCTCCATAGTAGGCACATATATGTGTGACTGCGTTTTAGAGGGTTGGGCGAGTCAGAAGGAATGATACAGAAAGATATATTTTATCCTTAAATGTTAGGAGTGGACTAAAGTAATGTAGAAAAAAATGATAGTTGATATTTAGCATGTATTTGGTGTGTACTTTATTCCAAATGATATGGATTACTATGACATAATATAGTACTAAGACTAAAAAATAGTATAAAATAACCATGTACATATTATTACTATATGTTATTACTGCAAGAAGAATGTGAATCATTCTCTTACTTTACATTTTTAGTCTATGTTACTTTCTTATCACTCCTATTGAATATGATTATTTTTAGTAACAGTTTTATTTATTTTGCCAATTTACTTTCTGAGTCGTGCAAAATTTTTAACATATTAACATTATACTTTTATGGTCTTATACTAACACGTTTTTTCAGTATTGCAAAACTCACCCAGACCCTCAAGATGATATTTTAAAATCTGAATTATAATCATTAGTTTCAAACGTAGAGTTTTGGCCCAGTATTATCTTAAATTTATATTTTAGAGCTTCTAACAGATTTTGGTATCCTCAATATAATGATTATAATAATACTTAATGCAGATTATAAGAACCATTTCATCACTTTTATAACTTAACTAATATGATATAAATACATTATTTTATGACTTTTTGATGGTCTTGGAAAAAATATTGTGGATTAATATTACTAATATAGTAATGGATTTCATATTACAAAATTATATTTTCTATTTTACATTCATGGTTCAATAAATAATCTTACTTATGGAAATCACTTCATTAACCTTAGAATGCTAACATGTAAGAATATTTAAACAGATAGACTATTGATTTAGAGAGCATATTATGTGAATAGTCACATATCAATTTATAACCCCATTTCAAAATTGATATACTTTAAATTGGTGATAAGATGTTTAGTGATAAAGTATAATGAAATAATTTATTGCAAATAAGTTGGGGACCTGTTTTTAGAAGCTAACTATAGGATTTTTTTCACAATTGTTAAATTCTAAACACATTATAGTTGTGTTACAGTTGGGTGAAAGTGCAGACATTTGAAAAATATAGATACCACCAATAACGAGTGTCTAGTGATTTAACTATTATCTAATGAGTTCTTAAAGTCTTAAACTCTTTTCAAAGGATTTCCAATTCTTTCCAATTTAGTTTCTTTCTATAAACTCAAACTTAAATTGGTAACAATGATTTTTAGCCATATAATACATTCATTATTAAGGGCTATATTAAATTAGTAGGAAAATGTACTTCTTCAAGTTTGGGGGCCACTTGTAATGTGAATTTGTAAATTACGTTAATTGAACATAAATATAATATTTTTAGTATAAAAAGAATGATATAGTAATCTGTATACTATGAAGATCAATTTTTGTGATGCTATGAGATAAAATATATTGTTTGATAAATAAATATGATAAATAAATATGATGAATAAAAAACAAAAAGACTAAAAAAAATTATCTTTTTTAAAAAACTCTAAATTTTTGTCTGTTAAACTTGCTGATTTAGTACCACACTGATTCACATAAAAAAATATGGTTTTATGTAATTTCTTATTAGTCTTTATAACTGTCATTTTTGTTTGTATCTCCAAATATGCATCACACAATTCATGTTATTTATAAATTTCTAGATCACAAATGCCAATAAATGAACCTTACTTAGATTCATATTGTAAAAGCATTCTAGAGTTAATTTAGTGTAAGTTAACCTAACTAAGTATCAGTATTAATTATGAGTAACCGATTCTTATTTGAATAGAAAAAATTGTAGGAAATAATAGTAATTTTTACAATTATAAAATAAAAATGGCAGATTGTAAGTTGATTTTTATGTAGAGGTTCAAAAGGTATTTCATGATTACAAATTGAAAATTAATTTAATACCAAACTCTGCACTGAAGCAACATTTTTAGTGTGTTAACAGCACGACTTCTTAGTTCTATTTATTTTTTATGAATGACAATGCTAGGTATTAAACTAGTATTTTGTTCCATAATAATTTTCATTGCATGGTTTGAGGTAATTAGAAAATTATTTTGTTCATTCATCTGTAGTTTGTAGACCTAATCACTAAATTACCAGTCTAGAAAATATGCCTTGTACATTATTTCTAATTATTATCACGAGAGGGAAATAAAATACATTTAATAATAGAAAAAATCTAGTTATATTTTGTTAGTTATAGAGTTTGGGTTTAGCCTGTTTTGACTTAAGGTTAATTAAGAGAGTAGAGAGCTACATTAATTGGTATGGATGGAGTTGTAAACTTTATTATAAGGTATACTATGAGGTATGATTACATTTCTTGCAAGCTTATTTGTCATGAAAATATGTGGATGTTTGCACTACACATTTATTAAATGTATATGGATGTATATATTTATATATATACATACTAAATATAGGTAATCTCATTAATACATGTTTGCATGTGAAGTGTTGCATGAAGTATTTGTTTGTGTGTGTGTGCCTGTGTATGCATGGTTTGCTTGTTTTTTTTTGTTTCTGCTTGTTGATTACACTCTTCACAAGTATACCCAATGGTGGATCAAGGAGGCATTGTAGAAACATACTGCCTTTTGTACTCATTTACTCTTTCTACGTATTACATGCTGAATGTATCTGCACATAAACAATATCAAAATATTAATTATGAATACAACTTGTATTTAAAATCACTAAAATATTAAATTTTAATGTCCCATTTTAAATAATAGTTAGGAATTTGGGCAGAGTATGAACTCCCTGTTCACGGGAACTGCAGGAAATACTAGATCCATCACGGGTGTACACCATAGTTCATGTTGGATTTATAAAAACTAGTTGGTTTCTTTTGTAATTAAAATAATCATTTAATTACATTGATATATTTTGATTTCATTTTTTAAATTAAACTGTAATTATTCATTAGCTAAACATTATATTATTGCAACAATTATACAATTATTATACAATTGCTTTAAAATAAATATTGGCAACTTCTAATTTTTTTTAAATAACCCACATAGTTTTCTCATCTATTCAGTAAAATGATAAATTTTGATTGACCTAGGCTGTGTTTCACCAAGTTGAAGTTGTTACTGCTAGCAATTGAAATCAAAAGTGAAGATGGAAACGATAGTAAAATTTCAATCAATCCTCGAGGAGCCAAAATATCAGCAAATACTCAGGGATTCTTTATTGCACAGTCTGCTGATGAGGTGAAAAGGTAGTTATAACTTTAGTCTTCTGTTTATAATATTCACATATGTCTTTATATATGAATACAGACAAATTCAGTGACTTTGATTAAAGTGATTTTAATAATCTCTCACCATTCTGATTTTGTAAAACAATAATGCTAATAAATATTTAAATAATAATGTAATATTTTATAGTATTTATCTTCTAAAGCACCTGTATTCTAATGTGCCTTTGCCTTTGTATGTGTATAAAATTATAGTAGTAATAATTATTTGCACTATCCAAAAAAAGGACAAGTACTAATAAATATGTACAGATTTTGCTGTTTGGAATATAAAATTTTGAATTGCGCCGAATCATATAAGTTCAATTTAAACTAATAAATATTTTTCAAGTATTTTTATTAAATACTCTTAAACTATTTTATTTTGTTTAAATTATTCATCATAAAAAAGTTAATTAATGATAATATGACAATTTAAAATATTTTTATTACAATTTGACTAATTTTCAGAGCATGGTTTTATTGCAAGGCGTGTCATGAGGACATCAAAGATGAAACACTCATTAAGAAATGCAAATGCAAAAACTGTGAGTAAAATATATAATACAATTTTCTCCATTACTCTTACCTATTTTTGCAGTTTAGATTGGAGTAACGCATTACCTCCAAACTAATTTCTCTAGCTGTTTTAATCACTGATTAGTTTTTTCCAGCTCAGGTAGCTATCTCTTTCGATTTTTAGGATTGGAATTTGCATTATTCAGATTTGGTTTGTTCGTCAATATATTTAAGCATTTTGCTTAAGGTTCATCAGCGACATTTCATCACTCATGTTCATGTATATTTTATTTATGTTTGTACATATACAAGTATACTAGTGTCAGCCAATGGCAAGCTATATTACATTGGTATATATACACATATACAGATTTATGTATATTTGGGTGTACATTTAAGTTATGCTCACAAATATACATTTATAAGTAGATGATTGACACAGAGAATGAGATTTATATTAATCCTCTCTTTCTTCTTCCCCTCTCTCCTCACAATTACCCTGTTTTTTAATTACTGTTTGTCACATACTAAACTATTCTGGCATCTTTAAAATGACATACTACTTATGACATTTAAGGTATTTAGTTAACAATTCATACAGTCTATAATTGCATTCTATAAGTTGATTAATCCAGTGTCATATAGCTGTACAATATTACAACAAAAAATCAGACGAACAAACTATCTCTGAAACTCTTTCTGGCTATGTATGCTGCATATTTTGTTCTTTAGAACTGTACTTTATTTACAGTTATACTTATCTTTTTTATAGGTAAGGAATGAGGTAGCTCTTGTTTTGTGATAGCCAGGATTGTATATATTGTGCACCTTTATGTTTTATTTATTGAAAAATTTTATTTTGCCAAAGTATTATTCTTAACGTAAATGAAGTAACTGTAATTTCTAGTTGGGGTATCAGGTTTATCTGGTAAGCCTGCTACCATACTGTAAATATTGGCGGCTGCTGTTTCTTTTCATGAATTTACTATTTTAGCTGTACATAAAAATTAATGCACAACTACTACTTATTCCAATAATACTTGATTACAATACATTTATGGCCATACAAGATATTTGCGCTTTGTGTTCATCAGTACATTTTTTCATTTAAAATTGACATTTATGCATCATTTTCAAGCAGTTTTAAATTAATTCTGCTTAAAAGATTCATTTGTTATGTGATAGGAAATCCCAGAAACGGCATTTTTCATATAATATGTGATGATTATGTTTCTGTTGCAATGATAGTATTTTATATATATATATATTCAAAGTTAGGAGACTATTTTGACTGGGCAATTGAAATCAATCTTATATTTATTTTTATTGATTTGATTTCATTAACTATATGTTGCAAATCCACACAATTGTATTGTGTATACATACTTATCAGGGTTTTTGAAGAATTTCATTATATTTTGAAGCAGTTTTTGTAGGGATAAGTCCTTTCATCTTCATGCGACTGTTTTCATTACAGAGACGAAATTTTTAATTGTGACATCTAGTTGCAAATTTATAAGAGCTATATGGAAATTGGATATAAATTTATATCCATCTATATGATAGAAATAAACAGTTATATATATATATATATATATATATATATATATATATATATATATAAATGATAACTTTTTCAGTGGTTGAAGTAATGTGCTTTAAGAATATCTTTAATGTGTAACATCAGATTAAATTAAAGATATAGTGTATATATAGAATTTAATTTTTAATCATGTATAAATATAAATGAGACCATGAGTGCTATATAATGTTTGTATTTTTTGAAGGAAATATATTTATAAATTATGTTTAGTAATATATTTTTTAGTGAAATGGTTTATAATATGTTGTGTCAGCCTTACAATAGTGTGCCATATTATTTTGAAAGTTTTCCATTTTTTTCTTTTAAATATTTATTCCTCAAACTCATGATAGTGGAGACATTGAATAGTGAGTTTCTTCTGCAGATGTGTTATCCAGTTTAACTGATTCCTTTTTATTTAACTCCTTCCTCTTCTTGAAAGGGACATATTGTTGCTGCAGTTTTTTTCACATTTACTATTTAAGTTTCTTACAGTATGCTCACAGGCACAGAAATAAAATACTTAATGATTTATTTATTGAATTAACTGCGACAGTTCTATATGCACAATTTATACATTAAACAAGCTTAAAACTGCAAACTGCTTTTGTTTTGTTTTTTGTGTGTTTGGAAATATTCAAGGCAAGTGCGACTGCCTATTCATGGTTGTATAATTACGAATTTAAAGTCATTGGTAAATGATGAAGTAATTTTCTTTTTAGCGTATGAAATGTGCTTATAGTGTGTGAATTGTTGAAATAAAACTAAAATAATTGAAGTAGAATTCATAATTTTCAGTTTTCAGATGAAAAGGAACATATTATTTTTTATTTAGATTCAATTTCATTTTTATTTATATTTTTTACATGTTTAATTTGGTTTTGGAGATAATTATTTTATAATTTTTATTCAATAATTTGGGTCTAATTTGGGAAGTGACTTGGATGTTTTTACAGATGTTGGAATGTTGATGATGCAAACCGGAATGGTCAAAGGGGACCTTAACCAGAGTTATATAGATGGTAGGGAGCAACATATAACATGCCACTTGCCAATGCCTGCCACGCCACTCCTTTTGTCTCGTTATCCTTATGTAGAGTGAGCCCGCAAGCTTCATGCCTACCTTAGCCGGCTTTGCATCTGGTTGCTTAAGTTTGTCACAGGATAATAAACTCATGCTTTTAAATTGTGTTATTTGTTGTAGTAATTCATTTTGCTAACATTTTTAATTATATTTCATGTGAAATATTTTTGGACATGGCATTTCAGGAAGTAGGATGTAATTATTGATGTTATTTGTTCCAGGCAAAACCATAAACTCAGTAAAATGTAAATACCAAACATTAGCTTTAAACGTTACCCTCTTTGTTTTTTTATAAGCCATTATCATATTGTGAAGTAATTAATTTTCACTTTCTTCTAATAATTTCACTTTCTAAAGAAATACCTCTTAATAATTTCCAAAACTGGTATTTATCAGAAAAGTCTAATAATATAATATTATTAACTAAAATTCATACAGGGCAAAGCCGGTAGTCTTAATCCATGCAATCCCACATAATATACTGACAGTTAATATTTATTATTTACTAAAGTTGGCAGTTATTTCCATACATTACAGTACTTTTCAAGTACCAAACCATAGTGCATGATTAGTAATTTGCTGACAAAGCTAAATAATCCATTATTTTTCTGTTAGTATTTATTCTTAAATAAAAGTATTAGTTTAAATATTGAGTTCTGTCAAAGGAAAGTCAAAAAATTAGTATAAAAAAATAATATGAATCATTATCATAATTAAATAACGTATTTGTACCCAAACACTATATATGCACACACACACCTATATGTGTGTGTGTGTATCTGTGTTTTTAAATCATACATAGTATGTAGGTTTTAAAAGAGAAAATACATTATTTTGCAATAACAGTTTTTTATATTGTAGATGATTCAATCACATGCTATTATCCGCTTTTGCATATTAGCATGTTACAGACAATTTAGTTAAAATTTGAAGCTTATTTGGAATAATATTTTAAATGATATAATTTTCTCCAATAAATTGAACATCACTAATTGAATAAAGTTCATGGCACTTATGGTTTGCTTTAGTATGATTAACGTATTTAGTATTTTGCATCATTCTCATTTACTGTTAATTTACTCCCATGCAACCAATATGCTGATTGTAGACATAGCTAGCATTAACAACAAAGTAACATTGAAACTCATCCTTACACTAACCATAGATTTTCCACATGTTCCTTTCCTAATAGCATAATACCTTTACCTATTATCTGATCTAATAACCAGTAATTCATGTACTATTTTTATTATCATCTTCAGTTTTTCTTTGTTTTGTAAATTAATTATGTTTCTTTTTGTGGGCTGACATAAATGATCATAGTAATTACTAACTATGCCTCTGGGGATCCTTAAGCAAATGCGACACTCTCAACTATAGCATCATAAATTGGGCCCTAAACTGGCTCTCAACTGGTGTTTGCTGCTAAGTAAACATTTCTGCTCTGTATATCAAGAGCTGCACTACATAGATAGGAGTGACTAACAATATTGTGTGTTTTGTGGGTGAACAGTGGCGACCTTCAGGAAGGGCGTGAGGGCGGTTCAGATGGTCGGCCGGGCAAGTAAGGACATTCCCTTAACCCCTCCATTTGACTAACAGTTCATTTGTACATATATTTTTGTCATGTGATATCAAAGTAAATGTATTATTTTATATCAGGAATCATTAACAAGTCTAAAGTATTATTGTCTTAATACTATTAAGTATTTAATTCTAAATGTATTTAACTTTTCTTGTGTATGAAGAGTGATATTTTCATAAGAATTTTGATTATGTTGCTTAATAATAAGCATATTTTTTCAGTTTGTGGTGAGTATTTAGCAATATTCTATACTTTGGTATCAGTGACATTTCACACAAGTAGTACAACCACTAACATTTCTTTTTCTTTTAACTAATCTTGATTATCATTTTACAAAAGTACACTACTAATTAAGGAAACGTTTAAATACATAAAATAACATATATTGTTCATAACAGTGGTATATTAATAGTAATAATGTACACTTTTCATAACTAATTCAAAAATAAGTATAATAAACAATGCTAGTATATAAAATTTCAGTATAATTCTATTTGTGTACACACTATTTCATATTTTCTTTAAATTTTTAATTTAAGTACATAATTACACAATTAGAAAGTATATAGGCTAGGATACAAGATTAATGATATTCATAATAATATTAATAATGGTATTCATGCACTGTTTGACTTTTTTTCATAAAGTATAGTTTTCCCCTAAGTGTTGTACTAAGTGTTGGCTAAGAAACAGTGGTATTTATATGTGGTATGCATATGTCGGCATGCTGAAAAAGTCAGAAATGCTAGATTATGCATTTTAGAAATCAGTGTTTAATTGACAATTTAGATGTTGTAATTGTAATGATTTAGGCTTTAAGTTATATAGTAAATGACAACAAATTAAATACTGAAAACAATAATAGTGAAGTTTTAGTGTAGATATAGTTTAATATGCTGTAATACTAGAATCTGTTTAAATTATATCATACATTTTATGGGGGAAATTTAATGTTTTGTTAATTTTTTTATGTTATCTTTCTGTCTTGATAGGCGAGGATAATACTTATACAAGTAAGTTAGGAAATTAACATCGGCTAATTCACAAAAAAACCTGCTGATGCTCATTTTAGATTTGTTACAGTATTTCTGTTTTATATTTTTAATCACCATGTGCTTTTCTCACGCTTATGCATTTGTATTTGTACACTGCTTTTAAAGGAATGAAGCATGCATACATTTTACCAACCATATTTGGGAAGCTATTTCTGTTTTTTTCCAAATGTTAAATTTGCACTAGCTGAACCATACGAATTGTGCTGATTTAATAATGTACTTTCTGTCTATTTCATTTAAAGTGTTTGCATAATATGAAAATGTTCTTTTTAAGTTAAGTGATGTGAATGTTATGTATGTACTTAAGAGTGCATTTGCACTCATTTATTATATACATAACTTATGAATTTATTCACGATCAAAATTTTTTATCAAAATATTTTTACCAAGATAAAAATATATACATTTTTTACTTTATAAATTTTCAATTGATCAATATTGCAAAATGAATTTATTTTTCAATATCATCAGACATTTGACTTAAAGTGTTTATTATTCAATAATACAACTAACAATATTTTTATTTTAATTACCCATCATATAAATATTCATTCATAATATTATAAATTTTGTAGTATTAGTACCCTGGTAATTACTGAAGTAATCTCCATTTGTATTAGATTACTAATTCAAATAGGTGAAGTTAGTTTAACACAAAATATTTCTATAGACGCCTATATAAATTAGTGTAGTTCATACAATGCACACTCAAAATATGAAATACAAGTTGATTGTTAAGTTTATTAGTATTGAAACACCAATGTTCAGGAATAATAATCTTATTAATTTCTATTAATATTCCATAAGATTGCTATTAATAAATTAGGAGGAGACTTAGTAAATGTTAACAAAAAATAGTTCAATAAATTAATTACTTCCCAAAAAAGAGTTATGTTTTTAATTATGCACACTGGGTAATAATAATTAAGAAAATTAAATTTTAAAATAATGTAATATTATGATAATTTGGCAATGTATGCACATTGAATTTATACTGTTACATATACCCTTTTTTCTTGAAGGGAAAAAGGTTGGAATTCTCTTTGTTAAAAAATTCTCTCCTTTGATAAAAGGCCTGAAGCATACTATTAAATTTATGAATATTTATAGACCATTGTAAATTTACTGAATTATGTATGTCTAAAATACATATGTTTATTTGGGTAAATGAAATCCCTATTGAACATTGGTTTTCATAGTTTTATCAATGTTAATAATGTTACCTATTTTAAAATTACCAGTATTCATTTGATCAGAATTTTTTTATAATTATGAGTATTAAAAGAATTAATAACTAAAAGACATATAATTTGACCATTACATTTTTGCTGTGCATTGTTTTTAGTGGTTTATTTAGAAAAGAAGTATACCTACTATTTATATTTAGAAGTATATTGTCGTGTAATGATATTGCATGACAGTTGGGGGTGTTTCTCTCTTACAGATGATCACCACCCTCCCTCTACGTTTACTCCACCAGAACTGCAAAAGAAAGCCCACGCCAGAGGTAGTAAATAGTCAATGTTTACTTATTTATGTACAATATTAAATACCAATATATTATAGTTATATATCCTTGCATTCTATAAAGCCAGGTATATGAATAGAAGATTCTAGTTGATGTTAAAATTACATAGAGGGCAAACGATACAAGTTTTGAGTTATTAATATTTTCTTATAAAATGAGATAAATGCTTTATTTTGATACAGTAAAGTTTATTTTGGCACAAAATAATAAGCGTTTATGGTAATTATAACATAATTATAGGTATCTTGCTAAAAACCTAAATTATTTTTTGGGTAAAACAATGTGAAGATTCCAACCTTTACCTTTATCTAATTATTATTCTAAAAAGAATGCTTATAAACACAAACTGTTTTTTAGAAAATACTTTTAGTGATTTAATCAAATTCATTAGATTACAGCTAATTACCAAGGTATTTAAGTTATATTAAATTGTGTGGAATATGTAAAATTAATGTTCTTCCAACCTACAAAGCAAATTGATTGTGTCCCTTCCATACTACTTAGCTGCCATAGTTAATTTTTCTACTAAATAATTCCTTTGTGGAGTTTCAGTACATTATTTAAACTAGCAAGAGCAGTATGTAAAAATAATTAAGGAATAAGTAATGACCCCTTAAAATCAGTCTTATTCAGATAAAAATGTCTTAAAATATTCAGTAAAACTAATAGTAAACTTTAAATTAAAATTGAAAAATCAATACAAATCATGAATTTGTTGCCATTTTTATACAGTGAACAATGATATTTCATTGCCATTTTTTTGCCATAGTGTTACTTTGGTCTGATATTTTTATTACTTCGAAGAAAGTGTAAATTAATTTGTAAATGTATCCATTTAAGAAGTTGAATCCCATTTCTGAAAAGTTAATGATTTTGAATGAATTGCACTTCTTTAATAATAGTTGGTTATTATGTGTGTGTGTGTGTGTGTGCACATGTGTGACAATGCACTCTGTGGGGGCACTGCTATGAGTTTCAGCAGATTTAATTTTTAATGCATTAAATTTATTAAATGAAATTATTCTATGATTCAATCATTTCTCATGTGCAGTTGAGGCATTTTTCTGTGCAAATGCACTTGTGAATGTACTTCTCTATTTAGGTCATACTGGCCCTTTTGCACTTAAAATATTTTTAGCAGATTTTGTTTTTTGTTGTGAAATTAATTTTACATGGAATGAATGAATAGATCTTTGTCCTTCAACAATTGATACTAATATTTCTTGTCATATAAGGTCAATATAGAATTAATTCAAAGATGGGTTTGAATGACTGAATTGTCATTCAATTATGACTTTTAACTATGAAATTCAGTTTAACAGCTCAAAATAATGAATATAGTTGAATTAATTGGTAAAGGTTGGAATCCCATAATAGTGAATAAATGTGCTAATGTTTAAAGAATACATTACACTATTGTAGTTTCATGTTTTGTTTGTCCTTTACATAAAGTATAAATTGCTGTAATTCACAGGTTTGCATGCAAATGGAATAAATCCCTGAATGCTAGAGTTATAGAAATTACTCAATTTTAATATAATTGCATATGGCCTTTAAAAGAGTGAGACTAGCTATTGTACATAATAAAAACATTTAAGAAGTAATTTCTTATTTCTGATCAAAGAGGTAGTTTAACAAAAGTATAAATACATCATTAGCTTCACCTACATTAAATGCAAACTATCTACAATATAAATTCTTAAACATTAAAATTAATACATGAGCATACAATGGGAAAAAATGTAAATTTTTTCCTTTTAAATAATGGTCCTTCTAAGTTCAAGGCTGCAGTACTAACACAAACACAAATTATCAACACATTCTAATATTACCATACCTTTGGTTTTCTCTTTAACTTAATTCTGTGATTACGAATTATTTTGGCTACATTTGTACCAGTAGAGTAGTATTATCTATAACTGATATCTTAAATAGTACATTATCATATTTAGAAATCAGTATTTTGATGAATATAAACACATTAAAATTATTCCTGCCTATTCAAGTTAAGTCAAGATATTTATTATCATACTTTTAATTTAATTTTACTTCATGAAAACATAAAACAAATATTATTTATACACAGTTAATATTTTAGAATTAATTTAAATTTATATTCTAAATGAAAATATTATTTTCAATGTACCATGTGCATCATCAAATGATGCAATAAATAAAGGGAAATGTTTTTTAATTCATATAAATTCTATATATTAACAAACACATAGTCTATAATCTGGTCCTTTTTCTATATTTATGTGTACATTAACAGTATAACTTTAATCCTTTTAGGTGAAGGAGGACATGGAGGAGAGGATTCAAGTATGTTCATATTAATACTAAAATTTTAATTGTATATTGTTTAAAAGATGTTGAAACTGAACATGAAAAATTATTAAAAATAATGGAAGCAATATTAAAATTATTCTATTGGTTTTTCTCTAATATATTACAAATTTGAAATTGTGTCAAAATTGATTACAGTTATCGGAAATAGAAACACCCGTAATTCTGCTCCTACGATGAATTCGAAACAAGTGAACAAAGTAAAACCAACTGTAAATAGAAATTCAAATAGTGTATCATCCCCAAATCAAGGATATAACAGGTTAGAACATGTTTTATTGTACAACTTTTATTTTACAATATTTTAATTAAGTATAACTATAATAGTGTTAAAGATTTTAAAAACATTGTCTGTTAAAATGTAAATTTCACAGACAGGGTGATTTAGGCAATTATAAGAAAAACAGTATGCTCCCAAGCCTTATAAATTTATGTTCTTTGTTTGTAAACAGCTGAATGAAAATTATTCTGAAGGAAACATTTATAATTCTAATTTTATTCTGCATAGTTTATGGAATCTTTTCATAATACAATAATAATTCTTTCAACTAACTATTTGCCAATAATGTAAAGAAAATTGTACATTGGTCTACACACAATTAACCAATAAGTGTGACATGCTTCTAAGAATTTATCTTCATAACATCAGATTTTGAAAAATCCTTTTTTTGGCTTCAGCTTTGGTTGCACCCTTGACTATATAATTTGTTTATTGCACTAGTATAATATTCCCTTCTTCTTTCATTTGCACTAAACGGGTTATGCAAAAATGCTCACTGATAATTAAATGCACATTATATAGTAAATGCAATAAATTAGTTTCACTCAATGTTTAATTCAAATCACTTAGAACTCATTAGTAACAAAACCAATTCAAGTTTACTAATGGTGTCAATGAGTCAGTTATATTTCAATGTTGAATGTAAGCATCTAGGTTGTGTTTATTTATCAAATTATCCAGATATGGAAAACACTTTTAAAATAATTACATTAATTTAATATACACCCTATATACACCATATACATAGCTACACACATCACTTAAAATTATATCATAGTTATTTCAAGAAGTATAATAATTTAATTTAATGCAAATATAGTGTTAAATGACTATCATGAACAAAATAATTTAAAAGTTAAAAAGGTAACTGCTTAAAAATAATATTCTAATAATAATGATCTAAAAAATATGTACTCCACCAAAGTGTTTTTTAGAATTAATAATTTTGTAAGATAAAATCATATCACTCCTGTGTTCTTATAAGCAGACAGCATAGAATAAATTTTATGACTCAAAATTGTTTAAGCATTTAGAATATTTTCGAATATGATTTCAGTTTAATGCTATATTAATTTTAATAATAATATTCAAATAGCGGTACTTATTAAATCTGTCTGGTGGTTTCTGCATCATGTTTTCAATGTCACATTTTAAAAGAGATAAGTTAGAAAAATTCATTTTTCTCTATGTACATAATTGCAGGTCAAAATTTAAACATTTTTAGAATAGATTTTTCTTGTGTTAAACAATACAGCCTCAGTAAATTAAAATATGCACAAGCATGTTTGAAGCACTAAGTTAGTTAGATTAGTAAAGTTTAAAGTAATTTTAAATTATGGAATAATTTGAGCCAAAATATTAGGTACAATCTATTCAATAAATATATTTTCATTTGCACAGTATTTCACTTTAATAACGGAATTTCTTAATTAATCATTATTCTGGTCCTGTTTATTAAATTTTGGGCAGAATAGCTGATTGTCCAATAATGATTAAGCTGTCCTGTAATTATAAAGGGACCTGCTGAGTTTTAAAAATTAGTTATGCTTCATCTCAGTACTGTTGTGTTCTATCACATTTATTTAAAATGAATTAATTTAATTCTAATGAATTCATATTACAACTCATTCCAATATTATCAAATTTGGAATGCTAAATAATTTGTGACATTAAAGTTTATCACTGAGTTTTTAATAAATACTTGTATGTATCCATGAATCTATTTATGTGAAAGATTACACATATAAATAATTATGTAATTGAAATATAATCAATTCATTGAAATCTTAACACCAAGAAGAACTACAGTTATTGTGTGTAATGTTTGTGCTATTACACATTGCTTGCTTTTGTTTGTTAGTGAACAGGTTTTTTAATCATTCTTTGAATGATGTTATATGTTATTTAGAAATGTTTTATCTAGTTTTTTAACAATGTTCTACCCTTCATAGCATGCTTGAAATGAAATGAGTCATGATTCTTATCATTTAAGGCATTGAACTCATGGATACATTGTGAAGTTCATTTCAATTTTGTAAACTATTTTCTTCCTGGAACCTTGAGCATGTATCTCTGGAAAAGTCTTATAAATCTTGGAAAGGATCAATGATAATGTAAACATTTTTGCAGACTTTTACTATTAATGTGACAACAACTATTAAACTTAAAAACTAACTCATATCTATCAGAATCAAAATAGTACTACTATTTCTACTTCATACAATTGTACTCATTTTGGCCATGTATGCCTCCTTTTTGTCAAATGTTGGTGTATGTTCACCAGAGTTCTTATAATTAATTTTGAAAATTGGCATACTATGGTTTTAAAATAAATAACTTGTATACATCAAACAAAATGAAAAAGTTTGTTTTCTTGTACCTATCAACCTTAAATGGCAACATTTTTCTTCTGCAAATCTATTTTACTTTATCCTGTTCCTTTTCCAATATTTTCAATTCACCATTTGAATAGTCCGCTAACCAAACAAATATGATTAGATTGGCTATCAAAATTAACCATTGTTTGTATTCTACAAGTACAATAAAAACAGTTCCTTATTTTTTATGAAATTGAGTTGCTTCTTGGTGTTACTATTTCATTCAACAGAATATACATTGGTAGTATGCATGACTATCATTTTCATACATCATGTACTATCTACCACAGTACAAGCTACAACCAAGATTTGTAATTCATTTCCAACTAACATAAATAGGCAGGTCCCTACTTGTAACTCAAAAATTGAACCCTTCATCTAACATTTCATAACACTAAATTATATTGTTACAAGATAAAAATATTAAGAGAGTGTTAGGTTACTTCAATAATAAGAAAATTGTAGATTACTCACTAAATTTAACTGAAATGTTAATACTTAAATGAATTATATGAATAAATAATGTGAGTATTGAAAAATTCAATTTTTCTAATTATTCAAACTAATAAAATTTTAGTTTTATGAATGAACGAAACTGATGAACAAATGTGAATAAATAACAATTTATAGTATGAATGAGCATTTAAATACTTACTATTGTAGGACATGATATTACTGTATAACATAGCATAATTCTAATCAAAATTAATGGCCTTAATTTAGAATTCTCCCAGAAACAAATTTATAAAATGTAAATGGAAAAAGGAACACTTTCATAATTTCTCTCCATTCATTACAAGATCTTTAAATTTATAAACACAAATATAGTCAAATTCAAACACCCTTAATCTAAATAGAATAGGCCCATCTTTTCAGTTCCTTTGTTACCATGGTGAACAAGACATTTCATTTCATACCATGCATGGAATGAACAGATTGAGTAAGATAGTTGGGGAAGAGAGCTCTTATTACAGTAAAGATGTCTAGGAATGAAATTGAATGAATGAGAGAGCGAGAAAGGCATCAAAAATTAAGGAATGAGATATAAAATCGTTAAAGAGATTGATATAGAATTTGCTATATCTTTACAGTTGATATATTCTTTATAATCACTCATCATATAATCAATAATATTTACTAGTGTTAAATACTCTATTCCTGTAGGTTCGTGATGTTTCTGTCTCCTCTCGCTGGTTTGGTCTTTTGCTAGACCGGTTTCGGCTGCTCGCCATCGTCAGTAGCGGTGTTAGTCACTGTTAGCACTTTGGATGTTTTTTGGGCATCCTCACTGCACTGTCACTTTCACATGCACTGTAATGTTTGTCAGTTGTTTATATATGTGTTCTGTTATTGTTATTGGGGGTTATGTTTGTTTTCGGATTTTGTTAATCCGTTCTCTAAGTGTGAGTCAGATTGTCGGAAGGGGATGGTGTGATGGTTGGGCGGGTGTGATCCTTTAAGAGGATTATAGGTGTAAATATCGCGTCACTCTGGGAATTAAATTTCTCATTTATAATGTTGCTTTTCTTATGTTTGAATATTTCCAGGTTTTCTGTAATATCTAATTCTTTTCCTTGTTTTTTGCCTGGCAAAAAAATGAGAAAATTAATTCCCAGAGTGACGCGATATTTACACCTATAATCCTCTTAAAGGACCACACCCGCCCAACCATTACACCATCCCCTTCCGACAATCTGACTCACACTTAGAAAACGGATTAACAAAATCCGAAAACAAACATAACCCCCAATAACAATAACAGAACACATATATATAAACGACTGACAAACATTACAGTACATGTGAAAGTGACAGTGCAGTGAGGATGCCCAAAAAACATCCAAAGTGCCAACAGTGACTAACGCCGCTACTGAAGATGGCGAGCAGCCGAAACCGGTCTAGCAAAAGACCAAACCAGCGAGAGGAGACAGAAACATCACGAACCTACAGTATTCCAACCCTCGCAGACCACAAAACAGGTATATCAAATTATTCTATTCCTATTATTCTAAGTCAAATGATAAATTCCGTGTCAAATTGGTTTTAGCCAATAAAATTATTGTTATGGCATAATAGGTTTTCATTAAAAATAATGAGAATAAAGAAAATAATATCAGCCTTTCAGTTTTGTCTTTTTTCTGGTCATTCATTTATTGTAGTCGCTATGTGTTTGTACATTTATAATGAGATTGATGTAAAAAGATAACAAAGACTAAAATGGTTTTTTCTACTGGTTCTGTTTTGTCTAATAATTCCAATACATTTATTTCAGAAGATAGGTAGATTATTGTGATAGCAGGGTTACTAAAATGTTAATAGATTAATTGTAAACTAAAAATCGTGTTTAATTAAAAAGCTTCAATAGAAATAAATATGTTTTAAATTATATTAATTTATTAATGTTTTTTGTCTGTATCTTTTGTTATTAGTATGCTCTGATGAAAATAATACCACTACAGATATTACTAAATAATTAATGTTAGGAAACTGAGATAAGTTACAAACATATATAAAATTAAATATTTATCTAACCCAGAACTTAAGTATTTCTTGTCCATTACTTTTAGTTTAATTATTGTTTAGCTGTAAATATATTTAACTATTTTTCTTTTATAATGAGGACCTGTTAAATGAGATTGTCTACAGTTGTTAAATGAGTTAATGACTTGTTTTTAAAATGGTATGGTGTAATGTACCCCAAAAGTGTTAAAAGGATAATTACCTTTACAGAGTAATCAAATTTATTATTTTCGTAAAATTTTACATCACGAGGACTGTTATGCAAAAAATCTGACTGAATGCTGTCATGTTTGTAATATGCTATGCTTATTTATAGCTTATTTATTCTACATTTCACTACTGGCATCAAGGCATCTTTGGTATAGAGGGTCAGTTGCCTATAATGTTATTTTTCATTTGCATGAAGTAAATTATTATGCTTCTGTAAAATCTAGACTGATATTTAGTTAATATTGTATTAATGATTTATTTTCAGGTTGATGTATAAAATTTCTGATTTCTAATATCTATTATAGCAAAGGTAGACAAATATAAGGATTTTACAACTAAAACATGAAACATATAAAATATTGTATTAAAAATCATATTGGCAGCACCATTTTCTAGTGACCATTTACTGTTACATCAAAACAGTTGATATTATTTCATTGTTCATACAAAGAGAATGCTGCTACTGGAATTGTGAAACACTTAATCTGTATTTAGACACATTAATTATTTATTGCTTACAATGATTTGAGTTTATGGAGAAGAACTTGAAAAACAGTTTCACTGATATGGCAATGACATTTTCCATTCATAAATAAACATAAAAACCACTAAATTCCTATTAACAAAAGAACTTTAAATGTATGCAGTCATATAATTAAATAATTTATTGTAATGAGTGAAATTATTGCATGTTTAAAGTTTTATCCTACTGTCATACTAATAGCTAACTCAAAGTGAAAGTTATCATGAAATGCATTGATATTGAAAAAACATTTAGGAATACATCTTTCCAATCATTTTTTTAATAAATGAAATTCGAAATATAAAATGTTTTTTTTTAAATTTTTTGCACTAGTTAATTGAATATTTAAATTGCCATGAAAATAACTGATGAATTCTAATTTTCTAAATATTAAAGAAAAAAATGATATATAAATGTCACTTATTAAATTGGTTTTGTGCAAAAATCTTATTGAAGACAAATCAGTGGCAGAGTTTCTCATTGTTATCCAAACATCAAACAATGATGTGTTCCAATATTTTTTCAGGCCTCAAGAGGAATCAGCGTACGCGGGCTACCATCTCGCTTATGAAGTCAAAAAGCTCATGTACGCTCTATCTGTCTCTCTCTATCATTCTTTCTCTATTCTTTCACTCTCTAACTCATTGCTTCTTATGTCTCTCTGTTCCTTTCCCTGTTAATGTTTAATTAATTTAGGATAGGTATTAGGAGTGAACCCTAAATGTGAGAAAAACATTCTATAAAGTAATAGCTGCATGTGCTTGTAGCTTGCTTTAAGCTTTAGAGTTTAACTGTGCTTGTGTGCTTAGTTTTTTATGTATAAATCTTGCTTTTTGATTTTCCCAATTACACACTGACATTCATACCTTTTTTCTGATGACATAATGATAGGTGAACATTGGCAAGATTATAGATAAATATACATACATTTATCCATAGAGGTATGATAGAAAACATCATGTAGTAAATTGTTAATGTATTGAGGAGAAGTGGAATATAAAATGGGCATGAGACTTCTCTCTCTATCCCATTTAATTAATTTAGGTCTTGATAGTACCCAAGAGAGGATTATTTATAATATTAATATGTAACAAACAAAATGTGCATTTTTAAGATAATAGTTGTAGCTGTTTTTTGCTAATGGAATGATTTTTGAAAATAAATTTTACTTTTGTTAATTTGCTAAATCTGTAGTACTGGTGTCTTCCTGCAAAGTGGTTTACCTTGTTAAATTTTATTGTAATAAATCATTGGACAGCTAAATAATGTGTCAGCAGCAAAAGATGGTAGTTTAATGCTTTTCACAAATTACGTATTTACAAAATATTTGAAACAATTATTGGATAGTATTTTCCAATATTGAATAAATATTTCCAATAAAAGTTCCAGTGTACCTGTAATATTTATGACTTTATTTTAATTATCCTTTATTTTGTTTTCATATAATTTATCATATAGTTAAAGATTATATCGGACTGATCAATTATAGGACCATTACTTTAACTTCATTAATGATGTTTATCTTAATAATTACTTTTTAAATACAGCATGAATTACATGAACAAATTCTTAAGTTTTAAAATATATTGTATGTGTGTAGTATAATAATACTACTTAACAAATGGAGTCAATTTCATTATGTACTGTATAATAGGTATGTTTTTAATACAAAACCTTGCAGGAAGATACATATAGGGTGAATTATGCTTGTGTTAACCGAATGCTGTTTGGGTTTATGAGAGTTATGTTATCGATGTGTCCCTATCTTAAAACAAAAATCAAGTTGAGAGGAAAATACATACATTAATTAATGCATATGGATCATATCTTAAATGTTCATAAAGTAAATGTAGTAAAAATTTTACATTTTGTTTGTTCAGAGTTTGATATAATTAAAATTTAAATTAACTATTTTATGCAAATTATAATGATTTATTTAATTTTGGTTGTTATGCAGGCCAACTAGTAGAGGCACTAGTGGTAACAATTTAAATAGTAATGGTGTAGGACTTCAGGTTGGTATAGCAGATGACCAGGCTAAGGACTTTGACTTTGAAAAAACGGAAATGAAATATGATTCAACAGGAATGTTTCATTGGAGTCCTGCTAGAAATCTTGAAGACTGCATTCTAGTGAGATATATTTTTATTTAATTCTCTTTGTGGCACTTTTATTGGTGTCTTGATTTGACCAGAAATTTCATTTATTTTTCCTTCAAATAAATATTTTTCAATAAATATCTGTACTAATTCATTGTATAATTCTTATATTAATATTATATATTATTTATTTCTTGGAACAATAGTGATGATATTACTCCATTACATAAAAATTCTCTATTATACCGCCTTTACAAATCTCTAATAGTAAGTAAGGAAATATGTCTAAAATATTTGCCTTTTGTTTTTTTTTTATGCAGTATGTTTTTTCTGTTTCCAGGACCGTAATCAAGCTGCAATGACAGTACTTAATGGCCATGTTGTAGTCTGTCTATTTGCTGATCCAGACTCTCCACTTATTGGGCTAAGAAACTTGGTCATGCCTCTCAGAGCATCAAATTTCCACTATCATGAACTGAAGCATGTTGTCATTGTTGGTGCTGTTGATTACATTAGGAGGGAATGGAAAATGTTGCAGAATCTTCCAAAAATTTCTGTCCTTAATGTAAATTAATTTGACTATTTTACATTATAATAAGTTATATAAGAAAAGTATGCGGTAAAGTGTGGATAAAATATACTATCAAATAATTTTTAGGAAATTATGATGTGAACACAAACTTTTTTCTTAATATAATCACTTTAGTTTAATTTTTGTTGTAATTTTATATGTATGAAAATTTATATTTTATGTTAATTTAATGTTCCATATTTTGTAGTGTCCAACTATAACAATATTTCTTTTAAAGAAAATGTTTAGATTAACTAACCTAAAATAGGTTGTTATTAAGTCTTAAGTTTTTTAATTTTCTATTTCTAAAAGTGCTAACATTTTTAGGGATCTCCCTTAAGTAGAGCTGATTTACGTGCTGTAAATGTCAACTTGTGTGATATGTGTGTCATATTGTCAGCAAAAGTTCCAAGTAATGATGATCCAACATTAGCTGATAAAGAGGCAATATTGGCATCATTAAACATAAAAGCAATGACTTTTGATGACACCATTGGCGTTCTCAGTCAGGGTAATTATATTTTCAAATTACTAATTATAATTTTTGCATATTATTATGTAATTTCATGTGAACTCTTTTAGATGAATCAGGAGTTGTATCTGCTCGAAGTGAACAGGAAAATCTTACTGCAGTTGGTGGTCCTATTGTATTGCAGAGAAGAGGGTCTGTGTATGGTGCTAACGTACCAATGATAACAGGTAAAATCTGGAGTAAATTTAAAGTTAAAATGCAGTTGTGGCCAACATTACTAAAAAAGAATACATTTTGGCTTCTATGATTCCATATATTTTTAAGACTTACTTTGGACATTTACAATACCATAAAATTATACTGACAAAGAGTCAGATGGTTTAGAATGTATATGTGCTCATACCCGAGTTCCATAAATTTAGCCCTGATAGATTATATAAAAACAGCCTTAAATACTATCTTAATGAAATTTATGTAATCCATTAAGTAATTTAATTATAAACATTCATTCATTAATTTTTTTTCCATTTAGAACTTGTAAATGATAGCAATGTCCAGTTTCTTGATCAAGATGATGATGATGACCCTGATACTGAACTTTATCTTACACAACCGTTTGCTTGTGGTACTGCATTTGCTGTCAGTGTGCTTGACTCATTAATGTCAACTGTGAGTAATTTCAACAATTGGTTTCATACAGCAAAAATTCTGAATAAATTGTACCTTGAATTGTTTAAAACTTTTCTTATAACTTGTTTCAGACATATTTCAATCAGAATGCATTAACATTAATAAGGTCTTTGATTACTGGAGGTGCAACACCGGAACTTGAACTAATTCTTGCTGAAGGTGCAGGTTTAAGAGGGGGATACAGGTATGAGCTAGTGTTTATTTTTATTAACTACTAGTAGTAGTAAATATGATTGATTCTCTAAAAAAAAAAATGAATTACTGTTGCTGGTTCAGTTCCAGCTTGCCTTGACTTAAATGGGATAATGAATTTAAAGTAAATATAATATTAGAACTCGATTAGAACGGTCTTTACCTTTTCCTTATGGGGCCCTCTTGGGTGTTGATCCACTCTTCAGTCATTCCCTGATGATGGAACCAGTAAAAGTTCCAAAACAATAATTAATATGATAATTAATTAAAATTAATCCATCCCAACAAAATTCATTATATTAGGTGGTTCCGTGACCAAAGGCATACTATTGACCATTGAAACTGCAAGCAGTGGATGTTAATTCTTGCTGCAAACCAAAAAGGCTGCTATCCAATGTATTTAGGTTAAACTAGGTTAGGTCCCCTTTGATTGTGTATGCATAGTTAGTTAATGCCTAGTGGAAAAAAAGCAATATATCCCAACATTGTTTTAATACAAAAAATATTTAGTGATAATTACATAAACCAAATGAATTCTTAATTAATTAATTCTTTTTCAGCACTTCAGACAGCTTATCGAATAGGGACCGTTGCCGAGTGGGACAAATTTCTCTATATGACGGTCCTCTTGCCCAGTTTGGGGAAGCGGGAAAATATGGTGACTTATTTGTTGCTGCACTAAAATCATATGGAATGCTTTGCATTGGTTTGTACAGGTAATTAGTGTCCTTTCATATGAGTGTGAAGGGTGGAAATGTTTTATAAACTTAATGTGTACAAAGTAGATAGTCTAGGCTATGACTGTTAATGATTGAATATATAATATCAATTGAACAGATTCCCCCCAATTGATTGAATTGATCCCTTCCCATGTACGAGAAAAAATACAGTTAACAATGATACACAATACAAGGTACAGTTTCAAATGAGTTTATTGCATTAACTAATTTAACAAATGAGTTGAATTGTTGCTGAGGTAAAAACAGTTCATAGGTTTCAAATATTGTTTTGTGTGGTAGGAAATGAAATTTTTCTTTGCCATTTTGAAATGGTGAAATTCGAAGGAGTACTTAAGCATCTCATTTTATTAAGTTTTCAAAATGTCAAATTTTTATATATATTGTTTACAGGTTTCGAGACACAAGCTCATCATGCGATGCATCATCAAAACGTTACGTCATTACAAATCCTCCAGATGACTTCCAGCTTTTACCAACAGATCAGGTAATTGAATGAATCTCAGTCTGCATGTTTTTCCATTATCATTATTAATTATGTGATATAAATATAGAATATAAGATTATATTTCATCATAGTTCATTGACATAAGGCTACAATAGGATATATGTGTGTAGAATGGGATGACCTTCACCACCTTTGTGTTGACCAGCTGTGACAAAAACTTGAAATTGATCAGCTGTGCAGTGAACATGATAGCATATTTGTAAAGATCATGGAGTCCAATTCATCTACTGTCCCATTGATTTTCTGTGTGATGCTCCCCCAATAATGAGATAAAAAACATCACTATCTTAATAATAAAAACTTCAGTTAATAAAAATTTGTTTGTGTCAGTGCCTTCAAATAATTACTTAATTGTATGTTACAGGTGTTTGTATTAATGCAGTTTGACCCTGGTTTGGAGTACAAACCAAACCGAGGGCAAAGGGGGAAAGATGACAACTCCTGACTATTGCTTTGTAGCGCCCTCACAGATGGACCATACTCCTATATATAAACCAACAAAAGCCACACTCCATATTCTTCAGAAAACTAAATATTTCATCAAGTCTTTCTGTTATGGTTATCTCATATTTTTATTTGGCTTTAATTAAGTGTAGGTATATACTTGTGTCTTTTGCCTTTTAATTGTTTTCTTAATAAAATGTTTATCTGTCTCAATCAAATGAAGAAAGCAAGACAAATGTTTATTCTTTACTCACCAAACTTGGTTCGTTGAAGTAATTTGGTGGTGATGTAAATTATAGTGAGTCTACTTTATATTATCAATAGTCACGTTTTAATTGCCCCAGTATGTCCTCACCAATATGTTTTTCTGTTCTCTGCACGATGAAGTACTAATTATCTTTACACCCATTTTTCTCATTATATATTATGATTGGTCAAATTTTGATGTGGTAAACATGTTAGGATATTGTACCATTATAATACAATTAATGGATTACATTATCAATATTGACCAGTATTAAAGTAAAGGTTTATTTCAACTTTAGTGTCAAAGTGGTTTACATGATCCTAGCTAATAAATCAGTATAATTTTTGGTTCATAGAGACAAATTTTCAGAAACAAAAATGATGCAATATTGATTAATTATTTGAAGTTTGCTAAATTTTTGCTATAATTTAAATGTTGTTGATTACAGGGATATATATATATATATATATATATATATATATATATATATATATATATATGTGTGTGTGTGTGGAGAGAATTCTTTTGTATTAACTTTGATCATTTAATCCTATAATTGGATAATTTTATATGTTTTTCCTTATGAGTAGTTATTTATTAAGATAATGTAAAATAATATGTACGATAATAATGTACAAATAATATAAAAAATTATGGGGAAAAAATACTCTCACTCTACTAAAAATTATTAATTTTTGTTTCAAGCATATCAGTATTTTATTTTTTAAAAGAGGTATCTTTTACCTCAGATTTTTACAAGTTTTGGCATATTGTGAATTAAGCTCAAATCAAATGTTTATTTTATTTTTGGTTAAAATATTAAATAGTTAAAATTTGGCAAAGTTTAAATAACATATCAGTATTACATGTTTTGATGAATGTATCCAGTAATTTATTCCAGTGTTACTTTAATCTCTCTTAGTGTTAGGGTTTTTTTAATTACTTGTTTGATTTTCTATTTTGTTAGGATTAACATCCAAACTATAATGTCTATAACTTCAATTTTACTCAAAGGAGCAGGATTATTGTAAATTGTATATATTAGTGGATAAATACTTTTTTACCGATATTTGCTGGACTGTGGACCAAATAGCTTAAAAAATTAGTTGTTTTAATTGTTAAAATCAATTTTTCTTGCTTTCTTCATGATTATAAATATATAAGGATTAATTTATAATAAGGAAATGTTTTTTACTTTGTTCTGTTGATGAAATTTTTTTCATGCTTAAATAATACGGGAAAGATGTGTTTGACATGTGAAACTCATAGTTTATAAATGTTACTATTTTTGGCTGTTTTATTTATTGATAGCTTGCATGGCAAACAAGATTTAAGCTAACATGATCATGTTTACCTGCCTTGAATGCATATCAACCTTGGTATTCAACAAAAATTCATAAGATCCCTTAATATTTTTATATTCACTGTTTAAATTTTGACGTGGTAGCTTTAAATCTGTTAATTTCATTCAGTTTTTTGCTTGTCATGCAATTTATCAGTACCACTTCCCCAGTGATTTTTTTATTATATGAGTTGAATTAATATTTAATAATCTTATGTTTGCTTAATCCTTTAGAGTATTGGAGTGATGTCTAAATGTGGTCATTTGTGATAAATCCATTAAGTGTGGGGGTTGCTACAGTGTTAACCCATTTCAGTGACATTTCAGTTGAACATGAAATGTGGTCAAGAACAGCATTTTAGAGAACGCTAATGTGAAATAAATGTGCAATAAATAACAAGTGGTACACCATTAACATAATTTCATAAAAGGAATAATCCCAGTATAACAATGAGAATAAGTGATATAAAATAGCATCTGTAAACTTATATATTGAAATAAGGGTATAAGAACTATTAACAAAAACTAAAAATGTGCTTTTATTATTGAAAATAAGTAAATATTTTTTACTGATTGTAAATAAAATTTTTCAAAACAGTTTCTTGTTTAACATAAATATACATACACATCCATATTGACACATACACCCACATATATTATTATAAACGTATGACAAACCAATGTTTATATATATATGCATGTACTATAAATCTACTCTGGGTATAGTATATGTGTACCAACATGTAAAGAACTAATTATTGGTGTGGATTGTTCTAGTGTATATAATACACATGTACATGTATACAGATGTAAAGCACATCATTTGGAAAATGAAGTTTTGTATATATATATATATATATATATATATATATATATATATATATATATATATATAAAACTTTAAAAATATATATTTATTTAGTTTTTATTACAATATATTTAATGTTACAGATAAATAAATTTAATACAATCCTCACCAATAGTCTCAACTGAACTAGCATTTGTTTGCTAAACATCAGTGTTATGGCCTAAGTGTAATATTACACTTGTTCATTTCTTTGCGCATATGTTTTCTAAAATGACCATTTGCCTTTTATCCAACAATCAATTGTGCAATCTTTTTTCATAAATTATATATAACATAATGTAAATACTATGTGTAAAGTTGTTAATTCGCCTTGTATATTATTGAATCTAGTAAATTTCTGTCAACATTTAGCTCAATATGTTTAATCTGCTGTAGTTTTTCTAGATGGAGAATAGTGCATATAAGTACCTAAGTTTACTAAATACTCATTATTTCCTATTTTATGACATAATAATTGTTAGTTCAAATGTTTCTAATTTTTTATATAAAAATGAGTGCTTCTGTTCACGTATTTTGAAGCAGTTGTTTACCTCAGTTCATTTTATTAGGTTTGAACATTCTGGAATTTACGGTACATTATGAATTTACTAATTATGCACTGTACTCCCCCTACAGATTAATAACCTCTAGAGTTTTGTTTGTGAAGTTTTATCTCCTAACCAATACCTTTCTCATAAAACAATATGTCACGCTGAATACATGTTTTAAGTTGAAAGAAGTGGAAATATCACGAAACTTTTTGCATATTATTTAATTAGTTAATGAATGTTATTGATTTTTAATTTTCCTGAGTGATATGATCTTTATATTTTTGTTTTAAATTATTAGAAATGAGTTGAACATTATTGTCTAGAATGTGTGACTTATTGTTTTATCTGTGTAGTATTGTGAATTGTACAAAGTGTGTTTGTAGTAAAATAAAGTTGAAAGAAGGGTGAAAGAGTTGAATGAAAGTATGAAAATGGTAATATGTGGAGCATTGCAGGTCATCGCTCTACATGTACATCGAGCTTTATAGTATAAAACATCAACTCAGCTTAAATAGCTAATCTTTGCTTTTGATTGACAGTAAAGATGTGACTGTTCAAGTTGTCCATAGTTATATTTTTTTCCACTACAGATGTAATTAAATAGCAAAAGATATAATTTCACATACCACCTTGAAATTAATTACTTGGTTTGTTAGTTTCCATTACAAATTATACAGTTTAGTGGCTAACTAGTATAAACTATTGTAAAAAATATTCTTGAGCCAGGGTTAGTAAATTATAGCAAATCCTGAATCAATGTCTATTGATAAGTTTACCAATTCTTTGTTTTTATTTAATGTTTCACATGTATATATGACATATATCATCTTTATTTTTCACATTGTGTGCTGTGTTCAATTTGAAGAGGATACTTTGTTTATAATTGTATTATAGAATGGCATGAATGTTTTCCATTTGAATTTAATGTAAAATAGATATAGTTAAATGTTTTTATATAATTGTCTGATCCACGCTCATGTTCTCTGTCATTTGATAATGTTTGTTATAATAGATATATTGATATATGCATAAATATATATATCCACGGATTTATTGTTGAACATACATGAAAACGGTCTAAAATAGATATTTATTAATAAATAGATTGTTGATATTAAATAGTCTATTATTTAAGTGTTAGTATTATTTGTTAATATACTGGAATATTTGGGTAGGAGTGAAAGTGGTGAAATTCTTAGTGTACCAAATAAATTCACAGTGTTGCTTACAGAGAAATGTTACCTTATAAATACTGTGGCACAATGATGTATGTTTGGTACAGTGAGGATAATTAATTTGTTTCCAATAAGTTATCACCAGTATTAAAGGCTGTTTACTTTTGTTTTAATTATGCTTTTATTTTACCAGTTGTTAAATGACTTAAAATTGTGTTCATTGCAAACTTCATTTTATCTAGGTTATTCAATTATAGAATTGTTAAATATTGCTTTTATATATATATATATATATATATATATATATATATATATATATATATATACACATACAAGAATCAAACTCTGGCTTTTATATACAAGTTAGGGAAAACAAAGTACCTAATGCTACGTGCATTTAATAATAAGTTAAATATTTTCATAATGTGTGCCATTTGCCTGTTCTGATATTCTAAATTCACATGTGCACCTTGAACACAGTGTATATATTATACTGAACTTAAAGGAATTATTAATATTCTGAATTTGATATGAACATTTCGTTATATATTTATTTTTATTGCCACAAAATATTTAAGATGGGTTGTTAGATAACACATTACTACTAATACACAAACTGAAATGCACTATTTAGTTGCTTTTCTACTCTTTTAATATTCTATACTTCTTTCGAATTAAATATGTTATTCTCCATAAATCAGAAAGTAAATCAAGATATATTTTTAAACTAGAAGTGATAAGTTTTTGCCTACAATTCTCACATCTTGAGAACTTTTTTTGAAGGTGATCATTTATAGTTTTTTAATTCTTTAAAAACGAATGAGTAATATTGTGACAGCAATATGAATCTTTTAAAGCACAGTTAAATAAAAAGTACATTCAATGTAAAGTTCCTATTTATATTACCCATTTTCTTTCCACTTCCTTAATATATAACAAACATGTAAACAGTATTTTGCACCGAAGATATTCTATGAATTTATGGGAGACTGATGCCTCTCATATTTACCAAATTGGTAATTAAAAATGTTATTACATACAAAGAATTCCAACTTACCATGGAAGAAGAACTTTTGCAATATTCCAGTAATCTGGCTCAAAACAAAGCTGAAAAGTCTTTCCCACAAAGTTATTTTTGAAAGTTTCTGAAGTAATTATAATTTATCTATAAATTTTCCTTTTCGGGACCATTTTCTTTTTCAATAAATTGAAATGCTGAAGAAAATATCCTCCTTATTTCTCACTGATGCCTCAATTTTAAATACCTTCAAACTTTAACAATATACTCCTTTATAAAATAACATTTTGCATAACAGCAAATATTGTGGCTGATTTCTATTACCCACGGCTATTCTGGGAACAAGAAATATTCATTTTTTGGATTAAATAATCTATCACATTCTGTTTCCCCCTTATTGTTTTCGGGGTTACTACATAAATAAATAATTTTGTTAATAAAATTTGTTACATAAATTTCGTTACTTTATAACATTATTTGTTTTAAACTAACATTTTTAAGAATTGTTAACACCAATACCGATCTGTTTTGGTTGTAGTAAATTAAATACACGCGTTAAAATTATACCCAACGAACTTTAGTTAAGTAAATTTCCGTACCACCCTCAGGGGGCGCTAGTTTATCGGTGCAATTGGCCCCAACGAACTTTAGTTAAGTCCATTGCCGCACCACCCTCAGGGGGCGCTAGTTTCCTAGTTTACAAGCTAGCGCCACAATCACAGTACAAGTGACAGTGCAGTGAGGATGCCCAAAAAACATCCGAAGTGCCAACAGTGACTAACGCTGCTACTGAAGATGGCGAGCAGCCGAAACCGGTCTAGCAAAAGACCAAACCAGCGAGAGGAGACAGAAACACCACGAACCTACTGTATTCCAACCCCTCGCAGACCACAAAACAGGTATTCTAAACTAGTTCTGGAGTAGTTTAAGCTCCATTTTAAATCAATCTGAATTTTCACATGAATGCAAATTCGAACTGCCACTGGAATGCAAACCCTGATTACCCTCTGGTATAAATATATATCAAAATATATACTGAATTAATTAATTACACAGTTATTTAATTCATCTATTTAATAGATAACATTATAGTCTAGACTTAATATTGCAATAATTTTGAATATTTCAGAAGCTTCCCGCCTTCTCGCTTCCAGGTTTACCAATGCATTTCGATAGTACGTATATAAGTTCCGAACGGAATCTATTAACTAACTTCACAAAGTTACCAAATTTAAAAAAATTCTTTCTAAGTTCTATGGATCGTTCCATTAGATGAAACATTAAAACTTTAGGAATAGTTCAACTAGCCTTCAACTTTAATGAATACAACTTGTGTTCATTAAACGAACGAAACCTTCTCTCTGTTTGGGCTGACGTGTATAGTGTTTCTTTAACTGCAATGTTCGTTAATCTAATTTAGTATCGTTTGTTTTGATAATTCGCTTTGGCCGCACTCCCTTCCTTATAAGTGTTATGGATTAATGAAGATAACTGAGCTGAAGGAATGAATAGAGGTTTGTAAATAGTCATAGTCGTGTTGCATCAAATATGTTTTTATGACTACTATTTGATTCTAATTCATTAACAACTGGATTCTTTTTTTATTTGTAGAATATGTAAAAACCCCCCATTTTCTTACCTTTTAATAACTGCTTAATATTACTATATAAATTGATCACATTTCTTGGAAAGGAAAGGTAAAGCAATTCTCTTGTAGTATGTTATTTAACTTTCTTTTCTTCTAGAGTTAAGAGTCATAATTTTTAATTGGAGTTCATAAGTCAGCTTATTGCACTAAAGCTTGTGTGATGAAAGTTTCCTGCCTCATTATTTATTATTCTTAGTTCATCAATTAATTCCTCTATAGTTAATTGTCCAGCTTGCTAAGCTCTTATTCAGGTAGACATACATAAAAGCCATAAAAGAAACATTTAGGATATCAGAATTTTTTTTAAATGTGTGACTTGGCAACAATTCTAATTTATTAATTTGTTGTTATTATTTATTTTTAGACAAGATGAGACGTGCACATGCCACAAATTATTATGAGCCGCTACCCACTCACGAGAGTGCTGACAGCAGGTTGCTCGAAGAAGAAAATGATCAGATGACAGATCAATTGAAGCAGAAAATCCATGTTCTCAAATCACTTTCAATAGACATTGGAGATGAGGTAAAATACCAGGACAGACTATTGAGAGATATGGATGAAGATTTTGAAAGAACTGGTGGATTTTTGGGTAATACAATGAACCGTGTGTTACGACTGTCGAAAGGAGGTCACAACTATTATATTCTTTATTTGTTTCTATTTTCCATTGTTGTATTTTTTATCCTGTATATAGTGTTGAAATTTCGATGAATCCAATTGCACTTAGGACTGAGTTTTCTTCACAGGGAAAGCATTCATGTGTAATAAAAATATTTCTGAGGTTATTATTTTAATTTCTATTTATGTGATGTACCTTTTGTAAATAAAAGTTAAAATTTTATAATTGATGCAGTTTTGATATTACTCTTAGATTATGAAGTTCCTGGAAACATTACTGAACATATTGTAATTACCAGTATTCAATAGTGGAGACCATAAGCAAATGGAAAAAATGTATTTTCCTTTCAACTTGATATGTATTTAATGTAGATAACTTATTTTCGTAATGTGATGACTGATATTACATTAATTAGCTCATATTTCAATATATATTTATTCAGCTCCCTTATTCTTCAAATTTTCATTAATTCCCTCAAAAATAATTGTTTAGTAAGTATTGTTATGATGAATAATAACAGTTATTTTTTACAAAATAATTTGAATTTTTAAAATTGTTATTGATCTTACTGAAATTATTTCAATAATTTTTTGTATACATCATTTGGGCCCAAATACTTGGGTGTTATTCTGCTGTGCTTATGATAACCATGAATATTAGTTATTTTTATCAGTATTAGTTTTTGACTTATAATTGTTCATCTGATTGAAGCTATGAATAATATTCCTTAGATGTCTGATGCTTCTTTCTTGTTGTACATTCCTTTTTATAATTATTTTTTTTGTCATGGATCGCTGTTGTTTTGCTACTTCCAGAATTTTCTTCAACTTCTTTTCATTGTTCATCTTGTTTCTAACTCCTCTGACATTTCGTATTCTTGTGTCAGAGTCTGATTGCATTACAGGTTTGTCTGTTATGGATGTTGTGTCCTGATAGATCCTGTGGCAGGGACCAAATTCTGGTTTGAGGTTTTTCCCTGTAGGGACACTTGTAAGTGTTTTGAACCTTTTATTGTTACTATATGTAAGTGCCTTACAGTGAGTGTCACAACTATTCTCATTAATTCTGTCAACTTCCTTATTATTTATATCACGCTTTGCTTTGGTTGAGCTTAGCTCTTTTGCATCATGCAGACTGCCATAAACATTTTTTGTTGTTTCTTGACTTTCACTGCCATTTGTTTTCTCTTTTTTTATTGCAAGGTTGTGTCCTAATACCGTATACTTTTGGTTTATTGGATTTTGTTCAACAGTGATTTTACATCTATTTTTAATGAGTGATTTTTCAGGTTTTATATTTCCAATAACTTTCGTTAGTTCAACATTTTGTGGGTGGAAGATTATTTCTGGTACAAGAAAGGAATTTGGGTATGAATTAATTTCTTCAACTTGATTTACATTTAAATGGTCACCTTCAGACATCAAAAATGCAGTATTTGTTTTCATTGGTATAAAATTTGTGTACTGAATTTCCTTATGCTTTATTGGTAAAATTGGCAATGTATTTCTTTTTTTAATAGATGACAGCTTATTTTCTTTTGATGGTGTAAATGCATTATTGTGTTCTTTTATGTAATGAAACTGTTCTTTTGGTTGGATATACACAGGAGTTACTCTCATGCTCAGCATGTCATTACCTTTTATTTGAGTTTCTGTTGTAGTAATTATTGTGCTGTTGAAAGTTGTACATGCTATTTCTCCTTCAATTTCAGAGGAAAGTCCTATTGGTGAAGTTTCACCCTTAGCTGTTTGGACAGTGCTTAAAATAGGTAAATCTTTTAAAGTAGTAAATAATATTGTTACTCCTGTTTCTTCTGTATATTCTGCTGTTGCTTTTGTAGGTGTTATGAATTCACTGTTTGAATCATAATCTGAAGTTGTGTTATGTGTTGGTTGTGTCAAACATTTATTAATTATTGCTTCAGTAGTAGATTGCGGCAAGGAGTTATTGATTTCATCATATGTTTGTTCATTTTATCATTACTATTTCCATTTCCTTTACCACTTGTGATATAAGAAAATAACTTATTAATTTTCGTTTTTATTTTATACACCATTTGCTGTATATTTTGTTCATACTGGTCTTTTTCTAATAGATAATTTTTTTCTTTATTGATTACACATGTATTTTGTTTTATTGTGGAATCAATATTTCTAGATTTTATTTTTTTTCTGTCAGTATATTGTGCACTAGTTTTACGTGAAGAAAAGAGTGTGTTGTTGAAATTTGTTAACAATGCATTTAATATTTCATCCTTTGAAGGCAAAGCATAAATGGAAGCATTTTCATCTTGATTTATTAATGATCCAATACCATTATTCTCATCTGAATAATGTTTATGTGGAAATAATTTAGTGTTTCCCAGAAAGTAACTTTTATTAATTGATCCTGCACTTATATTTTCATTAATTGTTTTAATGTTCTTGGTTTCAGTCCCATGTTTAACTGAATCATGAAACAGTGATTTAAGGAATTCATGTGTAATATTTTCTGACGTTTTTGATCTGTTTCCAATTTCATTTTCTACCAATGTTTTAAGCAAATTTATTATCAAATCTACCTCTTTTTCATCATTAATACACTTATTTACTCCTTCAATTACACTTGTTGAGTTTTTACTTTTTGAGGATAATGGGATAATTTTCTGTATTCCACCTGCTGAAGAGGGTAAAGAACCATTATTATTATTATTATGAGGACTTTTTATTATATCATGTGCTTGGATTATTGTAGGAAGTAGTAAAATATCATTGCCTGGACTTGAAAATATGTGAAATAACTGAGGATCTAATGGGGAAGATCCAATTTTATAATTTTGCAGTATGAGAGGAAGAGTATCATTATTTTTTTCCAAATTTCTACCTGCATTGAAGAAAGCCTGATGAATGATATCATTATATTTCTGATCATTATTGTCTGTTGTTCCCAAGTCAATGCTTTTTGTTCCATCCTTTTTAACGTTGATAAAATAGTTTCTTGGTTTCTTTAAATTCCTTTTGAATGTTCTAATGTTTTTATTTGAAATATTCGATGTTTTGTGAATTATTGAAGGTAGAGATTGTGAATTGTGTAAAACAGATGGTTTTGGTTTATCATTTTGTCCCTTTATTATTACAATAGGTACCTTTTTCTTAAATTCATTTTCTTTATATTGTCTTGACAAAGACTCTTCACTCTCATTCTCCAGTTGCATAAGAGTTACTTTTTTTCTGGTTTTACTGCATGAGGTGAGTATTGTGTTGTGAAATGTTCAACAATTTGAGGATTTGGTGGCATGAAGTCAGTAAAAACCTGTGAATTAAATATGTTCCTATTTAGAACATTACGTGGATCTGATAATATTCTGTATCCAAACTGCCTCTTATTCCTACAGGAACACTTTTCTTCAGATATGGGTTTTGGTGTTAAGCATAATGAGTCATCAACAAATTGTGATTCTCCTTCCCTTTCTCCTAGCGGTATTTTGCAGTTAACTGAACGAAAGTGCTTGGCATTTTCATGTGGGCAAGGGCCACACTCCTTCCACTCCCCAGTTATCCACCTAATTACAAAACAAAAGAAGGAGTATATTTTGTATTATGGGAGTATAGTTTCTGGCCAGGTTGAAGATGCTAACAAACTTAATACCTTGGAGAACATAGTCCAAAATTACAGGGTCTAGATTTTGTTGGCAGTTTTTCTAAATTTTGGCAGTACTTTTCTTCCACTAAGCCTCCTAATTGTTCAGTACATTTTGCTACTGAGTACTGTAAAAAATATTGGAAATTTACTCTTTATATTTTCTGTCTTGTATTCAGCTAATACTAATAAATAAATTAATTAAGAGATTATTTTGAGATGAAGGTAAGGCTTTCAAGGTTGATTTCATTAAATAGCTTTATAATTTAGTTCCAAATACTGTACTAATAACATTGTCAATGTTATTTATTGAAAAGGAGATACAGTTTTCTTGGAGGATTTTTGTTTCAGAAAAATATTTTTGAATAGGGGACAGTGAACCAAATAAGATTCGAAAAGTTCATGAAACTGTGGGTTTGTAATTTTTTATATTTAAACATTTATTATCTAGCTCTGAGCTAAACATTATCAATGTTCGTTTATTTATTATTCATGCATGACTATGAAATGTGTGTACCTCCGTCCCAGGACCACATTCAGCAGAACATGGTGTCCAATCGACATAATCCCAACTGTAATAAGTTGCTCTTCTTTTGCTTGGGACACCCATTGAATATTTTACACCGGTTGTACCAGTATTATTTATCTGCAAAAAATTTGTGTCCTGCTCCTTTAAAAATATTTGGGATGAAGAAATAATGTTGTTTTTAAACTAGCTCAGAATAAATTAGAATTTATAACCATGTGTGGAGCTTAATGGGATGAAAAGAGAAAAAAAACAGTAAACTAATCAGTGGTTAGTGACATCATGTGATGTGATTAATATAGTACCATGATCTGTAGTCCATCTGCAATTGGTCCAGGGATACTGATTGCTTCTTGCTCTGGTTTTTTCATCCCTAACCATGCAAGTGAGCCAGGAACATGGAACATTCCCAATGTTTTTCTGGAACATTTATCAATGTAAATGCACCAGGAATGAATTTAATGTTAACAGTTGAAACTATATTGCAATATGAAATGGGGATGGTCTTAAAAAAATGTTCATTTATTGTGAAAATTATTAACAAAATACTATGAATGTTATGTGTCATTGTTTTTTTTTTAATACTAATGATGGTAAGAAACTTAATATTTTTCAACCAGAAATATGAATAATAGTATTTTATGATATTTTGAGGACCATGAACTCTCAAATTTTTGTCAATTTATTTCAAAACTGTTTTTTACATATTCAATTACATAAGGCTAAACAGTTACCCTTCGTTGTATATTGTACTTCTATCAGAGTTGCTGATTAAGAATTCAGATTTACTTGGTTCTTTTTCTTCTATTCTAATGTTCATTGTGCCAGGTGGTATCTTCACTACTGGGAGAAGTCCTGGAGTTTTATTGAAAAATATTAGTGACAATTGAGGTCTAAATTCAGATAAATAAATTCAGAGTAATTATTGCAGATCCTAATAATAAACATTTCTTATTAGCGTTATCAGTAATTATTAAAAATATCTTTAATATTTAATTACTTATTTATTATTTTTGTAATTAACCATTAGAGTTTCATTTTAACATATCAAATAATTTTTTTTTATTGTGAACATTTAAATGCATACACATATAATATATATTTATGCAAACTAATAAGTGAACTGAAAATAATTTTAAGCTAATGAATGTAATGAAATTAATGAATCTATTAATTTAATATTAAGTTTCTTACCTGTCTCATTGTATTCTCTGAGTCCTTCCACTAACTTACATTCAGCCCCATTTCCATGGCATATTCCACACACATCTTCAACAGCATTAGATTCTAATTTTAAATCGCATGGTACTTCCTGCATTAGGAAATAATATTTGGAATTAACCTTTTTCCATTTGCGTGATAAATTTGAAATTATTATTGTTGTTTCACATTTTATTAGAAACACATCAACACTTTTTCTGACAACTGGTTTACCTATTATGGCTAATGTGCCATAAAAAAGGATTATTGTATTATTAATCCCATCCATGTATAAAATTGTTAGACACTGAGAACTATATAAATAGTGACCATTATTGTGTACAGAAAGGAATTTCTAGGCATTAAACAATTATATTACCAATCCAGGAAGGGCATTTTAGTTATAATAAATTAACCCAACTTGATTTAGTTAATTTATAGGATAATTTGATTTTATTCATTTCTAAAGGCATTGTCTAATATTTAGAATTCTATCTAAGCTCTATTAAATTAATATATACTTTACACTCTCCTCCTATGCATATGTCCCTTATGCCTCTGAAGCAAGTTGTCCCATCTGTCACTTTTGTCTTGAGTGAAGCAACTACTCCATTTTCATTGATACAAATCAGCTCACAAGGATTCTCTACACATCGATAATTGTGTGATTTAAATATGGAATAGTTTGGACATTTCACATGCTGAAATTCAATAACAAATGGTCAAGTGATTATTACCTCCATGGATCTGTATGGCTTTCCACACGTGAGTATTGTTATCTTCCGGGAATGTGAAGTCGTTGAATTCAGAACACTGGACGTCTCTGAACGAAGGGCTGCCTATTTTGCATGGCTGTAGGAGGAGAATTAATACACAGGCTTTGTACTAATATATTTATCGGTGTGTGATTTTCGCGGGGCAATTGAATTTTTCTAGCGAACCGCGGTGTTTTGTGTTTTCACGCTTGGTTTGATAGTGTAAGTGGTAGTTGGGTTTATACCTGGGTGGTGCATATCCGATGCCTGCTCGCCTTTCCGGAACAGTGTCTGCCGCCGTAAGCCGGTGGCGGCCTATCGCATAGCCGTCTGGAGGTAGCCACCCCCGAACCGCAAGACCTAGAGCATTCGCTCCAACCCGACCAACCGCCCCAGTCACCCTCAACCGCCCTAGGCCTTTCCCCTTCTTCGACGCACTCGTTCATGTAACACCACTTAGAGCAAACAGCGCTCAGTATATTATATGTAACGGCCGGTAACCGACATGTAATTACTCCGGTCTCTGCTACAAATATTTATAGAAGAACTGTACCTTTCTGGATCCACATTTGGTCCCCGACGCGGGTGCGACTCCCGTTTTCATGCACGTAGAATTATCGACTCTGCAATTCAAACTATCGCAAGTCTAAAACAAAATTTCAACTTATATTTTAATCTTAAAGGGAGCATGAAAAAGATTATTTATAATTTGTGTATTACAAGACATTGAATTAGCTTTCTTAAGATCTGAGTATGGATTTGTAAATCTATGGTAAATTTCTAAATATGAATACTTGTTGTAAACACACATTACTGCATTACACACACATTAATTGCAAATAATTATAAACTTGTGTTTTGTGAGGGATTTTGGTAATAAGTTTAAGTCTTTGTCGGATTATCTGTCAAATATATATTTGATCACACAACTATTACTTTCTGACTTCCAAATATATGACAGGAAACTAATCTGGTATTGCGTATTTACTATCATAACAGTTTTCCTGTTGATCCAAAATTTATTGAAAAAGGTTTATTTTCAGTAATCTAGTTTATCGGTGCAAGTGTACCGAACGAACTTTAGTTAAGTACATTTCCGCACCACCCTCAGTGGGGCGCTAGTTTATCGGTGCAAGTGTACCGAACGAACTTTAGTTAAGTACATTTCCGCACCACCCTCAAGGGGCGCTAGTTTATCGGTGCAAGTGTACCCAACGAACTTTAGTTAAGTACATTTCCGCACCACCCTCAAGGGGCGCTAGTTACCGGTGCAAGTGTACCGAACGAACTTTAGTTAAGTACATTTCCGCACCACCCTCTGTGGGGCGCTAGTTTATCGGTGCATGTGTACCCAACGAACTTTAGTTAAGTACATTTCCGCACCACCCTCAAGGGGCGCTAGTTTATCGGTGCAAGTGTACCGAACGAACTTTAGTTAAGTACATTTCCGCACCACCCTCAGTGGGGCGCTAGTTTATCGGTGCAAGTGTACCGAACGAACTTTAGTTAAGTACATTTCCGCACCACCCTCAGTGGGGCGCTAGTTTATCGGTGCAAGTGTACCGAACGAACTTTAGTTAAGTACATTTCCGCACCACCCTCAAGGGGCGCTAGTTTATCGGTGGCTGTGTACCCAACGAACTTTAGTTAAGTACATTTCCGCACCACCCTCAAGGGGCGCTAGTTTATCGGTGCAAGTGTACCCAACGAACTTTAGTTAAGTACATTTCCGCACCACCCTCAAGGGGCGCTAGTTTATCGGTGCAAGTGTACCGAACGAACTTTAGTTAAGTACATTTCCGCACCACCCTCAAGGGGCGCTAGTTTATCGGTGCAAGTGTACCGAACGAACTTTAGTTAAGTACATTTCCGCACCACCCTCAAGGGGCGCTAGTTTATCGGTGCAAGTGTACCCAACGAACTTTAGTTAAGTACATTGCCGCACCACCCTTAAGGGGCGCTAGTTTATCGGTGCAAGTGTACCGAACGAACTTTAGTTAAGTACATTGCCGCACCACCCTTAAGGGGCGCTAGTTTATCGGTGCATGTGTACCCAACGAACTTTAGTTAAGTACATTGCCGCACCACCCTCAATGGGCGCTAGTATATCGGTACAAGTGTACTCAACGAACTTTAGTTAAGTACATTTCCGCACCACCCTCAGTGGGGCGCTAGTTTTTCGGTACAAGTGCACCGAACAAACTTTAGTTAAATACATTTCCCAGTTAAGGACATTTTTTTATACCTTTCTATTTATTTTTATAAGTCAATATTAAGTTTTTATTTTCCTACTATTTACCTAATAGTTGTGACAAGTTGTGTGATCAAATATATATTTTATCGGATATAATCCGACAAAGATTTAAGCCGATTAACAAATTCCCTCCCAACCAAAATATGAGAACCCCCAAAAACACAACAGGAAGACAGACAACCACCACAGTAGAAGTGACAGTGACAAAATGACTAACACCGCTAGTGAGGATGGCGAGCAGCCGAAACCGGTCTAGCAAGAGGAGACAGAACACACGAAATCTAGAGGATACTTTATACTAACGAGGTATTTTACGAAGGTTACTCACGGACGGTTGAGAGCATTGTGCCGCTCTTGTGCCAAGTATTTGGCGACACTGGTAATCTGCACTGTACAAGACCCCCGGCAACAATTCCGGTATGTCAAAGTTGTGTTCGGCCGGTTCATCAGTTAAACAGACACCGTGCCTGTCTCTGGAATTTAGTTTTTAAATTTTAAATTAGTATCGTGATTAGCACTTAATAATATACTTAATTATATTTAAATTTATGAATCTGTTCAACGGAAAAGGTTTACCGAGATATTTTCGAAGTAGGGCATTATGATTTTTAATCGTATATTAAAATATGAATTTATCAGAACGTACGTATTGTGGATATTTAGATTAATCGATCGATTACTGAGGAAATAAATTGTGAGCTTACTCGATGAAATCGACGATCGCTTCTTTACTGCATTTTGACCAAACGCTAGCTTTTAAAGTAATATTTGGATTCATTACGGTCGAGGATCCATCGTCCAGTATTGGGTCACAGCTTCCAGTCCCATTTCCGATGTCGTGTTCCGCTCCTAATCTGAATCAGTTATATTAATAACTAACAACTAATTAGGTATAAACAAATGTACAAATGAAAGATCTGCAGATAACAGATATAAATAAATAAAAGATCTGAAAACTCAATTATAGTTTTCTATATTATTCCATTCTCTTTCTCTCTCTCTCCTCCCTCCTTCCCTCCCCCTCCATATATATATATATATATATATATATATATATATATATATATATATATGGTACCAGAAATAACGTTAGAAATAATTATCTTGATAGATATATCAATAATTAATGTTAATAATTTTCCTGGCGGCTAAAAAAAACACCACGGAACAAGAATTAAAATGAATATGTAGAAAAGTCTAGTGGCGTTTGTTAATCTGTCTATAACGAAATTGCGTATGTTCTCAATTCCATTGAGCAAGGTGGGGTAAAATTGGGTTGGGATACCATTAGATTTTTTTATGTCACATTTATGAATCTTTTATTCCCATATTTTTTCATCTCTCAAGCAATAAACTTGGTAAATTGCGAACAATTTTGCGAAGCAGGATTCGAAAATTGTAAGAAAATTCCGACCGGCACTGTTGCATTGGTATCTTAGTACTATTATTGTGGGCAGACAATAGTAGTTCAGGTGGAATTGAGAGGGCAAAAGCTACTAACGTGTGACCCAGTTCGTGTGCCAAAATGTATCCCGTCTGTAGGCCTATGTCCTGGCAGAGAGCCGCCTGCCACTTGGGGTCGCAGGACCCTCCCTGCTTCGCCGCCCCAAGGGGCCCGCATCCTCTCCTACCATCCCTCTTCCACCGGTCCCCCCTGAAATGGAAATATTTCTTATTTAAATCCGTAAGAAGTGAATGATGATTCGGCCTCGACTCGAGAACTATCACGTTTTTACGAAGTATAATAGGAAAAATCACTCTTATAATAAACATAGTATCGATAGATTATTTATTTTAATCTTCTGTCACCAGTCGCTTATTTATTAATCCGATGCCAAAGTTGGTTTGAGAATTTCACCAGCGTTAATAACATTCCGTCAGAAAATTGGTGAGATAACGCAAGCATCCTGTCTGCACAGATATTGTAACACCACTAGGCTCATCAGTGTACTACTGAGTCATAGATAAATGTTTCGTCCAATAAAATTAAAATGATTTTTAATTTTTCCTACGGCGTTTAATTCAGCGGTGATACTAAGCCCGCACTACTGGCATGTATTGCCGGTTAGTATTAACGGCGCCGCATTCTCCTTCTAACGATGGATTCATTTACAGCAGTCTCCAAAATATGTGTTATCATTATTCATAATTTTGTGTTGTTTCTAATGCGTGCATTATTTCAGTAAGTGCACAAAGAACAAAAAAAAATATTTTTATTTGTTATAAGGTTGTTTATAGCTTTACATAATGTAATATTTTTCCAGTTTCATTGCCTCATTCATAACTGTATTTTTAAATCATTTATTTTATATTAAAGAAAACTGCTTAATGTAAATATTCTAATTCCATGCATAGTATTGTTCTTTCTTACTACGAATTAACTTGTGAAGCTATAGAGGAGGGGTAGTGGACGCTACCCTACCGCTTGTTTTTTGAATAAACAAAAACTAATGTCTGTTGATGTTGATTACTTGGTAATGAGGACGGCTACGTCGTGATGATTCGGATGAGAATCGTCGCTTGGATTGACTTCGTCCTGCCACTTCGCGAAAGCGTCCAGAGTCCGATCCACGTCTTGGTTCTGAGCGAAATTCATCTATCGCGAAAAAAACATCGCTATAACAATATAATCTACGAACAAAATATGTCTGAGATAAATTCAATATATAGCATATTTTATTATGTCACGCTTTTTGTTGTACTCTAGTGAAGCTATTTACAAAATAGAAAAAACTCTTACGTCCTCGTTTTCATGCTCGAGACGAATCAATCTGACAAGCTCCAAATTGATTATATTGTCCAGACTTGCGTCTTGGAATAGATTATAGGCCTGAAATGAACACAAGTTTAAAAAAAATATCTTTTCTGGGTAGCATTTGTGAAAGTTTTTCCCCAACACTGCCCGGCGACTGGTCTTTGACCTTAAATTCTGAACTAATTAGCTCTTCTTCCTCGTAGGCTTATTATTTCCGTTGGGATCTTCTCGAAAATATTCGTTAGGGACACATATTTATTTCCGGTTAAACGAGAAATCTCGGCAGGGGGAAACACTGATCCGCAGATAGCTGGGAAAGAAACCATTTCCGCCCCTGTATGTTATATATTGTCAACTTTTCGATTCAGATTCGCTATCTTGGGCTCCACCTCGACAAACGACTTACGTGGAATCCCCACACCCGACTCAAAAGAATCGAATTAAATAGAAAATTTGGACTCTTAAGACCATTACTAAAAGGACATCGAAATTGACCTTAACTAACAAACTAACAATATACAAAGCAATACTCAAACCGACATGGACATTAGGTATTGAGCTATGGGGTTCCACCAAGACATCCAACATCGCTCGCATCCAGAGATTCCAATCAAAAGTCCTTCGCACCATCCTTATTGCTCCCTGGTATGTTTCTAACCACACAATCCACCATGGCCTCAACAGTCGACGAAGTCGCAAAATCTCCGTTCCTGAAGTTCCACTCCCGCCTTTCTCCTCATCCTAATCCACTCGTTCAGTCCCTTTCCTCCTTTACCCATCCACTATTCCTAACAAGACGGCTTAAACGCCACTGGCCCAGAGATCATCTCGGACAGTAATTAAATCATGTCAAAAGCGCCATCACTGGGTGGTTTCTTTGTCGAAAATATACTTGTATCAATTGCACCTATAACTGCTAAAATTGATTGCGCAAAATAAAAAAGTTAAAAAGAAACTTTTCGATTACTCACTATGTTGAAGAGGGAGAGGACGTAGTGCTCGATGTCGTCGGCGGGATGAGAATCTATCATGGCCTTGTCCAGAACAAGGAGAGTTTCCATGTGTAGTCCTCTGGGTTTGTGCGGGGACGGGGTCCTTGGGCGCCTGGGCCTCCTCCACTGGGGCTCACCGGTGGTGCACCACTTGCCGCCGCCATGGCTCCCCTCCTCCTCCGCCTCATCCCCCTCCTCCCCCTCCTTGTAGACCACGTGACGGTGTCCTCGGCCGGGCTCCAGGCTTACGTTCCCGCCGATAGGCTCGATCAAGTATGTGTCTCTATTGAGTCGTACGTAGCCTCTCTGCGGAAATATTGAGACAGCCCCGACTTAGATCCGGGGATTATATACTCTGCGCCACACGACGGAACAATTAAAAGGATGAGATAACAAAGGATCTGATAATGAGATAACATGAGTAGTCTAAAACTCACGACGGTCTCGAATTATATCACTGTAGGTTTTCTGTCTCCTCTCGCTGGTTTGGTCTTTTGCTAGACCGGTTTCGGCTGCTCGCCATCTTCAGTAGCGGTGTTAGTCACTGTTGGCACTTTGGATGTTTTTTTGGCATCCTCACTTCACTGTTACTTTCACTTGTACTGTAGCGTTAGTCAGTTTGTCAGTTGTATATATACGCATATTGTTATTGGGGAATTATGTTCGTCTTATTTGGGTTGGAGTTTGTTAATCCGTTTTTTAAGTGTGAGTCAGATCGTCGGATATGGGGGGGTGTGATGGATGGGCGGGGGTGATCCTTTAATAGGATTACAGGGGCAAATATGGTGTCACTCTGCGAATTAATACATAATATAATAATAAATGCGTATATATCCTACTGACAAACTGACTAACGCTACAGTACAAGTGAAAGTAACAGTGCAGTGAGGATGCCCAAAAAACATCCAAAGTGCCAACAGTGACTAACACCGCTACTGAAGATGGCGAGCAGCCGAGATCGGTCTACCAAAAGCCCAACCAGCGAGAGGAGACAGAAACACCAGGAATCTACGGTATTCCAACACCTCGCAGACCATATTAAACTAATTATATCATTCTTCCAGTCCTATGTTAAATCCTAATTTATTGACGGATATTCTACCGACGAATCTGAAACCGATTAGCTTCACTCCTGTTTAAACAGATGAAATATCTGCTTGTGTCACGAAATTGAATAAAAATTGAGCTATCGACAAGTTGTCGGTGAAAAAAGAATATATTTGTGTTCAGTATATAAAATGGTCGATAAAAACTGAACTGTAAGTTGGCTTTAAATAGTCACCAGTCCGTTGCATGTTGACAGGGCTGCAGTGGCGTCCGGCAGACCGTTGACAATGCCCTTGTAGTAGCAGAGCCTCGAGTCGAGCACCGGCCGCATTCTGATGTTCCTCAGTGTTCCCGTACTGTCCGCCCGCTCTCCCGTCCTTGTCTCGACAACGGCACCTCGGTGAACATGAAGAATCTCTAATATAAATCTAAATTACACGATATCCTGACGTTAATCGAGCCATGTACGACACATAAGTGTATATATTCCTTCTTTTTTTTTAACTTCTTTATTTTGCACAATCAACTTTTACATGTTTGTCTCGACAAAGAAACCACCCAGTGATGGCGCTTTTGACATGATTTAACTACTGTCCGAGATGATCTCTCGGTCAGTGGCGTTCAAGCCGTCGCGGTGGGGATAGTGGATGGGTAAAGGAGGAAAGGGACTGAACGAGTGGATTAGGATGAGGAAAAGGCGGGAGTGGAACTTCAGGAACCGAGATTTTGGGACTTCGTCCACTGTTGGTATGTTGAGGTCATGGTGGATTGTGTGGCTAGAAACATACTAGGGAGCATTAAGGATGGTGCGAAGGACTTTTGATTGGAATCTCTGGATTCGAGCGATGTTGGATGTCTTGGTGGAACCCCATAGCTCAATACCATATGTCCATGTCGTTTTGAGTATTGCTTTGTATATTGTTAATTTGTTACTTAAGGTCAATTTCGATGTCCGTTTTAGTAATGGCCTTAAGAGTCCAAATTTTCTGTTTAATTCGATTCTTTTGAGTCGGGTGTGGGATTCCACGTGAGTCGTTTGTCGAGGTGGAGCCCAGCATAGCGAATCTGCTGTTGGGTGGGAATTGGATATATACTGCTAGATTAAAGTTCCTACGGTTGTCAACGTGGTGAAGTCGCATCAGTCAGGATGCAATAACCGAAGCTCAAATTGCGCTCAAAAGAACATAATGTTCCACGATTATGATTACAATAGAATAAATGACCACTACTGTATTTGTACATTAACAATACAAGACATTTATAGTCATATTGTGCATGATATAGAAATACGATATTAAATTATTAAAATTCTTATTTATAAATATTGTTAATAGGTCATTTCCATGACAAGTATGATTTTATCGCCGTAGAGATCAAATATGAGAATGGGACTGAAAGGTTATTTATTTCAGTAAGGTTCATTTTCACGGCGGTTCCATGGTATTGTATTCTAGTAAAGTCACCATTGAGGTTACCCGGCATGCTGATTGAAATTTAATGTAATAATATATGAGGTATAATAAGGATTGGTAGGTACCTGGTGATATCATGTCGCGATTGGGCCACAGCCTGAGATGCCTCTCCTCGCCGTCGAGCCTGAGCTTGTAGTCGACTTGAGTGGGGGCCGTTTTCGGGTCCGAGCGGGAGTAGAACCGGGTCAGATCGTGTGAGAGGAAGTCGCCCCGGCCGGTGACCCTCTTCGGCACCACGACTCTCCACCTCCTCCCATCTATCATCACGACCGTCCCCCATTTTACGCCCGTTCCGATATCGGCCATTCCTCCGCGAGAGGTTCCGCTCGCCCGCCGGCCGTGTCAAAGAGCGATAAAAAGCGACCTAAGCCGCTCGTACCGAAAGGGCTAGTGAAAAAAGGACCCCTCTCCGGAGCGATAAATTTAAGGGCTCCGCTAGTTTTTTCCTCCCACCCCCCCGCTCCCCGATTGGTCGCAACTTGATCTACTTTACACGAGACCACCACGAGAGCAAGGCTTTTTCTTTCATCGTGCCCTGGCTCTCTGCCGGTCCAGAAGGAAATGTCAAACTGTCATATTGCACGGCGTCACCCGCGAGCACCGGGGAAGGGCATTCATTTTGGAATGATTAGTTTTCTGTCCGATTGTATAAATTATGTTAATATACGCGTACTAGTAAAATTGTCACAGGAGTAAATGCAGTTTTAGTGTAGACTAGTTTCGGTTTTTTATCATCTGACATTCTACCAGTGTTATAGCGAAATACTGAATGCGGCGAATGTTTAGAATGTTTTATAGGAGTTATGCTTAGGAGTAAATATTGAGTAGATATCTACTTAATAGACACCTAATTTCGACTAAAATAAAACATCTTTTTGTGATAAGAAGTTTTTCTATGTTTCCTGCCCTAATTCTTAGTTGAATAGGAAGAAACATAAACGATCTATCCTGTTAATAAGGTGTCGGACTCGGTTCGCAGTGATAGCGTCGAACAATACATATCAAGGGGAAGAAAGAAGCCGGCGAAAAAAGCCTATTGGATTCGCTCCCTACTGAATACTAGCGTCTCCCGAGCGTCTCCATGTTCAGCCGTGAACGTCTCCTCGGTAATGAGATGCGGAGGGCGACAGGAAGAAGGGTGCTGCGATTGAAAGGAACACTATTCCAAACTAGTTTTACACTTCTCCTGAGAAGTTTTAAAGAGTCAAGGGCGAAATAAAATTTCCGCCTTTTCGGCTCCGTTCCCGAATTCCGGAACTTTACCAGTCAATGTCGCGTTATATACATCGATAAGAATTGACATTTGCATTGAACAGCATATTATTTCCCATGCATGGTCTGGCCTAATAGTGTCCAAAATTGTTGCGCTAATTTTGTCAATATTCTAGTAGTGTTCACTGTTATTAATTGTACTCATCAAGCACAACAAGAGTACCAGGGGAAGCGGGATGAGTAAGTAGATAATGACAATGGCGAAAAGCCGAAAGTGGTCACAGGACTATGTCAAAGTATCTTGAACTCGAGTAGCTACAGGAGCTAATTATTAGTATATACTCATCATTGAACTTATACTGAGTCATGGATGACTCAGTCTAATGCAATTAAAATTACTTTTAATTTATCCTACGGCGTTTAATTTAGCGGCGATACTAAGCCCGCACTACTTCCATGTATTGCCGGTTAGTATTAACGGCGCCGTATTCTCCTTCTGACGATGGAATCATCAATGTGTTATCATTATTCATAATTTTGTGTTTTTTCTAATGAGTGCATTATTTCAGTAAGTGCATAAAGAACTACAAAACATATATATGTGTATTTGTTATACGTTTCTTTATAGATTTACATAATATAATATTTTTTCGGTGTCACTGCCTCATTCATAACTGTATTTTTAAATAATTTATTTTATACGAAAGAAAAATGCTTAATGTAAATATTCTAATTCCATGCATAATACTGGTCTTTCCTTCTACGAATTAACTTGTGAAGCTAGTGAGAAGGGGGTAGTGGACGCTACCCTACCGCTTGTTTATTTGAATAAACAAAAACCAATGTTTGTTGATATTGCTAACAATTTTTGATGTATTGTTGATGAGCGTAACAATTTAAAAGTATTCAATTTATTATTTAAATTAATATCGGGACGGGTAAATTTTATTATTAAATTGCGACGTAAAATATTCATTCGGAATTACAAATTCTGTCCAACGGGCCAAATATATAAAAGTTGCGCAAACAAAAGAGTCGGCCCTTTAGCATTCATAATTACGACATTATATCATTTCTCGTTTACATAATGGCCAACTCGGGGGGTGCGACTTTATCTGCGTGAGTAATGGTCCGCGGAAAAAAGACTAATAGTAACGCGGGACTTATTAACTGTGGTTGGTCTAGGGGAGGGCGGGGATAAATTAAGGAAATTCGGCCGGCGTTAGGTGCGCGTTTAACCCTAGCACGCGCTCTGTTTGCACTTAGACTAGACTGGAGGTTCGGACTAAATGCAGTAAAAGAAACCGGCGATGATGCCGCCCTTTCACGTTTCTCGTACCTTTTGTTTTTCCGGGGGAGTCCGACCCCCGGACCGACTTGGTTTTAAATTTGACAAGAGGCCGCAGTTGGAAAAGAGTATTTTTCCTCTTTTTTTTCACCCCGGGAGTGTTATATTTTTCCGAGCTCCGTTCCTTTGATTTCATCCCCCGAGAACGGGGGTTGGTTAGGGCCTGAACCGTGCTCCCTTTTCGAGCCGCCGACCGGATCTGTCTCGCCCTTTTAGCCGCCTATTTTTCTCCCACTGTCTTTTTCACAATTTTTTGAGACCTCGCAACCTATAGGGATTACTTCCTTAAACCTCCTTACTTTCCGTACGTACTTTTGGTACGGTTACCGATATTTCAATTGGAAATGTATACTGTTCATTTAGCATAAATTGCAACAATATACAGGTTTCTGTTAAACTGAAGCTAGTGTACTATTCTGTTACAATATATTTTATTTCATTTATGAGTCTTCAGTTATCGTAGATATTACTCTCTATTAATTAATCAATTATAGCAACGAGGTATTAATTAATGATCAATTTCTCTATTAAGAAATTATTAATTTAAAAAAGACATTCCGATCAGCGCATTGCTACATTTACATCTGTGGAAAATTAGTTATACCCGCCCATGAGATCTTAATTTGTAACTCATTTTCTTATCAACGTTTTCCCCAATTGTTTTTGCCATGTCATGTTCCCGTGACTGCGCTTCGTGCCCATGTTAGCCTTAAATTTATAGATACAATAATTCGCTTTACCTCGGTATTCGAACTCTTCGGCGCAGATGTACGGAATGAGAATCAAGAATATTTTGAGCAAATATCCGCGTACTGCACGAACATGCCTTTCATACATCTACTCAACAAATGTATCGAACGGGCGAATTTTCCCGTGCAAAATACAGTACATATGTTCATATCGCTCATTAGACACATGTCATCAAGCGTTACAAAACGTTACCACGTGTTATAAAAGATTGATTGTATAAACATACATTGTCCAATGTATTATTGTTTTCAGTTAAAATGACGGAGGATGGGTACACCTGAGTTAGCGAGCTCTACTATTTTAACCAGTTGAAACTCGCTTTTAGAGTAAACAACTATTCTAGTAAAACTCTGAGTTTTTAATCACAAAACAGATTAGTATAACTATAATTTTTTTTCGAATCATTAAACTGGGTTTATAGGATGGATATTCAAATTCTTACATTAAAGTTTTTTTATCGTTGTATGACGGTCGTACGGGTACGAGTTCGTTGAGGTTCCAGACTGCAATGAGCCCGTTCGCCGGAGCTTTTAATTCCGTCGGCAAATGAATTACAGGCCGTACATAATGCACCGATATTAGTGAAAGTGCGGCCGCGGGAAGAGTTAATACGACCTCCGGTCAGTCGCAATTTCGGTCTGGGGAGCTTTTAAAGCGCGGTCAGCGGCCCAGGTCGTGGGGCCTTTAATTAGCTGTTATACGGACTCCCGGCCATATATATATATATATATATATATATATATATATATATATATATACAGTTGCCGGCTGTGTGCACACGCCGCTGACTCCGCTAATGAGAGAGGCCCAGCCGCCGAAATGGCTGCCAACTACTGGCAAGTAAGACGGTGGATGAGTTCGAATTGAGTGTACATAAAAAAGAAAACCTAGACCGGCACCTTGGTCCAAAGAATTTTTAGAAAATGCCTAGCATTTTCGAAACGTCCGGAGTTGTCTGCTATATACCGAAAACAAATTGAACAGTAAAAAATCAGGTCGGAGTGGCGTCGCAAAACATTCTATCCTGTTCTCGATGGCCAATGAAACCGGAGGTGAATACAGGAGAAAAATTAGGGCATGGAATATATGCCAAGCATTCCTGATTAAAGTTTACCTGCTAATTACCAACAGGAATAAATCTCTTGGAACCGTTCAATCATGAAAGTTTTGCTTTACTTTTCAAGATAATATGGTTTTTTATTTTCTATTATCCTTTAGTTCTATATTCTTCCTTTTACTCGACTGTCAAGGTCTGATATACTATATCGAGTTTATTTTTTATATTATATTATAATAAAATTTAAAGTATTAGTAAGTAAGTCTTTGTAATGTATTACTCATAAGTAATTGCATTGTATATGTAGTTATATTTCGGTGGATTCGACTTGTACAAAGGAGGATGTATAAATCAGAATATGGTTAAGTAGCGTGTGGCTTTGGCCTTTCCGCTTTTGGTACTGGACTGCCCAATGTTAAAAGAAGCGATTCTTCCCGAAAATATGACTCGCACTATAACGATATTTCCCCCTTCACCATCACCGTTTTAAAAGGGAATCCACCCTGGGCCTTACAGGAGCCAGTTCAATCTCCACTTCCGTTCGGGGTTTTGAGCCTGGATGCGATTAAAAAAAATATTTCTAAAAATGACTCCTTTGGCAGAAATCCCATTCAGCGGGAAAAGGTCAGTCTGTGCCAGCATCTAACAGCTCCTGCTGGAGCTTCAATATCGCGCTCTTGTTATTCTCCCTTAATGAAAGGCCATCGTATTAAAATTCGACAGCTGAAAGAATCAAGACCAACAGTTTTAATTGTATTTGCAATTTTAATTTTGTAATATGTCAAATTTTTTAAATAATTAACTCCGTTTTATTACCAATGAATAAAAAATATATATTGAACTATTTTATACGATTTGTACGAAACGGCTTTGTACAGATGCTGCGGCAGTCACAATAGGATAGTTGGCAATTCGAGGGACAAGGGTCATAGGCTATTTTCACCGGAGCAAAGCGTGCGATAAATAATTATCGAGAAATCGAGAAGAAAGAAGGAATAGCTGCGATTGAGAAGTGAGAAAAGAAAGACGGCGGTAGGACAAGGGGAAAAAGCTCAATGAAGTTGTGCGACTGGAGTGACTTTCGGCGGGGTACTTTGAATCGCCTTTACTCGAAGTTGAAGTCCACCAGTTGTTCGCAAGCGGGATCTCTGGGTTTTCTCTTTATACAATCCAACAACTGCCGCCCAGTTATACACACAACTCGCGAGCTGAATATTTAACGTTAGCTTTCTGCATTTTACATTCGAGGCAATTGGCTAACATTTATTATTCAACGGTTTGATTCCGTGGCCGCAATGGAATTATTTATGCCGCACGTGTATTGTGACTACTAAAACTGGGTATTAATACTCCTAATGTTGTATTAACGGACTATTTTCTGTGCATTTATAACGTGTATCACTATTTTAAAGAAAAAAAATCGTGAATGAAGGCAAGGAAATGAAAAAAGAAATTAAGAGACGGAAAGGCGTGTAAGAATTTAACACATTAATATTACCAACTCAAAATTGAATCGAATAAATGCAGTTCATGATTAATAAATTATGACTAACGTAGAAAAACAACAATCACAGAGCTGAACAACAATAACGCCGATAACCAATTTGTGTGCCAGGTTAAGATAATATGTATTTCCCAAGAGTTCATATTGCCTTCATCGATAGGTTAAGTTAAATAAATATGTCGATATTGCCTATTACCTCGTTCTTCAAAAATAGGGGGACAAATTGGGGGTTCTCCAGACTCCGGATTTAGGCGGAACCCTAAAAATTGCCATTCCAACCCATTTCAGAGCAAGCATTTTGAACGGAGCGAACAATAAAGCCAAACTGTATTTTATTGAAAATAAAAAGGTGGTACCGGGGGAAGAGAAAGGGGCCGGTTCTCGAAGTCCGTCGACCGGCGCCACGCAACTTAGCGTGTCCCAACTTTTTTTACGGCCGCCGCATTAGACAAGTACCCCGGGGTAGCCTAATTGTACGTCATGTCGCCAGATTAAATAATGAAAGTCCCAGACAACGCCCCGACAGCCTATTTGTCATCCGCACTTTCGCCGGCAATACCTGTTGGTCCCATAAATAGAAGGCGGTCTGGAGGGGGGGGGGTCCCACTCTGGAAATATTTATGCGGCCCGAGATTAGATAAATGGGGGTTTCGTTGTGCCCGCCCTCACAATAGTGGGACACGGACCGAAATTAATAAGTTAGCGGCGTGCGGATTTTGTTTTTCGATTTGTCCCCCTCTAATTGTTGTACAGAAAATATGCCCCGCCGCCCGGTGTAACCGGTTTATAAGAGGTTCACCTCTATCCGAGGCGGTCCCGATTTAATCGCCGCTCGAATGTAACTGAACTTGTCCGCTTACACGATTCTCCGAACTTTACATTTATAATATTACAATTCGTGATAAAAAATTCGCGTGTTTTTTAATTAATGTGACATGATATAGAGAACGGCCGTGTAGCCCCGGGCGTTTTCATCGCTCCCCTTTGAGTAATGTTAATTACCGCTGAGCCTCGGGGAAGTTACAGGAAGCAAATATAAAAACGTGTTTCTTGTTCCAACTAGAAATTATTTCACGGCTTCTATTCTCGTCGCCGGATAAGTTGATTAAATAAAGTGAAACCAGACAAGAATTTACAATAAGTTTTCCGTATAACGAATCATGACAGGTATTTATTAATTGAATTGCTCCGTGATGAACTCCATCAGCATTTCGCCCTGAAAACACTTCGTATTCTTGGCGTTGGTCTCCATGCCAACAACGCGACCGTGGTTTCCCAGAGACAAACGGTTAAATAATAATGCTGTGTTCACGGCTTGATTCAACATGAGACATCGAAATGCAATTTCAATTTACGGTTGGTAGTAGCGCCAGATTTGCGAGTCCAACAATGTCGACTTCCCTCTCAGCTATGCTGGTCACGTTTCATAGATACCAAAATACCCCGAGTAATCTTTAGCTAGCAATATTCAAGTATATTAAGCTGGCACATGATAGGAACAAATGAAACGGTATTCCATTAATATTTCGGTAGCTATTTATTCTACGATGGAGATATTCATTTTCATCTGTATATATATTTTAAATGTGTATTGATTTCAGGCCTTTGTGTCCTGTGAACACTGCTGCTGGAAGGAGTCATTTTTATATAAAAAAAGTATAAATTCAATATTCCTAAACCCTACCGAAAATTAAATTAATTGTCCAAATTAAAAACAATGGTAGCATTCTCCACGAAATGGAGGCGCACAAACGTGGAATCAGCATTTCTAATCTTTTTATCCCTCACGTTCCCTAACAAGAAACAAGAACTCTTTTTTTTCAACCGGTCAACCGACGCCTTGCCCAGCCCAGTGACCGTATTAAGCTAATTGTGCAAAAACATTCCGTTTCACTGAACCCTTTAATATATTTGAACTGGGTACCTTACTTGAGCCCTAACTGTTTGTCTGCCAGAATGTTTCTTTCTCTGTGTTATTTTAACGTTTTTTTTTCCGATTAAACTCGGGTTACACACACGCACATATGCGCGTATATCTATCTATCTATCTATCTATCTATCTATCTATCTATCTATATATATATATATATATATATATATATATATATATATATATATATATATATGTGTGTGTGTGTGTGTGTGTGTGTGTGTGTGTGTGTGTGTGTGTGTGTGTGTGTGTGTGTGTGTGTATGAAACATAACTGGCGGTGGTTAATTTTTATCCAATTAACTGTGTTCGATGCATACAAATTAATTTGTGATGTACTACGAATAGTAGGTCGTTACAGTGATTATTTTTGGTTCGGTGATTTAGTCAAATTAAAAGTAAATTACGGAGACCGAATTAGCTGAAGTGAAAAGATGAATGGTCTGGAAAAACGGTTCCGTTTGGAAGTCGAGGGAGAAAAGGACGGAGGTTAAAAAAAGTATCAGAGCTCTCTAATATTTTTCGAGGAGCTAACCAACAATTTGTGCGTCACTGTGACCGTAGGCCGGGATGTAATTTCCTCATTACTGTTTTTAAAATTAGAGCGAGGGGAATACGGCCTCAAATTTCTGTTTTGGGGCTGCCGCCCTTTCCGTCTGAATTGGTCTCAATCTGAGGCCCACTTAGAGAAGGGAAACAACGGAGGGGACATTCCGGAGATCGTGACCGAAATCGTTCTGAACGTCGTGTGAGCCGAACCCCATCTCATATCTTTATCAGATAACGAGCAGTCCCCCCTATCGATTAGCTAACCCGAATGGAGGAGATATTAAACAAATCGATATAAAAAAACTGTTATTCCGTAGGTTTCTTTACCAGTATCAGGCGGAAGTAAATAACGGTGTTGAATATAGACCAAAGGATGATACTAAAATTAAGGTTCCGAGTGGCACTTCGGAAAGTAATTTAACCCACTCTTTTAGGGATGCTGCGGCGCCTATTTAATCCGTCTCGTTTTCATTCGAGTCGTTAGAATATCGGTTGTTTAATACAACAAACAAACCGTGCAGACCCCACCTCGCCCCCAACCAACCAACTTCTCGATTCACTCGAGGTAGAATACGAATTTGAAATTCTCTCCTGAAAAATTAAAAGCCGCCCAAAGTTGGAATTCGGCAGCTGTGGACATTTCGGAGGCAAACCAAACTTCCGACAGGCTCCAAATTGGTTCCTGGCCGTTACCAAATGTTTGCTTTGTCCTTTGCAAAAATTAAGGGGTTTACAAAAATACCTCCGGGCAACCGGCCGTTTACAAATTTTCAATAGGCCATATTGTTCACTAACCCCTCACAACCCCTCCCATTTATCAGCGGAAAAAAAACATTGGTCCCAATAAAGGCCAATTATGATTGGTCGCTGGTCACAAAGTAGCCGTATTTGCCCAACCGGTTTTCACTTTACACTGTAACATGCCGCTATTCAAACTAACTTCTGCAGGAGGGTTCGGACAGAACAGCTGGTTTCTTCGAAGAATGCAATATGTGCAATCTACAATATATCCCGGGCGAAGTAGCACACGCTAAATTGGAGTTAACAGAAAAGGCAGTATACATATTTATTGTAGTACAAAAATGTCTATATAGAAAGGAACCTGTAGGAAAAGGTTTGTGCGAGGAAATCCTGCATTTTCACAAAAAATCACCCCTGGATAAATGGGTGTAGGAATCCTGAGTACGTGCCTGTATATAAATACACGCATGTGTGTTAAAATATTACAAAAATAAAACGAGATCCCGTAATTTCGTACCAATACGATCGGCTAACATCCATGGCCATTGAACTATTAAGGACACAAATTTTTTAATGTAGACAATGTTAAAAATGAAGGCAATTCATCAACAAAATTATCTATATATTTATTTATATACAAATCGATACATATATATATATATATATATATATATATATATATATATATATATATTTGTTTATATATTGTAAATTGTCATTCACTGTGCAGCTCGGTACTAAAATAAAATTTAATTGGTACCGGCGATGACTTGTGTAGTTTTAACACGAACGGTGCCACTTTATCGAGGCGAGCGAACGCGGGCCAATGAAAAACAAAAACATTTGATTGAAAACAAACGCAGAACAGAAGCTTCTGAGCCCGTTTCCACGAATGGCGTTTCAGTACTATACAAACAACCATGTTGGCAAATTTCGGCAATGATTTAAAAAGCCGTCGTTTGAAAATGGTAAAACTCAGTGCTTGCTTTTGCTGTGCCCAATGTATAACTGCCCGAGTTATTAGAGAGTTATTGCAAGTAATGTACACATACGGTAATGACACACTAACGTCTATTATCTGTTACACAGTAACATAATAAAGAAGCAACTTCGAATTATTTTACAATATCCTCCCTAGAGTCGTAATTATGACATCTGTTTTCATTGATTTGCTCATTTTATTGATACATTTTCACCCTTTGTTGCATAAAAACAAGCTTCGTAATGACATATGATAAATTTGTTTAAATTATTATTTTAACATAAACGTGTAAAAATAGACGCTTAGGAAAATAAAAGGAAATACAAATATATATGAAAGTGAAGTAAACAATCGAGAACGAAAAATGATCTGTAGAATTCAACAATGAGCCAGACTGACATAGTTTTTTATCAGTCGGATGGGATGAACAGATAAAAACAGATGTTACTTTGTCATTCCCTAAGCCAAGAGATCCATTTATTTTCGTATCTAAGTAGGCCAAAGAAGTTGAAACTGGGCAGAGCCCTATTGTAGGGGATGGTCAACATTTGCCTAGTTTCCTGTTGATTCCAATCCCACAGTTCATCTGTGGCGAAAAACCCGGAAGTGTGCGGAATGAATTTTCCATAATTACAAATTTCTACACATTAAACAAGTAGAGCTAATTTATTTCAGTATACCGAGTAGGATATTTTCATCATCTAGTAGCCAAGAACCTCATTTATAAGTTTCTTAATCTGGATTCCCCCCTTCTTACAACGAAACTAATTACCAAAAAATGAAAATATAATTCAATATCCGATATTTTCGAAAGGTACGATTTTCCGATAGTTCAAGTGTCCACTAGATTCCTCTTTTGAGATTGAAAGTGTTTCTGGGAATCGAATGTTCCACTCGGGATGACTTGTGTTTCGGTCCCGTGCGTTTGAAGGGACACCCTCTTCTCGAGTATATAACATATCCCGTTTTATTACCGCCTCTCGTGAAGGTTAGATTTAACATATCCAAAGTGTACTCTCCTATTTTGACCCAGTATATTGTCGGAAATAAATAGTATGTGGGCTTTAAAAAATGAAATAAACGCTTAATAAACCCATACTCCACACTTTGAAACCATATTAACTCATTTCAACTCTCAGATCTGCAAATTCGTAATCGTACTTCAGTGATGTCAAGTATCACTCGGAGCTGAGCCCAACCCATTTTCTACATAGTCTAATCGTGATAACGATGTACTGAATTTTCATTCTCCCTGCTTTGGGTGATTTAAAAAAATTATACAGTTTATTTATATTAATTTGTTTATTTATCCAGTTCTTTTAGGCATCTCCACAATCATATCATCAAATAATTTGACTGATGTTTCTTTTCCTCTCCTATTGCCCAGTCATTCCTCTAGTGAACGCGTCCCACGTCCGACTCGGGCCCCGTACTCAGTATATATAAAGCTGTTTTGCCGTTGCCGCGTAAATCCGTATCAGCCGTTTCAAGTCATAAATAAAATTATGGTAACCCTAGGGGCAAGTTGTTCCCATTATTTAGCTCTTAAAGTCCTTATCGCAAAGTGTTCTTATCCTCCAGCCGTCCCTATTTTATTCAAACGTTATTTACCACCGACTTATCGTATATATCTGACCTCGCGACCTTCAAAATGAACTACGCTGTACGGCGCTTAAAACCCTTTTGTTCATTCTACTTATATCCGGCTGTAAATTCTTGAAGACTGACACACAGGATTAATTTCAGTGAAACCTGAGGGGTTCAATTTTTTTTTCCTACTGTCACGGTCTAATATTTTTTTTTGTTTATTAATCCCCTTCTGGTCTCATGAACCGCCGCGTATCTAAAGAAGAGTATTTTTCATTTCGACTACCTACTGGGTAACCAGCACATCCCGAGGTGTGCTGGTGTTAATGAACCTGCGAGTGGTTTCGTTTAGTGTTACATGTTGTATATTTTCTGTACGTAGGCCGCAGTTAATGCGAGCTGGAACAGTGGCGTTACACCAGTACACCTCTGGTGCGCGGGCAGACTCGTAGCATTAAGCTCTTCAAATATTCATATTATACAGAGGGGTTTCATCTTGCGGTCAATATCCCATTCAGTTTTTTTCAGCGCTTTGTTCTTTCTGTGGGACCATTATCCAGATTAAAATCTGAATCTATCCCGGCGGAGGCCTTTGAGAGGGATCGGACAACGAAATAGATATTGGAAAGCGGATCGATATTGTTCAGGCTTCCATTATTCGCAAATATCCGTGATAATTCTTCAAAGTGAAACGATGAAATATACGTTATAATTTATGTATTGCATATTGTTCAATATAATAACAACGACAGAATTTTTAGCACAATCACAAGGACGGATCAGCGAAACAAATCGTAATTATGACGCTCTCCAGTATACTCTTATTTTCTATCGTGGACAACAAGGCAACTATGTTAGCACCCCCAGAGAAAGGAATTAAAAAACATTCAAATTCACTTTTAAGAAAAAGGTTCTACTATTACCGAATATACGATGTATATCTGTTATGGAAAAATATTTTTTAACTTCTCATACTATACTTCTGTCATAAATACATGGAATGAATACATGAAAAACGCCAAAAAAAAGATATAGGCTAAAAATTGACTTCATATACGCTTAAATTATCGTTTTTAACTAAGGTTCGTTGGGCGCAAGTGCACCGTGAGGCTAGCGCCCCACTGAGGGTGACGCGGGGATGCATTCAACTAAAGTTCGTTGGGTCTAATTGCACCGATATACTAGCGCCCCTGAGGGTGGTGCGGAAATGTACTTAACTAAAGTTCGTTTGGTACACTTGCACCGATAAACTAGCGCCCCTTGAGGGTGGTGCGGAAATGTACTTAACTAAAGTTCGTTGGGTCCAATTGCACCGATAAACTAGCGCCCCCTGAGGGTGGTGCGGAAATGTACTTAACTAAAGTTCGTTGGGTACACTTGCACCGATAAACTAGCGCCCCCTGAGGGTGGTGCGGCAATGTACTTAACTAAAGTTCGTTGGGTACACTTGCACCGATAAACTAGCGCCCCCTGAGGGTGGTGCGGCAATGTACTTAACTAAAGTTCGTTGGGTACATTTGCACCGATAAACTAGCGCCCCCTGAGGATGGTGCGGAAATGTACTTAACTAAAGTTCGTTGGATCCAATTGCACTGATAAACTAGCGCCCCCTGTGGGTGATGCAGAAATGTACTTAATTAATTTTCAACTGAAAAGATTTCTCTGAAAAGTAATTTTAATTTAATTTCACATTGGACTTATAAAATTGAACCAAGGCAGTAGAAATAGTTTGAAATAAATTAGTATAATTACCTCCTTCCATTAACAAAATCCCTCCCAACCCAAAGAAGACAAACAACATCCCGAGAAACTCAATAAAAGACATATATATACACACAACAAACAAATAACCATTACCGATGGAAACCGGTCTAGCGAAAGACCAAACCAGTGAGAGTAAACAGAAACACATGAAATCTACGGTATTCCAACCCCTCGCAGAGCACAAAAGAGGTATTCTGAAGGAAAGCCTTTTTGTTTTATAGCATTAAATTTATCATTCTCTGAAGCACCGGGCGAAGCACGGGTAACAAGAATGTATAATCGTTGAGCTTGTAACCTAAATAATATATAACCCAATGTTTTTTTTCCAAGCAACAGAAAAAACACGCTCCTACCTAAGTGGCAGATTACATCAAACTGATATATTGTGAGGGGTATTACCGACGTATGACGCCATCACTATCGATCTTCGAGCCATCCTAAAAACTGGCATAAGTTAAAATTAAAACCCTGCGCTGATAAAATATGTGACCATCAACATTAATCATGAACTGTGTCCTACGCATCTGTGTTTATTGTCATTAGTACAGAGCGACGCTCGAATTCGCTGAGCGGTTAGATTCAAATCACAACTGATGGCTTGACATTTCCCCATTAAATGAGTGAAATGGGAACTTTTGAGAGACATCAATATTGTGATTTCATGGCAATAGTTGGCATTAAGTGGTCACGCGTTTTTGGTATAATATATAACATATTTAGTTACGGAGAACTCTCCTTGAAAATATTTAAAGATTTAAATGACAAGAGAAGTTATAGTTTCTGATATATAGGAATTTATTTTTAGCTCACTTCTCAATATCGTGAAATAAAAGTGAGGGCGAATGTCATCAGTCTTTCAGTTTAGAAACTGTACTGATGAGTCCATTAGAATCAAAACGTCGTCCAAGACGATGGTCAGGTTAAGGCGGGTTCGGGGAGCTAAAGCCTCAAATACCGTAGATAAAAAGGCGACTACTCGGTTGAAATCCCCTAAATCCACATCCTCCTTTGAGGAATGACGCCAAAATAGAGCGGTAACTTAGCCCCGCCCCAAGGCAACTGGCAAGTGCTTGCCCTCTTGATGCCGCAAGCCGAGAAATCCCAGATCCCAGGCCCAGACCTACAAAGTGCTACAAATCACTGCCGTGCAAAAACTCAGCGCTATTATTCCCAGACATCGATGATTTAGAATAGCAGTTTAAATACATCACTTTTGTGGTATTCCAGTTTTAAGGAGGCATATTTTTGCTCAAAAAAATTAAATTGACTTATTTCCCGACACATCGGAAAATAATATCGTTGCGAGTTCTAAAAAGAGTTACTTGTATCAAACAAATCTATAATTATGTAACACCCAAAAATAGTAATGTCAAGATTTTATATATCCTTGCGTAAAAAAACACATTCTTCTTACAGGCATTAAATTTCAGAAGTGTTAATATTAACAGAGATAAAAAGAAATAAACGTCAAACTGTTATTATTATGTGCACGAGAATATGAATCCATGCATAGTTTATTAGGGATGCATTGCTTCGTTTGATAAGGACAAAACGTCTTCAAAAACAAACATTATCCTTCTTGAAGATTTCCGTTTACAGAAACCATTTTACGGATTTATCCCAGGCACAAAGCTGTCCCATTATACTTCTAGGTTGACATTATTAAACCAAAATAATGCGGAGGATCTATTTCCCCCGACGGCTTAAGACCTCTTCCGGTCGCTTGGGAAATTTCAATTTCCCGTAAGGAAGGAAAATCCAGCGCTCCACCATCTAAACTTGTAATTTAATCAAACTTTTAAAGCTCCCTTCAATAAAACAATAATATTTGCGCAAAGCGTTAACGCCCCTTTCAAAACACTCCGGGGACCCTATTCAAAATATCTCATACTCTAATAAGCAAGACGAGAACGTAACGGAGATGTCCCTTTTTGGCGCTGAAGCCAATTCCTTTAGTACCGCTCTCGGTTCTCTTTGCGTTTAATTAAGACTGAAATCGGAGCCCCCCCCTCCCCTGAATCCCATCAACCAACCACCTCAACGACAAAATTGTGTTTTCGACACCGTTAATTTAAATTTACGGGCAGAAAATCTAGAGTTCTACGCAACCGGAATCGTCTGCAACAACACTAAAAACTGTGTTTGTTTTGTGTAACGAGATTCATTAGACTAGCCCGCATTACTTATTTGGGTGATTCCTTTATATCAGGGCACCGTCATTGTAACAATAGCATTTATATATTTCCGATCGAAAATGAATTATTCACTTTCAAAATTAACAGAGGTGACCGGTTATTATGAATGAGTGAGCTAAGGCTTACCCGATATATATTTATGAGATATTATAGGGCCCCAAATTGATTTACTGTTTAGCCGACCCCGACGGATCCCCAAATATCGAAAGCGGACAGTACCCGAGAGGCCCCCAAAAGAAAGGGCAAAGACGCGTCAGTGGAGCTCGCACAGGTGGTTTGCAAACACAGGAAGAATCCCGGAATAGCAGAGGGTCAGCCCCTGCTAATTGAGGTTCTTCCTACGGTATAACGCGATCCTATCGGAAGTTGGTTAGTAATAATTATTATAGAGTCCTTAAAATGGAATATTTTTGTTAACTGTAATATAATCTACATTATCCTTTCTGCGCGTCAACATTGCTTGTTTTTCGTGCAAGTCTCTAGATTGGTCTTAAGCTAACATTAACCGTCGAACTACTTATTTTTTACAGACTTGCATGTTGGAGTCGAATCCGCGCTTTCCTAGCTTAAGAAGTAGTTGAATGTAGAATCAGAACGCAAACACTGTATACCGCGTATAAGTGTAAGTAAGAAATCACTATTTGCCATGTTTTAGGCACTTCGACCACTGAAATCACTAATATAAGTATAGTGTCATAAATATCGTTATATCCTTATATAGCTATACAAGAATTTCTTACACTCTGTATAGCTGATGGAGTTCAAAATTCATGTATAATAATAATAAAACAAAATTCCGTAATTGTCAGTTTTTTCCGTTTCCGTCGGTCATTTTTCCCGAATAAATTATCAACCGCCATCAAGTCGACGAGTTAAACCGGGAGCGAATAACTCAAAGTCCCGAAGTTGCCGGGAGGAAAATGACGAAGATGATATCGGGTGTCTTTATAAATAGCCCCGAGTGCTTTGTAACAGTTCGCAAAGAAAATCATCATTTGTCAGTTGGTCGGGGCCCAGTTGAAGTTTGCCGGGCTCGGACAAGTGTCTAGAGGGGGCAGGAGCCTAACTTATTGTGGCGGCGGTTCCCTCTTACCGCTTACGCTTAGACCTCTTGCGCTCTTATGGGCAAAAACCGTATTGTCAAAGATCCCGCTTCTTCAGTCACACGATATTCCTTTTTCACTCTATGTAGCGCCGACTATCAATTGAAAGCGAATACAGAGCTTTGTAAGTTTGTATAAAAGATGGAATGTCCTCCTCCATTGAGTAGCCAGAGTCAATTAGATTTAATGACAGATTTAAATGAGCAACTTTGGAGTATTGCTCTTGCATTGAGTTGTAAAATATGTTAAAAATATTGTATAACAATTTGCACGAAAGGGTCCAAACACATAACCTGTTTATCAATGGACAAGATAATAGTTTACGTTGACAGAATTGTATATTGTTTTTAAGAATATTAGCCCAATACATGATTGTGAATGATTATTTTATAATACGCATGGAATTTGAGGTGTTTCTATGGCCGGCTAGTTGTCGTTGGAGGCGGGCAGGGGCTTATTTACATAAGTAGCGCAAGAGAGGTGAATCCAAGCTAACGACGGGACGTACGTAGAGGACTGGCTCGAGGCTACATTACCGCCGACCCCAACGCACGCCTTCCCTACATACAAATTATATGCATATTTCATGGCCGAGCGTCGCCGCTTATTCGTTGCCGCTTTGAGTCCGCGATACCCGCCGCATTAGGCCCCGAGAGACGATCGACTCGCACCACTTGAAACGGCATTAATATTAAAGACGGGTGCGTATTCATCAAAACTGAAATTCATTGCCGCCTGAACCGAAGCTTTCAATGTTATTAGTCAAATATGTCACCGTTGAACACTAAGATATACGCCTTCAGTCACCGTTTTCAGTCGCCGCTAAAGTTTTCGGCCCGTTGGTAGACCGGTATATACGTAAATACAGGTATATAAATAAAATAAACGTTTACGCTTACCGGGAAAATATATTTCAGTACTGGATGGCGCTATACTGAAGCCGGCATATCGATGGACCAAAAACGCGAGTGGTTATAATTCGGGAACATCGACGTTAATAATGAAATACGCCTAAAGGAAATGGCTTCGCCTAATGCTCTGTATTGGAGAGCAGTCATCGTGTTCCTATTTATTGTACGGAAGATATACATCAGAAAATGATGTCCCGAAAGGACCACCAATTACTACCAGTTCTGCATATTTATAAAGTAACTAAGAATAGATAATTTATTTGAAATAAATTGTTAAAGGAAAACCTATGTCGTTTTAAAAATCCAGCGTTAAATGTTGGCAGGATGACGAAGGAAGATCAGGAAACATAGAGATACTCAACGAGAGAAATATAGTGAGATATATATCTGGCATAAATTGGTCTCCTTCGTACCGGTGATCCTGCACAAAGGTGTTGCCCAGAGATAATGTTTTATCAGGTGGGCGGCGATGCGAGAGGCGGGCGGTTGTTGACTCCCCTATATTGGCTTCTTTTTCCCCATCGGAGTTCCAGCCTCGGCTACAGCCCCGGGGGGCGCACACAGTTCACTTACCGACATCAAACATCAACCTCCACCCACCTGCCACCGGAGAGAGAGAGGGAGGGAGGGAGGGGTAGGGAGTGAGGTAGAGAGAGAGACAGAAACGTCACAGTGCCAACCCCTTTTAGCGAAAACAGAGAAAAAGTATTTCCGGCGGAACTGGCCGACCTTTACATCGTTGATCTCGGTATGTGGCCATCTCTGTGTGCACATGACCCGGTTCACTATTGCCACTCATCGCTATTGGCCATAATCTAGGCGCAGGAATCTAGGGCAGGTAAGCAGGAATCAGTTTGAAAGTATTCAGTCTGAAAAAGATCTACATCTGATTGGTAATCCTTCCCACGAGGACAATGCTCATTGTAAGAATACATCAAATAATTAATTAAACCGCAATTATACCTATAACTGTTATATATGTTGATTGTACAATAAATAAAGGAGAAAAAGGAATACACCGACCAAATTGCAGCAAGTTCCATAATTATTATAATAGCATTGATGTTTTACTGAATTAAATATTTGTTGAGATCTATCCTTTGGACAATGTCGATAGAGATTCCAAGAAATTATTCGATAACACGAATAAAAATTCCTAAAGCGCTTAAAATATCAACCCTAAGTTAATATAAAATCGTCAATAAATGTTTGAAAAGAAGATTCTGCCGGATGAATACCGGTTATCAATATGTATAAGTCAATAACATTTTTGGGATTTCTCTAATGTATTTTTTGTTGTAAGATAAATTATAATGGGATTTTCTTATAATTCGCAGGCTTTTATTCGGAATCGATCACTCGAGCTTTCGGTGGACCGGGGACACTTTTTCCGGAGGACTTTATCTCGGATTTTGCCCCTCTGTCCGGAAAAATGGCTTCAAATCATTTCCAGTAAGTCCTTTTTAGAAGTGTCGCTCTCTTTCCAGGGAGGAGGCCATTTTTCCTCTCCTAAAAGGCTTCAGTTTCGAATCAATTTTCTTCATCCCTAATCCATAAAAGAGGCAACATTATGAGGGGCCTAAAGGCAGAAACACTGATACATTTTACAGAAATTATATCTAATGGAGGATGAAAGGCAGTTACCTGTTGAATTTATGATAGAACATCTCTGAAATAATTATTTTAGGTAAAGCAAATGCTCCTGATTTAAAATAAAAAACTATATTTTAGTTCTTACTTAGGTCCAGTGAAACCATATTGTACCATTATATACTCACGATATTCTTCAATCTCCCGTTCAGACAAACCTTCGGATTCTTGTATATTATATTCCAGTTATTAATTAAAATATCTTTTATTTAAAAAAGGCATACAATAATCTCGACCGGATACGAAAGGTCTGCAAATTCTGGCTTCATAAAATGTCCCAGGCTCTCGATTACATAAGGAATAGGGAATGGAGGGGTTCATTGGAATCCATAAGTCATCCCTTGAAAGAGGTATTGGTTGTATTCGGGGGGTGCAATATCTCTTGACTGTTTGCCAATAGCCGGCCCAAATAAATTTTATTATCCTAACAAGTGAACACCAATACAAATCATATTTTTTGGGAATATCCGTCGAAAATTTTATTAAGTATAAATATTTATGTTCGTTCCGGTTTAGCTTTCCCACCGACATAAATGCGAACGCATTACCAGGGGGTGGTATTACTGTTAGGTTTATGCTCGAATAAAATCTAAAAATTTATTAAACCCCAGAATAAAAACTTACGAGGCTCGTTGAACAATAGCCCGGCGGAGGGATGCTTGGAGTCAGTATTTTTTTCTCAAATTCTTTTTCAAGATTTACATACAAGTCTGCTTATCGGGCCTGTACCGGCAGCGTGTAATAAATGGAGCGTGGCCGGTGGGGGGTTTTAATCGCGTAATAAAAATACTCGGCTCTTAACAGGTTGCCTGAACAATGGCTTTTTGAAATACGCAGTGTAAAATCTGGAATATAGAAATTTCCTGAAAATTATTAAGATGTGCAGTATAATAGACATACTTGAATTTACAGAATGATGACATAGCATGTACCGTATCCGCAGGGGAGTCTGGCAATCAACAAACTGCCGAACTGGATTCTAGTGAGTATACTGGACTTTCGGGTACGAATTCCTTTCGTAGCCAATTCGAATTTGTTAATTGAAGAAAAGTTGGTCCACTTTGTAGGACCGACAAGGACCAAAGACCTCCTTGGTAGGGAGTAATTGAAGGGATATTACCAAGTCGCCGCGGTCTGGACTTTAATCGGTATGCGAGTAGCACAAATAGCAGCAGTACACACATTAAAATGCATTAAAATTTAAATAAGTACTTATACGGCTATTCTCTTTAAACATATCCGGGCATAGTTTAAGGCTCGGGTATACACATGTGGGCCGCATTACGGTTGAAGTGGAAGCGTTAGCTCTCTCGTGCGGAAAAGGCAGAAACGCCCCCCACCCTTCCCCAGCGCGCAAAGCGTGAATATAATTTGTTGAACAGAATTTTCGCTGAGCGGCCCGGTTATATTAGGCGCTCTGGAAATTGAACAAACGGCCGGGCCCCGCGTTCAATTAACCGACGCGGCACACCTATACCCAACTAAACGTTAATTACTGCCGCTTTGGTAGACCAAAAGAGGTAGGGCCTGTGATCCGGATAGCGGAAACGAATAGCCGACTGGCGAGGAGGCGGTTGAAAATTGGATCGGTTGGCGGTGGCGGGGCTGGGGGGGGGGATCGGACAAAACAAAAAAGATTTAGGGTGGAAAGCGGAGGCAAGAAATAGGGGAAATAAGCGCTACGAACGTTGGGAAAAAGAGGGGTATAGGAGAAAGATCGGGCCGACAAATGTTGAATTTACGGCTCAAAGAGCTGAATATTCAAACGGGGGTATGGCCAGAGAGCAGAGCAATTCAGGTGAGAAATCATCCCTACTCGATTGCGCCTTACACTCCTTACTGTTAACATTGTTTTAGCTTTATCAGACGACTGTATTTTTTTTGGTACAGTAATATTTCCACATGAATGCTTGCTTCTATTAGTATTCATGTATGCACATCACGAGGGTTGTCAGTATTATTGATTCAATTTTAAGTTTAATTTAACCGTAAAAGGTATGTTATGTTGACTGTGTCGTTAGCCTTCTCGGTATCGGATGCTTTAATGTAATTTCCATGTTGTCGTCAGTGGTTCTAATGTCGAGGTGTTTTTCCCGTACCAGTGGTGTTTGGGAATTACCTAAATCATTGTATATTTTAAGCAAAGTTTATGGTATCCATGACAGCTTTTTTATCACAATAGATTACAATAGTTCGGTATGTAGCCTGGGCCTTGGATTTTATGTAAACATTTCTTGCGTTGTTAATGCTCCCGTTCTGATTGATCTTCACTTTGTTAGTTTCCCGGCGGAACTGTGGCTTTCATTGTCCAAGTTATATCTGAGTATTCGGTTGAATTCCTGGGAAAATTTGGTCGGCAAATTTTTCTGCTTTGATGTCTGGCCTGGTCAAAAGTACGTTGTTCGCTTTAATTTGTGGGTAGTCGATGGGTTGTTTTGTTTGTTCGCTTTGATATTCCTCTAGAGTTTTTGGAGGTGATGTCATTTATATTTCCCAGGATTTTTTCTTCTGGTAGTTTATTGTTCATTTTTTGATCACCCGTTTTTATTTATATTTAATTAAGTTGTTTGCGAGTGAGTGCTTTCGCAACTATAGCGGTAATTATCATTTTTTCATTTCTTGGTAACCAGGGGTGGTATATTTATGTGCTGTTCGTGTCTTAAGTGAAGGAGCTCTGGAGAATTTTGTCTACTTTAACATACCTGTTTTGTGGTCTGCGAGGTGTTGGAAACCGTAGATTTCGTGTGTTTCTGTCTCCTCTCGCTGGTTTGGTCTTTTGTTAGACCAGTTTCGGCTGCTCGCCATCTTCAGTAGCGGTGTTAGTCACTTTTGATGTTTATTGGGCACCCTCACTGCACTGTCACTGTCACTTTTACTGTAAGGCGCTATATGTTAGGCGCTAATACTAAAATGTAAGACAGACCTTTGTTGCGGGCTAGTATTAGGTACGCCGTACCATTGAAACTAGTTTTAATTTCTCGGGGTGACTTAATAATGCTTTAATACCTTGTCCCATTTGGCCATCTTCCAGTCTTATATTTGGCCTGTATTGTGCTTTGTTTTACCTGCAATTTCGTTACATAGGAAAACGTCCGTCTATAAGTTCTCTATCGTCTTCTTATCTATTTTATGTTTAATTATTTTGTCCGAATGTTAATTCCTTTCATTTGAATTAATATGAATTTCAACCATAGCGCGTAAAAATTATTTGTACAACAGCCGCTAATTTTCTATGCAAATTTTTGAATAATTGAGAAGTGATTCATTCTCTCCCCGTGTATGAGTATATTTCGAGCCGCCAGAACGGAATTGGTGTTCCACTCTGATTCTAATGAGTGACACTTAGATATATAGTTCATATATCCCCAGCGACGGCTACATTTTTACTTTGCCTCCGTTTTAAATTGCCCACACTGAGAGCATTATATTAAATTTATTCCTTTCATAGCTGTAGGGTAGGACACTGCAGTGCATTTGTTCTATGGCAAAAATGTCAAAACGTAAAGGGCGAATGATAAAAACATGAAACATGTATTTTCGAAACAACGTGGCCTTTGCAGGTTACGAGGCCTCAAGGCGACAGCAACCTAAATAAAATAAGAAGAAAATGTTAAATAATCATAAAAACTGAAAACAAAAAATGCTATAAAAATTAGTACGATACAAATGCTCTTTTTTTAAAAATATATATTTATATAAACTAAAATGAAAATACTGTTTTGCCCATTATCTAATTCAAGGGTTAGTTTCTTCTTGGAGGGTTTGTGTATTCGCGAATTGTTGTCATATTAGCCTCAATAATAACTTTGGAAAGAGAAAATGATCCGGAGACGATAAATTGTTTGAATAAGATGCACTTGGTACATATTTATAAATTCAACAACGAGTATGTGACGGCAAACAGAAAAAATAACTTTGCGACTCTAATTCTTGTAAATATGTAATTTAATGTTCATATTTTAATGTGTGTTTTTTATTTCGAATTTCATTTTTCTGTTCTTAAAATTTTTTCGTTTAAAATATCTCGTAGGCTAATATTACCAAGGCGACTCTATTTATTTATCATATAAAAAAAGGGGAGAGGGGCTAATTCAAATGGGAAACAAATGAGGGAAGTTCAAACGTGCCAGATTCCATTGAGATAAGTTGTGTAATTACTGCAGATTCATACCAACACAGTAACAGGAACACCAGGACTCGCCTGGAGCTAAGGTAGACCTACGGAAAGCTCAAAACTTTCAGTTCGCTTCGATAAAACTTTCACCGCGAATCGTTTCAGCAAACAAATTCAAATTAAGGTCTCAGGCTAGTGCTTAAGTGTAATTCATTCTTTATTCCGGCCGCTCACGAAAACAAATTTAATTCATACATATTACCGTTCGTTTCATTATTGTTCCTCGCGCAATTCAATGGAAAAGCATTGGGAATACAATGATCTAAACCAAACTCACAGATTCGAGATCTCTTTCTTCGCCTTTATTTGGCCGTAAGCTAAACCGTTTACGTTCTCTCCTACGCCGAGCGAGTGTAGTGGACCTGACGCCAAAGATGTATTTTGTTTTTGAAAAGAGACATCTTGTTTAGGGATATCGCGCGTAATTAGGGTGTCTTAATAATGGCCTTTATTATAAGGAGGCAATAAAAAAAGATATAATGAAGCATATTTTTTCCAGAAGGGAGCTTCAGCGTCAAGTGTCTGAAGCCTGCTCGCGTAACTCTCCTAACGCTAAAGGATAAAAATAGTAATTTACCGTGCGACTACATTCCCACTATAGGCCATTTTTTAAATCGATTTTTTTATATAAGGCATAATAGGAGTTTCAATTAAAGTTAATTAAATCTCCTTAAGTGCAAGCGAACGATCCTGAATTGGAGACGGAACAGGGATGATGGTACATTGAGCGGTTGACCCCAATCTCTCGGGCTACCTCAGTCCTTAATTTGAGTCGAGAACTCCCTCCTTAATTTTAATGTACCGGGGGCTCTTAGCAGGGCTTTATTGCCGCGTAAATGGCGGGGCTTTCGGTTTTATTTACTGCCGCCACCCCCCACCCCCCGTTATCACTTCGGGCCAACCATTCTGAACGGATTTAAATATCGTGAAACGATTTCCGGCTGAGTTGCTAGTAGGCGGGGTGGGGTGGGGGGACGGGTTGTAGTTATAAGAGGACGCGGCGGTCTGGAAGGGAGACGTGGTCCAAGACAATATATTTAAGACGGATCGACTTAAGGCTACGGCCTCGTAACCGTTTCCGGCAACACGCCGTAAAACCCGTTGCCGCCGTTTCTGGGTTTAATTCCCGGAGCGGTGGTCTCGCCCCTCTGCATTAGGCCGGGAAATGACGTTGAATAAAGTAGGAGGTAACGAGCCCCCTTGAATGGCGCCCCGCTCGCCCAGCCTACATGCAATTAATTCACCACCAGAAGAATGATAAGACCGAACTTACGAACCGGTACTTCAGAAAGTTTCAGCATACATTTTACCCTACGATTTTATGACGGTTCTGTTGTCAAAATTTTCACCTGTTGAATTCAGGAGATAAAATCTGTAAAAGTTAGTTCTTATTAAAATTTAGAAAGTAAAGTGAGTAAAAAATCGTGCTTAATTTAATTTGATTCGTTAAATGTAAATATTTATAACGCGTCTAATTAATAATTATCGACAATGGCGGAAAGTTATAGTTTGTCGGCTCACTATTATCTAAGCTGGATTCCTGGTTCTGTCAAAACGAGAGTCTCGATTTAAGTATTTTTCAGAGTGATGATGAATTACCGATTCTCCTCTTGGAAAAAATTAATCAGTCTTGAATCTGTGTACTACCAGTGTAATGTACATTCTCATTTCCTAAAACAGAATTCACAGTTCAACACAGCGATCTGCTTCCACAGAGAAAACGGCAGTAAACGCTCCCGTCTCTCGTTTTTCTACCGATGATGATCAATCACCGCCCTCTTGTTTGGTTCCGTGATTGGAGGAAATAAGAGGCGGAGTGTAATGGCTCTGCCTCCGAAAGAACACAGTTCCAACAGAAAGATTAACAGTCCACTGAAATGTATTTCTTCTTGGACTTTTATGACCGTCCAGGCGGTCCATTCGAAAAATTTACGGCTTTAATATACCACGATGCTTAGGTTAATATTGGATACCTTTAAATACACGCTTTTAACATAAAATTTATATAATTTTATTTTGCGGTTAATTTTAATTATTATCGTTTAGCACACCTGACGGTTTTGTAGGTAAAGCTACAGGTTATTCTACTCTCGCCGGGGCCTAATGTCAAGGATGAAGTCAGTGAAACACGGCAGAAAATGATGCTTCATCGTTAATCCCAAATGAAATGATTTTCAGCTTAAGGATATTCCCACCCAACAGCAGGCTCGCTACCTTGGGCTCTAATATAGACAAACGATTCACGTGAAATCCCCATACCCGATTGAAAATAATAGATCTAAATCACAAATTTAGATTGCCGGCGTTCGTCGGCTTAAACGCCCCTGGCCTAGAGACTTTCTGTTGGCCGGATACAGGTCAAAAGTACCATCACTGGATGGCGTCTTTATCGAGCGAAACAAGTCAAACAAGCCGCCATTGTATTGTACCTATAACTAGCATATAGTTGATTCTACAATAAATAAAGTTAAAAAAAAGAAAAAAAAGCTTAAGGATAAAAAATCACAAAGTTATTGGGGCGGTCTATAAGATAGCCGTGGCTGTCGGTTTCGTACCTTGAAATTTCTATTTCCGATCAAAGAAACCGAATTCATTTTTTCGATTTTTTTTTGCGGGACAAAAATCCACCAATAACATTTAAAGCTGGAGCTCCATTCCATTTGGCGGTACGTGATTCTCCTATGCCCTCTCTCAACAATGGTAAAAGTTCAGTGGAGGAGGATAGCGGCGGGATAGCGTTTAACCGTTCGGACAAAGGGGTTCGCGTGGGCAGTCCGGCCCCGGGGGTGGGGTGTTCCTTTCAGTTTGTGGGGGAGTGTGTACTGCTGGGGCCAATAAAGGAGGCGGCTGGTATTGTGGGTTGGTGGTGGGGCCGAGGTGCCGCCATATTGGGGCACCCAACCCTCTGGAACGGGGCACGCGAGCACCACCACCACCCCCAACAACAACCCCCAACCCCCAACCCCCAACCACAACCACAGCCGCCAACCCTGCAAACAATTTCATACTTTTTAGTAACGGCCCGTCCCGACAAATTACACCCTCCACCCGGCGGTCCTCCTACCCTTCTGATTTTCCTTTGTGTCGACGAGTGCGATGACTCAGCTTTAACTGTTTCCACTCTGCCTCTTCTTCTTCGGCCCCCAGCCCTCCACACTTCAAGCCTCGTCATGAATTACGCCCACTTAATCAGGTATCGAAACAGAAATCGTTAATATCAGCACCGACATGAAGCCCGTTGAGTAATATTAATATTCCACTAGAAGACTCACCTGAGCATATCCGTTAGCGGGTACAGATCTTCCAATTCTAAGTATTACATATTCCTCCATATATATATATATATATATATATGTATATATTGCAATATATTCTCATTAATAACAATGACTTTAATGTTTTCAAAAGCTTTGCAGTAATCATGCTAAATAGATTAACCTTCGTAATATTTTTAAAAATGACTATTTATTGATTGTAATATATTGGAGTAGATATCCCATATTGTGTGTTATTGAATATGTTAATAATTTATACATCGTAATAATTATATTAATTTATATCTCTTAAGAGTGGGTTATTCCACGAATAAGTTTCATGCATTAGAATACTGAAATATCATTATTTGCTCCACATAATTAGTGAATGGAGTTTCTTTTGGCATAAACACCTCAATGGTATTTAGTCACTTTCCTCCCGTTTTTTTTGTAAATAATGACATTGGCTTTGTTAAATTTGTTGTTGTTAAAATCGATGAAATAAACTTTTTACTGCTGGAAAATGTTCATATCTTTAGAAAGTTTACAAATGTATAATTGAAATAGTTGTCTCTTTGAATAGTGTTATGTCCGTCAATTTGTTTAGCCATGCGTGCTTCAGTATTGAGAGTCTACGAAAGAGCAATGTGTTTTAGCGTCGCCTGAATTTATTTCAATTTACACACATTCGCACATACTTTTCAGGAGCATGAACTGACGCTTTATGCTCTATTCGTCCAAACGGACGAATGAATTCAGAGCTAAATCCAGCACTGGGGCCGTATGTCAATATAAAAGACATAATGACGGTGCCCGTATCGATTGGGACTAATGGGTCCGGGGGGCTGTGCACGATACGCATTGCACTGGTGGAGGAAATGTTGCATCGACGTTTCACCAGCCGGCGATTTACAGCTATTTCACTCGGGCAAATAGAAAACGGTCTATTTTCCGTTGAAAATTTTCCCCGCCCGAATTGTCTTCGCGAAATAATCCAACGAATTTGGGACCGGGGCGACGGCGGCAGGATTTATCGCTTTCGAGAACTTTATCCGAATAGAATAATGGGCTATTTCAAAATACTACAATCGGGTAAAACCAGCCTTACATCAGATTCGGGCTGCCGGGGGAATTTAGGATTGTCTAGAGGGAAGAGTCTCTTGGAAAAAAATCACATTTCCTTCGGGCCTACCGTCACACGCATAACGATCCCCATATGTTGAAGGATATTTCACTGGATGGGGAAAGTATTTTTCTTCCTGCTCTGCTTGGTCTTCCTCTTCGAATACGTCAGAAACAACGAGCCGTATTTTGATTTGGACACGAATTACTTGCACTGGTCGTCTGTCCTGCCGGCAACTTCGATATGCGAATTGCCCAGAAGGAAGTAAGTAACAAGCACAGAATTTTATACCAGAGAATTATAATAAATTATTCAAACGGTTGTTTTTACCGTTCAAATTATATCACTGAAAGTTATAATATAATATATAGTAATTATAATATACAATTATATATATTAAATGTAATACCGAAAGGACGTAATCAGATATGTTTGACGGTGTGGATTCTTGAGGCGTTAAGAGCGATGCACTAGTTAGTGCATCCTTTAGCTGAACTAACATTTCGAAGTCTACAGCAGTTGATACGCTTATCCGAGAGCTACCGTAGCACTTTTATTTTAAACTGGGTCAAGTTGTGGGCCGACTGCATAACTTCCCGAAAGAAGACCGCTCAAGTAGGAATAGTGGGAAGGGGAGAAGGTTTTAAATTTTATTTCCTCGCCCCCATATATTTCTTTTTGACATCCGGCCCCAAAGAGGAAGAGGAACCGCGGAAGAGTCCAAGATGAAAATTAAGTGAAAAGAAAATTGTTTTATTTGGGCATAAATCAGCCAATGAAAAAACCGTTTGTTTCATTTAATGCAATAAAGTCTATCAAATTGTGGCTAACTGAATTCATTCCTAGGTAACTGCTGATTTCGTAAATTTCTTGAATAATAATTAGATTATTATTTGGTCTATTACGGCATGTGTAACTGTGTTTCACGGATCCCGTCAATTTATTTATCATGGTACAATCCTCACACAAATACTTCTGTTATCAGACTCAATAAGAACAAAGACTTCCTCAGACACTTGATAAGGCCCACTGACAACGGCTACTGTCACGGCTGCAATCAGCCCAACGATTATCCGACCAAAGGCTATTCGGACATCGTAAACAAAGTAGGTTTCATATTATGATTAATTTTATCGAAAAATCATCTTAAGAACGTTGCAAAACCGATAAAAGGAAAGATGGAAAATTATTAGAAAAATATATCAAAACGACAAGATTTGATATCATCAAAGCCCCTATTATCTGTTACAGATGCAATTCATTCTCTGTTATTTTCTTTGAGTGTAATTATTTCTTTGTGTTTTTTGAATTACAGTGTAATTCCGGTACACTTAGTCTGTATCACGGCGTCTCTAATACTAACCCGCAATTCTCAATGACGGCGCTTCTAATACTAACCCGAAATGTTCTATTATTATCCAGGTTAGCATTGGTGGCGCCCTTTGTAATACATTTAAAAAATTAATGACCACTAGCGCATTTATCGATACAAATAAATACAAATCTTCCTTTCGAATTTCAATGAACGTACACCGTATGCACCCTTAATTATTATACCACTTTCAATAAATTTTACGTATATTAAATTTATTCAGATTAAGGAATAATCATCGAAATTAAACAAATTTTGCCCTGGGGGTTAAGTATTGTAGGAATTACGAACAAGTCGGTTGGGCCAGAAAAATATGTGATGAAATTTTTGTAGGGAATAAGGCGTAAGCGGTCAGGGCGGCTCAGATGGAAAGAAAATGCGCTAAAAAATTCAAGAGGGATATGCACTTGAGCATCTGCGTCCCATCCGATACACGCTGAGCGGTTTATTTTTAACAATAACACTCCACCAAGATCTCCCCCCTCGAATAAATCAACTTGACGAATACTAGCCTTTTCGGTATATATAAATTACCAAAATATTAATGTCAAAGGTAATTAAATGTTTCAGACCTAACGTAAGGGGAAATTTATGCTCGTTCCATTATCGAGAGAACAATTATAATTTACAAAAATTCTGTTTCGCTTCAAATGTTTCTGTGACCGACATGCGGGTTACATTTTCTGTGAATTCACTTTTCTTAATGTCTCCATATGCAAAAAATTGGTTCAAGTATTATTTATATCACAGGTGTAATCGTGATGTATGACACCGGTACATATTATTTGACTTCTACCGAAATATTACAGAATATATCGGTACATTTTATGCCTCTTTTTTTCACGTAACTCTGAACCTTTGATGTATCTCGGATGATATCGATCCGACCTTACTTCTAAGTATAAAATAGAACTAACTTTACGTATCAGTACGGTTATACGAGGTTTACCGTTTTGAAGTTAATGTCAACGTAATGAAACAAAGTTCATTTACGCTTACAGAAGATAATCCGCCTGAGTAATGAATCATCCGCCGTACCGCATCCAGTGTTTATGTTTTGTTTTCCTCAATGCTGGGCTAATAATAATGGCTGTAAATTTATAGCGGGAGCAATATTGAACATTTTTACGACGGTTGCCCCCGCGACCAGACAGTCCGCGTCGTAAAGCCCGCCGACTTGATGAGCACATTCTGGACTGGGCCGCAAATAAAACTCAGCGTCAACCGAAACGATATTATGTTTTGAAAAACGAGCCCCTCACACCACTTCACCGCTGCTCTGGACGCACATAGTGATTACACTTTTCGCATGTATCAGACCCTCTCCGGTATAATTTCCCATAATCTGACACTATAAACATTAACTTAGCAGAGGGATCTGTTCTATTATTATACGGGGGCAGCTCGGCAATGGACCTAATTGAAACAAGAAGGAAATTTTACTATCAAGAATAAAAACAACCGTTTTATGATTATTTTTATAGAAAGTCTTTTATACAATTTAAGATATCGGTTTCGCCGAGTTTTTATTAACCGTTGCGTAAAAATGATGTTAAACCCATCATTAATGAACGACAGCCGAAAATGAAGCAGGGGACGTGGCCCAAATGTCAAACGGTTGAACCGAGGAGAGACACCGGACTTCGTTCAATATTAAAAGCTCGGCGGGCTCTAAGAGTCAAGTCCCTTTCGCTTATGTTCAAAGCCCGATGATCCCTGCCTCCTTTCATTACTTATACAGACGATTGCTTTCACTGAAGTTCCAACACGACATATGTATCTGCGCATAGGCACACGAAAACACTCGGGCGATGCCGAGGAACAAGTTAATTTAAACTTCATGAAAGTAGTGTATGAGCGAAGAGTCAAAGCGCCTAGTCCCTGAATACACTTAACTGTGTCGCTTCATTAGCTCGTAAGTGCCACCTCACGCAATTAACTTTTTGCTCAAATGGAATATTTTCTAAATATGAAATTTTGTGAAGTTCTCTTCTATGATAAGATCAGTATATTAGGTTAGTTCTCCATTATCATACATATTTTTAATTTATTAATTTCTCTTCTTTAATGGAATATTAATAACGTTATTACTTAAATCATTTTCCATCTTTTATTGATTAGCTTGTATGTCTTGTAAATTATATCAAATTTTTAATCCCTACATAACAGAACCTAAATAATAGATCTTTTAACTTGTTTACACGATAGTTAAACTAAAACTGCATTTTCACTTTCAGGTTCTTACGCCATGTACAAATCTCTTTTCCAGTTGTAAATGGAACGGAGTCGATTTCGAATGCTGCAGAAGATTCAAAATCCTGCGCACGCCGTACGGAATCTGCTTCTCCGTGAATTCCGAAATGACCGAGTAGATTGCTCAATGCTATTATTTGATACATAATTTTAATTTGAAATTTAGATAAACATACAAATATACACAATATTTATTTAAATATTGAATACTAAAGTAACATCGGTATTGCCTATATTTAACTCTATAATAGTCTCATAAATAAGCATAAAGCATTTTTACAAGAAAATTAAGAAACAGAAGAGGTTTTCCAAATTTCTTCGGCAAAAACGATTACATCCTAATTTCTTGGATGATTTTTCTACTGATAAATAACATTTCTGTATACCGTTAAACGTTTACCGTGCCAAATCCCGTTTTTTCATTTCAAAAATATATTGGTGAGGTCTATAAAATATTTTTAATATTTGTGCCTAGTCCTTCCGAGAAGTTTGAGGTTAGTTTCTTCTCCAAAGACGCAGTGCTGGACATTAAAGTAACGAGGAGAGTTCAGGTAAGCATCAAATTTTGACATATGACAACATTATTTTAACTTGTGATGAGGATTATAGTTAAAAGATATTCACTTTTAAATTATTATAAAATAGTGGAACGTATATTTTGTATTGTTGTATATTCATTGTGTATGTAACAGTGAATATATACCCCCAATAGGTGTCTGTTGTTCAATTTCACCTAACTCAAGAGAGAGAGGACGCCCAACCCTTTATACTGGTTCATCGAACCGAATTCGACTCCATTGTACGTTTTCTCGGCCGGTATTTCTTGCGATACGTTTCGCATTACACGAAAAATCTTGTTAATATCTGTCCATCAATCGACAACAGTTTCGAATAGACCTTTGATCACGTAGAAGGTACAAAAAGACATCCGAAACCACGACGCATTACAATTCAACGTTCCTTCATATCACACCCTCCAAGTGATGTGAACATATTTTTGATTAAAATATTTCTCCAGCATAACAGCACTAGAGATGAGGGCCGACAGAACATTGTTGAAAATTTATTTTTAACTCTCAACGCGGGCTTACATAACGAATTCCTAGCAGGGAAAAAGTAACGAATACAGAATTTTAAAACGAATTTTTTGATTATCTCTTCGACCGCCCGAATCCATTTCGCGTGTAATTTTTTCCCTCGCTCCCAATCGCGACTGTGAAAAAGGTGGAAACGTGTATCAGAATTTTTCACAAAACGCATCACCATCTTTTATCACTTACTCGCCCGATCGACCCTCTCTTATTTTTTCTGATTCCTAACTAAATTTTAATAATTTAATATAACCGGTTATACTAGTTAATATAACATTAATCTCCCGCTATATTTACCACCCACAACGGTGGTCGTAATCGATTTCTCAATGCTAATCAATTTCGGAAAATTGTAGTGCGGAGATATATATTAATAAAACACATTTTTTATCAGTCGTTCGGGATCTGTTATAATTTCTGTACCAAACATTTGGACATCCCTGTATGGTAACAGTAATCAAATTTTCCATAGTCTAACGAAGGGGCCCGAAATTCGCAGAGGCGGAATTTAAAACTCCGGCCGTTTATTAAGCTCCCAAACGGGGATTGAAGAGGTAAAATCTCGGAGGCGGTAGGGATAGGGAAACAAATGGGTTCTGTGGAACCTGCTGCAACCGACTAATGAGGGGGGGCGGGTGGGGGCGACCAGCCTAAATACATTCCAACTTTATACCGGACCTGAGTCCAGAATTTGCAAGGCAGACAGAGCTTTTGAATACCAAGTTGGCCAACTTCAACTCCGATTTTTTTTTCCCCAAGCCAATCGTGCTCGGTAACCAACGCAAAGTGTAATGGAAAGACAATGGAAATAAACGCTAAACCGAAAAACATAATTTTTTTAATTAAGGCAGCCCGGAAAAATACGGTTGAACTGCCAGTAGATAAATTGAATTGCCATTAATTAAATATATACTTACTTATTATTATGTAATGGATAATTTCAAATGAACCTTGGATAAAGTATCTAATATTGTTTCTTACTTTTCGTCGTGTTTTATAATCATCGAGGTGTACATGCACGACCCTCGCGACGTGGGGTTCCTGGTGAACAGCGAGAGGGCTCCGAAGGTGTTGAGGCCCGGTTCGAGGGCGGAACTGGTGTACACAAGCAGGGAGGTTAGGGCTTCCCCTTCGGCGAGCTACCTGACTGTGGCACAGAGGGGCTGCACCCTGCAGAACGAGGCTGCCCCGGCACTCTACCCACACTACAGGGCATATGGACAGTCTGCATGCACTTCCCTATGCAGGGCCAAAGCACAAGCAAAGGCATGCAACTGCACACACCACCTCATGCCCAGTCACGGTAAGTAGTGGTATCTTAACTCAAACTGTCCTTTATTTTTAATGTTAAACGTCAAAATGTCAAACTGTCTGTTTTTAATGTCAAACTGTTGACTACGTGTATAAATACTTATTAGTTCAAAAAATTAATTAAAAAGAATCTTAGTCCTTTGAGCATGACTACCGCAAGGAGTTAATGCCGAAAGAAACTTATTTCCACCTGCTTTTCCAGTTTAATTAAAAAAATCCTTCCTTTGAGCTCACTCGTGTTCCGGGTTTTCCATTAGTGCGATGAATCCTGTCTAATATTACAAAAGCGTCAGGTAGAAACTGCCCTGTCGTCTTGACGCAGTCTAATATATTCAACGTCGTCCGTGTCTAGGTACGGGTGACAGCGTGGAATCTCAGACGGGGAACGTTATAAAAGTGCCTCGGCGGGGTGGATCACTGGCTTTGCCATACTGCTAACGCATGCAGAATCGCTTAGCTGTTGCTCGGACATCTTGCCAGACTATAGACCGTGGAATGTCCCGGGCCATTCTCCGGGGTGCAACTAGAATGAGTTCCGAAAGGTCGGGAGCAGACCACACCCAGTTAAACACACACACACACACACACACACACACACACACACACACACACACAAGTTTAAACCGATGACGCTCACTCCACTTTGGGCGTTGTATACTTAATTGAATCAATATTTTTTTTGTTCCCCATTCTGGATTACGTAAGGGTGGTTAGAGGGGTGAGGGCCCGTCAGTATTTTTTCTAGGTTGTCCAAAAATATACATGCCAAATTTTGTTCGTGTTCGGCGAACAGTATAGAACCTATACTCTACAAAGATAGAAAAAACATAATTGCTCACATGCAGTGTTATAAATATATAAAACCAATGTATAAGCCGAAATATCAACTGCTTCGTTTAATATTTAATATCTAAAAACGGTAAATACTTTATCTTATGCCCGTTTACCTTGTTTATGCAGTTATAGTAATAATAAAACTCAACACTATAATGGCTAAAAAGACGCACGTTAAAACCGATAAGGATAAAGGACGGCGGACGTTTTTTTAGCTGTTCACTCCCCGGACATTTCAGCATGAAAATGTAAAGGGCGGGGGAATAAAAGAAACCCAGTCGAGGCCTGGCTCTATATACGGGCGTGATAACTATTCACAGCATCTGTGCGACTTTTAGGATCTTCCTCTGCCCCCCGGCTCTGTCTAGTTTTATTCTCTCAGGGAAAATTCAGAATCAGAAAAATTTGAGAAATTTCACAACTGCGAGACACAAATCTTAACGATTACAACGTTCTTTCAAGGTGAATGAAATCTAGAGAGTTGTGCAATATCCCTATTCAATTTTATAGGTAGATAAAAATATCATATCATCGCATCATCCAGAAAGCATAATTTGTAATGTCTTAAAAAGTGGTCTAACAAACGTAAGCTGTATAGTATCAGAACTAACATTGAAAATGATTTCATGGCAAATGGGAGATTTCAAACATTTGACTGTGTGAAAAAATTTTGAAGTTGTTAACAGCGTAACACGATTAGAACGAAATAGTTAAGAGTGAGCGTTGACATTTCACAGGTACTCTTCCGGAATGTGATCTCATTGGATTAATTTGCATCGACAGCAAAGTCCGTGAGTAAACCAATTTGCTAATGAATACACAATTTGGGACTGGTAATTGTAAATATTGACACGTTTACGGATTTGGAATATTTGTTTCCCGACAGGAAAACATGAAAAATGCGACTGTCCACCGGCTTGTGACGAAATTGAACCCACCCTTGTTTGGACACATGTACAAAAGTAAGATTTTTCCCCGTATACGTTATAATATTTTTAAAAGTTATAATTATTAATGCCGCTTGATTTCGCTAATTTTATTATTATTCGTTCAAACTTAATTGCAAGGAAAGTAATTTATTTTATTGATTTACAGTGTTACCGGCACCAGTTTGATTGATATCAACTTGAAGCTCTCATCGCCACCTACAGAAAGGCTGATAATCAAAGCCCGCGTAGAGCCTCTGGATATACTGGGTATTTTTCGTAAACACTTTTTAACGTACTGTATATTATTATTATTGTATGAGCGTGTTTGTGCTTTTCAGTGAATTTTTGCGACTCAATTTTTCGCTGGTCTAAAATCTAAAATTGTGATATTGCAAATTATAAACGTTTCTGGAGTTGGGTTCAAAGTTGTCTTTCAAAGAAAATTTTCCTAGAGCGCAGATTTAAAGTTGACGCCCACGGTTGAGATTTTATGCCGGTTGAGTTCATCCATCTAATCCGGTTTCAAACGTCTGTTTCAGTCGCCTTTGCCTGCTTCACGAGACTGTTCACGAATATCAACTTGTTGGGCTGTACCAACCGGGCCTACAGATACTACGCCCGCAAACACACTCCGCTCTCATACCAACTACCCGCTTCCATTCTCTACTAGGCCGCCTGTACAACAAACCAACTAGCACTATATATAAGTCGCAATAAATAAAAGTATTTTTAAAAAAGTTTTCTAATATCTTAATTTATTATATATTGACATTGTGATGTCATCTTTGCAATGTTATTGAAAATTGATATTCTCTCCCTCGAAGGAAGGGCTCTGCCAACAGTTCTAATCTCTTACAAAAGTACAAACTAATTATAATTGAAAAACCAACAGCAAAAATAATAAAGATGTACGTAATTATATTTCGCGTTTGCAATATTAATTATTACGAGTGAGACAGAGAATTTGTTTACACTTCTCAATTGCAAGTTTCGGACTAGTTTTCCTAAGAATTCCTCCAGGATTATGAAAGTTAAATATACCTTGCCTAGAGGCTTGTTATAAGCACCCACTGAATTGGCTTTGTTTACAGAAACTTCAGCTTAATTTATTACATGCAGGAATCGTAATTTCTAATGAATTACTAGTGTTATTGATTTATTGAAAAATAAGGCACAATTGCGCCGAAAACAAATGCTATAATTTGGATCGTACTACAATTGTACTTAATAATTAGTAATTTTATCTGGCTTATTTTTAATCGTGTCCACTTCTGGACAGGGAAGTGCGAAATACTAAATTTTGAGGTAAAAAAACTCCAGTTTACTCCAGTTATGTTAAGCTTTGGTTTTTCGAAAACGCCGATATTTTCGAAACACCTGCCCAGAATTTGCCGAGGAATGAAAATTGCTTTCGGCTTTTATCAGAAGAAAATTTTTCCCCGTGGAATTCGGGTCCCCGAGGAGCGGGTAGGAGGTGGCCCCCGTTCACGGGGGATGGGGCCCATTGAAAACTGTCACTTCCTGTTGACAGATTTCCACCTCCCCCTCCACACCGCCAACCTAATCGTCTCTTCATTAACAACTAACAAGTTAAATTGCCAAAGTTTCGCCTTAAAATCGGTTAAGTTGTTGTCGAGCGGCTGTCCTCGCAGCGCCTCAACTTGGTTAGAGCGGCGCTCTTTAACGCAGCTCTGATTTGTGGCCCGTGAAACAAAAACTGATCGGAATATTAAACCCACTGTGAAAATCCCAATTGCACCTTGGGTTTGAAGGCTAAAGAATTCGATCAAATACAATTATAATTAATAAAAACGAATACTTCAATCACTTTTGATGACTTTTAAATGAGAACTGTGAAACACCTACTAATTGTATAAAACCAATTAGGAAACAAGTGGGGACGTACCGCAGTTATTTTCGTGCAGTTTCGAACGTTTCTGATGTCATGAGAACAGTAAAAATTCTGAAAAAAGTGCCCATGACAACAAATTTACCTCTAATTTTCATCGAACCGAAAAACACCAGCAGTACGACACTTTATTACTGGATAAAGCACACAGGTTTTTCTTCCCTCCGTTAAATATATGGATGAAGAAACTTTTCTGAACTCTGTTATCATTTAGGAAAATAAACAATTCATTTTAGCTAAATTTAATTCTGCGATATCTGTATGATCACTCTATGTTTAATGCTTAAAACATAGAAAACAGATAAATGCAATATTGTTTGCGAACAGATGGGTGATTTAAAAGCTGAACGAAAGAAAAGCTTAACATCTGTTGAAAGTGGTTCTAGATAATACTGCCGGATTTCCTGCTGTGTCCCAACTGGTCTTGATTTGCATTTAAACGACGCGCCCGTAGAGTCGTGTGGCGTGACTTTCGACCGACAGTAAGAACTCTAACATAAATATCGTTAAACATTGTTCTTTCATCAAAGTTGAAATTCTTTAAATTCCGCTTGATTTTGTGAGTCCTTATCGCAAACCAAAAAAACACAAAATGCGTGAACCTATGTCCAAGGTTTTAGGTAAATTCAGCCAAGACAAGATACACCATCATAGCTAAAAAACGCAGATGATTCGGTACTTTGAATGCATTCACGAAAAAGGCAATAGAAAGTAATTTATGAAGTGATATTCCAATGGGGAGGTCAATCTAACAAAATAATTAACCCAGATACAAGCTTACTTAACGAAGAATACTATCTTTGTGCTATATCGGTTTCGGCTGCTATCTTTCAGTAGTTTTTTCGTAACGAAAATCCCGTAAATAAGGAAATTTACGACACAGAATTTATACACAATTAACGTGTGGTATTCAGTACACTGATATTTTATTTGAACTTGAAGGTGTCGTTAGAGACCCTGCCTAATGATCGTAATAGAACTGTTTCACTTGATTCAAAAGCATTGCCGAAAACCATTGTATACGGAAAGATCGTGGGAGAAAAAATAACTTTTCGATTAAAAAGTATGAGATAAAAAACGGCTCGTTTCTGGAAGTAGGAAAGCGGCGGATAAAGGTGGCGTGATCAGGGGCAGTGCTCTGCTCGGGTAAAAAGCTTTGCTCTCAGGGGGCCGTGTCCATAATCGGGGGTCGATCCCCAATGGCTATTCAAACTGTAATTAAGAACACCTGATCCACTGGCCTCCTTCGATAGGGAACATTTCTTTCACCATTCCGCCTAGACTTTTATGATTCATTCGACCCCGACGTGAGCTATCCTATGTACAGCTCGATGGACTGCATGATCGAAAAAGCAATGGTGGGAGTACATGGGATTGTATTTTGCGAACCTTTAGTGGTATGGGCAGATTTCGAAGTTAGCCATGAACCACCATTTTTAAAAGAAAATTTTAAAAATACGTCTTAAACTATCAATCCAGGCGAATGTATGTGATTACTTCCAATTTAACCACATCGTCGGTCGGAACAGAAATTTAATTTTCACGTCTAAATCGGTGCTATAGAGGGACTAACCGATTGCTTAAATGTTAACAGCATTAGATCAGTAAAAATAAGTCAAATCAATACCAGTGGGCACAGCAACCGTTTTTGGGAATCTGAACATCTGTTCCAGTTTTATGATAAAAGTTTGTTTATTATTTTTGGTTTAGATTAGGTTATATTTATAAATATCGTATTTTGTTCAATATAGACAGGATGGTACCCGCTTCGTTTTGTAATATAATCGCAATTTTGTAATGTAACTGTAGTGTTTCAACAGGGCGTCTGTAATACCAAACGGCAATTCAAAGCGTAATGCGGGTTTAGTCTACTGTCATTTTAAACCGCGTAAATCCGACGAAAATTGCATTCTTCGTACTAACCAAAATGGAATATTGTAGGCATGCTAAAATTATTTATGCGTCTTAAATACAATTTTGGGAATGTAGGCGCTCTACCGCAGCGACGTTGTATTGACAGTTCTGACAGGAACCATCATCGGCAGCCAACCTGCTTCAGTACATCACTATATTACAAAATGGAACGTTCCGGGCGCTCGTGAGAAGTCGATACCAGGCTAGTTTACACCAACATTGCACACTGAAAATATTAATTAAACCTTCTGAACCCTCATGGGCCACAAAAATATACCTTAAATTTTATATATCGTGTTACATATTGTTTCACTGATTTTAAATATCTCTATATTTTTTCTTGATGTAGAGTATGTTTAATTGTTCGTATAAATGTTAACTACTCTATACAAATATAAATATACCAGCAAGATTCCATCCGGTCTGACGTCACGGTCATATGTATCAACACACAAATTTCACAAAAAGTGTACATATTCGCCACTAGCCATTAAGAGATAAATTATGCAGTTTATATTCAACATCAAATATTTGCAGTTATACGCCCACTGTACGGAATATTTTGTACTGATGCGAATAAACACAAATGGGAGTTATGTAAATAACGATGAAAAGAACGGAGCAGAGAAGGTTGTTCCGGAATATTAGAAAATGCCCTCCTTCCACGCCATATAGGCGCTCCCGCTGCTTTGGCCCTGCATTTCTTCCACTGTACTATTTTTACCAATGTAAACAGCTCTTGGCCTAAACCTCTCTCTCTACCTCTCACTTACTTATAGCCCCTTCCTCTATATACGATGGCTGGTACTTTCGGACGTTTGTTGTGTCCGAACGGAAACTGTTAAGAGTTTCAGATGTGTTCAATTTGCATTTACTGTGTTACAAAGCGGACGCGTCTAAATCAGAATTTAACTATGCAGTAAATATACTGATACGCTGGACCGTCGTCGAACCCTGGAGGTGTAATAAATTTCAAATTTAACTGAAAATCTGAATCGTATATATTCATAAATATACATACATGTTCAGGGTGTCTCTAACGGGTGGACAATCCTATAGATGGAACATTTTTCCATCAATTGCGAAGTTCAAAAAATTTGAATAATGCCCTGGACGATTCTGAGTTATTTTTTATTATTGGAGCCGGAGGGCACAGTGAAATGAAACAGTGTAACAGATTGTTTGCATAAAATTTAAAACCAGGGCGGGGGGGAGGGGAACATTCAAAGTGAAGAAATCGTGGGTTTGGGCTGTGGGGCCCTGTTAAATTTCCCAGGGGAGTCAGGGGTTGTGGAGGAGGAGGAGGAGGAGGAGGTGGATGAGGGAGGGGGGTCGGCGGCGGCCAACTAGTTCGTTAACTTTATTATATAAAAGACAAACAGTGGCGGCCCCTCTCACCTCGCCGCGGGCCATTAGCGCGTTCTCATATTAAACAAAAAAGCTCCCTATTTCTCCGCAACCTGAATTGTTAGTTTCGACCTACTTATTTCGGTAGGTATTGCAGTGTTGAAAGAGGTCACGCCTATAATACGCTCCCGGGTTCCGCCTTGTTTCATAACCGGGTAACTTGGGTTAAAAACTTGAATATTGCGATTTTCTGTCTCCAATCAATGCATTGAGATTGAAACTGTTATTGTAGTGCTGCCAGGTTGACACAGCGGTGTATGTGCCTAGTTTTATTAGTATAGACGATGGAGAAATTATACACTGAAAAATGATTAACTGAAAGGTTTTTAAAGACATCTCTCGCTATCGTCGACAGCAGTTAGTTGACGTATTATGCATTTCAGCTAGAGTGAAAAAAGCAGATGCGAGTTTCAATAAATGGCTATTTGACTATTGTGCCGGAGAAAGATGATCGGGTTAAACATCGAAACGTTGTAACATGTAGGGGATTGCATGGATGAATCCAACGTTGTAATTAATACTTGGGAAAGTAGGAAAAATAACGGTTGGGCGGGTAAAAAGGACTGTGTGGTCCAATTGGAGAGACGCGGATCAGAAAAGTCGGCCGAATTACGGTTAATTTACCGAACGAAATTAGATATTGGCACGGACGATTACAGAAGCTGGCCATTTAGGAAAAGAGCGGCCAGACTCGCCTCGGCCACCGTTCTTTCCGTACAACGCTGTTCTGTTCATATCGGATAAACTTTTTCCCATAAAAACTTCAGCGGAAGTGGTAGAGGGGAGCGGACCCCGAATGAATGGGGTAAATGCGCCCCCTTGACAAAGTTTTGAGCCCGACCTTCTTTCCCCCGTCAAGGGATGTTCCCTATACTTCCGGGAATAATGCCCGATCGAAGGGATAGGTCCTTTTAATTAAGGGATTAAACCTTTTCACGACGATCCGAATACTTTCAATTTCGTTCAACCGTTATTTACAACAATACTTGTTACACTGAATAAAACATTGAAAAGCTAGAATGATGACGGAATTGGTAGCTAAAAAAGATTTATTCGATGTATTGTCTTGTACATTCATATATGCGAATGGAAACAGTATATCACAGAATCATGATGTATACCAAAGTACCTTTATGACAAGCGCAGTAATAAAGCACTTCACTTGTTTTGTTTTTATCAAGGGTCCAGTGGGGCCCCGGACGGTGAAAATAATAGTGTGACTATACTACGGACAATGTTTAATGCTAATGACAGTTTACGAGCTGTCGTATAATGTATCTCCAGATCCTCAAGAAATTGTACGCTGCGCTGATAGGTCGTGTCGTTAAAGTGTAGTGGTAAGAGCAACGGTAAGTGCGCGAGTGAATGGAGTGGGTGTAAATAACATTCTTGGGTCAGACATATATTTTGAGTAATCTATATATTATTTATATCTTCTTTATAAAAATCTTAAAATGTTCCTAATGTCTCTAATTTGATCGCAGTGATTACTGAATTAAAGGCATTCACTTATCAGCTAATTAGCTTCGATAACTTATTTATTGCTTTTGGCGTAGATATTCTAATTTATCCGGTAATATGGAATATGTTTTGAGGTCGAGTCATAAATTTAAATGGGTCAAAAATAACAATTTTAAAAACAACCTTTGAATTGCTTTAATAACAGATATAAGATATAGCAGGTCAGTTAGATGGGGAGGGGGTCCTGTGGAAGGACGGTTCGTGCAGCTTTATCTCAACACAAAATTGCTTGTAGATCATCGCCGTCGAGCGGACGAAGTCACGTGATCTTCCCTCCCCCAGTTCAACCAATACGTCATGACGACGTTACGGAAGTAGGTAAACCGGAAATCTGATGGCTTGGAGTTTTGATAAACTGGTTGTTGGAAGGTAGGAAAGAGGCGCCGAATTCCTTTTTTATTTCTGTTGAAAAATTATTAATAGTTTCCCTACTTCCTTTTTTTGCAGGTACCCACAGCTAGCGTAAACAACCGCATATATCAGCGGCCACCTCCGGACCCGATGCTTTATTGGGGTCTCGTGGGGGCGTAATGCTTCTGTTCTTTAAATATATATATATGTTTTATAGAACTTAACCTCGTCGGGGTAGTTAATCATTCGGTTTACCTAAGGGGGGGGGGGGTCAGGCCCTAGTTTCTATGAAAAATGGGACACGTGAACCCAAGGACGTAACTAAATTAGTCTCAAATTAAAATTTTTAGTTGTACACATTCACATATAATAGATGATATATTAGGCGTAATTTTTTCTTAATGAATTTCTTATTTAAGTACGTTCTGAGAATTAAAAATTAACTTTATATAAAACTATATTGATTAATTATATAATTATTTTGATGAATTATCTACCTAAAATACATGAGAACATTATATGACTTGTTTAAGTATGATACAAATGATGTTTAGGATCAAATGTAGCATTGAATTTTAATGAAAGTAAAATTAATCGACAACGAACGAAAGAAAATATTAGGGAAATTGAAGAGGGAATATAATTATATGTTGATCACAAAAATTTAAACGTTATTTTATGTAGTGTTTATCACCTACTACCTTAAATGTATCAGTATAAAATCAAGTTGAGTAACAATTAATTTCTTTATTAACAGGAGATCAAAATGACATAATTAGAATAAATAACCTGATTTCTCATGAAAATTTACCTTTAGTCTTTCTCTTTCTGGTTCGGGAAGAAGTAATACTTCAATTTCAACCCATTGCCGGTTTCAATTTTCCGATTGTATCACATTTAATATACAACCAATTGAGGATTGAACTTTATTTCGATTGCATGATCCCTTTGCATGATTCCGGGATCTGATTCACTGGAGCGTTCCGATGTCTATGAGGAATTAGTAATATAAATTTAGGAAGGGGGGATATTTGAATAATTCATCTGGTTCAAATTGCTTCCTGCCACTGTTTTCGGTAGCGGAGGGCATCCCCATCTCCTTGTAATGTATTGAGGCCCTTAATCCTTGGGTTCCCTTAAATAGCCGAAAAGGGTGGGGGTTGCGGGAGTGATGGAAAGAATGTGTATAAAAGAAAAGCGTCCGATTTGAGTAGATTAAATCGGGTTAAATTAAATTAAGAAATTAGCGGATACTTAATTTACATTTTAGTTTGGTAATTGGCGGATTTTGGACTGATAATGTCAAGACTTTTATTATAATATCAACGTGCTACTATCTGCAGGTAGCACGCTACAATATTAATGTCCGTTTAGTACGACGAAAGTAGTTTTCATTGTCTGCACGCCGTTTAATTTGGGATGTTACTCAGCCTCCATTAATTTATTATGCATTATGGCGCCATGGTTTCCTTCTACTAGTAAATTAATTCAATTGGACAATCGAAATCACTTTTAACTACATCATTCGCCCCGCTGAGGGTGGTGCGGAAATGTACTTAACTAAAGTTCGTTGGGCACACTTGCACCGATAAACTAGCGCTCCACTGAGGGTGGTGCGGAAATGTACTTAACTAAAGTTCGTTGGGTACACTTAAACCGATAAACCAGCGCCCCCTGAGGGTGGTGCGGCAATGTACTTAACTAAAGTTCGTTGGGTACACTTGCACCGATAAACTAGCGCTCCACTGAGGGTGGTGCGGAAATGTACTTAACTAAAGTTCGTTGGGTACACTTGCACCGATAAACTAGCGCTCCACTGAGGGTGGTGCGGAAATGTACTTAACTAAAGTTCGTTTGGTACACTTGCACCGATAAACTAGCGCCCCTTGAGGGTGGTGCGGAAATGTACTTAACTAAAGTTCGTTGGGTACACTTGCACCGATAAACTAGCGCCCCGCTGAGGGTGGTGCGGAAATGTACTTAACTAAAGTTCGTTGGGTACACTTGCACCGATAAACTAGCGCTCCACTGAGGGTGGTGCGGAAATGTACTTAACTAAAGTTCGTTGGGTACACTTGCACCGATATACTAGCGCCCCCTATGGGTGGTGCAGAAATGTACTTAATTAATTTTCAACTGAAAAGATTTCTCTGAAAAGTTATTTTAATTTAATTTCACATTGGACTTAAAAAATTGAACCAAGGCAGCAGAAATACTTTGAATTAATATAATTACCTCCTTCCATTAACAAAATCCCTCCCAACCCAAAGAAGACAAACAACATCCCGAGAAACTCAATAACAAGACATATATATACACACAACAAACAAATAACCATTACCGATGGAAACCGGTCTAGCGAAAGACCAAACCAGTGAGAGTAGACAGAAACACATGAAATCTACGGTATTCCAAATCTACATTATTCGTTATTTACACTATATTTTAGTTTCAACAGGGTAGTTACTGGATCTGCTGACATATTTAAGACACTTAAATTCGTAGAATTCCTTTTGGCGAGAAGCCGAAATCGGGTTACAAGAATGATTATAATAATTTCTCCATATTATAATTACTCGGAGAATTCTGCGGATCTCTCGGCTGTCAAGTGGTGAGAATTTCAGAGAGGTGGATGTCGTGCTAATCGTTGGAATAACGTACGGTACAATAAATCGCTATATTTCATGTGTTGGGAGGGAGTAACTTCCCCAACAATAAGGGATTCGCCCTTTGAATATTTGTCCCAGTCGGGGTGAGCTCAAGAGAGATGTGAACCGTGGGTGGGGGGGGGGTTTAACGGGATAATTCTTGGGACGTGAAACAAATTGTAGGCAATAAATCGGGCGGTCCGATAATGCCGGGGGGCGGGTGTCCCCTCTTCAACAGTCGAGAGATGAACAGCCCTTCCCCTCACCAACCGAACCCCCTTCAAAATCTGACCGGATTTAGCGGGACCAACCCTCCGAATCAGATTTTCGCGTTCGGCAAGTGCGGGACGTGGGGCGGCTCCCGGGTCAACGCCACACTTGCTAAGCGACAAATACCATGTTGGCAAAATTTCCGCCTTCTAAAATTGTTCCGGTCTCCGGTCCAGAAACAAATATATACTCACGACTGAACCGAGCTCTTATTATATTTTATATACTAAAAAAGGATTCGTTAATTTTTCAGCCTTTCGATCCCAAGAAGTGAAAACATTATTCTGGCTGAGAGAATATGCTATTACCGTTGGCCATCTTAAGGTACTGTTCGTCAACTACCTTACCAACGTATAATAAATTTCACATCAGAATCAGCACATATCTTAATCCTCTAGTCTGAACCCTACTTACTACCGACATTCCACACGTTCCACACATGACACCACTTAAGAAAAGTAATGTACTAAAAAAGGAGAAGACGGTAGGTTTATCATATTTTTACTGTTATACTGGTCTGTATTACTTTGTCACAGTTATTGTTTCACAGTGTTGTGGCACTGTAGAGTGTTAATTAAATAAAGGAAACAGGTATAAAAAAAAAATGAAAATATCGAACAGTCGGTAATTTTTATGAGTTGACTTCATACACCTCCATTATTATATTACTGGAAGGCAAACACGTCGGGATTTGTATACACGGTCGATCAAAGAGCGGAAGTTTCATTTTTCAAACTTTTTCAACTACCGGGGGTAAACAGGTAACGGTTATGGTTAAAATTCAACCGAGGAGTTTGTGGAACAATACAGAATACACTCTATTAATTGGGACCTCGGCAGTCGACACGGAATGCATAATGATGTCGGTACCCGACAGCAGAGTAAATAAACTGGGCGATAATTTAGCCGCCGGTTTTAAACATTTGTTCGGAGGAAGGAAATCCCGCTGCCACAATATTGACTGCGAATAACAGTTGTGTTACAGAAATAGTCGAAATTTCTAGTTTTGCGGCCTTAATCTTTCCAATTTCGCGGTAGTTATATTTCGGCTCTCATTTACTCGGTATCCGGTTTTCACCTCACCTTACCTTGTGAGTGAGTATTGGCCAAATATGGAGTTCATAATTGAGGTTTCTCATTCCGCTATAATTATCGCGTTTCAATTAGTGATAAGGCAAATTTCGGTAATTTGGGGTGTGAATTTTGAAAGGAGTGAGAACAGAAGATATATAGAGTAATGGTTCCTATATACTATGTAGTATTTGAAGCCCAGTTTTGAAGTAATAGAAAGAGGTAGCAAATGTTTTTGCTTATAAAATTCTAAACATTTATGTACAAAGAAAACACACGCGGCTATCGTCAAATTGCTGGGTTTATCCAAGCTAATAACATATATACCTCCCCTGGGTAATATCATTTGCAGAGGTGGACTCAGCGGTACCCGTTAGCGTAATCTGAGGCTCTCTATTAGAGGCCGGTATCGGGCGGAGAATTGCCCACGGGGGAGGTCTAGCCGAAGCGTCTGAATGTTATCGTGACCCCACCGCCCCTATCAGTTGAAGGTCCGTCGTTGGAACTCTGTTTTCTCGGCCACAGTTTTGAGAATGCGGTCACCCGAGTGGGGCCCTGCAGGGGGTACGGGCCCTTCTCAGAAAGGCTGCACCCGGAGAATATGGGTAAACAACTTGGCAAAGTAAAATTGAAACATGGCCAAGATTACTTTTTCACTTTCAGACATTCAAATTACGCATTCATGAAGTAATTCTCATGTTATTTTCACCATTGAAAACAAAAACAGAGTATTAATTTTGAGATATAACAAGGAACATCAGTTCTACATAGTATGTAAATACTGCTAGTCGGTAACAAATCTAATTTTTATACGAGATGATTATTTTTATTACTGTAAATAATCATTATAAAATATTTTATTTTAAATTCAATATGTATTTCGTTGCTAAAGAAATGATTAACTGTGGACAAGTATAATAAAACCAAACTTACACTAATACTATAATACAATAAAAGAGAATGCAAATATACACATAATCAAAGTATTACAATATATAAAACAATATAAAAATCTAGTCCTACTTTATTTTTACGCTTCCTTGACATATAACTATTACCCGAGAAAAATTATGAAGTATTGATATTCTCCTCTGCTGAGTTTAATTAATTTTAGGATCGTATTAGGGCGGAGACTTTAGGTTGGGGGAGGCGAGGGTGCTAATATCATAAATGAAAATATATAGCCTAAGTAACTTTGGCAATAAGCTTTTCTTATCTTATTTTTACGAGGAAATTTTATTAGTAACAAAACCGGCTTTATCTGAGCCTCGGCTTAAGCGTAACGGAGCCAGACGAATTCTCGCTGTATCTCAAGAAAAGGTGGCTTTCACTGATCGTGATGTATTATTATTATTTGTTCACTGCCAAAGTTATGTGGATTGTACAGTCGAAAGTTGGTATTCTTGTTGTCAAATTTTAGTGACTGGGGGACTTGGGAATAAATTTCTACTAGCAATATTTCAGAAACATGAACCTAATCGTGGAATTAATCATGACAACTACTTCCGAGGTCCAAACAAGTGATCGGAAATGTTCTCGTTCGCTCCATACTCAGAAATCTGGATTGTGACCTAGAACGTGGGAAAGGCCCCGAGTGCTACGGATTGTAGTTGTTTAACCCGTAAGCTTGTAAGCTTAAACATGTCAGCCATGTAACTACATGCTCGGCGACACGGTTCAATTAGAGCGGGAGAGGGACTAAATTTTCGTTTATAGCTGAACGCCCCTCTACTGTTACTGACTCTGTTACGACGGAGAAATAAATATCTGTTACGCGACACAGGATACACTCTTTTTTTGTCTATAACCGATAATTTTAATAAAAATTCGGAACGACATTCCATGTGAAATATTCCGAAGCTTACCGAAGTGTATTGACATGCAACGCGCCATGTTTTTATTGTTTGAAAGAAACCGAGGCGGCCGTGGAAGTGTGTGACGTCACTGACAGGTACACGCAGGCAGACACGTTGGGCTATCTGTAATATAATAAAGTATAGCTAATTCGATGATATATATCTTGCTTAGGAAACATAGAAGTAATGTTTCCCCAAGTTGATATTAATTTTAATGCGATTTTAGTATAACAGCGTCTGTAGGAACAATGTCATTTGATCAAATATTCTCGGGAAGTGATTACTTCCAGAAAGCAATTTTCCATTCTGCTGGTGTTGTGCGGAAGGCTTTGTGCAAGTCTGACGTTTAATTAACAGGGAAATTTCGAACATCATATGGAGCTACTGGAATATTGTTAATGAGTTTCCTCTAGGATCGTTCATGATTTTAAGAATTGCTTAAAAAACACCTTTTGATAAACTATTTTGCCACCTCATTAATTACCAGGAAATAACTTATATATCATCTCCAGTAGCGGTGTTAGTCACTTTTGGCACTTTGGATGTTTTTGGGCATCCTCACTGCACTGTCACTGTCACTTGTACTGTAAGGCGCTAATACTAAAATGTAAGACAGACCTTTGTTGCGGGCTAGTATTAGGTGCTCCGTACCATTGAAACTAGTAGCGCATTAAACTAAATACACTACAACTACCACAGTACAAGTGACAGTGATAGTGCAGTGCGGATGCCCAAAAACATCCAAAGTTCCAAAAGTGACTAACACCGCTACTGAAGATGGCGAGCAGCCGAAATCGGTCTACCAAAAGACCAAACCGGCAAGAGGAGACAGAAACACACGAAATCTACGGCATTCAAGTGTTCATATAACACGCTTTTACGTATGTTAAAATAACGCTAATCATATGATTAGTGTTATTGCGAAGATAGTATCTGCAGTGATAGTGATCAGGTTATGGATGAGAAGTTATGAAAATGCTGAGGTTTTTAGGAAGCAATGATGGGATTAATGCTTCAATGATGAACGCATGCACGAATGCATGATGGAATGAATATTTGATGTTTAGTGTTGGCTGTATCGAATTAACGAAAATATTTACTCAGAAAAAAAATTAGGCCCCGGTATTTGAACCAAGCGTAATTAAACTTAAAATTCCAATGATTTGCATTAACTAATGGGTTCCTGGAATAATCATTGAACATACATCATACTAGCTGTTTTCCAAATTCCATCCGAGGAAAATATTTATGTACCGCGACTGTGGGATTTAAGTACCAGTGGAGAGTATCATGGCTTATCAGCAGTTCACAGGCGTCCCTTGGGAGTGGGCCGGTACTCCCACATTTTTTCAGTACACAAACCGCTCCGGGACCGTTAGTTGACAACTTCGAAAAGGTAGGAATGAATATTTGGATCGCTTATGACATTGATCTAATGATGGTTTAATAATCACACCGGCCGTCCATCAGGTTGATAAGTCTTGTGGTCTGTTGGCTCTCTAGAAGCTCATTCGACACCGGTACAAAACGAATTAATTGAAGTTTAGCACAAGGCAGGTTGACCTATTAATATTTGAATTACATTAGAGGATTTTACCGAGCCAATGCTTTCCGTCACTTGCAACGAATGAATGTAATACATTTGAGGGTAAATGACCGTATGGGAATTGGACACCCATCGGTAATACAGTTGTTTTTCGTGATTTCAAATTAGGATATAAATAAGTGGTAATATAGGACGGGGATAAAAATACGGGCGATTGATGGTCTCGGTTCTGAATCATTGGCTCGGGACCGAGAACTAAATATAAAACCCGTTTAACTATCCCACCAATTTTTAGTGTTTGTTTAACACCCCGGGACGCTGAGTGTAATTTAGAACTTTATTTTTATTAAGTGAAGAGGTTGAAGACATTAAAGCGAGCTTACCGCCTCGGACTGTCTCGTTCTCTCTCTGGGGATTGTTATCTTGAAGGGCAGGACGACGTTGACGGATTTAAAAAAGATCCGGCCTCTGAGAAGGGCGATTGACTCGAGAATTCACGACGCCGTGAATCCGACCCGACGCATCCCCCCACTTAGCCTATTCGCATGCCGATTCTAACTTAGGGACCCAAGTGAAAAATATAGCTTCCGAATATTTAATTACACCACCATTAATTTGTTATGTATTCTCGACGAATACGGAGACATTCTCATTGAGTTATTTGAATAAATTTTTTTAGATTTAACACGTTTTTGATTGACGATGGCATGCTGCCACTCCGTCGTAGTTTTGAATGTAACAGTTGCTTAAGGGAATTGAAAGGTATCGTAAATCCGATTTTGGTTACTCGAAATATTGTACTTGATCGATGTATATATATGGATTATAATTAGATGGCAGGACGGAATTTTAATTGTTAATTGTGAGTTCTTAGTTATAATCACAATAAAATTAATTCCTTATATCTTATTTTATATATATAATGTGATACTACCTTATACAATACTTTCTCTTACGAATGAGTATTTCCAAATATGTAACTAACACTACTATTTCTTCGAGGGTTTCTGGTATTAGTTTTTTATTAACACGGGGGTGACGGTGCATTAGGGGAGTGCGGTAGTGTGGAATAATTGTTACCCTCATTTTATTGAACGTTTCCGGGAAAAGATGCACTCCACCTTCTCCACTTTTAATGAAAGGAGTAAAACACTATGAGAAGTTGAGATTCATGGCCGTCACTGTTGTCCAACGCTTTAGAGTACGAATTTGTTCAAGTCGTCAAAGTTGCGAAGAGAAATTTAACTTGGCCCCCGCCTACCTGGGGCCTGTATATCAACCCTCCCTCGCTAACTATGCAAGGTGATGACCCATGGCCCTGGGATATATCATTTTATTCTGCATTAGTTTTACGTGCCCCCCCCCCCATCTAGATGGCCGTGTATTTATTACGTGCAGGAGCGGTTAATAGTTGCTCATTTAACACTTCCTTTTCTAAAAGACAAAGGTCGATCCGTCCGTTACCGTGCTGCCATTAATCCTGCCCTGTTTCAGTGGTGATTACGGTAGAATGTTATAATAAGAATTTTAATTATATTAAAGAGGACATTTACCCGCCTTAATGTATAGCAGATGTGTGTACACATTAAATATTGTATGTTTAGTTGGGTTTAATAATAAAGAAACCTTATTATAATGAACTACGTAAAGGGATGTTTATATAAATGAAAGCAGTTTTAGACACTATTTTACCTGGATATGGCAATGAGTATATTGTGGTCAATTGGTTCTTCTCTTTTAATCAGTAGATATTTCACTTGAAGGAAAATTCGGTTGACTGGAGAATCGAACTCCATCATGTACGAGAGAAGTAATTAAATTAGAATTTATTAATCGTTGGGTAGATTATCTTTGTTAGTAACAAGTTCACGGTTCTGGAAAATGAGAAGGCGTGGGCGTTTGGTTGTCATGTTGAAAAGTTGATCGATCACGCAGTCGTAACGTTATATAACGGACAAGGGGTCAGTTCAAAACACTTACACGTGTCGGTAAGTGTGCGTTTTCGTGGAATTTCGCTTGCGGGTATTGCCACGTGCCTGTAATATGGCGATTGGGCGGCGGGGAAGGGGCAGTTTTTGCCGGCCCCCGAAAGGAGGGGCGGCTGTTGTGCTCGGGTAAAGTGCTAGTAATGGTTGTCATATTGAGGCCAGCTGGGGGCCGCCGCTTCATTACTCAGGGTGGCTTCAGTTGTCACGCACAATTTGCTCCCATCTCCAACCCTCGTAACATCTCCCTCCAGCCCTGCATAAATCCCATCACACTTTCCTCGCCCACGGCCCGCCAATACAAATTCATATATTGTTTATTCGGCGGCTATTTGGGGAGGGGCACCAGACCGGAGGCCCACAATGGCAGAAATAACTGATACAGAGACTAACTAATGAAACGCCGAATAGGTTGAACTCTGTAAACCAATTGCCACAAAAACATCAATGAAAAAAGGCGAATCGGAAGAATGAAGATGCCACAGTACTATGGAGCTTAATCGGCTATACAGTCTACAGCGTATTAACATGCACTACACGTACGCCGTTTTATTTCGTATGATACTAACCTTCACGACTTCCTCGTATTGCCGGTTAGTATTACATGCGCCGCGTTCGAATTTCATTTGTTTCGTCATCAATTTTCATCCGAACGATAAATTAATATTAATTGAAATAATAATTTATTATTAAATTCACAAAAATGTTACACCCTTTCCTGTACTTAACGTATTATTTTCAAACCAATACATTAAAAAATATCGAGCGTTCTATTGACGAACCGCTTTTATTCAGGTTCAATAATTCCAATAAATTTAAAAAACAAAATTTAAAATTTCGAATGATAAATACGAAATTTTATGTATTGCTAGGAGCCAGAGTATATGCCGCCTAAAACCGCGGCGAGGCCGACATGTTAAGAAAACTGGAATTTCGTTCCATTTCAAGGCATCCACGGGGGAAGCCCGAACAAGAGGCCGGTAGTTCTCTTCTATTGATCCCATTGAAGTATGCCAGACACGGCAGTTTCCCCAACTTCCTTTGCCGTCTTCCTTTTTACACCTGTTTCCGGGTTGATTCCGCTGTTTGAAGTAGCCTCAAAAAAGGGACCGCAGGATAGGAGCAATTGAGTATAACGCAAAAATTTGGTGCTCAGGAGATATGATTTTTCGATTAAAGAAAATAAATGCATTTGTACCAATAACTGTATGTAGTTATTTGTACAAAAATAAAAAAGGTTAAAAAAGAGAAAATAAAAATCTTCAACGTATATTTATGTATAGGATTTTCATGTTAATTGAACTAATAATTGAGTTTAGTTAAACTAATTAAATTAACTATGATTTAAATCATAGAGTGGTGGATTTATTATGAATTAAATTAACTAATTAAATGAATAGATGAATAAATAATGTAATACATCCCGTGCAACACCCAATCGAATATTTCAATAATAAGTAAGTTGAATTCCTATATTTCTATCTTTGTTTATTAATACAATGAAATTTTCCTATACTTTTCAAAAGTTGACAGTAAATTTTAGTTTCACCACAAATAGAAGGCCATCCAGCGTCTTGCTCGGTGAAGTATTGACGAATTGTAAATATTTTAATGCCTAAATATTTGCCTACCTACGGTTGCACATACCTAATAATTATTACTGTACATTCTTCACTATCTTTAGAGTTTTGCTAGAATACATGCGGCGTATATATTATTATTCTGCGAATGTTATTTTCATGCTAGGCGGAGGTTGGAGGGGCTCACTATTCCGCGCCTTGTCACCCTTATTAATCAGAGTGCAATTACAGGCAGGGCCGGGGAGTGTGTCGCGGTAAACCACCACTGTCTCATTTATTCCTACAGCGGCCAACTAATGAGAGAGGGCACACTTTAATAATGTTCGCCCATAATGGGTTCTATCCCTCACGGCGCACGAAACTAGAAATTCACGCCCATGTAGAAATATAAATTCGGGCTATGTTCGGATGGACGTTAGCATATCTATCAGGCCGGGAGCCGAGTGCCGGGTAACTCGAAATGTAATTTGCCCGAGCAACGCTTGCAATTTTTCCAGGCTGGAACGCGATTACACTTCGGTTGGATTCGACCAATGTTGTGTAAAAATTGTATTCTTAAAATCGACTAAATCCGATGTGTATGCATAATTTTTCTATTTATGTGAAAGTGTTATCAATCGGACACATTTGGTAAACCCATATTAAGTGCCATAGCCAATATTCATAGATAAGTGTATTTAATCAATACTATTGAGAAAACGAATACATAATTTGGCCAATATATCTATAATATTTATGTATTTCACAGTACAGTAAGTAAAATTGAATTTCTACTAATTATGCTAAATGCGTGCTAATTGAATGAAATTAAAAGAATGAAATGTTTTAAATAGCGAAATGAAATAACCTAATTCTCTTGACCTTTTGAGAAGAAAAGTCTTCTTGGAAAATAGAATTTAACGATCTTTGTTTTGTACAGAAAGAAGTTACAAGCATTATTGTTCTCGCATTTCATTAAACAAAGCATTATTCGTTCATTATTCGGGAGTTCTTATTATTATGTTCTTAATTCTGAAAAGCCAACCTATTGAAGGGTACTCAAAACGAACACAAAAAAATTATATTTTTACATCCTTTTCCTCGTAATATTGAAATGATTAAGTGTTCTTAAGAAGTGTTTAAATTCTTAAGAGTAACTGTGTTGCGTACAATATAAGTGACATACTAGCGTTGTAAGTATTTTACAGATAATTGTGGAAAATGTTGTAGTTTAAAGTCGGTAAGTCTGAGATTAATTATAGGTAAGTTCAATTTAAAAATATATTTGCAACCCGAGGAAAAATTGGTGGGGGTCGAACCCACGATATTCCGCATTCTTGCGAACTTATGTACAATAAGACCATTTGTAAATTTCAGTTATTCATTTTCATTTTGCTAATTATATTTTGTTATCTTTGAAAGAATATAATAAAAAGTAATTGTGCGGAAGAAGATTCCACTTAGGGATAAAGTAAGAAAATAGTAGGTTCAATATAAATGTTGATTTTAGGGCTGCAAGTATTTTTTCCTAATTGCTCATAGCATTAGATTATTGAACTTATCCAAGAATTTAAGATCCTCTCCAAGAACTTTTTCCATTTTAATTTCAGTTGAATCCCAGAGAGAACAAATTTGAAACTATTGAATACCGGCTTTGCTTATCCACTTCACCCACATTAATTATGCAATATCTTGGTGAATATTTACTCTTTAGCCGTATTTATTCAGTCGAATGTAAAATGAGAAAAAATATTACGACTGAAAATTTAATTACTTAATTAAAACGGGAAGGAATAAAGGGAAAAAATTTCGAGTGGAATAAACTAAGAGCGGCTTGAATGATGACCTCGAAGAGTTTTCTCGCGTCCATTTGACTACCAACTTTTCCGCAGGCGTCAGTTCTGCCACTCCTTTCTTCTCCTGATTTACAGAACTTGCGGCTGTCCCATCGAAACAAACAAACGGCGAAAGTATTCTTCAAAAGTGATGCCGCTTAGCTTACAGGAGTTTTTAAATATTCAGGACTTACTTGGTTCCGACCTTTCCCCACCAGTCCCCCCTAGACCACTCCAACCGACCGCTCTCTCCGACCTTAATTCCTTTCGGGAAGTGGGTCAATAAAGAAGTCATTAACTGAACCCAAACAGATGTCTTCAAATAAATACTGTATTACAAAAGGAGCCGGGTAAGGCGATTATTGAATAAAACAAATACTGACTGTTCTTTACAATACTTATTATATTGTTTTGCTTTTATATTTTTAAATGAGTAGTTTATTTGAATCATTATCATTGCCCGGCTCTCTCTTAGTAACCCTTAGTAACTGATATTGCTCGAATCGTCGCAGTATTAATTGTGTAACTCAAACTTATTCCTTTCTTAAAACGGTTCCCCAGGTCACCGCGAAAACTCCAATTTGAACAAACAATTTATTTATGCGTTTGAACTAATTATAGTACTCTAATGGATCTAACCGTAATACAAAAGGCACAAAGATCCGAACATACAGAGAACTGGGAATGAAAAGAGGAGGGCTTCTCTCCGGCGGTCCTTTTATGTTCTCTGGCCACAAAGGGTTGGTAAAGTCTATGGAAGGGAAACACCAACAGTCCCTCGTGAGCTGCGTGATCTCAAGTAACTTCCATACATATATATTGAATTACTTTGAATTTATCCTTATACCGTGGTATAAAAGAAGTGAGCTCATTATAGTACAATTTAAACAATTAAACTCTGACTACAGATCGCACCACGTACAAATCACGTTTCTTAGATCCACATTATTTATTCAACTTTATTTAGTTATTAGGTTTATTTAAGTTTAGTTTATTTATAGAAATTGCTGGTGTTAAATTGCTATCATTTGGGTCTAGCGTAGAAATTGAGCAACTAGAGCGACGTTTAATGCGGTGTGAATTTGCACTTTAGAGGAGTTTTATATTCAAGACTCGGTTGAGAAAATGGGTGGCACCAGCTCTTCAGGTTATGGGACGTACGTATAAGAGGTGTTGAAAACTGGAATTTTATGGTCACCATTACGCTGCTCGGTGGAGAGGCGAAATTATGTTTGGAAATATAACAGGGCTCGTTAGCGGGATTAGAGGTGGAAGCCTGTCCATCATAGAGTATAATCCATCGCTTCACTCGTGTATAAGAGCTCTCCTGTTCGTCTGCTTGCCCCCACGTTCACAAAAGTTATCAGTGTTGGATAAGGTCCAGTGTCGGACTACTAACAAGGGAAAATTCTCTTTCTTCTCGTTTTTTCCCCACTCCCCCGCCCCACCGCGGGTCACACCCCTTCTTTTTTTTTATCTCTCGGACACCGCCCACTCCTGCCAACCTTACACTGTTTAACGGCCCTGCGGTGGTGGAAAAACCACCTGAAATTTCCCCGCACGGTCGTTTTTCAGAGACACGAAGCTCGCGCGGCAGACCTACACTTTAAGTGGGTCCTGTATTCCTACCCGGTTTCCAGGTATTTGAAAACCGTTCTCTCCACCCTATACTCCGGTTTCCTTTTCCTATAGACTACTGAGCAATAAAATGGAGACATTTTTAGCAGTCAACGTTATACACCCAATGTATTTTAACCAAACATTCAGTTATCCTGTTTTGTAATTATAGTGCTTGACCAATTTGAAATTAACAAATCCACATTTTTATTCTAGCCTTTTTAAATATGCATGTATTACTGTTGAGATCTAGAGACAGAGCGACCGGCCGGTCGCGGCCAACGCGTTAAATTGCTTTTAAATATTGATAGGTTGTAACAAAAATCGTTAACATATACAAAATACGTAACACGTATTTGAAGGGGCGCCGTCGCTGTCGATTAATCGAGCGTGGTGGCTATGAATTTATTACGTATTCAATTAACCTTGACTCTGAGGTCATTGCATTAAATATGGGCAAGTTTTTAGGTCCTCGTCTTTTTGTTTGAGTGAACAGCCTTTAAACGGGTCGCCTTTTTCCATCTGTGGTGTTGATAATTTTAGATCTTATCCTATGGTCGATAAAATAGGAATTATCAGAAAAACACACATCAAAATAGCTCGCTATTAGCTTAGTTTGGACATTAATGTTAGCTGTAGGTTCGTGATGTTTCTGTCTCCTCTCGCTGGTTAGGTCTTTTGATAGACCGGTTTCGGCTGCTCGTCATCTTCAGTAGCGGTGTTAGTCACTGTTAGCACTTTGGATGTTTTTTGGGCATCCTCACTGCACTGTCACTTTCACATTTGCTGTAATGTTTGTCAGTATGTCAGTCGTTTATATATGTGTTCTGTTATTGTTATTGGGGGTTATGTTTGTCTTTGGGTTTTGTTAATCCGTTTTCTAGGTATGAGTCAGATTGTCGGAAAGGGGTGGTGTGGTGGTAGGGTGGGTGTGATCCTTTAAGAGGATTATAGGTGTAAATATCGCGTCACTCTGGGAATTAATTTTGTCATTTATAATGTTGTTTTTCTTATGTTTGAAGATCTCCAGGTTTTCTATAATGTCTAATTCTTTTCCTTTTTTACCTGGGTGTAATAATTTTAAAGATTTTTTGATGTTCATTGTTTCGTGCCCGGTGTTTATGATATGGTTCGCGAAATTGGAATCTGTTTTGTATTTTATGGCTTTTATATGTTCCTTGTATCTGTCCTCAATTTTTCGTCCGGTTTGGCCTATGTAAACTCCATCGCACGATCCGCATGTTATCTTGTATATCCCGCTTTGTTTGTGTTTATTTTGTTGTTGTGTGCTGATGTGTTTTTCTAATTTATTGGTTGTTCTGTATGATATTTTGAATTTTAGTTTTTTAAAGATGTTCGTGATTTTGTAGGTTTCGTGGCCAGTGTAAGTGAATGTGGCCCATTTTGGGGGGGGGGGGTTCTTCTGGGTTTGTGAGGTTCGTTGTGGGCTTCTCTTTCTTTTTTAATAGTTTTGTTATTGTATTGGCAGGATATCCGTTGTTCTTTGCGACTTGGAGGATTGTTTTATGTTCTTTGTCATATTTTTCGCTGGATAAGGGATATTTTTTTAGTCTGTCTGTTATGTATATTAGTGCCACTAGTTTGTGTTGGTGTGGGTGGTTGGATTGTTGGTGGATGATGGTGTCTGTGGTGGTATCTTTTCTAAAAATGTCAAATGTGAGTCTATCTTTTTCTTTTTTTATGGTATCGTCTAAGAAATTAATTCGGTCGTTTTTTTTTCTTTCTCTATCGTGTATTGTATTTTTGGGTGGAGGAGGTTGAAGTCGTTTAGTATTTCGTCGGGGTTGTGGTGGTCTATGATTAGTAGTGTGTCGTCTACGTATCTGATATAGTGGCTGATGTATTTCTTTTTAAGTGTCTCAATGTGTCTGTCCTGTAGGTCTTGGAGGAAGAGTTCGGATAGGATGGCGGATGTGGGGTTGCCCATTACGAGTCCGTTATTACCCTGGTAATATTTATCGTTAAATTCGAAGTAGTTTTGAATAAGGTTTAGGGTTGTAAGTTTTATAAGTTCGTTTGTGAATTCTATTGTTATTCTTTGTCAGGTGTGATTTTAAGAGTTGAATCGTTCCTTTGATTGGAATAGACGTGTATAAGTTTTTTATGTCAAATGATATTAATTTTGTTTTTCTAATGTTTTAGTTTATTAGTTCTAATGTGTTTTTTGCTGTGTAATTGTTGTTGAGGGTAATTTTTTCTTTAATTATTTCCGCGATGTGTTTGGGTATTTTATATAGCCACGTATAGCGGGGGTTGTGGGGGAAGTTCCGGATGGACCGGCGTGTAGGTGGCAAGAGGGAGGATGTGAGTTGTCGATTGGATAGCAGGGGTCGTAGGGGTTGTTCCGGGCGGCAAGGAGGGTATGTGGCAAGAGGGAGGATGTGAGTTGTCGATTGGATAGCGGGGGTCGTGAGGTAGGTTCCGGGCGGCACGGCGGGTAGGAGGCCGGGGGGAGGATGTGAGTTGTCGACGGGCTAGCGGGGGTCGTGAGGGATGTTCCGGGCGGCACGGCGGGTAGGAGGCCGGGGAGGATGTGAGTTGTCGACGGGTTAGCGGGGGTCGTGAGGGAGGTTCCGGGCGGCACGGCGGGTAGGAGGCCGGGGAGGATGTGAGTTGTCGACGGGCTAGCGGGGGTCGTGAGGGAGGTTCCGGCGGCACGGCGGGTAGGAGGCCAGGGGAGGATGTGAGTTGTCGACAGGCTAGCAGGGGTCAGGTAGGGAGGTTCCGGCAGGCGGCACGGCGGGTAGGGGGTTCGGGGGTAGGAGGCCAGGGGGGATGTGAGTTGTCGACGGGCTAGCGGGGGTCGTGAGGGAGGTTCCGGGCGGCACGGCGGGTAGGAGGCCGGGCGGAGGATGTGAGTTGTCGACGGGCTAGCGGGGGTCGGTAGGGAGGTTCCGGGCGGCACGGCGGGTAGGGGGGGGGGGAGTGTGAGTTGTCGACGGGCTAGCGGGGTCAGTAGGGAGGTTCAGGCGGCACGGCAGGTAGAAACCAGGCGGAGGATGTGAGTTGTCGACGGGCTGGCAGGTCGTGCCGGGCAGGCCGGGCGGCGGCGTAGGAGGCCGGGCGGAGGATGTGAGTTGTCGACGGGCTAGCGGGGGTCGGTAGGGAGGTTCCGGGCGGCACGGCGGGTAGGAGGCCGGGCGGAGGATGTGAGTTGTCGACGGGCTAGCGGGGGTCGGTAGGGAGGTTCCGGGCGGCACGGCGGGTAGGAGGCCGGGCGGAGGATGTGAGTTGTCGACGGGCTAGCGGGGGTCGGTAGGGAGGTTCCGGGCGGCACGGCGGGTAGGAGGCCGGGGGGAGGATGTGAGTTGTCGACGGGCTAGCGGGGGTCGGTAGGGAGGTTCCGGGCGGCACGGCGGGTAGGAGGCCGGGGGGAGGATGTGAGTTGTCGACGGGCTAGCGGGGGTCGTGAGAGGTTCCGGGCGGCACGGCAGGTAGGAGAGGCCAGGAGGATGTGAGTTGTCGACAGGAGGAAGTCAGGGGTTCAGGAGGAGGTCCGGGCGGCACGGCAGGTAGGAGGCCAGGGGAGGGATGTGAGTTGTCGACGGCTAGCAGGGGTCGTGAGGGAGGTTCCGGGCGGCACGGCAGGTGGAGCCAGGGGAGGATGTGAGTTGTCGACAGGGCTAGGGGGGTCGAGGAGGGGGCGGCACGGCGGGTAGGAGGGATGTGAGGTTGTCGACTATGAGGAGGATGTGAGTTGTCGACAGGCTAGCAGGGGTCGTAGGAGGTTCCAGGCAGCACGGCGGAGGAGGATGAGTTGTCGACAGCTAGGAGTTCAGGGCAGGATGTGAGTTGTCGACAGGCTAGCGGGGGTCGTAGGGAGGTTCCGGGCAGCACGGCGGGTAGGAGGCCAGGGGAGGATGTGAGTTGTCGACGGGCTGGGGGTGGTAAGGGAGGTTCGGGCAGCACGGCAGGTAGGAGGCCGGGGGGAGGATGTGAGTTGTCGACGGGCTAGCGGGGGTCGGTAGGGAGGTTCCGGGCGGCACGGCGGGTAGGAGGCCGGGGGGAGGATGTGAGTTGTCGACGGGCTAGCGGGGGTCGTGAGGGAGGTTCCGGGCGGCACGGCGGGTAGGAGGCCGGGCGGAGGATGTGAGTTGTCGACGGGCTAGCGGGGGTCGGTAGGGAGGTTCCGGGCGGCACGGCGGGTAGGAGGCCGGGCGGAGGATGTGAGTTGTCGACAGGCTGGCAGGGGTCGTAGAGGAGGTTCCAGGCAGGCACGGCGGAGTAGGAGGCCAGGAGGAGGATGTGAGTTGTCGACAGGCTGGCAGGGTCGGTAGGGAGGTTCCGGGCATGCAGCGAGTGAGGCCGGGGGAGGATGTGAGTTGTCGACAGGCTAGCGAGTGTGGGAAGTTCAGGCGGCACGGCAGGGTAGGAGGCCAGGGGGAGGATGTGAGTTGTCGACGGGCTGAGGGGTCGTGAGGAGGTTCCGGGCGGCACGGCAGGAGGAGGCCAGGGGAGGATGTGAGTTGTCGACGGCGGGGGTCGTGAGGAGGTTCCGGGCGGCACGGCGGGTGGGGAGCGGGGGAGGATGTGAGTTGTCGACAGGCTGCAGGGGGTCGAGGGAGGTTCAGGGCGGCACGGCAGGTGGAGGCCAGGGGAGGATGTGAGTTGTCGACAGGCTGGCAGGGGTCGGTAGGGAGGTTCCGGGCACGGCGGGTGGAGGCCAGGGGAGGATGTGAGTTGTCGACGGGCTGGCGGGGTCAGGGAGGTTCCGGGCGGCACGGCGGGTAGGCCAGGCGGAGGATGTGAGTTGTCGACGGGCTAGCGGGGGTCGGGAGGGAGGTTCCGGGCGGCACGGCGGGTAGGAGGCCGGGGGAGGATGTGAGTTGTCGACGGGCTAGCGGGGGTCGTGGGGGAGGTTGCGGGCGGCACGGCGGGTAGGAGGCCGGGCGGAGGATGTGAGTTGTCGACGGGCTAGCGGGGGTCGTGAGGGAGGTTCGGGCGGCACGGCGGGTAGGAGGCCGGGCGGAGGATGTGAGTTGTCGACGGGCTAGCGGGGGTCGGGAGGGAGGTTCCGGGCGGCACGGCGGGTAGGAGGCCGGGCGGAGGATGTGAGTTGTCGACGGGCTAGCGGGGGTCGTGAGGGAGGTTCAGGGCGGCACGGCGGGTAGGAGAGCCGGGAGGATGTGAGTTGTCGACAGTAGCAGGGGGTCGTAAAGGGCGGTTCGGGCGGCACGGCGGGTAGGAGGCCGGGCGGAGGATGTGAGTTGTCGACGGGCTAGCGGGGGTCGGTAGGGAGGTTCCGGGCGGCACGGCGGGTAGGAGCCGGAGATGTGAGTTGTCGACAGGCTAGCAGAAGTCGGTAGGGAGGTTCCGGGCGGCACAGGTGAGAGGAAGCCAGGGAGGATGTGAGTTGTCGACGGGCTGGCAGGGGGTCGTAGGGAGGTTCAGGCAGCACGGCAGGTGAGAGGCGGAGGATGTGAGTTGTCGACGGGGGTTCGGGCGGCAGCGGGTAGGAGCAGGAGGATGTGAGTTGTCGACAGGCTAGCAGGGGTCGTAGGAGGTTCAGGCAGCAGCAGGTAGGAGGCCGGGGAGGATGTGAGTTGTCGACGGGCTAGCAGGGGTCGTGAGAGGTTCAGGCGGCACGGCAGGTAGGAGGCGGAGGGAGGATGTGAGTTGTCGACGGGCTAGCAGGGGTCGTGAGAGGTTCAGGCGGCACGGCAGGTAGGAGGCGGAGGGAGGATGTGAGTTGTCGACAGGCTAGCGGGAGTCGTGAGGAGGTTCAGGCGGCACGGCGGGTAGAGCCGGGCGGAGGATGTGAGTTGTCGACGGGCTAGCAGGGTGAGGGAGGTTCAGGCGGCACGGCGGAGAGTGTGAGTTGTCGACGGGCTGGCAGAGGTCAGTGAAATGGGCGGCAGGTAGGGGAGGGAGGATGTGAGTTGTCGACGGGCTGAGGGTCGTGAGGAGGTTCAGGCGGCACGGCAGGTAGGAGGCCGGGCGGAGGATGTGAGTTGTCGACAGGCTGGGGGTCGTGAGGAGGTTCCGGGCGGCACGGCGTAGGAGGCCAGGGAGGATGTGAGTTGTCGACGAGCTGTAGGGGTCGTGAGGGGGTTCCGGGCGGCACGGCAGGTAAGTAGGGGCCGGCAGGGGGAGGATGTGAGTTGTCGACGGGCTGGCAGGGGTCGTAGGGAGGTTCAGGCGGCACGGCGGCAGGTGGAGGCCGGGGGGAGGATGTGAGTTGTCGACGGGCTGGCAGGGTCGGGGGAGGTGGGCGGCACGGCGGGTAGAGGCAGAGAGGTTCAGGCGGCAAGGAGGCCAGGCGGAGGATGTGAGTTGTCGACGGGCTGGCAGGGGGTCGTAGGGAGGTTCAGGGCGGCACGGCGGGTAGGAGAGCCAGGGGAGGATGTGAGTTGTCGACAGGCTGGCAGGGTCGGTAGGGAGGTTCAGGCGGCACGGCGGGTAGGAAGCCGGGGAGGATGTGAGTTGTCGACGGGCTGGGGGTCGTGAGGGAGGTTCCGGGCGGCACGGCGGGTAGGAGGCCAGGGCGGAGGATGTGAGTTGTCGACAGGGCTGGCGGGGGTCGTGGGAGGTTCAGGCGGCACGGCGGGTAGGAGGCCGGGGGAGGATGTGAGGTTGTCGACGGGCTGGCAGGGGTCGTAGGGAGGTTCAGGCGGCGGCAGGAAGGAGGGCCAGGGCGGAGGATAGGACGGCTGAGGCGGTAAAGCAGGAGGTTCGGGGGAGGTAGGAGGCGGAGGAGGAGCCAGCGGGAGGATGTGAGTTGTCGACGGGCTGGCCAGGGTCGTGAGGAGGTTCAGGCGGCACGGCGGAGTGAGAGCAGCGGAGGATGAAGTGAGTTGTCGACAGGCTGGGGTCGAGTAGGAGGTTCCGGGCGGCACGGCGGGTAGAGAGCCGGAGGAGGATGTGAGTTGTCGACAGGCTAGCGGGGGTCGTAGGGGAGGTTCAGGGCGGCAGGCAGGTTCGTGGGAGGTTCCAGGCGGCGGCGGGTGCGACAGCACGGCGGTAGGAGGCCAGGCGGAGAGGGGGTCGGTGGGGATGGGCGGCACGGCGGGTGAGTTGTCGACAGGCTAGCAGGGTCGTGAGGGAGGTTCAGGCAGCACGGCGGGTAGGAGGCAGGCGGAGGATGTGAGTTGTCGACGGGCAGCTGGCAGGGGTCGTAGGGAGGTTCAGGCGGCAGTGAAACAGGGAGGATGATGAATTGTCGAGGTAGGAGGCCAGGGGAGGATGTGAGCCCGGCAGGCGTAGGAGCAGGATGTGAGTTGTCGACGGGGCAGGGGTGTGAGTTGTCGAGGGGAGGTTCCAGGGCGGCACGGCGGGTAGAGCCGGGCAGGAGATGTGAGTTGTCGACGGGGGCACGGTAGGAGGTTGGGCGGCACGGCGGGTAGGGGGCAGGCCGGAGGATGTGAGTTGTCGACGGGCTGTGGGGGTCGTGGGGAGGTTCAGGGCGGCGGCAGGTAGGAGGCCGGGAGGATGTGAGTTGTCGACAGGCTAGCAGGGGTCGGTAGGGAAGAGTTCCAGGGCAGCACGGCGGGTAGGAGAGCCAGCAGGGAGGATGTGAGTTGTCGACGGGCTAGCGAGGTCGTGGGGAGGGGTCGTGAGGGAGGTTCCGGGCGGCGCGGCGAGGAGGCCGGCGGGTGGGAGGAGGAGGCCAGGCGGAGGATGAGTTGTCGACAGGCTGGCGAGGGTCGTGAGGGAGGTTCCGGGCGGCACGGCAGGTGGGAGGAGCCGGCAGGAGGATGTGAGTTGTCGACAGGCTGGCAGGGGTCGTGAGGGAGGTTCCGGGCGGCACGGCAGGTAGAGCCGGGGAGATGTGAGTTGTCGACGGGCTAGTGGGGGTCGTGAGGATGTGTGAGTTGTCGAGGGCTGGAGGTTCCGGGCGGCACGGGGTAGGAGGCCGGGGGAGGATGTGAGTTGTCGACGGGCTGTAGGGGTCGTGAGGTTCCAGGCGGCACGGCGGGTAGGAGGCAGGCGGTTGTCGACAGGCAGGGGAGTCAGGTTCCGGGCGGCACGGCAGGTAGGAGGAGGATGTGAGTTGTCGACGGGCAGCGGGGTCGTGAGGAGGTTCCAGGCGGCGGCGGGTAGGAGGCCAGCGGGAGGATGTGAGTTGTCGACAGGCTGGCAGGGAGTCGTGGGGGTTCAGGCAGGTCGTGACGGGGAGGGGGAGGAGGATGTGAGTTGTCGACGGGCTAGCGAGGGGTCGGTAGGGAGGTTCCAGGCAGCGGGGTCAGGGAGGTTCAGGGCGGCAGGCAGGAGGCCAGGCGGAGGATGTGAGTTGTCGACGGGCTAGCGAGGGTCGTGGGGAGGTTCCGGGCGGCACGGCGGTAGGAGGCCGGGCGGGAGGATGTGAGTTGTCGACGGGCTGGCAGGGTCGTGAGGAGGTTCCAGGCGGCACGGCGGGTGAGGAAGGCCGGGCGGAGGATGTGAGTTGTCGGGCTGGCAGGGGGTCGTAGGGAGGTTCCACGGCAGGAGGTGTGAGTTGTCGACAGGCTAGAGGGGTCGTGAGGGAGGTTCCGGGCACGGCAGGGAGGCCGGCGGAGGATGTGAGTTGTCGACAGGCCAGCGGGGTCGTGAGGAGGTTCAGGCGGCACGGCGGGTGGAGGCCGGAGGAGGATGTGAAGTTGTCGACGGCTGCTTGAGGGTCGTGAGGGAGGTTCCAGGGCAGCGCAGCGGGTAGGAGGCCGGCGGAGGATGTGAGTTGTCGACGGCTGCTTGAGGGTCGTGAGGGAGGTTCCAGGGCAGCGCAGCGGGTAGGAGGCCGGGCGGAGGATGTGAGTTGTCGACGGGCTAGCGGGGGTCGTGAGAGGTTCCGGGCGGCACGGCGGGTAGGAGGCCGGAGCGGAGGATGTGAGTTGTCGACGGGCTAGCGGGGGTCGTGGGGAGGTTCCGGGCGGCACGGCGGGTAGGAGAGGCCAGGGGGAGGATGTGAGTTGTCGACACTGGGCTGGCAGGGGTCAGTGAGGAGGTTCCGGGCGGCACGGCGGGTAGGAGGCCGGGCGGAGGATGTGAGTTGTCGACGGGCTGGCAGGGAGTCGTGAGGAGGTTCCGGCAGCAGCACGGCAGTGGGAAGCAGGATTCAGGCGTGTGTCGACGGGCTGGCAGGGTCGGAGGCGAGGAGGTCGACGGAGCTGAGGGGTCGTAGGAGGTTCACGGCGGGGAACCGGCGGGAGGATAGGAGGCCAGGGGGAGGATATGCTGGAGCGGGCACGGCTAGCGGCAGGAGTGGTTGTCGAGGTGAGGTTCCAGGGGGGTGGAAGACCAGCAGGGAGGATGTGAGGCAGGCGGAGGTTGTGAGTTGTCGACAGGGCTAGGCGGGGTCGGAGGGAGGTTCGAGGCGGCACGGCGTAGGAGGCGGGCGGAGGATGTGAGGGTCGTGAGTGCGAAGCCAGGGAGGATCGGTTTCCGGGACGGAGAGCCGGGGAGGATGTGAGTTGTCGACGGGCTAGGGGGGCGCACGCGGTAGGAGGTTCCAGCAGCGGCAGGTGAGTTGTCGACGGCAGCAGGGGTCGTGGGAGGTTCAGGCAGCACGGCAGGTAGGAGGCCAGGCGGAGGATGTGAGTTGTCGACACTAGGGCTAGCGGGGTCGGTAGGGAGGTTCAGGGCCGGGCGGAGGATGTGGTTGTCGGGTAGGAGGCGGCGGTAGGAGGGTTGTCGACGGGCTGGCAGGCGTGAGAGGTTCAGGGCGGGCGGGTAGGGGCCGGCGGATGTGGTTGTCGACAGGCTGGCAGGGTCGTGAGGTTCAGGCGGCACGGCGGGTAGGAGGCCGGGCGGAGGATGTGAGTTGTCGACGGGCTAGCGGGGGTCGGTAGGGAGGTTCCGGGCGGCACGGCGGGTAGGAGGCCGGGCGGAGGATGTGAGTTGTCGACGGGCTAGCGGGGGTCGTGAGGGAGGTTCCGGGCGGCACGGCGGGTAGGAGGCCGGGCGGAGGATGTGAGTTGTCGACGGGCTAGCGGGGGTCGGGAGGGAGGTTCCGGGCGGCACGGCGGGTAGGAGGCCGGGCGGAGGATGTGAGTTGTCGACGGGCTAGCGGGGGTCGGTAGAAACAAACTTGACGGGAGATGGCTTATGGCCGTCCGTCAGAGTCTGGTTTATTCTTACCGTGAAGAGCCCGTCGACCCCGGTCCTGCGTGTCTAAACCTATCTTAAGAGGAAGTTAGTAAAAATGCGAAACAGAGCTGGTATGGTACTGTGTGGTGTGGGACTGAATGCCGCTAGGTCCCGGCACCGAATACAGTACAGTGTGCCCAGACATTTGGTGGAAGGATTATTGAGACAGTTTTGTTTTTGATTCAATTAATACATAGTGGTACATGGCCGTTCTTACGAACGAGACTATATATTTATTATAGCCTAACAAATAGGCGATTCCGGAATCCAATGCTACCGGTACACAATATTCTCCTCAGAGGGCCAGGCGGCTTTTTAGTCGCTTTTTAAACTGAGCAAGAACAGGTCTGTGATGAACTTTTAGATGTTCAGGGTTGCACCCGAACTATATACCGAAGGGAATTCAGACTGTTTTTCCCCTTGGTCCAAGAGGCCGGGAAACCCCGCTGAACCTTCGTGTTAACATTGCATATTGCAATTGTTCCCCATGAACCCCCTCGGCGGACCGTACGAGGTTTCGGTTGCGGCGGAGGAGGGATTTATCCTTAAAATATCTAGAATTGTTATTTCTAGCGCGCGGCCCAATGTGTTCGGCCGGGAGCCCCACCTCCGGGAGAGAACAGACTTGTTGAGTCGGCCTGACCGACCACTCGTGTTTCCCTCTCGGAGTGTGTAGTGAGCGTCCCGTTGTCCGTCCCACGGTGCCCGGGATGACCACTCGTTGGCCTTTTACGAGAGGCGTCCAGCGCGCGGCCCAATGTGTTCGGCCGGAGCCCCGCCTCCGGGAGAGAACAGACTTGTTGAGTCCACTCGGCCTGACCGAATGTGTTCCACCCCACTCGTGTTCCCTCCGACCACTCGGGTGTGTAGTGAGCGTCCCGTAGTCCGTCCCACGGTTTTACGAGAGGCCGGGATGACCACTCGACCACTTGTTTCCCTCTCAGGTGTGGTGACCTTTCCCACGGTGCCCGGGACCACTCGAGAGGCCTTTACGAGAGGCGCGCGGCCCAATGTGTTCGGCCGGGCCCCGCCTCCGGGACCTTGTTGAGTCCGCCGACCACTCGTGTTTCCCTCTCGGGTGTGTGGTGAGCGTCTCGTTGTCCGTCCCACGGTGCCGGGAACTCGTTGGCCTTTTACGAGAGGCGTTGTTGAGTCGGCAGCTGCGGCCCAATGTGTTCTTGGCCGGGGCCCCACTTCCGGGGGAACAGACTTGTTGAGTCGTGTTTCCTGTGTGGTGACCGTTGTCCGTCCCACCCCGGGACTCGTGCGCGCGGCCCAATTGTTCCCGAGGCCCCACCTCCGGGAGAACAGACTTGTTGAGTCGGCCTGACCGACCACTCGTATTTCCCTCTCGAGTGTAGTGAGCGTCCGTTGTCCGTCCCACGGTGCCAGGATGACCACTCGTTGGCCTTTACGAGAGGCGTCCAGCGCGCGGCCCAATGTGTTCGGCCGGGAGCCCCGCCTCCGGGAGAGAACAGACTTGTTGAGTCGGCCTGACCGACCACTCGTGTTTCCCTCTCGGTGTGTGTAGTGAGCGTCCCGTTGTCCGTCCCACGGTGCCCGGGATGACCACTCGTAGACCTTTTACGAGAGGCGTCCAGCGCGCGGCCCAATGTGTTCGGCCGGGAGCCCCGCCTCCGGGAGAGAACAGACTTGTTGAGTCGGCCTGACCGACCACTCGTGTTTCCCTCTCGGAGTGTGTAGTGAGCGTCCCGTTGTCCGTCCCACGGTGCCCGGGATGACCACTCGTTGGCCTTTTACGAGAGGCGTCCAGCGCGCGGCCCAATGTGTTCGGCCGGGAGCCCCGCCTCCGGAAGAACAGACTTGTTGAGTCGGCCTGACCGACCACTCGTGTTTCCCTCTCGGTGTGTAGTGAGCGTCCGTTGTCCGTCCCACGGTGCCCGGGATGACCACTCGTTGGCCTTTACGAGAGGCGTCCAGCGCGCGGCCCAATGTGTTCGGCCGGGGCCCGCCTCCGGGAGAGAACAGACTTGTTGAGTCGGCCTGACCGACCACTCGTGTTTCCCTCTCGGAGTGTGTAGTGAGCGTCCCGTAGTCCGTCCCACGGTGCCCGGGATGACCACTCGTTGGCCTTTACGAGAGGCGTCCAGCGCGCGGCCCAATGTGTTCGGCCGGGGCCCCGCCTCCGGGAGAACAGACTTGTTGAGTCGGCCTGACCGACCACTCGTGTTTCCCTCTCGGAGTGTGTAGTGAGCGTCCGTAGTCCGTCCACGGTGCCGGATGACCACTCGTTGGCCTTTACGAGAGGCGTCCAGGCGCGGCCCAATGTGTTCGGCCAGGGGCCCCCTCCGGGAGAGAACAGTTTACTTGAGATTCCATCGTCCGTCCCGGCCAGGGATGTTGACCTACGTCCAGCCGGGTCCATCGGCCGGGAGCCCGCCTCCGGGAGGAGAACAGACTTGTTGAGTCGGCCTGACCGACCACTCGTGTTCCCTCTCGGGTGTGTAGGTAGGCGTCCGTAGTCCGACCCGGTGCCGGGATGACCACTCGTTGGCCTTTACGAGAGCGTCCAGCGCGCGGCCCAATGTGTTCGGCCGGGGCCCCGCCTCCGGGAGGGAGCAGACTTGTTAGGTCCCGGCCGACCATTTTTCCACTCGGGTGTGTCCAGTCCGTCCCACGGTGCCCGGGTGACCACTCGTGGCCTTTTAAGAGGCGTCCACAGCGGCCCATTGTCTTCGGCGGGCCCCGCCTCCGGGAGAGAACATTCGGCCTGACCGACCACTCGTGTTTCCCTCTCAGGTGTGTAGTGAGCGTCCGTCGTTGTCCGTCCACGGTGCCGGATGACCACTCGTTGGCCCCATTTTACGAGGGCGTCCAGCGCGCGGCCCAATGTGTTCGGCCGGAGCCCCGCCTCCGGGAGAGAACAGACTTGTTGAGTCGGCCTGACCGACCACTCGTGTTCCCTCTCGGGTGTTGTAGTGGCGTCCGTTGTCCGTCCCACGGTGCCGGGATGACCACTCGTAGACCTTTACGGAGGCCGTCCAGCGCGGCCGTATGTTCGGCCGGGAGCCCCGGGGCTCGGGAAGAACTTTAGTCAGCATTTCCATTCCCCTCCGGAGTGTGTCCATTCCGTAGTCCGTCCTTCCGGTGTCGGCCTCGTAATGTGATTCGAGAGCCGGTCCAGCGCGCGGCCCACTGTGTTCCTTCCTCCGGACCATTCCATTGGTGTGACCGGTGTTGGGTGCAGTCGTCCCGTAGGTCCGATTCCGACCACTCGTAGACATACGAGAGCCGTCCAGCGCGCGGCCAATGTGTTCGGTGTGGGAGCCCGCCTCCAGGATGGTTTCAGTCGGCCTGGTGTGTAGTGTCCACTCGTGTTCCCTCTCGGGTGCATTGGTCGATCCATCCCACGGTGCCCGGGATGACCACTCGTATGGGCCGATCCAATGTGTTCGGCCGGGCCACCTCCAACAGTTTCATTCGTTAGGCCTGACCTCGTGTTTCCTCTCAGGGTGTGTGTGTAGCCATCCAGTCGTCCGGTGCCCGGGATGACCTCGTAGACCTTTACGTTCGGCCGTTCGGCCGGGCCCCCTCGGTTTCCTTGTTGGTCGGCTGACCACTCATTTCCCTCTCAGGTGTGTCGGTGTGGGCGTCCGTAGTCCAGGTGCCAGGGATGACCACTCGTAGACCTTTGCGAGCCGTCGCGCGGCCCAATGTGTTCGACCGGGGCCCCGCCTCGGGAGTCGGCCTGACCGACCACTCGTGTTTCCCTCTCGGAGTGTGTAGTCCGTAGTCCGTCCAGGCGTCCACTCGTAGACCTTACGAGGGGCCGTTGTCCGTCGGGAAGAACCCGGCCTGACGGTGCCGGTGTGTAGTGAGCGTCCCGTAGGTCCCACGGTGCCGGGATGACCACTCGTTGGCCCTTTACGAGAGGCGTGTTCGCGCGGGCCAATGCGGCCGGGAGCCCCGCCTCAGGAGGGAACAGACTTGTTGGTCAGCCTGACCGACCACTCGTGTTTCCCTCTCTCAGGTGTGGTGAGCGTCCCGTTGTCCGTCCCACGGTGCCGGGATGACCACTCGTTGGCCTTTTACGAGAGGCCGTCCAGCGCGCGGCCCAATGTGTTCGGCCGGGGCCGCCCCGGGAGGGGAACAGACTTGTTGAGTCGGCCTGACCGACCACTCGTGTTCCCTCTCGGGTGTGTAGTAGGCGTCCGTTGTCCGTCCACGGTGCCCGGGATGACCACTCGTTGGCCTTTTAGAGCGTCCAGCGCGCGGCCCAATGTGTTCGGCCGGGGCCCCGCCTCCGGAGGGAACAGACTTTGAGTCGAGCCTGACCGACCACTCGTGTTTCCCTCTCAGAGTGTGTAGTGAGCGTCCGTAGTCCGTCCCACGGTGCCGGATGACCACTCGCAGCCCTTTACGTGGGGCGTCAGCGCGCGGCCCAATGTGTTCGGCCGGGGGCCGCCTCCGGGAAGAACAGACTTGTTGAGTCGGCCTGACCGACCACTCGTGTTTCCCTCTCGGGTGTGTAGTGGGCGTCCGTAGTCCGTCCACACGGTGCCCAGGGATGACCACTCGTAGACCTTTACGAGAGGCGCCCCAGCGCGCGGCCCAATGTGTTCGGCCGGGCCCGCCTCAGGGAGAACAGACTTGTTGAGTCGGCCTGACCGACCACTCGTGTTCCCTCTCAGGTGTGTAGTAGGCGTCCCGTAGTCCGTCCCACGGTGCCGGGATGACCACTCGTAAACCTTTACGAGAGGCGTCGCGCGCGGCCCAATGTGTTCGGCCAGGAGCCCCGCCTCCGGGAGGAACAGACTTGTTGAGTCGGCCTGACCGACCACTCGTGTTTCCCTCTCTGTGTAGTGAGCGTCCCGAGTGCCCGGATAGTTGGCCTTTTACGGCGTCCGCGCGCGGCCCAATGTGTTCGGCCGGGGTCCGGAAGAACAGACTCCCACGGTGCGGGTGATGACCACTCGTAGTTGGCCTTTTACCTTTTGAAGCCTTGTTGTCCGCGCGTGTTCGGGTGTGTAGTAGGCCCACGGTGCCGGGATGTGTTCGGCCAGGGCCCCGCCCGGGAGCCCCGCCTCGGAAGGAGGAACAGACTTGTTGGTCGGCCTGACCGACCACTCATGTTCCCTCTCAGGTGTGTAGTGAGCGTCCGTAGTCCGTCCGGTGCCCGGATGACCACTCGTAGACCTTTACGAGAGCCCAGCGCGCGGCCCAATCCCGGGGCCCCGCCTCCGGGAGCGCGCGGCCCATGTTTGAGTGTGTAGTGAGCCGGAGCCGCCTCCGGAGGCGTCCAAGTGTTCGGCCGGGGCCCCGCCTCCGGAGACAGACTTGTTAGGTCGGCCTGACCGACCTCGTGTTCCCTCTCGGGTGTGTGGTAGGCGTCCGTAGTCCGTCCACAGTGCCGGGATGACCACTCGTAGACCTTTACGAGAGCGCGTCGCGCGGCCAATGTGTTCGGCCAGGGCCCGCCTCGGGAGAGAACAGACTTGTTGAGTCGGCCTGACCGACCACTCGTGTTCCCTCTCGGAGGTGTGTATGTGAGCGTCCCGTAGTCCGTCCCACGGTGCCCAGGATGACCACTCGTAGACCTTTACGAGGGGCCGTCAGCGCGCGGCCCAATGTGTTCGGCCGGGCCCCGCCTCCGGGAAGAACAGACTTGTTCAGGCCTGACCGACCACTCGTGTTCCCTCTCAGAGGTGTGTCCAGGGCGTCATAGTCCGTCCCACGGTGCCCGGGATGACCACTCGTAGACCTTTTACGAGAGCCGTCCAGCGCGCGCCCAATGTGTTCGGCCGGGAGCCTCGGAGAGAACAGACTTGTTGAGTCAGCCGGGAGAGAACAGACTTGTTGAGTCGGCCTGACCCTCGTGTTTCCCTCTCAGGTGTACTCGTAGTTTCCCTCTCGGGTGTGTGAGCGTCCGTTGTCCGTCCCACGGTGCCCGGGATGACCACTCGTTGGCCTTTTACGAGAGGCGTCCAGCGCGCGGCCCAATGTGTTCGGCCGGGGCCCCCTCCGGGAGAGAACAGACCCCCTCCGTTGAGAGAGAACAGACTTGTTGAGTCCGACCACTGACCGACCACTCGTGTTCCCTCTCGGTGTGGTAGGCGTCCCGTAGTCCGTCCACGGTGCCGGGATGACCACTCGTAGACCTTTACGAGAGGCCGTCCAGCGCGCGGCCCAATGTGTTCGGCCGGGAGCCCCCCCTCGGGAGAACAGACTTGAGTCAAGCCTGACCGACCACTCGTATTTCCCTCTCAGGTGCGTAGTGAGCGTCCGTAGTCCGTCCCACGGTGGGATGACCACTCGTAGACCTTTACGAGAGCCGTCCAGCGCGCGGCCCAATGTGTTCGGCCGGGGCCGCCTCCGGAGAGAACAGACTTGTTGAGTCGGCCTGACCGACCACTCAGTTTCCCTCTCAGGTGCGTAGTGAGCGTCCGTAGTCCGTCCCACGGTGCCAGGGATGACCACTCGTAGACCTTTACGAGGCGCCAGCGCGCAGCCCAATGTGTTCGGCCGGGCCCCGCCTCCGGGAGAGAACAGACTTGTTGAGTCGGCCTGACCGACACTCGTGTTTCCCTCTCGGGTGTGTAGTAGGCGTCCCGTAGTCCGTCCACGGTGCCCGGATGACCACTCGTAGACCTTTTACGAGAGGCGTCCAGCGCGCGGCCCAATGTGTTCGGCCGGAGGCCCGCCTCCGGAGAGGACAGACAGGTCGGCCTGACCGACCCTCGGTGTTTCCCTCTCCGGGTGTGTAGTAGTGAGCGTCCCGTAGTCCGTCCACGGTGCCGGGATGACCACTCGTAGACCTTTACGAGAGCCGTCAGGCGCGCGGCCCTGTGTTCGGCCGGGCCCGCCTCGGGAGAACAGACTTGTTGAGTCGGCCTGACCGACCACTCGTGTTTCCCTCTCAGGTGTGGTGAGCGTCCCGTAGTCCGTCCCACGGTGCGGGATGACCACTCATTGGCCTTTACGAGGCCGTCCGCGCGCGGCCCAATGTGTTCGGCCGGGAGCCCCGCCTCCGGGAGAGAACAGACTTGTTGAGTCGGCCTGACCGACCACTCGTGTTCCCTCTCCAGGTGCGTAGTGGCGTCGTGGTCCGTCCCACGGTGCCGGGATGACCACTCGTTCCTTTTACGAGGGCGTCCAGCGCGCGGCCCAATGTGTTCGGCCGGGGCCCCTGCTCGGAGAGAACAGACTTGTTGAGTCGGCCTGACCGACCACTCGTTTCCCTCTCAGGGTGTGTAGGCGTCTCGTTAGTCCGTCCCGGTGCCAGGATGACCTCGTCAGACCACAGAGGCGTCCGCGCGCGGCCCAATGTGTTCGGAGGGCCCCGCCTCCGGAGAGAGAACAGACTTGTTGAGTCGGCCTGACCGACCACTCGTTTCCCTCGGAGTGTGTGGTAAGCGTCTCGTAGTCCGTCCCACGGTGCCAGGATGACCACTCGTTGGCCTTTTACGAGGGCGTCCAGCGCGCGGCCCAATGTGTTCCCGGAGCCCCGCCTCCAGGAGAGAACAGACTTGTTGAGTCGGCCTGACCGACCACTCGTGTTTCCCTCTCAAGTGTGTAGTGACCGTAGTCCGTCCCACGGTGCCCGGGATGACCACTCGTGGAACCTTTACGAGGCGTCCAGCGCGCGGCCCAATGTGTTCGGCAGGGGCCCTCCGGAAGAACAGACTTGTTGAGTCGGCCTGACCGACCACTCGTGTTCCCTCTCAGGTGTGTAGTGTCCGTAGTCCGTCCCACGGTGCAGGATGACCACTCGTAGACCTTTACGAGAGCGCGCGGCCAATGTGTGCCGGAGCCCCGCCTCCGGAGAGAACAGACTTGTTGAGGTCGGCCTGACCGACCACTCGTGTTTCCCTCTCGGGTGTGTAGGCGTCCCGTAGTCCGTCCCACGGTGCCCAGGATGACCACTCGTAGACCTTTACGAGAGCCGTCAGCGCGCGGCCCAATGTGTTCGGCCGGGGCCCCTCCGTAAGGGGAACAGACTTGTTGAGTCGGCCTGACCGACCCTCGTGTTCCCTCTCGGGTCGTGGTGTCCGTAGTCCGTCCACGGTGCCGGGATGACTCGTAAACCTTTACGAGGCGTCAGCGCGCGGCCCAATGTGTTCGGCCGGGCCCCGCCTCCGGAAGAACAGACTTGTTGAGTCGGCCTGACCGACCACTCGTGATTTCCCTCTCGGAGTGTAGTAGGCGTCCGTAGTCCGTCCCACGGTGCCCAGGATGACCACTCGTTGGCCTTTAAGGCGTCCAGCGCAATGTGTTTATACGTGTCCCGTACGTTGTTATAAAAATTTCAATTACGCGTATTCCCTTGATTATTTTGGTAGAATAATGTATGTGTTGTTCCGTAGAGTAAAACGAGTTAAATGGACTAAAATAATTTTATATATATAACAGGATAAATTGGAATTGGAATGAAATTTTCCTCGAAATTTTATCGAAGTGGGGGATTCATCGTGACAGTAAAGTTTGCCGGTTTCCCCGCTTTGACGGCGTTTAAAAACCAGGAAATGAGCAAAGTCTTAGCAAACTAAGGTAAGAAGTTTACCTGGGAGAGTAGTTAATCAAAGAGCATTGGGCGGCGGCTCGGGACTATCTCTGTTTCGCCCGGCGTCACTAAATCTCCCTCCTGGGTCCCTCCCCTCAGCCGGGCACTAACTTCTAATATTCAGACTAACCATAACGAGGACTTACGACCTCTGGGACTCGATCAGCGCGACCGCAACGTCCCCCTCCCCAACGTCGTCGGCATTAATGAATTGACGATAGTGTCCGGGGAGTCGATTATCGAAGGTCAGTTCGGGGATTACAGCTAATTCCCAGCGAGTAAAATATACAGTTATTTATGCCGTAAAACAGGAATAATGGGAGACACGTTGATGATAAAAAACATCAGCGTTGGATCAGCCGAGGTGAACCGATCGGGAGGGACGAGAGGAGATGGGCCCCGGGCCACCTGAACAGTGGGCTCGTTAGGAATGAGCAAGCCACTTTTCCCCAACGCTTTCCGGTGATGAGAATAATTTGCATTAGCCGCAGCCCTCCGCTGATCGATGGCCCCTCGCAGAGGTACATCAAAGTCCGTGCCGGAGCCAATTTGTCTCGGCCAAATATTAATGGGATAATTAACCGGCGAATGTCCGATCGCGGCCTGATAAAAGGAAAGGAGAAATATGTAACGACCCGGCGTTTATTCAGGGCGGGAGGTGGCAGCTCAGGCCAGGGGACATTTGAAAACTCCTTGCAATGTTTTTGCTGGAGTCGATAGGATTAAATTCTATCAAAAACTGTCTACTAACATCAAACGCTTTATCTTATTTGAATTTTTATCAGTAATGGTATTGTGCTATAGTATCATAACTCCTTATTTGATCAATTGAGAACGCCGTTACAAAACACGCATGAAAAAGGCCGGCATTTTATTGTTATTAAGTCCCAACTCGAGTAAGCGAACTTCTCTATTCGGAGAACTCGGGGCGAACTTCCTGTGAAACTTGTTTCTCCGCAACTGCGGAACAAATTTCATCCCGCCGCCGGGAGAATTCATTCGGAATTATTAGGAAATTAAGCGAGCTCCCCGAGTTAAAACAAACACTCGCCTGATTATATTGATGGAGAAATTACTCTTGAGCGAGTCTGTTGACTCGGATATCCATCATGCGGTCTCGCCCACTCTCGGCCTGCCCGCCGGGAGAACTGCAGATAAATTTTGGCAGCAGGGGCCTCCGCCGTATAAGTAGGTTTGCTTTCGCGCATTTTCCAGCTCCGCCGAACAATCGATAGAAGTCAAAGGCTTTCGGCCCAACCGAGCTTCCTTAATGACAGGCCGACACTGAACGACCGGTGCAGAATGACCCCACTAGCCAACATTATAGGCCAAATGCTAATTAAAAGCGGCATTGTAATTGGACAATTTAATCCGTGCTCCCGGACACAATTACACATTGTTAATCCTCTTTTCAATCTCGACCCTATTCAGGTAGAGACAGGATACACTCTCGAAATTCACCTTTCATATATTCAATATATCGGCTGCAAGTTGTCGAAACCATCAAAACGGCTGCGTTCAAAGCTCCTATTTTATTATAATGTATAAAAGTGAAAATGAATAAATTGTGGGACAGTTTAGTCTTGTCGACAATGAGGCAGGATACATATATGGTGTATTGATATTCCCATTTTCATAAGCCAGCGCTGCATCAATCACACTGTTGACACCCAATAACGCTTCGTGCAATTGAAGCTGGCGGCGCCATTGTCATTAACCGGCGGCAAGGTTGTACTCATTGTCGGGATATTGTGAAATTTCACCGGTTGCCTAACGTCCGCCCGCACTCAAAACCGACAATACAATTCTCGCAAAACAATGTACGATTGTTTGTAATTCAGCGGCAGGAGACGTGAAAGTACAGCAAAATCGGTCAAAGTTAAGTTTTTGTTGGGTTTGTTGACTTGAAGGGACGACTACAAAAATCAATTAGGATTAATTAGGATGTTAAACTAACATACCTGTTTTGTGGTCTGCGAGGGTTGGAATCGGCGACAGCCGAAACCGAACTGCAAAGATCAAACCGGCGAGAGAGACAAAACACACGAAATCTGGTAATTAGAATCAAGTTTCATATGTATCGATTATCATCGTTTCCTAATATATTACAGATTATTATCACTAGTGTGTTGAGTGCTCTCGATTGATTGGGCCATCTCAAAACCGCCAATATCTGTACTTTAGGGGCAATCGCTGTTACGGGTGACGTCTTACCGAGTCCACTGGTATCGATCAATTCGATGTCTCGAAAATCTGTTTATGATAACATAAATCCAACGCGCTCTAAATCAGACCTATATCGGTTACACGCCGCCGTTAGAAATACATTTGTATTCATTCCATTTGTTTGGGCGTGGTCTGGCTTCCCGGCCCGCCCGCTTTACGCAAATAAATTCTGGACGAATTCCACCTCGTAGACGGCGGACTTGAAGTACGCACTAATACGTTACTGGTACTTGTTATGTACTCGTGTATTGTTCCTTTGCAGGGCTGATTAATGTGACCATGTGCGGGGTCACTGAACCCCTACTCCCATGCCCTGTAGGCCTGTGTGGCCCCGTGTACTGAGTATCAGAATTATTCTCACAGGTACCAAAGAAATAGAAATGAGACAGATGTTATTTCCAGGTGTTTCTGATTCCCTAACGCGCTTAAAATCTTATTGAAAGTTATTTATCAAATAATTCTTGCCATATTCTATCTCCTGTCGTTGTCTGTAACAGTACAGTGATAGTGCAGAAGCTGAAACCGGCCTGCCATAGGGCTAAACATAGGTGTATCTTAAAATAAAGTCATCAAATCATTGAAATGTGATCCAATAATTGATTAAGGTCCATAATAAAGGTATTAAACGATAATATAATCCTAAATAAACGTCGTTACATAACGCCATTAAGTAATACTAATGTATTATTCGTCAATTTTGACAGCCACCAGTATTGGTAAAACGGCCGCAAATTAACTATTCATAAAGCGTTGACGACATCTCGTGAGCATCGCAATAGCTGTAGCTCGTACAATTCTCGTCGGACAATTATCAACCTTTTTAATGGGACGTGTTAGTTTATTTTGAGCCAGAAGGGTCAACCGCGATGCCGGTTCGAAATTAGTGGGGACGTACTAATTTTCCACCGCTTCGCGACCGACAGATTAGTAAATTAACGTTAACAAAGCGGCGTTTCACAATATTTCAGGACGATTTCTAGACGGCCATCTCTTAAATTTCGGATGGAATGACGGTTTCCAAAGAAACCGTAATAATTAATTTTCTGGTTACTTTCTCTTTTCTGTCTTGCCCAATTGTTAATCAATTAGTGCTCCTGTGGTAGATCAATTAAAATTGGATATCTTCGGTAATTGGAATGCTATGCGACTGAAAACGAAATGGCGGATTTAGAGGTTGAGATAGTTAAAATCGAGAATTGGAGATATTAGAAATGCGACGTTATTATTGAGGGCCTGGGAGGTAGTTTATCGGGAATCGCTGAGCCGTTCCTTTCTATTTTATCGCTCTGTTAATTCGACTGTTAAATATTCATCGAATAACTGAAAAGTTTCTTTAAGCTGTCGTCACGATTGTTCGATAACATTGTGCTGCCGTTGAAGAGGAATGAACTAAATTATAGGTGAATAGTGGTTAGAGGCGGATGCAAAGCCTCTGCGAGTGGGTAGCGGGAGACTTACGGCCCTATTCATCCCCTCTCCCCGCCAGTTATTTATTGGCCGCCCTACCAATATCAGAGGCTCAGGCGGGGACTGACTTAGTACTATGATGTCTCTACGGCATCAATTTACGCCAACAACGTAATATCGAGAGGCATCGCCGCATTATTCCCATGGGATAATCGGGATCAGGACAAGCACGGCAGCGGATCGGTACCCAACCGCGGCTTAGAACCTTCGAGCGGTCCTTCTTTACTCTTTATCGGCGAATACTAATTAAACGCGATCGGATCTCAGAGTCTCTTTAATAGTCGGTTTTACTGAGAATGACCCATTATGCAAAAATTTGGTATTTTTGCGATAAACCGAGGGCGTTTTATTTTATAATTTAAACTTTAAAAACGCCGTTTAACGCGTCAAAATTTTTCATTAAGTAAGCGTTGTACTTCCCGATAATTGAGTGGCATTTCTGAAAAAATTACTTTCAATACTGCCAGGCGACCGCTTTTCACCTTAAATTCTGAACTAATTTACTGTTTTCATTCTTGCTGTTTGTTTCTCCAATTATAAGGCGAACTGTAATGTTTGTTTCTGCAAATGTGCACAGTATTGGTTTAAATATTATCGAATCTTCCTGAGATACATTTTACCGGAGTCTCTCTATACATCGTTAGAGGTCTCGTTATCTGTTATTTGTTTGCGGAGGAACCATGTCTGAAGGTGGTGTTTACACGTGCAGAATGCCAGTAGAAGTCCTATTCCTGTGAAACGAGGGAGTGAGGGTTGGCGGGGCCGCACAATAGTAGTAGAGCCTCGCGCCCTCGGCCCCATGATACGGACCGCCAATCTCCATCGCTTATACCCTATCATTAGGCTATCTATACAGGATAGCTGGAGGCTATCACTTACCCTTATCACACTAGCCCCGGCCCCAAAACACCTTTTCATATTCATTGGACGTTAAGTAGGTGATCTGAGGCCCCCAGTACCCCGATTCGTCAGCTCTTTACCGAACCGGCGATGTTCGGAGTACATTACTGTAGTACGTGCTCCCTATAATACTGCCGACGATGGGTACGTGCTGCGTAACCGGTTTTGATTTGGGCCAATTAATCGAGTGGAGGCGGCAAATCATCTCGAGTTGATATCATTTTTCATGCCTTTTAGAAGTTGCAGAATTCACTACACTAATTAATTGGGAATGAACATTTTATGTAAATACTTTATGAATGATATGCAAAATTTCATATTATTGGCATATATCAATGGCGAAATTAATTAGCGACGCCTTTACTTTATTATTTTCGAGGACGTTTTATTTTAATACCATCAAATTATGGTCAGTATCAATAAATACAACCCCTGACGCCCGTCGGTTAAGGAGAAATGTGCTCGGACTATACAGGTGAATCTCACCGCTTATGTATAAAGATTCCAACTTTATCTGAGCTTTATGACTATCGGTCGAAGTCGCTTAAAGAAACTTAAGCTCCTTTCCGTTTCGGCCTCGCATCAGCCCGAGCTCAATGTCTACCCGCATCGAACGGAGCGGTTGGAAATACTGAATAAATTAATCTGAAAGTTCTAAGCCCCGGTCTAATATAGGCCGGGTCTCGAACAGAGCAGTTCGCCAACTCCGGCCCATAAAGAACAGGCCCATATCGTGAATCAATCATTCGGGCAGGCCGGCACCGCGCTATATATTACATTCTTGTTTTTGGATAAACAAACAGCGCTCGGGAAGGAAAATAATTGCCCAGGGAACAGAACATGGCCCGCATCGTTCTTAACCAGCCAATAAACCGCCCTGTCGATACGAAACAGCCCCCTCGCCGAGGGCAAACTTTCAGAAATATTGGCCCAATCGGTGCCGGGAATAAGTTTTCTACCTTCCAATGCCAACTTTGAGCATATGCCTGGTAATAGTGAAACCAGCGGGTCTTATTTCCATACCTGCATCGTACGATTAAATTCTGTAACAGTTAAAAACCGCAAGACACAAGAAATGAAGTAATTGAAAAAATGTACTGCCACTCACAAAATTCGGTGCTTTCCTCCCATCTGCAGAAGGTTGCCTCTAAGAATTAGGACCCACGTATTTGAAGTCAGCTAGACTGCCAACATATTTATTTATTTATAGAAAAATGTGGAAGATGAGAGAGGATAATAGCATGAATCAAAAATCAATGCGTGCATGGCTTATTCCCAGTTAATGCTTACGCGAATTTAAAACTGGATTGTTGCTCCTGCGAAGTCGGTTATTTTGTTAATCTGCACAAATTATAGATTCACCATGAATTTGCGATAATAATCGATTATGGTAATGGTGAAACATTACACAGATCCTCTTCTTGAGCCTGGCACAACAGGGCCGTGTACAAGTAATTCAGGAGGCGGATACTTGGGCCGACTCTTGAACTTGTTGAAAAGCGGAGTGCAATTCTCGGACAAGCGAAGTCGGGCTTAACAGACCGAGCAGCAACACGTACTTGAATCCCCGACGAAGCCGGGGTTTGAAATGAGTTCCTTGAGAGGGGCTTAATTTAAGTTACTACTATTATGTTACTGGATGTTCACAATTTCTGTTTTCAAATCGACGTCCCTTTTATACTTTCGGGCCAATAAGGAAGCGAATAAAACGTTAATAATTTATAAATATCATTGGGTATTTTCGAATATTACAAATATGTGCGTAACTCGTGCGATGAGCAGTAGAGATATTAGTCAATTGAGAAGCAAGGGCACTAATGGACGCAAATTTAATAAACCCTAATTAAATTCCACCCTTTCACTCTCCAATCGCACAATTGAAATAGTCTTCTTTGTCTCGAAAACATTTTAACACTTTTCCCCGGATATATAAATGGAATTTGTAAATACGGAAATTTAATTAATACCCGATGCAAGTAGTCAATTGAATTCTGTTACTTGCCACATTATATAGTCGTTTGTTCCCTCTCGCAATGGATTTTATAGTCGGTGGCAATGGAATTAATATTCAATTTATCTATTGTCTCTTCGTGGTGAATTTATATATATTTATATTAAATGTTAGATAATTTAAATTTATTGTAAATACATCATTTATGTTGTAGTTATTCTGTGGTAATTGGATTTTTGTATCTGTAGGTAAAATATCATTCTGTCATTGAGAGGGTAATTTAAAGAAACGGTGTCCACTGGTTAAATAAGCGAAAGAAAGTATCTTAAGAATTTAATACTTAATTTAATTTAGTTTATAAAAATTTCGCTTTGGGCAGGTCTACCATTCTAGCTGGGCACTGTTCACTACGCCACTGACAATGGGTTCTGTCCCCTCCTATTCTACTTACTCGCGCCTATTTTCCGCTTTGAAAAGCGGCGTCACTTAAACTTTATCCGGAGGAAGCAGTTCTTCTGAAGAACGAGCTGGACCGAATTGGAACCCATTATGTGTCCGGAGAATTTTAATATTCTCGTTCACTTGCAGTCGGTACCTTACCGCGAACAATATAGCCCGCGCCGCTCGCGGTTTAAAGCCGTTATTAAAAGTGATAAAGGGAAGCTCCTTACTTATTAAAACGCGTAAGGGCTTCTCGCGTTTGTGAAGTGGTAAAATAAGTAACCGTATTTTCGGCCGGTTTTATTCGATATTAAAGCAAATTAGAGGCAAAACCAGGTGTGGCGCGGGAAAGGGGTAGCCGCCTAAGGGGTCATAAAGATTTAAATTATCGTTCCACTGACTCTTCCGCTCTCCTGAATAATACTTTTATGTTCTCAGTTTATATTGGGGAAAAACAGATCCGTATATTCTCTCATTCCTCTTCACACAGATCTATCATATCCTTCTGGAATAACGACGGTACCGGACAATTCAGGTGTTCTCAAACCGCTATAACCCGCGCTCGATGACAGCGTTGAATATTTCTGAGATCGATCGGAACAGGAAATAAGCGTAGGGGTCGGGGCGAATAAAATAACGACCTGTGAGCAATTTAACCGCGCGGGGTGACCGTGGCCCTATTCCACTGGCTTCTAATTACAGGGACACGCCACCGAGCATCGATTGAATGTTTTAATGCCTAATTCTATCCGCTAGCATCGAGCCAAAATCATCCCTGCATCACTCTTACTGTGCTGAACCGGTCCGATAACTGTAAATTCCTTTGTGCACAAAATTTTCACCCTGCGTATAAATATCATTGACCATTTCCGTCAATAAAACAACCCCTCTCTGTCATAATTACAGTTATAAAATTTAAAAATTGACCTCTGCCCGTAACTATATAAATACCAATATGCCCGAATACCAGGGTGGTGCAAACCTGGATAATAGCACATTTCTTCTCAATAGAGCCCCGGATTTACGCGATGTTTTGAATATTCGACGGAGCGAAGACCAAATTTATTTCATTCGGCGGGAAATTGCCCGTCGAGGGCAAAGTTTTTGGGGCCACTTCTCGGCGGAGACACTGCCCAAAACTCTTTGCCGGGCCTTTAATTAGTTGCAACATTTTTTTCCCCTTCTTACTTCAAAGCTTGGGTTACCAATTAGACCCTTCGGAAAGCCGGTTTTATGTTCAATTAAAATTATTATTTAATCGCACCGAATTTCCCTTTCCCTCCGCAATACTTTTCTGTAAGGAATAGAAATCGGTGACAAAATTAAATAGACGTTAAATGGATTAATCTTCTTTTTTAGTATGACTTGTTTTTATACATTTGGGTTGCAATAGACATTCGAGAATAGGAATCAATTAAGCAAATGAAACAATATAATACTAACCAAACAAAATTTTACTCAATGTCCTGCTGTACATCATTTTGTATATTTTCAAAACATCTTAATTTAATTATTAATATTTAATAGAAGTAATTAGGAATATTTCTTACTAATACTAAGCTTGATAAATTGTAGTTTTTCGATTTTGTTTCCAACCTCTGGCTGCCCACCCCTCTCTCTCTCTCAGGAACTTAGCGGATCCCTTCCCGTCTGGTGGGGCTTCGCGCCGTGTTGGAAAATTGAAAATTATACGCCAAGTTGTGGAAGTTGGTGGCCGCGGTCAGTTCGCCACGCTACTCCATCAGTTTTCCAGGTCAGGTTCCTCAATTTCGATTTCCCAGGCTCGCTCCACTGTTGGCAACATCATTACCGATTTTCCGTTTTCTCTCTCCCGTTCGGTCCCAGTTTGTTGAGGTTACTGAGGTTTTGAGGTATTTACGACGAAGCGTACTGTGCGCCCTCGTTTTCCTTCAGGGATTACTACCGTAGAAGAGTATTATAGTAACAGTGGAGGCAATTAGTGAAAATGGTTGCCACTCGTATCTAAAATGTAAGACGACAATAAGAAAGTACTCCTAGTTTTTGTCATCCCTTAACTTTTTATTGACTCGTCTATTAGAAGAGAATCCTACCTTCAATTTCAGAAACACCCAGGTTCTCAGGACGTTGTCTAGTGTAGTACGTGTGCTCTTGCCTTGTAAAAAACAAATAAGATATTTACATTTTCACTGATAATACACTAAAAAGGTGGTGTATCAGAGTACGCTTTAGTAACAGGCAATGAAGCCGGAAAATGCCACGATTTTCCGATGAAGTATTAAAGCCCCGCCCGCCTGTTTTGACTGTTGCACAACAAACTCTGTCCTTTGTTCCTTCCATATCTCTCGTGAAAATTATCAGGCGGCTTCATTCCTCCCGCGTATCAAGAACTAATCGATAATTCATTAACGGTCCGGCCGTCTAATGAAAGCTTTGTAAGGACGTCGACTCACAATTACGCAATGTTCGACACCCGACAGCCGACCCGCCCCAGAAAACAAGTTTTAAGCCGGATCGAAAATTTGGGCGGAGAACAGGCCTAGGGTCCAGGAACAAGGGCCTGTTTATGAGGGCCTACTCTCGCGGGGTTTCGCCGGCTTCAGGCTCTGTTTGCCCCAAAGTCGACGTCGACCCCGCCCCCTGCCCCGCCACGGCCTCGAGCTCGGAAATCCTTTGGAAATTGCCGCAGCCTTTATGCGGATTACATAAAGAAGGGTGGGCTCCACCCCTCCCCTCCTCCAGGATCAGCCTCTTATTGTGCCCGCCAGCCTCCACTCGATACCAAAGGAGATATCCTCTTTTATAATAGACAGACTCTAAAGTGTTTCCAGAGGACCTGGCGGCTAGAGGAGATGGCCGGAGTAAGCGGGGAAAAATTAATAACCCACTTTTCTTGATACTTTACAGAACGGATAGTGTGCTGAAAGCGACTGTTTAATAATACCTTTAAATGCAATTAAGAGCCCTTCCTGTGCTTCCTTCTTATTAAAACACAATTCAGCAGAGTTTAAACAATTCTGAAATCCTAAAAAGTCACAATGTTCTACGAAGTGTTAATTAAAATTCAAACATTTATTAGCCTAACGTATTGCTCGGTCAAATGGGATCAAAATTCTCATGTTCTGTTAGATGAAAGTCGCAGTCCGCCTCGCGAATCCACCGTTAAACGATCTAGATAAATTTGTAGCTTGTTTTGCAGGAACGACAACAAAATAAGCCGACTGAATTTCATATAAACAGATGTAGGACAACATTGGATCGTCGAAGGGACGTCTCTTTTTCCCACAGCGCCACTCAGGTAACTGTACGAGGTATTAACGAATTCGCGACGCTTTCACGTTTCCTGGAATCCACTTTTCGCAAAGGTCTACGAGTGGGAAAAGTATCCCAAAAATGGCACTAAAGAGAACTCGAATTACAATTTACAGCAAAACGTTTTATACGCCACTATTATTTACCAGTGTACTCCGTTTTATTTACAAATTGTACTAAAACACCCAGTTAACAAAACCGATACAGAACTTTCTGTAATGGTAGTAATCAAAGTTATGTGACAGTAAAAGGTGAACTTTTATATACTTAGAAACAGTAAATTAGATCTGCACCTTTACTATACTATTACTGTCTTTTGCGGGTACCGCAAGTTTACCTACTGACAGTACAATCATTTAACCTCTAGACCGACAACTCCGACAATAAATGTGCTGCTATGACTATCATGCGCCATTTACGCCTTCTCTCGGACGCTAATTTATATTTATATAAAATAGGCGTGGGATAAAATTGAGAGTGGGATGCGTGAGAGGTGTTCCATTTATTTATAAAAAGGCTAATCCTCGCGAGGGGGCTGGCTGAAGCTGAAGCTGTGAGAGGCCAAGCTGCATGAAATATGAAAACTGGTATAGCCAGTGGCCGAGTTTAATGAGAGCATTGCAGGCCTTTCTTCCTGGAGTTTGCTTAGGGCTCAGGCTCTCAGTCAGCCCATCGCACTCCCAGGGCCCTGCAATTTCTCTAATGCACTAGCCCAGTGCCGGACCCGGCCACTAGCGAGATAGCGCCGCGGGCCACCAATTCAATTGGGGTAATCCCGCTTCTCGATAACCCCCTCCATCGACCTATACTATAGAATCGGCCTCGATGGGGCTACCGTTCGAACCACTCCTTATTGCGCCTCTATATCGTTAAATGGCCCCTAAATATTTTCAACAGCTTAGCACATTTTGGGATAAAGGTTGATACATAAATGCCATAAACGTAATTTGATCCCAACAGTTGTTGTAGACTTGAAGTTAGCAAATCTGTACTCACTAATATCAAATAACGATTACGCTATATTTCGTTGTTTATCATGGCTTTTACAGCAGCTGAATTTAGTATATTAATCGTGTCAGGAAAAGTAAAATATAGAAGGCCATATAGGGACATTGCACTGCAGGAATTAGCGTCACGAACATATAATATTCTGTGCCCAGCAGTGAAATCACTGTGACATAAACGAAGAAAATGTATTTATTTCAAATAATTTTTAACATCAAAATATTTAAAGTTGCTTGCGGTGAACTCCGCTCGTTCATTTCGTCAAAGCTTCGAATTAAATTATCAATTAACTAAAACGCGCCCTCAAAAATCAGGAAAGAAAGCTATTTAATAAATCACCTGAAAAAATGTTAATTATCAACACTTCCGCATCCGACTCTCATTAATTTTTACTTTCCTCAATCGCTTCCGGTTTGCGTTTGCCGGATCCGAACACTCGAACGTTATGGTTCGTTTAATATCGCAATCAGCCATCAAAACCCGTTTCGACCGATGTAACCGGCGGCTTTCCGATCTCCCGTTTTCAGTCTCAATTCGGCCGCCGACTTGAGATTACAATTATTTCAGGTAATAATTCTTAATAAATTTTATTATTTAATCGTCGAATCAGGTCTCCACAGTTGGGCACAATTTGCGTTGCAATTGTTTCTGGCATAAAAATATTCAGACGGTCGACACGAACAGGTTTATTGTTTACCTTCTTCTCGAGATGTTCTCTGGTTCTGACGTTTTTCATTTGTTATAGCTAAAATAAATCAGAAAGTGCAGATATTTGATCAGTGCCTGACACTCAAATTACGCAGTAGGTAGTTCAACTGATCTTTTGCAGTCCGTGGACGGAAATCCGGAAAATTTCATTAATTCAACTGGATATTAAATCAACCCGACTATTAATTCCAACAGAAACAGTACATTGGTTTATCCACCCCTCGATGTTTGGCCGTATTAATACTCGAGTGAGTATAATCTTCTCATTTGACTGAATTCAATACGTTGTTGTTCAACACGCGAACAATATACAAATATGGCAGATTATCGCTAATAATTTTATATATTGTTTATATTGGGTATATTTCACGAGAAATGATTACATTATTTCCGCAGGGGATAGTATTACTATTTTTCCGAGGCCTCGAGCTGGAGCCCGAGCAGAAAGAATATAACTCGAGGATGGGGCGGAAGGAGGAAAATGTTCGAATCCCGTCTACCGAGGTAATAAGCGGTGATACAAGACTGGAAGAAGACCTCGACGGGACGTGATAAGGGGTAGAAGGGAGCCTGTAAAGGTGGAGGGCCTTGATATATATATATATATATATATATATATATATATAGGGATAATAAGGGGCGAAGGAAGGTGACTACTGGGGGCGGAAGGAGGCTAATCCGCCAGTCTCCCTAACTCAGCCCTGCCCCAGCCCCTCCCCCAGACTGAAATAACTATACAGACAGAGGCCCC